>OY725321.1:37197322-37848410 GCA_963242795.1 Inga leiocalycina | reverse complement strand
TTTGATTATATTCAGATTGGTTGTAGTGGTACAAGGTCTAAATACATTAATCATAATTGTTTACATAGCATATAATAACCATTATATATCGCGATTTTTGTAGTAGTGTTCCTATTATAGGGCACAGTGGCACATCCTAGAAAGATTTTTTAGTCCTTAATATTTAATGTAATTCATTTAAAAAGTCATTAATATTAATTTATCAATTTTATTATGCCTGTAAAATTTCATTAATTTAAGATAGATTTACTAAATTAATTATCATTCATTATTTTGTATGAATTAGATGAAAGTTCCCTATAACATGAACTAGCTTAGTGGGCTGGCCCCAAAAAAAAAAACAAAAAAGGAACTAGTGGGATTAATAAGCTTGTAAGAATGTTTGAACAAGTCAAATTCCACTTCTTTTTAAAATCCTATTTTAATACCAACATAGAGTTGGTCTTTTGGTATAAAATCCTGTTAAATCCCTTTAAATCTTGAGTTTAAGCCTTAAAAGAAATACTTGTATTGAGAGGCGTAGCTACAAATCTTGAACCGGATATTGGATTATAATATAAAAAAAATCCTATATTAATTGATAGTTTATAGTAATTTTTACTGGTTATGCACTGTAAATATATTATATTTATACCTAATTTATTAAGCTAATACATTAAGAAAATGAATTCAATCGTCAAATTGGAATTAACAATCATACATAAATCCTTTTTATTAATTAACAATTGGCTACATACCAATTGAAAAAAGTTGATACCTAAGAATACAAAGCTCTCCAAAGATGCTTCGGCATAGGAAAAACATCTTTCTCTTGTACTGCAGTAAATGACAAATTTGGTGTGGTTTATTTTTCCTACAATACACGAAAAGGGGAAACAGTTAATAATGATAAAAAACCATGAGACGACTATTAACAAGAGGAAGTACAAGCTCACCTGGTCCATCTTTTTGTGCAATTGATCTTTTCTTCGAAACTTCGAACCTTCTCAGTAGCTTCTTGGGCGATTCGTTTGGATGAGAAGCTAACTCTTCGTTTCCGTGAAGTTCTTGAAGGGAAAGCAGATCAGAAGACTTGAACTGGATATTCTCCATGTTTGATTCTTGCATATCGAAATAAATACCACACTTCACTATGGACATATCAGGCGGCTGGCATGTGATTTTTATGTCCACATCATTCCAATCTGATCCCAGAAACTTATTAAGTCCCTCTAACTCTTCTTCACTAAAATCTCTTAGCAGATCATAGCAACATACATGATCTTGATATCCTTCAGAGAACAAAACACGACCCTTTTGCCTTGCTTCACGATCGCTTTGTATCCATGGCATTTTATTACGACCATTGATGCTCATAAAAACTTCCATTAAGCAAAAAAGCCTTGTGTTTGATTTCCCCATCTCATATGCGACGACGACACGTGGGAACTTTCCACGAACACGGAAGGACAATTTCCCACCTTTACAACAATAGTCTAACAAATCAGGAAATGTTGTTGCTAGCATAACGATTCTCATGCCAAATCCCTCTTTGACCTGATTTATCAAAACAGAAGCGACCAAACATTTACTGATTTGAAAATAACAATAAGACGCACTTAAAGAGAACATTTTTACAGTATTAGGGTCTGGAAGGAGTTTTCGCCTACCAGGCCCCTATTTCATGGATTGTTATTTTTAGACTAAATTATACAAAATTCTCCGATACTTTGACTTAGTTGCAAATAACCCCCGATATTTCAAATTTTAAATTTAACCCACACCCCGACCTTTTATTTTTTTTTTATTATAAGCACTCTGCAGTTAACTGATCATTATCGTTTTAACGGAAATTGCCACATCAGATTAACATAGGATGCCATGTGTCAGTTGTAAATCTAACATGGAAATTTCTGTTAAAAAGATAACGGCAAGATGCTTATAATAAAAAAAATAAAAGGTCAGGGGACGATAAATTTAAAATTTTGAAATATCAGGGAGTTATATGCAAATGACTCAAAATTTAGGGGGTTTGGTATAATTTAGCCTTATTTTTATGCATGCAAACAGTGACTTTGTGACATTAATTTGTTGATAGAGATATTTATTACTCCCTCCCTCCATTCCCTTTTATAAAATATTAATAACTGAATTACATAGATAAAAAAACTTAGTTAAAATTGGTTAAAGACTAAATATATTCAACACCCTTATTTATAAAGAAGGTGGGTGGGAGAAAGAATGAATGGAAAAAGTGATGAGAGATAATGAGTGGGAAAAAGTAAGGAGAAAGACATATAATTAATTGAGGATAAAAATGAAAAAAATGCATCAAACCTTTATACATCTACAAATAGTATCTTATAAAAAGGAACATGGTGTCTTATACTTAAAAAGAAACGGAGTGAGTAATCTATTAGCAGAAACATAGTCTCTCTATGGGTTCGATACCTATAATACCTTGAGTAATTTATTAGTGCGATCCCTTGCACATGCAGTACTCGTCACTAATAACTGTCATATTTGTCACACAAAATAGCAAACGAAAATTAAAGGGAAATATGAAAAACATGAGACCACAAACGGATTGACGACCCCGCAGTTAACAACGTGCAATTCCTTGTAGCTATGTTTTCCAACTTTGATGGCTGCTCCGGTTTGTCTCTTAACCTCTTGCACTTGTTTAATTCTGGCACCTTCAGATTAGCACACTCTTTAACGCATTCAGGAAGTGAGACAAAATCATTCCTTGATAGAGATAAGTCTTGCAAATTCTGAAAACTTCACAAAATTAGGTGAAGATCATCATCCAATAGACCAAAATTATCGAGATTCAAGGTTTCTATGTTTTCAAAGCAAATATTTGGTTGGCTAAGTAGCATCACTTTCTTAAACGATTCTCTACCATGAGGGTGAATCTCTGCCAACTGAAGATCCCCAAGATTTGGCAATGTCAATAAGCTATTTGGAAGCTCCCTAAGACTTTTGCAGGTTGTGACACTTACTGAGGATTAGTGTTTTTAAATTTTGAAATTCAGACATGTCAGGCACTTCAGTAATGAATTCACACTTTGAGAAGTTCAAATATGTCACGTTTACAAACCTCTGCAAAAAAAAAAAAAAAGAAGTATTGGGATAAAGCGAAGCTTGTTGTTATTGTTGTATTTTCTATGTAAAATATTCTAATGACCATATATTAATATAAAAAGCTCGGGAAAACGAAAACTGAGATCCAGTTTAAGTCAATAATTTTAATTGCATATTTTCCAGATAAAGACCATCATTCTCCAATGAAATTTCAATAATTGGAGGTCTGCAATAAAAATTATTGGCTTGAAAAGATCTTAAATTATCATCTTCTCCAAAATTTAATTAATTGCATATTATTACAATCACTTTTATAGTCATTTTCATTGAGATTGATGTACATATATGCATATGGCTTTTGTGTGGTAGAAACGTGTATATATGCTTTTAAATAAAACACACACACACACACACGCGCGCGCGCGCGCACACACATCAGAGACAAAAAATATACCTCTAGTTCTCTAACTTTATACAAGGTTTTAATTTGGTCTTTTAATTCTAAAAGGTATTTTTTTAGACCTCTAGCTCTAACATAATTAGTCTCAAATGATGATATTTTGTGCCAATCATTGTTACTTAACAAAAATTAAACTTACTATATCAGCATATGAGAATATTCTGTCAATTTTAAAATTTAGATATCATCATTTCTTGATAATAAAATTAATGGTGTAAGATTTGGAAGACTGAAATGACGCTTAATAAAATTAAATGATCAAAATAAAACATTATACAAAGTTAGCTTTTTAAAGATGTACTTTTGCCTATAAGAGAGGTTATTGTATGTTTTAGAGACATTTGAGCAAAATAAAAATGAAAAATTAAATTTTCAATTTTATTAATATATCATAATTTTAATATTGGAATTATTTTAGCTTGAGTATTCTAAAAATACCAGAAGATCTGTAAGAATGTTCTCAAAAGATACTCAGCTGAAAATTACAATGGCTAAAGATATTAGACAAAAGAATAAATAATGAAAAAGGTGGAAAAAAGTTACCTTGCATGGCTTTCTCAATCTGAAAGGGCTTCCATATAGCTTCAAGCAAATTAGTTTCGAAGGAGAAAATTCAGGTGACAAATTGGTTGAAGGATATCCTTTCCAGCCTAGTAAAAATTTGGCATTTCGAATGATGAGAATCTTGAGATTTTTCATCTTCCCAAAGGCTATATCACTCCACTTCACTTCTTTTTGGTGCGGGGGATGAAGTATTATTCCTTCAATAATATTATCACTTCCCTGTAATGCAAGTTTGAAGAAGCAACATTGTTAGATATTGCCAAATTAGCACAATAAATTTGATGTATATGACAATATTTATGTAACTCATTTTGCAGTTAAATGAGTTGTATATAGGAGAATAAAACTAAGTTTGCCTTTTGAGTTTAGGCTGAAACAGCTGTAAACAAGACCATTCAGAACTCAGAGCAAATTAAAGTAATCAATAAACCATGCCTTTTGTTGTATATGAAGGTGTACATGTGATATATATTTATATGTGCGTGTATTTAAAAACACGAAAGGTAAGTATAATCACACCGTTTGTATAATTATGTAATTCACTTTTTAAGAAAACCATATACCATAATATGATTTAAATATTATTATTGATTAAGAAAACTTGGTTGAATATGCTGAAACAGTGGCCTTGTAAGCTCCACATGCAATTTGGATGTGTTAGGTATTTGACAAGTGACGCATAGCATACAGTTCAGATTCATATAGTTAGAGTTTATTCATACAAGCTCGTACAGTTTATGGCTGTTATTTTTTCTCTAAACGATTAACAGGATGAGTCTTTTATTGTGTCTATATATTAACCATATTGGAATCATACTTATTAATTTTACAAACCTGGAATAGGCTTCCGTTTTATTATCCTTTTGTTTATAGCTTGGCTAAAATATACTTTTAGTCCCGTATGTTTTACATGAGTTATATTTTTGGTCCCTTACCTTTATAAAGTATACTTTTAGTCCTATATTTTTAGCATTGTTAATATTGCTAACAGAAAATTTTAACATAGCAAACTCAAGTAATGATTGTATAGCTGACAAAGCATATTTAATTTTTTTAAATATAATATATTTAGATTATTGAATTAAAATAATTTAACAAATTGCTACAAATAAAATTGAGGTTTTTCTATAATTATATTATTAAACTAATATACATATATATATATAGATTATTTAATTAAACTCCTTTTAATTCAATCAAAGTTTTGATGTTGATTGCTCTATTAGGTTTTTAGTTATTTTCAATTTACACATAATTTAAATTTAAGATTAATAGAGTTTAATTACATAATCATTACTTAAGTTTGTTGAATTAGCGTTTTCCATTAGTAACATTAATGATGTTAGAAATATGCAACCAAAAGTATTCTTTATAAAGTTAAGGGACCAAAAGTATACCTCATATAAACTTAAAGGACTAAAAGTATACTTTAGCCTTATGGTTTTATTATATATATATATATATATATATGAACTTATGATATCCATCAACTTTGTTTATTAAATATTGTATTAGTTTTTTCATTACATTTTAAATTTAAAAAGTTTAGGATGCTTTAATTCAATTCTTCATTTATATACATGTTTCTTCAAATTTTTCATCACATGGCCAACTGCACTTCATGTTCAGGGAGGGCTGACATGGGACGCTTTAGGCCCTATAAATACTTTAGTTTATTTGTAAAATGTTAAAAAAACTTGATCTTTCCTTGTCGCGGGCACTGGAACGTTCACCCCCACCCAACTTCCCTTACCATTTCTTGTCGTCTCCTACTAATATCATTTCTGTCATAATCTTCTCATGCTCATCATTTTCGATCCCTTAGAAGTAAATAACTAAATATGGTCCTTTTATTTAGTCAAAATTGTATTAATAAAGCTAGAGTCACATGTCAAATTGGTGAATAACTTAACATTAGTTGAAAAATATTATCAATCTATAATTTAAATTTAAAATAATCACAAAACAACAAACAAAGGATTGGGGAAAAGAGTGCCTCAATTTCCACTGTGAATAGAGTGATAACCGAATACAAAACAAAGCGTTAAACTTGTCCAAAATAGTCACAATTACACAAAGGCCCATCACAAAAGATGGAGAACAACTTGATATATACTAACTAAAATGAGGACTAATATATGAAGTTAATTTTCAGTTCCTTCTTTGCACAATTCTTGCTGAGTCCACGTTCATCATTTAATTACGCCTTCTCAATACCAAATGAATTAAAACTGTCCGTGAGATCCCTTAGCAAAAACACAAGAAAAATTCTTACTTTTGAGCGGAGGAAACTTCCTTACTGCCGCTTCTAATTTTGAAAACTTATGATTTTTAGGTGCCATTATTATTCGAGCGAACTCTGATGGTTGGGCAACTGGCAGACCGCAGCAATACGAGAGAGCAATAAGAGGCACCGAATAGGAAATGGAGAAAAGAGAGGGGGAAGAGAGATTCAGAGAAAGCAAAAGGAGAAAAGCAATGTAATCAATTCAATAAGGCGACGAACTAGATGTATCTAGGTATCTCATTGTAAATTTCTAACCAACCCAATAAATAGAGCTCCAAACATAATAAAATAACAATAATTTAAATTTAAATTTAAATCAGATGAAAAAGATAATTAGAGGACATTTTAGATACTATTTTATTATTAAGATAATGATCAATTTTAAAAGAAAATCTAATAAAATCCTAATCTTTTTTATCAGATAATAAAATCCTAATCTAAAAATAAATAAATAAAATTATTTATATAGCCCTGAATATCTAAATTAACTCCAATGCTTGATAATTTCATATTCCTTTGTTTGATCAATGTGAGAACATTTAAAATTCTAAAATTAAATGTAAACAATAATTAATGATAATAGGAGAAATACTTGTGTAGTCTACTCAGTAAAAATGTTCCACTCCAAATTATTTTAATTTACATGGCAACCATATAATTTCCATTATTTTTCTGTTTTAAAAAACAAAAAATATCTGGGCTTTGTTAATTTCTTTTAATGCCCATCTTCCTCCCGTCTCAATCTCTCCCTTTCACCCAATGATTAGTTGACTTTTAAATTAAAGCATTGACCTATCACTTTGATGAGAATACCCTTTCTTAACATATGTATTACTTATTAATCATTTAATCAAATATCTTTATCCAAAATTATAAAATAATTTTAATACGTATTTTCACTTTTTTGTCAGCTGTTAAATTAATTACCACATCACATTACAAAGTTAATTAGTTTTATAATTATAAATTTTTATTTTTCAATAAGTTTCAATGTTTAATTTTTCTTATTTATTCAAACTCACTAATTATGTAATATTTAAAATCCATATGTTGGCTAAAGTGTTTTGGGTGATCATATATATGGATTTTCAATTAAATTATAAAATTATATAATTTTAAGATCCTTATATTAATATATTATAATTAAAAAATTTTAAGTATATTTCATTAAACATATGTTTTCTTAAAAACAATTAACTCCATTTTTCCATGAATTTATTTTTATGTACGTTAAATTTGTTCTCTCACAGGATGCAGGAGGGTAGAGATTTTAATATTACCTACTTTGGTTTAGGAGGTAAGGGAAGGAAAAATATTTTTATATAAATAACTTTACCCTTATTTTACTTATATTATTTTTTTCAGATTATTTAAAATTTTTAATAAAATATAATTATAAATGACATTTACTATTATAAATTATATTCTATAATTATCAAAATTAAATAAATATAAGTATAATACATAATTAATAGATAATATATATATCCAATAGCTAATGTAATTACAATATTAAATTTATTTTTTTTGCTGATACAAAATTAAATTTAATGTATCTATGTATGTATGTATGCATGCATGCATGATGCCAAATGGAAACATACCCTTAAATTTTTTTTTTTTGCTTTTATCACGTTCAGATATTAATGAACTGTTGCTGTGTATAATAACTCTGTAATAATTGGAGCTACTGAAATTTGTTTAAAGAGGTGCAAAGTCCAAGCTGGCATATTATTTTTTATTTTTTTCTTAAATTTATCCTTTCATATAGGGGAGAAGGTTTAAGACATACACATAAAGGTTTAAGACACTTTGCAATCCTGTAATGACACGTAGAGGGGAGAAGGTCAAAGTTATTACAAACTTGTTGTTTATTGTAAGGTGAAGCCTATTCTCCCTATTTTTTTTATTGGAAGTTTAATGCTGAGTATTCAAATGCATGCTATCACAACTCCAGAAGGCTTATTATTTATCCACACCTAATTATATCATTTTTATTATAATCTTCACTTTTTCTTTCTTCTAACAATTTCTCGCTTCATTGTTTCCGGTTATTCAGTTATAAAATGCAAATCTTTAATAAGATCGACCAGTTGACAAATAAATATTTCAACTACTCTTTCTCTTATTTTAATTTAATACTTTAAATTTATTAATTTAAATTTTAATTCTCCAACTTTGAAAATGCAATTAAAAACATTTTCTCCAGCTTCTCTAGGTTCTTAGAAGGAAAATGCTTATTCTAACCTATTTATAATAAATTGTACTATCTAATTAGACATCAATTTTACACACTTGTTGGACATCCTTGATGGGACATGCTTTTTATACGATTTGCCACTTTGACCTAGGCCATGAGTAATTCAACTGGATCAGGGTGCAACTTGGTTGAAGAGAAAAGTTGGGAGTTAAAGGAGATGTAACGGGAGAAAATAAAGTGAAAAGATAATAGGGAAAAAGACACTTAAATATCATTTAAATTTCAAAATTTCAAATCAGTGATTTCCTAAAAATCTGAGTTGTCAATTGCTATAGTTTTTTTTTTCAATTTCAATACTCTTATTGTCATCAAAACCAAATTGAGATTTTGAAATTCAAGTGGTATTTAAGTATCTTTTTCCAAGATAATATTACTTCTGCTATTTAGGGGAGGAAAGAAAATATGGAGGAAATCAAATAAAATGGGCAAAAGTCATAATGATAATAACATCCTTATATCCTGAGTTGTCATATATATGTCATCATCATTTATAACAAAACTATATAAGACTAAGCATTATCAAAATATTAATATTAAAAAATATATTTTGATATTTATATATTTTAAAATTGCATAATTTTAATATTTAAAAAATAAAATAAAAAATTGAAAGAGAAAAGAAATTAAATGATAAAAGTTTTAAAATACATTTTCCTTCTCATAAGAAAAATACATTTTCATATTTGTACACGTTTAAAAATAGAATTGAAATAACTACATTTTTCATATTTGTGAGGGTTACTCAATAGGGTTAGCTAGGGTGGGAAAGAACTTTCTTGTCAAAATCTCCCCATATTTGTAGACAAAATTTGTCAATAAGGGCAGCAGGATTTCTGTTCGCAACACAACTAGCATGGACAAAGGTTCATTGAATGCGGAGGTTCCAAGAAAGTGGAATATGGGGTGCCCATTCTCTGAGAACCTGCTTTTGTCACCATTGATCATAACATCCCTATTAGGTGGCACAAGTTGCTCTGTTGCGACTTACAATGCCTGCATTCTCCACACTCCCCTGTGAATACTGGTCTCCCGCTTTCAGATGCGTCATGCCCATTGATTAAAAAAGGGAAAGAGAAGCAGTGATATATGATTAGATGCAAGTACTTGTTAATCGTCACTCTATGATTTGTCAAAATAGGCACATCCACTTGTCAATCATAAATTCCGAATGCAACAGACTCCAATGATGTGTTTTGACGAGTTTATAAGCTTATAATGGCAAGTTATACATTGGCCAGTGTATGTGCCTATTTGGACAAGTTATAGATTGGCAAGTGTATGCACTTATTTTGGCATGTGTGTGTGCCTATTTTGACAAGTTATATCTTGACAGTGTATGTGCCTATTTTGACAAGTTATACATTGGCAATTGTATACGCCTATTTTGACATGTTATAATATGTGCTCATTTTGATAAGTGTATATGCCTATTTTCACAACTTTTTGTGCCTATTTTGGCAAGTTATATAATGGCAAGTGTATGTGCCTATTTTGACAAGTTATACATTGGCAAGTGTATGTAACTATTTTCACAAGTGTATGTGTCTATTCTGACAAGTTATACAATGGCAAGTGTATGTGCCTATTTTGACAAGTGTATGTACCTATTTTAACAAGTTAAACATTGGAAAGTGTATGTGCCTATCTTGACAAGTTATATATTGGCAAGTGTATGTGTCTATTTTGACAAGTTATAGATTGGCAAGTGTATGTGCTTATTTTGACAAGTGTATGTTGAAAGAGGCAAGCTTCACCCAAGAGGGGGGGTGAATTAGGTGATGTGATAAATTTTTCGTTTGATGTGGTGATATGACAATAGTTGTAGATAGAGTGGGGTTGAGAGGATTAGTACACAGAGAGTTATACTAGTTCGGTCTAAAAACCAGGCCTACGTCCAGTCCTTAGAGATCAAGACCTACTGAAATTTTCACTATGCTTCCAAGATTCAATGGGCTCTTAGAATGCCACAAAACAACAATCGTCCTTGAATGGACTACGAGCTGAAATATTCTAACACTAAGAAATTTCTCTCCCCCTTACGACAAGTCTTACGTGCAGAAAAACAACCTATGACCTTTCTCACTTGCTTACGTATACAAGTCTTATGAGCAGCAATGTTCTCTCCTGCTTACACCACTGTAAGTCTTACGAGCAGCAACGTTCTCTACTGCTTGTATCTTGTAAGTCTTATGAGTGGAAAGTTTTGCCAGGAATTCTCTCAACTGCTTCTCTCATAAGGATATCTACCCTCTCAAGGTCCCAATACCTTGAGATCAAATGAAAATAGAATTTGAAGTGTATATAGACTCTCTTACAGAGCAAGTATGAAAAACACTGAAGAACGATATGAATACAGAGAAAATATGAATAACAGAGATTCATGAATTTGCTTATGTGAATTCTTGTGCTTCGTTATTATTGATGATCTCTAGAACTCTATATTTATAGACGTTCGATTTTGCCCATTTGAATAATGATCATTGTGGAGCGGGGCATGTTATTGTGGAACGGCATGCGTACGTTTGAAATCTTTAAACGCAGTAGGTACGTGCTTGGATGGACGTAATGATGTTGTCTGCCATTGTTTGACTTCCTCTGCGTCTTTTTAATTCAAACGTTCAAACTCCTGTATCACACTTATAATACATTCAAAATGATGTTAAATAATAATAATAAGTGACAATAAGATAAATAAATATCAGCAAACTATATTTGGATTGAACACTGTAAGACTGGTGCATTTTGTCTTCGGTAGAGTATCACTCGAGCACTGAGGGGGCTCACTCGAGTGAACTACCATATTTTCTTCTTTTGCTTGAGTTTTACACTTGCACTTCTACATGATTTGAGAGAGTGCATTTTCTCAAATGCAAGTGATGTGGGTCCTCACTCGAGCACAACTCCTCCTGCTCGAGTGTCCTTGTACTTTACACTAAGAGTCGCGTCTCTAGACAACACTCGCATACCGTTTTAGCAAGAGTGTGATTTTGCACTCGCAGGTGATGTAGGCCCTCACTCGAGCATACATACTCCTACTCGAGTGAGAGGAATATTCTCCTGTAATATACTCTTATCTTTAGCACTTGCATCAAAATTGGGAGAGTTAGATTTCTCACTCGCGAGTGCTGATGTATCACTCGGGCATATGGACTCTCACTCAGGCATGCTTGTGCTTCTTTGTTTTTCATGACTCTTGGCCAAACACTCGCAGTCCTTCACTCGCTAGTGCTCAAGTGCAAACCAGCTTCATGCTCGAGTGTTGGTTATAGTGCTCGAGTGCATCAGTAAGATTGACAGTAATTGCTCTCGGCCAAACACTTCTTGTCCAACACTTGCATGTGCTCGAGTGTGAAAGAGCCTGATGCTCAAGTGCTATCTTCAGTGCTCGAGTGCATCAGTAGATCTGATAGTAATTTGCTCTTGGGCAAACACTTTCTATTCAACACTCACATCTGCTCGAGTGTAAAAGAGCTTCATGCTCAAGTGCTAGCTCTGTTGCTCGAGTGTATCAGTAAAAGTTGACAGCAGACATTACAAAACTTTGCCATATGCATTTGGTAACTTTGTAATCATTCTTTAGACTTGTAAAACCATACATTGCATACAATTACCTTTTATTATCATCAAAACTTGGGATCTAACATTCTCCCCCTTTTTGATGATGACAAAACCTTTGTGACGAGTTTTAAGAACAATCTTGATTAGAGTGAAAATTTTTAAAAACAACATGAATGTTTCCAAATGCATATCTTTACCAAAGTTTAGATTCAAGTTCAGATTTTTGCACTTATCTACATATGTTTCCTGCAATACTTCCACTGGACACTTAACAACCAAGATAAATCATAGTATCACAGAAACAATTTAAACTGAACAGAAAACTTAATAAACTTGAAAATAACCATTAGTACAATATTAAGTTTGAATCATCACCTACCCATAAAGACCCCAACCATGTCAGCAGAAACAGAAATAAACCCAAAAATAACAATAATCATAATCCTACCCCAATACACAAAAACTACCCAATACGCCCCATATAAGCTCAGAAAACCATCACAAATCCTTCTCCCCTATTTTGTCAATATCAGAAGGGGGTTGAGGAAAAGTGAGATCGGATGGTTGGACAAAGGGCACCATGGCAGTGGAAGGGTCTACTGGCACTGGCTCAAAGGGTAGAGATGATGGCTGAGGAACAGAGGCTGAGGGTGCAAGTGAAGGCGACTGATCATAAGTTATATCAACATTAGAATCCAGATCGGTGAAGAGAACATGTGTCTGTGGATGAGGAGGTAAAGTCGAGGCAAGAGTGGTCTCAGGTGGCACCTCAGAAGATGTAGCCATAAAGTGAGAGCGTAAGAAGATCTCCATATCAGTGATTTTTCTTGACATATCATCTTGAGTCTTGAACATCAAGTCAAAGTTGGTATTAGCCTTGTCTACCAACTTTAAGACTTGTAACTCCATTTGTCCACCAACTTCTCATACTCAGTCATCAATTCCTTTTTCAAAGCAGACACAGCTTGATTGATCACTTCAGTCAGATGAGTGGAAAGTGATGCATTCAGGAAAGATGGAGGGGGAACCTGACCTTGAGTAGACGACTGAGCCTCATCACCTCTTGATGGAGTGGCTTCTCTCTGAGATGTAGCCCTGGTTCGACTCCCTAGAAGATTGATACTCATATGTGTCAGTTGAGTCTTGCCAAACCTTAGAATGATTATCCTCTCAGTTCCATCCAAGTACCGTATTTTGTTTTCTTGAGGATAAGGGACACAAGTTGAGGATATGGTATAGTCGCGGATTTTGATAAAGAAAATCGAAATCTTCTCATCTCACTAAAAATAATCTCCCCTACATTTTTTCGTTGTCTGGCTAGGAAGGAGGCCAGCAAATAATAATCTCTCTGAGAAAAATGGGTATAATTTTTGGACTTGTTAACCATGCTACGGGAGTATTGTTAACCATGCTACGGGAGTATATGTAGTGAAGGGCTCGATGAGAATCAGGCATGTCAATAGGCTTAAAATTAAGAAGGCCTATTGGGTCATTTGGTCTTAAAAGTCGGAGGGCTTCATTGGCTGAAAGAGTGGGTGGATCTGGAGGTGGTGCAACATACCCAAGTAAATCATTAATAATTTTAGCAGATATCATAATGAATTGACCTCTAACAGTGGTAGATATTACTTCCTCAATCAATTCTCCTATCCTAGATTTTATGTTGTGGGATTTCATGTTGCAATAAAAAGTTTTCACAATAGAGGGTGAATAAGGAATATGAATATTCAACCAGGGAGCATAATATCCAAGATAAGGATATAAATCCAAATGACAATTCTTCTTTAGATAATCTAAGTCCACATAAACTATAGGGCAAAAATGTCTATATGTAAACTCTGTATCATATACCTTCTGTTGTAGTGGCTTTAGTTCCTCAACATTGAAATCTTCAGAAGGACTTGTGACTTGTTCTTCCTTTGGAGCCTGTGATGTAGAAGGTACCCTTGAAGCACCCACACTGGACTGACCAACATGGTGTGAATTTGAGACACCGGCTTGAGAGGCAATTTTTCCAACCAATGTGTCAAGTTTTGACCTCTCCATTGCTTCCTAGAGTTTCATATTAAAAGTGTCATCAGTGGAAGAAGAAGATTGTTGTGGTTGTTCAGTGTCCTTCTTCTTTCCTCTTCCTTTGACTTCTTTGGATTGAGACCGAGTAATTATCGGTTCTTTGAAAACCACACCCTTTGGTTTCTTTTGCAGAGGTTGATCCTTCTTAGCTATTTGAAGCTTAGGATGGGTTTCTTAGCCGGAGTTCTCTTTTTGGTTTTGGGTTTAGGAGGAGGTGTTGGTGTAGAAGACATTATAGGAGATGAAGGTGTTGGTACCGGAGTTCCTGAAGAACTAGCAGCAGAATGAGTGGGAGAAGGTGAATGAGATCTTTGGGCAACAACAGGAATCTTAGTTCTAGCCATTTAGAAACAAAATGAAAACAACAAGAATTACAGATTTGCTGAAGATTGAATGAAGAAGTTTCAGAGAGTTAGGGCACGGAATGTGAAACTCTGAGGATAAATCTCACCTTATAAGGAAGATTGAAGAGTTGTAACGGTGATTTGAAGAAAAATGAGACGTTTAATCGATGAGTAATAATTGGAGGTGAAGAGAGATAACCTTCGAGTGACGTAACGCTTCGAGTGAGAGCAGGAAGTACGACGGTCTGAGCTATTGCATAATTGATATAAGTTGCAGCACTCGAGCAATAACCCTAGTGCTCGAGTGTTATTCATATTGTGCTTGAGTGTGATCATACTGTGCTCGAGTGCCATTCAGACAAATTTGATAAAACATGTAAAAGCGTACCTGGTTTAAATATTTCTTGCTATATTTTTCATCTTTGTACTTAAATCCTCCAAAATCATTTGAGTAGCCATGCTTTGAATAAGCACTTGTTAGAATTTTTTCTTTCTACTCTAGTGCTCTTACTTCACTTCAGGTATGTTTATACCATGCTCGAGTGAGGATCTCTCTCACCCGAGTGAGAACAATTATAACTGTTGCACTTTAGATAATCTCTTGGTATTTTTATCTCCTCTGTTTACCCCTATTTTACATGCTTAGAAATAGAGTATATTCAATAGTTTTGTGCTCGAGTAGTGTTAACTGACTCGAGTGAGTATGAGCTTGTCACTCGAGTGACACTTCCTGTGCTCGAGTGACAGGCTTGCAAAAAAAATTTCTAATTCTTCGATCCCAAAGTTAGTATGGTTATCATAAAAAACTCATTTAAGTAAAATAATTAACAAGAAAACTTACAATTCATTGGGATTAACCATTCCCAATTCTCTTCGAATATATAGGAATTGATCTTTAGCTATTGGCTTTGTGAATATATCAGCAAGTTGAAGGTGTGTTGGTATGAATTCTACTTTGACATCCTTCTTTTGCAAGTGATCTCGAATGAAATGATGTCAGATGTCTATGTGTTTGGTCCTTGAATGTTACACAGGATTCTTGGCTAAGCTTATGGTGCTAGTGTTGTCACAATAAATTGGAATCTCATTTAAGTATATTCCTAAATCTTGAAGTTGTTGTTTCAACCATAATACTTGAGAACAACAGCTTGCTATAGCTATATATTCAGCTTCAGTTGAGGATAATGAAACTGTGTTCTGCTTCTTGCTGAACCATGATACCAGTGAGCCTCCAAGGAATTGACATTGACCACTAGTACTTTTCCTATCAGTTTTATATCCTCCATGATCTAAATCTAAATATGCCATTAAATATTCGTTTCCTCTTTTTGGATACCATAAGCCAAGTTCTGAAGTATCTCCTAGATATTTAAAGATTCTTTTCACTATCTCTGCATGTGATACCTTAGGAGCAGATTGATACCTCGCACACATTCCAATGCTGAATTGAATATTTGGCTTGCTTGCTGTAAGATAGAGTAATGAACCAATCATTCTTCTATATTTAGTGATGTTGAAACTAGGTCCTTTTACATCAGCATCCAACAACGTTGTAGAGCTCATTGGAGTATTAGCTCCATTAGCATTATCCAATTCATACTTCTTCAACAACTCTTTCAAATACTTTGTTTGAGACACAAATATACCATTCTTCTTTTGCTTGATTTAAAGTCCAAGAAAGAAGTTTAATTCTCCCATCATGGACATCTCAAACTCTCCCTGCATAATCTTAGAAAATTCTTGGCACATAGATTCGTTAGTAGCACCGAAAATAATATCATCAACATAAATTTGAACAATTAGAATATCATCTTTATTATGTTTGATGAAAAGAGTTGTATCCACTTTTCCTCTGACAAAATTTTGATCAAGAAGAAACTTGCTTAGTCTTTCATACCAAGCTCTAGGTGCTTGTTTCAAACCATATAAGGCTTTCTTAAGTTTGAAGACATGATCAGGCTTTGTTTCATCTTCAAAACCAAGAGGTTGTTCTACATATACTTCCTCTATAATATAACCATTTAGTAAAGCACTTTTCAAATCCATTTGATAAAGTTTAAAACCTTTAATGCAAGCAAAGGCTAAAAGTACTCGTATTGCTTCCAATCTTGCCACTGGAGCATATGTTTCTTCATAATCGATAGCTTCTTCTTGATTATAGCCTTTGGCCACTAATCTTGCTTTATTTCTCACAATGATTGCTGATTCATCAAGTTTGTTTTTGAAAACCCATTTGGTCCCTATAATCTTGTGATCTTTAGGTCGAGGAACCAAATCCCAAACTTGATTTCTTTGGAATTGATTTAATTCTTCTTGCATAGCAATCACCCAATCATTATCAGATAAAGCTTCTTCCATATTAGAAGGTTCAATTTCAGAAATAAAAGCAGAGAAAGTTACCTAATTGAGAATTCTATTTCTGGTTTTGACACCTTTACGAATATCTCCAATTACTTGATCAATTGGATGATCTTTAATATGTCTCCATGCTTTTGGTTGAGCATGATCATCGACATCTTCTATATTTTGAAAATCATTTGTTTCAAAATCATTCTATTTTGAAATAGTTTTGTTTTTCTTTATCAAATCCATTTCTTCTTTATCAACATGTTTTGTCTGAGAGTCAAGTTCATCAAACACAACAGAATAGATTCTTCAACTGTACATGTTCTTTTATTAAAAACTCTATAAGCTTTGCTTCTTTTAGAATATCCTAGAAATAAACCTTCGTCAGACTTTGAATCAAATTTACCCAAGTTTTCTTTACTATTGTTGTGAATGAAGCACTTGCATCTGAAGATGTATAGATAAGCAAGATTTGGCTTTCTTCCTTTGTAGAGTTCATATGGCGTCTTTGCAAGTGACTTGCGAATATATGCTCAATTTGAAATGTAGCATGCAGTACTCATTGGATCTGCCTAGAACACTTGTGACATTTCTTTTTCATTAAGTATTACTCTCGCCATTTCTGTGAGGACTCTGTTCATTCTTTCTACTACTCCATTTTGCTGGGGTGTTCTAGGTGCATAAAAGTTGTGATCTATTCCTTCGTTGTTGCAGTAGTCTTCAAAGAGTTGATTATCAAATTCTCCTCCATGGTCTGTCCTAATAGAAACAATAGAAATACCTTTCTCATTTTGGACCTTTTTAGCAAACTTAATAAATTCGAAAAATGTTTCATCTTTTGAAGCAATAAATATAGTCCATGTAAATCTTGTAAAATCATCGACAATTACTAAAGTATATAGATTTCCTCTAAAACTTTTTACTCTTGCTGGACCTACCAAATCTATATGAAGTAATTGTAAAGGTTTGGAAGTAGAAATCTCATACTTTGTTTTGAATGAAAATTTAGTTTGTTTTCCTTTTTGACATGCTTCACAAATCATGTTATATTTGAATTTTAGTTTAGGAAGACCAGCAACTAAATCTTTTCTAATCAGTTTGTCAAGTTGGTTCATATTAACATGAGCCAGACGCTTATGCCATAACCAAATTTCCTCTGATCTACTAAGAAAACAATTTTCAGAAGAATTTGAATTTAAATCAATAGTATAACAGTTGCCATCCCTTTGAGCTCAGATCTTTGCCTTGATAGATTCTTTGTTAAGCAGCAGATCTTTCTTGTTTACTATCAAGCATTCTTTTGAATCAAAGATCACCCAGTTATCTTTGTCAGTGCTTTGACTTACACTCAAGAGGTTGTGGCATAATCCTTCAATGTAATATACCTCGTTGATTTGAACACCATCAGATTTTCCCACTTCACCAATTCCAGCAATACGTCCAGATTGATTGCCTCCAAATGTTACCTTTCCTCCTTCTCTGGCTTCTAGCATGGTGAACTTATTTTTGTCACTAGTCATGTGTCTCGAGTATCCACTATCAATATACCACTTGTTTGCTCGTGATGCTTTGAGACATACCTAGAGTAAAGTGATCAAGTTTTAGGTACCCATACTTTCTTGGGTCCTTTGTGGTTAGTATGTAATACATGTATCCCTTTCGGAACCCATTTATACGTACTAATAACTTGTCCTTTTCTAAAATAACATGATGAAGTATAATGTCCTTTTCTGTTACAATAGCTACATGATGTGAATGGATTTGATGTATGCACAGAATTCTTGAAATATTTAAGATAAGTTCTACTACTATTCTTCTTATTTCCTCTATTCTTATTATGATCGGACCTATATCCAATTCCAGATTTATCAAAGGAAACTTTCTAAGAATTTAGAATAAATTTAAGGGTTTCACTTCCTTTACTAAATTTTTCCACAGTTTTTGTTAAATCTCTTATTTTTTTATCTTTTTCTTCACATACTTCACATGATGATATGACAGTATTTTCTAATTCCTTTACTTTCTTCTTATAACTAACCATTTCTTTAGCTACCTTGATGAATTATGTATGCAATGCATTATATTCAGATAATAACTCATCATAAGTAGGTTCAGAATCACTTACCTCAGAATCCGATTCTTCTTCTTTGGCTACCAAGCATAGATTTGCCAATTCGTCATTATCGCTTTCTTCATCCGACGAACTATCACCCCAGATAGATGATATGTATGCTTTCTTTTTCTGCTTCTTTTTGTCTTTGTTTCGGAAGCATTTGGATTTGATGTGTCCAGGCTTCCCACATTCATAGCATACTATCTATTGCTCTTTGTTTTCTTTCTTGCTTGGTCCACCTTGATAATTTTTAAAGTCCTTCTAACCTCTTCTATAGAACTTCTTGAATTTTCTCACGATCATTCCCATATCATCATCATTAGAAACATCTTCATTTTTGGAAGATTCTTCTTCCTTGATAGCCTTAAGTGCAACTCCTTTTTCTTTTTATCATCGAACTCTTCTAGTTCCTTCTTGAATCTTAACTTTCCTTTATACTCAAAAAGGCTACCAAAGAGAGCAGCTACGGATCTCATTGACTCTCCTTTAGCTTCTTCGATAGCTGTCACCTTCGCTTCCCATTCGTTTGTAAGAATATTAAGAATCTTTCTTACCTGGGAATTTTGGTCAAAGGATTTTCCAAGTGTAGATAGTTGATTAATAAGATGAGTGTACCTGAGTTCGAATTCTGATATTCCTTCTCCAGGTTTCATACAAAATAGATCATACTGTGTAATTAGAGTATTGACTCTATTTTCTTTGATTCCGGTTGTACCTTCGTGAGCGATTTCAAGTGCAACCCACATATCTTTTGGCTGTTGGTAGAGTGCAGATTCGAAAATATTCCTTTTAACTGAAAGCACTCTGTGTCATTAAAATAGCTTTACTATTTAACGTTACTAACCTTTTATCATCTTCGTCAAACTCCTCTGGGCTCTTCTTAACGACTCTATCTTCGATTTTCTTCATTGGAATATAGTCACCATCTTGTATTACATTCCATAAACCATACTCGTTAGCCATCATGAACACTCTGAACTTAGCTTTCCAGAACGAAAAATGTTCTCCAGCAAAACCAGGAGGTCAGTGATTGAAGCTCCGTCTGGAAGAATGTTTTCACCCATTGTTGCCATTTATCGGATCCTTCTCAAGCTGTTAGGCTCTTTGGAGAAGACCTCGCTCTGATACCAAATGAAAGAGGCAAGCTTCACCCAAGAGGGGGTGAATTGGGTGTGTGATAAATTTTTCATTTGATATGGTGATATGACAATAGTTGTAGATAGAGTGGAGTTGAGAGGATTAGTACACAGAGAGTTATACCGGTTTGACCTAATAACCAGGCCAATGTCCAGTCCTCAGAGATCAAGACCTACTGAGATTTTCACTATACTTTCAAGATTCAATGAGCTCTTAGAATGCCACAAAACAACAATTGTCCTCGAATGGACTACGAGCAGAAATATTCTAACACTAAGAAATTTCTCTCCCCTTACGACAAGTCTTACGTGCAGAAAAACAACCTATGACCTTTCTCACTTGTTTACGTATACAAGTCTTATGAGCAGCAACGTTCTCTCCTGCTTACACCACTGTAAGTCTTACGAGCAACAACGTTCTCTACTGCTTGTATCTTGTAAGTCTTATGAGTGGAAAGTTTTGCCAGGAATTCTCTCAACTGCTTCTCTCATAAGGATATCTACCCTCTCAAGGTCCCAATACCTTGAGATCAAATGAAAATAGAATTTGAAGTGTATATAGACTCTCTTACAGAGCAAGTATGAAAAACACTGAAGAACGATATGAATACAGAGCAAAAATGAATAACAGAGATTCATGAATTTGCTTATGAGAAGTCTTGTGCTTCGTTATTATTGATGATCTCTAGAACTCTATATTTATAGACGCTCGATTTTGCCTGTTTGAATAATGATCATTGTGGAGCGGGGCATGTTACTGTGGAACGGCATGCGTACATTTGAAGTCTTTGAATGCGGTAGGTACGTGCTTGGATGGACGTAATGATGCTGTCTGCCATTGTTTGACTTCCTTTGCATCTTTTTAATTCAAATGTTCAAACTCCTGTATCACACTTATAATACATTCAAAATGATGTTAAATAGTAATAATAAGTGACAATAAGATAAATAAATATCATTAAACCATATTCGGATTGAACGCTATAAGATTGGTGCATTTTGTCTTCTGGCAGAGTATCACTCGAGCACTGAGGGGGCTCACTCGAGTGAACTACCATATTTTCTTCTTTTGCTTGAGTTTTACACTTGCACTTCTACATGATTTGAGAGAGTGCATTTTCTCAAATGCGAGTGATGTGGGTCCTCACTCGAGCACAACTCCTCCTGCTCGAGTGTCCTTGTACTTTACACTAAGAGTCACGTCTCTGGACAACACTCGCATACCGTTTTAGCAAGAGTGTGATTTTGCACTCGCAGGTGATGTAGGCCCTCACTCGAGCATACATACTCCTACTCGAGTGAGAAGAATATTCTCCTGTAATATACTCTTATCTTTAGCACTTGCATCAAAATTGGGAGAGTTAGATTTCTCACTCGTGAGTGCTGATGTATCACTCGGGCATATGAACTCTCACTCGGGCATGCTTGTGCTTCTTTGTTTTTCATGACTCTTGGCCAAACACTCACAGTCCTTCACTCGCTAGTGCTCAAGTGCAAACCAGCTTCATGCTCGAGTGTTGGTTATAGTGCTCGAGTGCATCAGTAAGATTGACAGTAATTGCTCTCGGCCAAACACTTCTTGTCCAACACTTATATGTGCTCGAGTGTGAAAGAGCCTGATGCTCGAGTGCTATCTCTAGTGCTCGAGTGCATCTGTAGATCTGATAGTAATTTGCTCTCTGGCAAACACTTTTTGTTCAACACTCGCATCTGCTCGAGTGCAAAAGAGCTTTATGCTCGAGTGGTAGCTCTGTTGCTCGAGTGCATCAGTAAAAGCTGACAGCAGACATTACAAAACTTTGCCATATGCATTTGGTAACTTTGTAATCATTCTTTAGACTTGTAAAACCATACTTTGCATACAATTACCTTTTGTTATCATCAAAACTTAGGATCTAACATATATGTGCCTATGTTGACAAGTTATATATTGGTAAGTGTATGTGCCTATTTTGACAAGTTATACATTAGTAAGTGCATGTACCTATTTTGATAAGTGTATGTGCCTATTTTGACAAGTTATATATTGGCAAGTGTACGTGCCTATTTGACAAGTTATACATTGGCAAGTGTAGGTACCTATTTTGACAAGTGTATGTGCCTATTTTGACAACTTTTTATGCCTATTCTAACAAGTTATACATTGATAAGAGTATGTGCCTATTTTAGCAACTATATATATTTGCCTATTTTGATAAGTTATACATTTATAAGTGTATATGCCTATTTTGACAGGTATAATTGACAACTTTTTGTGCCTATTTTGACAGGTTATATATTGGCAAGTGTATATGCCTATAATGGCAAGTTAGATATTGGTAAGTGTATGTGGCTATTTTGACAAGTTATACAGTACCAATTGACAAACCTATCTATGTTAACTAAAACAGCTCCCGTTGACAAGTGGATGTGCCTATTTTGATAAGTCATAGAGTGACAATAGACAAGTACCTGCAGTTAACATATATTATTGCTTCCCTTTCCTTTTTTAATCAACGGGGGTAAGATGGTAATTTTACATTCAGAATTTATATCACTAGAGTCCCTAGAGAGCTTTGTGATAGGAGTCTACTATCGAAATATCTTTTTTTTATATCACAATGATAATAACATCCATATCCTAATTTATTTATAATTATTTGGATGGAGGAAAGAAAATAGGGAAAAAATTTTAAGAAAAGACATGTCACCGTCGCAATAACGTCCATATCTTGATTTTATTATAGGACCAAACATAAGTCAAGTTAATTAGGTCAAGTAGGTCCAAGAAACCAATTAAATTCTGTCATGTTTATTAAATAGGCAAATCATCACTTAACTCCAGTTAACCCACCATTAGTTAGGTCAAACGATTATCTAAGAAAGAGCAAATCTAAAACTTGATTGCTCTCTTGTTTTCTCGAATTATCTGCTATTTTCCCTCTATGTTTCTTGGATGTCAATCAACCCAGCCTCGCCAAAAAGCCACAACCATTAACTTCTAATAATAGTGTTTGGTGTTGGGGTTTAATGGCACATGTATCCTCTCGGGTATGCCTGATTTAAATTTCTTGATCCTTGAATTCTTTGCCCCATCATTCTCCTTTTTCTCTTAATAAAGAAAAAACATTGAGTTCCAAAACAAATATGAAAGAAGGAACAAAGTGCCAAACATAACTTTCGATTTCTTTAAGAGTATTAAACTCAAATGCAAATGTTTGGAGCATAAATTACTTAAACAAAAATAAATATTTCAAAGTTGAGATTCAATCAGAAAATTGAAATTGTTGTATCACTGTAAGCTAAGCAGTCTCTTTTTGTTCCAAGTAAATGCAGGGTGGTAGAGAAAAGAAGAATTTTCTTCTCAAAATCTCCCTATATTTAGATGGAAAGTTTAATTTCCCTCTTATTTACCGTTCCTCTCATTTTTCTTCCCTTGCATCTAAACACGGGAAAAACTACAATCCTACCCTATTTTCTTTCCTTTTAACTCTTTCTTCCCATCCCAATATGGGTAAGGGTCCATTATATTAAGTCATCCATCATTCTTTAAACTTAAACGAACTATTTGGAGAAGTGAATATGTATGTCCGTAGTTTCATGTTTTTCTCTACTCCAATTAGCTCGTGAATTGTTAATCATAAAATAGTTTCTTTAAGTTTCATAGATATTAGATAGAACATATAGTGAAGAAACTGTTTAATCACCATATTTAGGTTTCAAATGGTAAAAATGAATCCTCAAATATGCAAAAATTGGAAAAAAGAAACATGATCTTCGTTGATTAACCCAAAAATCAACATAGCATTAACTAACTAATTCATTTTATTTTAGAATGATGTAGTAATACTTGCCTTGTATGTTCGGTTATTAAGCTGACTGATGTAAAATATCTGTACTACTTTGCTAAAGTATAAAAGCCTTAGAGATAATCTAACTCTTTTCTAGAATAATTACAGATTAAAACTACTATCATAGTTTTTTCCTGGATTTCCTTAATTGCTCATGAAGGTAGGTCACATTAATATTATATTTTTTGTAGTGGTGTGATTTGATGAAAAAATAAGTTTAACTACCTAACAGTACCTTGTAGTAGATTATTCCTCAAATTTAACTCATAATTATTTCAAAACACTACATTGCTTATTCAGTAATCTTTTTTCAAAAAGTAAAGATGAAGAAATGATATTAGGAGTTTGATAGTTACCAGTGCTTGCCTCCGGGCTCAAATAGCACTAACAGAAGTACTGACAAATTGCCTGCAAACAAAGATCACTACTACAGAATTGAGATACAACTACCCCCAAAGACATCCCAAATTGAAAATTAGGTGGTTAAAAAGGGAGGCGGTGGCATTTGTGTAATTATATATATGTAGGGGAATCTTTAGGCGTCCCAAATTTGAATTTGGGACGTCTAAAGTGCTTCCTGGCGCGAAATATAAATTTCATAAATTTTTTTTAGCGCCTGGAGCTGGGTTTAGGCGTCCCAAATTCATTTGGGACGCCTAAACCAAGACTTTAGGCGACCCAAATCCATTTGAGACGCCTAAAGGCGTCCCTTACCCGCATGTCAGACACTTGTCTGACATGCGTCTTCTCATCTATCACACCTCTCCCTCCTCACATCCTCTCAACTTTACTCTTCTTTCTCCTCTCCCCACGCACCCACCGTCGGCCCTCCTCTATTTTTTTCTTCAACTCCTCCCTCCTCCCTTGTTCAAGCTCTCTCCTCCACCGTCGGCCCTTGTTGAACTCCTCCCTCCTCCCTTCTTCTTCCTCTTTGTTTCTTTGTTTCTTCAACGCACGCAATCAACCCTGCTGCAACTTCACCTCCTCCACAGTGGGTAGATTTTTGCTCTCTCCTCCACCTCCGTCCTTCCATTATTGTGCACACCACCGTGGATCTCCAACATCTTCTCTACCTCTCCAACATACTAGCTAGTGGGCGCCCTGATCAGGTAGGTTGGTTTATTTTCTTCATTTTTTTGTAACAGAATGGTATATTTTGTTTTTGAAATATAAATTTACTTGAAATGGTTGAGATTGTGCTTATTATATATTGCTTATATTGAGATAGTTGATATTAGCCTGATGTGTTTGGTGTGGTTATATTGCTTAAATTGCATTTATTCGGGAATGGTTTATTTTCTTGTTTAAATATAAATTTACTTGTGTATAATAGAAATCCCTGTTGTTCAGTTTTAGGGAAATCTAGCTTTTATAAGCCAATGGAGATTTATCCATACATACGTAGTGGCACCACCCCATTTCATTAGTCTTGTTCCTGCACCATTAATTAGTATATATAATAAAATAAAATATGATTTATTTAAATTAAAGAAATTCTTGTATTAATTCCAAACGAATTATGAAGAATAATTCAAGCCAAAACTTAAAAAGAAAACCATAACCCCAATATTCATTAAATGATTTTTATCTAAATATTTTCAATAAAACAATTTTATTTTTGGAAGAACTCAACTTAAAATTGTTTTGTTAATATGAAACTCGTTTTGTTTTTAATTCTTCAAAACCTCAAAAAAATTCTTTAATTTAATCTTATTGTATTTATTTTATTATACATTAATTTTATATACATATACTTATTAAAAAAATAAGTTACATAGCACTGAAACCCTTTTAAGAGGAGAGATAAGGCTAGGAGGGGGCAATAAAGTTATTAAGCCCATATTTTAAAATCCTAAATTGGGTTGATAACTTAATTAGGCAATCCCATCATATGTCGTTGAGAATTGTACTAAACGTGTGAATGTTATTGGTAATGCCTTAGGTGGTAACAAAATGGATCATAGTTGGATGAATGCTTTGAGAACTAGTGAAGAATATGAGAAAGGGGTGGACGAATTTATTGAATTCGCTAAAAAGAATGCTCCTGCAAGAAATGAGAAGTATTTTTGTCCTTGTGTCAATTGTTTAAATGAGAGTAGACGGGATGTTGATGTCATAAAGGATCACCTACTTTGTGATGGAATAAATCTGTGATACACAAGGTGGATATGGAATGGTGAGGAAGTAACTGATTGTCCGTCACACAAGAAGGAAGCTATGGATGTCATAGATGAAGATAGAATGGAGAGAATGATTAACGATGTTGAGGCAGAATCCTTTGTGCAGTCGCAGGAGTATGACAGCCTGCGGAGTGATGCAGAGACACCATTGTACAGTGGTAGTAAGTACATGCGGCTGACAGGAACATTACATTTGGTTAACTTAAAGGCAACTTGTGGGTGGACCGATAGTAGTTTCACATTGCTACTTGAACTATTGTGTGATATGTTTTCGGAGGATAATGTACTTCCAAATCGTATGTATGAGGCCAAGAAAATCCTGTCTACAATGGGTATGGAGTATAAGAAGATACATGCTTGCCCTAATGACTGCGTACTGTACAGAAATGAGTACGGAGGTCTTAGTGAGTGTCCTAAGTATAAAACTGCACGATACAAAGTGAAAAAAGATGGTGGTTGTGGTGATGTGACAAGTAAAAGGCAACCTTTAAAGGTTATGTGGTATCTTCCAATAATACCACGTTTTAAACGTTTGTTTGCGAGTGCAACAAAAGCGAAGAAGTTGAGATGGCACTCTGATGAGAGAATATCTAATGGGAAATATCTTCGGCACCCAGCTGACTCTCCACAATGGCAAAAAATAGATGAAATGTTCCCTCAATTTGGCAGCGAGCCGAGAAACTTACGGCTTGGGCTTTGTACAGACGGCATCAATCCGTATAGAACTCTTACTAGCACACATAGTGCGTGGCCGGTTCTCCTTGTAATATACAACTTGTCTCCCTGGCTATGTATGAAACGTAAGTATATGATGCTATCTATGATGATTTCTGGACCAAAACAGCTAGGGAACGATATTGATGTCTATTTGGCGCCTTTGATTGAGGACTTGAAGAAGTTGTAGGAGGAAGGCGTAGATGTGTTTGATGCTTATAAGAAGGAGTCTTTCAAGCTACGTGCAATGATTTTCACAATGATAAACGACTTCCCTGTGTACGGAAACTTGTCAGGGTACAGCGTGAAGGGTCACAAAGCATGCCCAATATGTGAAGCAGACACACACTTCCAACAACTAAAGCATGGAAGAAAAACTGTCTACCTTGGCCACAGGAGGTTTCTTCATCGGTTCTACCCGTATCGTAGGCTAAGAAAGCGGTTTAACGGCTTACCGGAGCATGGAATGGCTCCAAAGTCACTAACCGGAGAGGAAGTCTACAGTCGAGTGGAACGTATCCATGTCACTTTTGGTAAGAATCAGAGGGTTGCGGGTGAGAAGAACATATGGAAGAAGAGATCCATTTTCTTTGATCTTCCATATTGGCGTTCGCTTGACGTGAGACACAGTATTGATGTGATGCATGTGGAGAAGAATGTTTATGATAGCCTTATCAGTACGCTTTTGCACATACCAGGGAAGACTAAGGATGAGATTAATGCGAGATTAGACCTTGTCGATATGGGAATAAGAGAACGGTTACATCCACAACTAAGAGATGATGGTAGGAGGGCATACATGGAGCCAGCAGCGCATACACTATCAAAAGCAGAGAAAAGAAGTTTGTGTGGGTGTTTGCATGAAATGACGGTGCCGCAAGGGTATTCCTTGAATGTGAGAAGATGTGTCTCAATGGATGATTTGAAGTTAGTGGGAATGAAGTCCCATGATTATCATGTGTTGATGCAACAACTATTACCAGTAGCTATTAGAGGCATAATGAAAGATGAAGTACGAAACACAGTGACAAGATTGTGCGTTTTCTTCAATGCTATCTGTAACAAAGTCATTGACACTGAAAAGTTGGATGAACTAGAAAATGAGGGTTACATTATTTTGTCACAACTAGAGATGCACTTTCTACCTTCATTTTTTGATATAATGGTGCATTTGGCAGTTCATTTGGTGAGGGAGGTAAGGCTATGCGGTCCAGTTTACCTGAGGTGGATGTACCCTTTCGAGCGATACATGAAGATCTTAAAAGGGTATTCTAAAAATCCTTATCGACCAGAAGCCTCAATAGTAGAAAGATATGTAGTTGAGGAGGCTATGGAGTTTTGCAAAGATTATATGTCAGGGAAGAAGGAACAATCTCGGCATGAAGAAGGGAGAAGCAAGGGAACACGAGGACTGAAAGTGAAGAATGTTCCTCGTGAAGAGGTGTTGCAAGCCCACTTGTATATCCTGAATAATATGGAAGAAGTTCAACCTTACATAAATGAACACAGAAACACTTTGAAGAACAAGAATCCAAGGAAGAATGACAAGCAGATTGCTATTGAGCAAAACAAGACATTCATGCAGTGGTTCGAGGAAAAGGTTTTGCACGAGATCGGTGTGTCTGAGACAATCGAGTGGCTAGCTTGGGGGCCTTCGTTTCAGGTCATTACTTGGACCGGTTATGATATAAATGGCTATTCTTTCTATACCAAAGAGCAAGATGAAAAAGGTACCATGCAAAATAGTGGGGTCATGGTAGAAGCTGAATCTATGCACTTTTCCAGTTCGAGAGACAAAAACCCCATATTAGCGTCTATGGCCTATTATGGAGTTATAGAAGAAATATGGGAGATGACGTACAACAAGTTCAAAGTTGCTTTATTTAAATGTAAGTGGGTTAGCAACAATGCCGTGGTAATAGATAAACAATTTGGATTTGTCTCAGTCGATCTTCGAAGAGTTGGCTATAGAGACGGGCCCTTCATTTTAGCAAGCCAGGCGAAACAAGTGTTTTATGTCACCGATCCTGCCAGCAAAAATATGTCCATTGTCCTTAAAAGTAAAAAACAGAAGTATGGTGATCCGACCTTCAACCTTGATGACACACCACCTTTCACAACAACTACACCTCGAACAAATAAAGTAGAATTGGTAGATGATGACGAATATGCTGTAAGAAATGACCATGGTGAAGGACTATGGGCAACAATATAGAGTAAGACCTTAATTTATAAACGAGAACTGTGTTTTTTCTATTTTACTTCCCGCTTAGTATATTTCATTTTCATTGCAATTTACTTACGTTTCTGATGATGCTTTTTGTGTTAACAGGAATATGGACAACGTTAGTGATGACGAGAGGTGTAGAGATGACGAAAGCTCTAGCAATGATGAAAGGCCTAGAGTTGAACCCCCTGCAAGAAGGAGGGTTAGAGGCTATACAAAGATGGAAGCATTGGTTACACGTCATGAACATCAACAGGAGAGGCTGCATATAGACTTCGATGACAATCTGAATCCAGTTGGTCCTGAGGAAGACCACTTCATTAGCTACGTAGGGCTTTTGGCTCCAAGCAAAGTGTGCATTACCTACGATAATTGGAGATTGGTTCCCCCAAAAATGAAAGACATGATTTGGCAGCAACTTTTGGTATGTAAGTTTTGATGCATTGTAGCTTTGTTCTTATTGTTTCAAATATAATAATCTTATGTTTTACCTTGCAGTAAACATATGATGTCCCAGACACCACGGAGATGTATAGGCACTGGATGGATGAGGTTCGTGTACGATGGAAAGGTTTCAAGAACAAGCTAACAGCGCATTACATTCGAGGGGCCCTTAGGGGTAAGGATCCATGTGCACAGTATACATATTTATCTTTAGAGAACTGGAGGTTGTTTGCGGCATCACGAGCAGATCCTGAGTTTTTGGTAAGATTTCTGTCATCATGATATAGAACTTGTAATTTTCATATACTTTATATCGTTGATTCATTTTTTGTTGTTTTTCATTCATAGAAATTAAGTGCAGTAAATGCCCAGAGGCAAGCAGAAAATAAATATCAACATTTCATGTTTCGCGGTGGATATCAGAAGCTTGAGCGGCAAATGATGGCAGAAGAGTTACAGAAAATGAAGGAAGCAGCGGAATCTGATCCTAGCGTTGTTATCCAGCCACCGGCACCTCCTCCAAGTCACAAAAAATGGAAAGCAGGGAGGATTAAGGCTGGGAAGTACATAAATCCGACTGTTGCTGAGGTTGCTGCGAGGATTGTAAGTAGTTATACCATAAGTACCTAATTTTTTACATGTTGCAAGTGGTTTCGATACATTTACGATAAACTGCATGCTACAGGATGACCTGGACAAGCAGAGTAGCCAAGGCTGGGAAGTACATAAATCCGACTGTTGCTGAGGTTGCTGCGAGGATTGTAAGTAGTTATACCATAAGTACCTAATTTTTTACATGTTGCAAGTGGTTTCGATACATTTACGATAAACTGCATGCTACAGGATGACCTGGACAAGCAGAGTAGCCAAGGTTCATTCAATCCAAGTAGACGGATGGACATCTTGTCAACGGCTATTGGGAAGGCAGATGACCTTGGTCGTGTTCAAGGAGAGACACGAGGAGTTAGTGCCGCGAGGTATTTTGGACGAGACCCACGTTATTCATCACAAGCTGGACCTAGTAAGGACGTTGTGGCCAAGATTTGATAGGAGCTCGAACGAGAGATCGAGGCCAACCTTCGCGACAAGCTCCGACAAGAGCTGTTGCCAGAGCTTCAACTTGAAATGGCAAAGATGTTTGAAGCACAAAGGGCATGGGACGAGCATGGAACTCAGGAATCCCCCGCCTTCAATAGCACCAGAGGAAGTTACAACCTCTGGAGCAACCACTTGGTGACCCTTCTCCCACTCCAGTGTCGGGAGACCCTTGCACCCTCTATTTGGATGATCCACTGTTGCGTGTTGTTGCTGATGCTCTCGTTCACACTCGTGCTACCACCCACCATAATCAGCAAATTCCAGAGGATTTTCGTAGGGTGAATGTGACGAGTGTTAGAAAGGGGGAAGAAGGTACAGCCATCCATGTTCTTGATCCAGAGGTTGGCACGTTAGGTCAAGCGATAGGATCTTTCATCCCTTGGCCTCGCAATCTTATTGGTTCAGACGCAACACCTCCAATGGTAGGAATTACCTTACTGTTACTGAAAATCTGTTGGCATCCTAATAACAATTTGTTTTTTGATGTTCTAAAAGGATGACGAAGCTACGAGCAAATGGCCCTACTTAGCACGGCTGCAACAGATCTACAAGGGCATTAAACAGATTGACTTGAAGATGCCTCCAGGGATTGTGGGCCAAGTGGAGTATCCTTACACGATTGACAATACAGATCTCAAGCAGTTTATCAGGTTGGAGGAGATAGATGTAGGCTGGGTCAAATTTGCAGTCCGGTAAGTTTTTTTTCAATTTTCCCATAGAATTCATTTAGTGGTTTTTTGTTTTCATACATTCAAGAATTGATTCCTTATCTTAATTCTATTATAGCACCTTCCACGATCTCTGCACAAACATGGAAAGACGTGATTGGTATGGATTCTTATGTCCTGCGAATACGACAGGGGATACTTGTACTGTGGCGCATAGGACTCACTATGTCGGCTCCGCAATGGCACAAACCAAACTTCGTTGTTATCTAGCACCCATTGTCCAACGGTTCGTATTTACATTTTGTCAATTTAAGAAGTTTAATAAATAATTGTCTTCTCACTCATCTAACTTCATTTTAATGTGTACATGTTGTTAAAGTTACCACTGGAGTTTGTGTGTTATATGTCCCCGCCGCAACGTAGTCTATTGGTTTGATCCCTTGAGTAAAAAGCCAGACAGAGATACAAAATCCGTCTTCGACACGTAAGTTATTCTATTTGTATTTCATTGACAACAAAAATAAATGAATGGTTCTAATTTCTGTTCATTTTGCTTTTCATGATAGTGCTTGTCAAACATATAGAATCCTAGGTGGGTCACGCGAGGGTACAATTGTTAAAAAGCCAAAGTGGTTTTATCCCATAGTAAGTACATTCGATCCTACCTAATTGTTTCATTGACGGTCCTTTTAGACATACCTTTATTGATTTTAACAACCAATTGCATCCCTTTGATTTAAAGTGCCCTCGGCAACCTGGCAACACTGAATGCGGATATTATGTTATACTTTATATGTATAACATAACTCAAAGTGGAATTACTAGCGATTTTGAAAAGGTAATCACTTCTTCATTCTCAAATGATAATATTTTTGGTGTTCTAATCGAAATGCTAATTAATTCATTTGCTTGAGATTCATTTCATCAAAGCTTACTTTCAAATTTTCAGATTTTTGATAATGAAGATGCCTACCTACGTGAAGACCTTGATTTGATCAGAGATCTTTTGGCTGGACATCTTCTTCAACATATAGAGCAGTAAAATTTTTATTTTATATCAGTTTGTACTTGTGTGATGACAGCGTTTTGACACTTTCTGGTTGTTTTTTGTTGATATATATAGTAGTAGGTTGTATGAAAGGTAATATGTATATATAGTAAAGATTGTAGTGCTGGATGTCCTTACCAGTTTGTAACAGACAGTGTGGTTTATGAATCCATCTTCTATTCTGTTTCTGCAGTTTGAATTCGTTGGGTAATATAGAATGTAAATTATGGTATAAAAAAAAACCTAACTTTTAGATATCCCAAATTAAGAATTGGGAGGTCTAAAGTCCCCCAGGGTGGGACTTTAGACGTCCCAAATGACATTTGGGAGGTCTAAAGTCCCACCCTGGGGGACTTTAGACCTCCCAAATTACAATTTGGGACGCCTAAAGTTAGACTTTGGGCGTCCCTATCATTTGGGACGTCTTTTGTTTCAACTTACTACGCCCCCAGTATATACGTCCCCCCGTTTTGGGACGTTAAATGTGCCAAATTTGGGAGGTTAAAGCCCCTTTTTGTAGTAGTGGATCTCCAATCAGAGGGATTTGAACTCACAACTTTATAATTATGAACCTACAATTGCCAACTGGATTGGCCTGCCCCTTGTAATACCCTAACTTCCCAAATAGATTTTTTGGATCGTTGGATTTTACATAATAGAAATCACACTTGTTATCTTAGGGGCAAAAAATAGTCCAGTTTTGAATATTTTTTTAACTATTGTGCAATGAATTTGAGACTAAAAAATTGTGTAGTTCTAATTTACTTTTTTTTAAAACAAAATTATTTTGTTCCAAGAGGGTCAAAGTGCTACTTATTTTATGTAAAATCTAATTATTAGAAGGGAAAAACTATTTAAGAGATTAGGACATTATAAAGGGCATTAGAGAGTGGAGCATTAGAGGCCCATTACTGCCTTGATTAGGGCACAAGCCCATTTTTTGAATAGGTCACAAATAAGAATGAGAGAAGATATGGGTATATACCCTTGTATATATTTATATATCTAGGGTAGAAGGAAACTAGCTACCTATAACTATCAGAATTTTAAACATTGAATCAAAATTAAGGAATATACCTTGATGCTTCGTGACCAAGTATGCGAGGGAATAATGGAGCATGTCCCTTTAATATAAATGTTATTGGATAAATGAATTAAACGGAGGAACAATTTGTGATAGGTAATTAATGAAAGTATATAGATTACCTTGGCTTCCGAGAAATAAATGTCACTATGACAAAGGGACGTGAACAGGATTTTGAGACCCTGTTCGCCTTTTAGCTTCCGCAAGCGCACGGGTCGCAAGTAATAAAGTGATAAGTAAAGATCATTCCCACAAGGACTATGATGAAAGTGAGCTAACTAATGTAACCATATGTTTAATTAGGTTGAATTGAATCATTTAGAATTGAGTATGTTAATTAAGAGAATTTGTGAAAAACAATAAGGTAAAACAAAGGTGATTGTAAAATTGATTCTACTTCAAGGTTTAAAGGCTTAGGATTACTTCTTCCTCATTGTATTTCATAAAACTTTGTAATTAGTTCACTTATGCTAGTTGTGTGAGTCCATATACTAGTCAAAGATTCTAAGATCATCAATCAAGCTCTCTCAAGTCAAGATTGATTTTTAATCTTCATTAATAATATTCAATCTCTTGTCTATCATTAATGAAAATCATCTTTCCCAAAGCAATTCTTCATTAGACTATACTAGGTTGTTAGATATATCTCTATTCTAACAACAAACCATCCATTTAATCCTTAAACTTCAAGTCTAGCATGATTTTTCTCAAGTTCTGCAACCAAAATAGCTCTCTCAAGCATCATTCAATTGAACCAAACTAATAATGTGATGATCAAGCACAAGATAGTAATTAAGCATGGAGAAAAATCAGCATATATTCTCAACAACTAGCAAAGGCAAGAAAATATAGTAGTTTTACTCCATACAATGAGTAGAAGTAATCCTAAATGAGAGTTTTAGCTACTCATAGTCAATACAAACCAGCAACTCAACATAAAACTCAAAACCATATCAGCAAATAAGAAGAGAAGAGGGGAAAAACCAGAAAAAAGAGAAGAAAATCTTGAATTTCTCCATGAATCTCCTCCAAGAAGCACCAAAATCCTCCCCAAGCTCTCCAAGAAGCCTCCTTATGGTTCTTAAGCTCTTCCTTGTACAGAATACCTTCATTTCGGTGCCCCCATTAGGTTAAAAAGCCAGCTGAAGCAATAGTTTTTCAAAACGCATAGTTGTAGTATCGCAACTTTGCTTTCACTTCGCTATAGCAAACCCACAGAGTACGTGGTCAGAAGGGCCTATTTTTTATGTGTTCTCACTTTTGCTTCGCTATAGCGAACCCACAGCGTACACGGTTAGAAGGACCTATTTTTTATGTGTTTTCTCTTTTGCTTCGCTGTGGCGTAGCAAAAGCAACCGGGGGCACCTTCAAGCTACTTTGATCTTCCTTTTTGGCTTTTGTTCTTCTTTTCTCCACCTCCAAGGATCCATGTAAGCTTCCATTTCTTGTCATCATCCTCCTACAAAGAGAAGGATTTTATGAGCTTTCCAAATTTTCTTCAATTTAATCTAGAACCCTATACATCTAGCTCAAAATTTGCACTTTTTCAAGTATTTTTAACACATCACATTTTCCTTCATATGTATAAAGTTTATGCACAATTTTAGTTTAAAACCACAAATATATAAGAAAAATGTGATGAAATACAAGAATTTCCAGAGAATAACACTCCCCCAAACTTAAATTGCTTATCTAAATTGCAGATATGTTCATGCCCTCATTCATTTCTCTAAAGATCACAGAAAACAGGAACTTGAGAGAATTTGCCAAAATGAATGCCTTATAATCTTTGAGCAAGTTTTTCAAGAGTCCTTTGAGTGAGAGTGTGTGTTTGGAATCAAAAGACATTTCTCCGGATTATATCTCAGTCACACATAATACTCCAACTCATATACAAATTTTCAACTCTACCACTTTACTATCCTCTTTTCATCCTTCTCTACTTACAAGTTACCTCATATGGTATCAAAATCAAAAGGACTTTTAGGCTTATAACGTGGCCATGGGTTTAGGGTGTTTGAATGGAAGGGAAAAAAGGAATAAATACAAAAACCTTGAGATAAATGAGGAAACTTCCTTTCTTCTTTTTTTTCAACAAAATTGAACTAACTTGGCTTCTGTACACTTTGTTCAGCCCTCAACACTTTACACATTTCATATTCACAACTTGCCCTTTCACACATCAAACCATTTTTTTTTATCTCAAAGCAGGGTGTATCATGGTTTTTTAGGTTAGGTGTAATACCCCGAATTTTGAGACTCGAGGTTAGAGAATAAGCCTGAGATTAGTGGATTGCTAAGCCCTGGTTTAGCAAGATCCCAAATTGTGATTAGTGATTAATGAACCCTTTTAGAGAATATAAAGTGGATTGTAGTCGCGTGTGTTATGAGCAACGCCAAAACCCTGTATTTGAGTTCAATTGTGGATTAACATCCAAATTAACTTAGAATAGAGGGAAGAATTGAATGGGGTATTGTGATGGAAATGGTGTCATGTTGTGATATTTAATCATTGGAATTGATTTAAATTAGATTGGACACATTGGTTGCAAAATTGGAAATGCTGTCCAGTATGAATTCTGTCTGGGCAGTCTTCTTGTGTGGACGTTTTTACTAGGCAAATGATGTCATACAATTATTAAAATTTTCAGTCTTAAAGATCACATCCCAAGCTTTAAAATGGACATATAATTTGTGCCATTTCATGTTGGGAACTGGGAGATATGACTGTCCAAAATTTGAGGTCGAAAATGGACTCTGTTTTGGGGCAGTGATGAAATTTGTTTAATTCTGGAATTTTTTGGTGATTTCTGGTAATGGATTATATTTTTCCAATGAAGAGAACTTAAATACCTTTCATTTCTCTTTGGAATCACCTAATTTCGATTTTTCTAGAATTAGTTATGATTTTTCAAAGTTTGGGCAGAAAATCTGCCAGAAAATCCGAAAATGCCAATTTTGGGAATTATGACATCATCAAAAGGCAAGATGACATAAGCATGGAATTAAAACATCTTCTCATCATCTTCAGCTCTCATTTCCGACGTGCTGCACAGCTGAATATGGAGAGAGGAGTTGAGAGAAAAATAGAGAGAAAGAGGAAGAAATCTCGCAAGGTAAGTCGATTTCTCCGACGATCTAGCTCCTAACGCGTATAACTCCGATACTAAGCTACTCCTTTATGTTCTTTAAGGTTTGGAAGCTCCTCTTTTGGTGTTTTGAAGTTAGGGTTTTCATCCCCAAGAAGGAAAAGCTAGTGGGAGCTTGAGGTAACTTCCAAACTCGTGCATATTGACTATTCTGGCTGTTATAGACAATTTAATCGGTGAAATTTCGCCAGATTGTCTTTGGTTCTTAAAATGGAAAATGGGTTTGTGGGGCTGTTATGCTGCCCAAATTGATACTAAATGGTAGTGCTAACCTAATGGAATAGTCAATAAAGTGGTTAGGAGTAGAAAGGAACGCGTTTACGGAGCCGAAACCGAAAAACCCCAATTTTCCCCGGAATACTTGTATATTTCGGTTATGGCTATAAATGGGTCTTAGAGTTGGATTTTCAATGATTTGATGGTTCCATTGAATTCAGGAGCGAAAATTAGGTGGGGTTACAGTTGGTCGCTTTTTCGGAACAGGCCGAAAAAGCATAATTACGAAAACGCCCCTGAAACCCTTAAAGTGGGGCTGTCAAGGGTAATTTTGTAATTGACATTGAATTTGATAATTCTGAGTCCGGAAATGGATTCCTTGGGCAAAAATATGTTAGAATAGCCCATGTCAAAATTTCAGGAAAAGTACAGTCGGACCGGGTACGGTGGGGCCGGACCGGGTCCCCGTGGGCATTTTAGCAAATTTTCAATATAGCTTCATATGACCCTCAGAAACACTATGGAAGTATCTAAATAGTACATTTGACATTGTAGGATCGAATGTGAAGCCCCGAGTTGTTGGCACGTAAATCAAGGAGAAAAGACTGGAGGTAGGGAACTTATCTCTCTTGCATGCTCTGATAACTGTATTAATGTGTTGATGCATGTTATTGCTTTGCTTGATTATGTGGAACATGTATGAATGATTTGAAGCTATGTTTCAATATATGCTATGGCCATATGTGTATCGTTCGAAGCATTGAGCTTATAGATTTGTCATTGTATGTGTGCATGAGTTATGTGATGCAAGCATGTCATGCATTAAACACTTATCTTGCTTGCATATTGATAATATTTCCCTACTGAGATTCTCTCAAATCTCACCCTCCCTTACCAACAATTTAGACAGGGCAAGTGGCTCGTGGAGGGAGCGGTAGGACTCATTCGAGATGAGATTGTGTAATCCCCATTTGAAGAATTGTAATGGACAATTGTGTCCTGTGTATCTTTAGCGAAGGTATGTACCCGGGATTGCCGGGATGATTAAGTTGTGCACTCTGATATTTATATGAATGTGATTTATCTTCTCGTAGTAATTGTATTCGAAATGTGAATATGAGACCAAGTTTATAAATGATTTCAAAAAGTATTCGTGAAAACCCCGTCATGTGATGGGCTAGTAAATGTTATTTGATTATTATTGGTCTCTATTTCATTTTAATCACATATTTCGGATATAATTACGGAGGGGGTTACATTAGGGGTTAGGGAAGTGAATCGATTTTCAATAAGAATATTTATATTGGTTTTTCTATAAAGGCTCAAAAGTGGGTTCAAAATGGAAGAATAACAATGCAGGAGAGCTTGAAAGGCTCAAACGCTTTTTAACGAAATGCCTAGATCATTTTTCAAAACCATATGAGATGCACCATAAGCTTCAAAAAATACTAAAGTAGATTTGGAAATTGTATCTTTGAAAATAGGTATATATGCTAGTTTACCAAGAGTTTCTTCAACAAAAGCCTTCAAAACATCCCTGACTCCAATAATGCAAGATTTTGCTCAAGAGAATTCCTTAGAAACTCACTCCAACATTATAACTCATTCAACAAGGCATATCAATCACAATTTCCTATCAAGCATAATGCTAAATAGCTATCCAATCATAGGACCATTTATGCAATCCTAAACAAACAATTTAACCAATTCAAAAGATCTTTTCTCTAAAATTTTCCAAGCAAAGGCTTAAGTTTGTGAAATTTCATATATTTCACCCCTTTTTTCAATCAAACTATACATCAAAATTGCTTGTATATCCCTGTGCACTCACTGTTCACATTCAAAATTTTGACATTTTAAATTTTTCACAATTATGTCCCCCAAACTTGAAACCAACTGTGTCCCCACTGTCACAAACATTCACTAACCTGTACGCAAATAGCACTCAAACCTATACACATTTACAAGTAATATTCACAGTAGTCTCAGATGCATCAAACAGTACATGCACAATGGCAACTACTTATCCAGTCAAACAAAGGGCATCAACGCTCGCATTCAAGCCTATCATAGGAACATCCAGTGATAATGACAGTTAGCACACAAAACAACTGTTAGCCATCAGTAGCTAACATCACACAAGAACAGACTATGCACATGAACCCAGATGGAATTGCACAGAAATGCTAACTCAAAATTCCTACATTTAAAAGATGTCAGAAAACACAGGGAAGCCAAAGAACAAGCATAAAAAATTTCAACAGTCAGGGGTCTCGTCAATCATCAGAATCATTTGCAGGATCATGCTCTGACTTAGAGGTATTAGCATCAGCAGCTCTACTAGAACCAAGATCCTCATCCTCCCCAACAAAAACCACCTCATCATCATCAACACTCTCAGACGCATTAGACTCAGAATCTTCACCAATTTCTTCCTCAGCTGGACCCCAAAAAACAACAATTTCTTTCCCTCGGTGATGTGTGGATGGGTCTTTCTCCTCATCACTCTCAACCCTCGGTGGCACCTCGACACCTATCTTGCTTGTGAGTCCTTCCAGCATAGTCTCCATGCGCTGTAGGTGAAGGCGTTCCTTTGCACGTTCCCTTTTTGCTAGCAAAAGCTCATCATGGAGACTACGTAATGTAAGTGGGGGTTGGTCACCATCCAAGTCAGCCGGTCCCTTGTGATCTAACTTAGTTTGATCATACCGGTAAGGGGGAGAGGGCTGAAAGTAAATATCATCAGAGGAGGCTGGAATTTGAGCCTTGGTAAAGAGGTCAGAAATCAGATGTGGTAGAACCAAATAAGTTCCCTTCCTCTTTGCGTGAGCATAATTGTACAGGGTGTCATAAAGGATGTTTTCTAACTTCACATGCTGACCAGTCATGAAGAGGAATATAAGCAAAGCAGTTAACTTTGGCATAGTGCTATTATTGCCTACAGGGGTGACATTAAAAGTAATAAAGTTCAACCATATTCTGGCCTCTTCATTCAGGCTCCTTTGCTTGAGATATATTTGCTTGCCTCTTGGTTGATACCATTGAGGTTTACTTGGTTTGACCAAGGTATCAACAATTGCCTTGAAGGGAAAATTCTCAGCCTTTTTCTTCAGAAGATGTTATTGGCATTAGGGATAGAAAGGCAGATCATAGAATTGGCGAATGAATTCCGGATTGATGAAGTTCTTGCCACAAGGTGGGACACCTCTCAACTGCATTGACGAAATGCCGTGACAATGGGCATAGTAATAGAAATGGCGAACAAATGTTTCATTTCCAGTAGCCCATGATGCCAACAGATTCCCTAACCTAAGGTGTTCCGTCACCAACTTGTAGAACTTAAACCGAGTATTAGGAGGGAATTCTTGCTCTTGATGCAAAGGTTGTGAGTTTATGATATCTTTGACAACGTCTAGCAAATCTGGTGTAGAAGTGGAGGGAGGTGGTTGAGTTGGTGGAGGCACAGGACTTGAAAGGGCTGCAGCGGCCTTTTTCCGTTTAGGCACTGGCTTTTTAGGAGCAGCTCGACGCTTGGTCATTATCTGCAAAAATCAAAACCAAAGAAACACACACAAAAACAATGAACAATCCATAACTAACAAAAGAAAAGAAAAAGAGAAACACAGGTCCTAAAAGAAAAACTTCCCCCAAACTTGTGGCTGGCTAAGCACCTCAACAAGGCAATCCATAATTCCACTCCTAAACCTATCCTCGCTTCCTCATATCACTACAAATGATCTCAAAGTGGCTCGCCAACTCAAATGATCCCAAAGGGGCTCTCCAACTCAGTTGAACAACATAAGCGCTGGTAACAAATGGTTATGTAATGGAGTCAAGTGAAATGACAGCTGAAACACCTGATTTGTCAAGAAAACAAGCTCCACAAAACAGAAAACCCATTTTTTGTAGTGGTAATGCCTTAGAAAGAACAACAAAATTTTTAAAACAGCAGATTAATGTCGTTGCCTTTCAGTATGTCGAGAGGTGTTTCACTATTACCAGATAAACTCAAACTTTCCCAAGTAGCAACAACTCAATCAAAAAAATTCTGAAACATCCACTTGAGAAAGTATTTCTTAGTTCAAAATGAAGTTCAAGAGTTGGGGAGATTTCCAAACAATTGGCATATGCGGGCTAATTCGAGACCTTATAGGTGCGTTTTCAAAATTGAAAAAGGACTTTGGTAAAGATGATGTGAAAGCCATTGTCATGGCAGTAGAAAAATTAATATGAAAGCAGTGCAAACCAGATTTTCCAAATGAAGCACCTCTTGAACAAGTAAACAAGGAACAAGGGTGCAAGCACCTAATCTTATGCAGCAGTTCTCAAATTAGCCATTCATGTGCCTATATGCAAGGAAACAAGAGACATTCACATGTAACTTTCAGAGGTTATCCAAAGCACTAATGCTCAGTACACTAATCACCAAATTAAACCACATCAATGCAAGCCTAAGTGTAGAATGCTTCATAGACTAGCTCAGATGACCCAATCACTAAAGTTCACTTAGGCGTCCACAAGGATTGACAAGGAAGTAAACAACATTCAGAGACTATAGTGCTAGGCCTAAAATGAGTTGCAGCTGGTCAATCCTAAGCTCATAGATTAGAAGAATATCCACATAAGTAGCACATGTAGCCTGGTCAGAGAATTGACAAAAATAGTAAATATGGTTCCTTTTGTGACAAAATGGCCTCTAAAAATCAAATAATTGTGAAAAGCAGTTAGGACTTCGAGGCTTCTAATTCCATTTTCTAAAGCATGTAACACAGCACAATTATTTTGCAAAGCTGGAATTTTCATGAATTTAATTTTTTTGTTTTTTTATATGTATGAAGACATATATATATATATATGTTTCAATTCTCAAAATAACTAAGCATGTGCATCTACGGTGGGGTCTCAACTAATTTAAATAGGAAACTACCGAACTAGTCAGGTACACTGATAATCCTCAAACAACCTAAATCAGTTCAAGCTTAAAGTGAGCATGCTTCCCCTATTAATCATAACCACAAAGTCTTCATGTTGCTGCTCTAATCAAAATCTCAACCTTCATCCAACAAAATCCCAACAAAAATTGGATGAATGATATGAAAATTACCTTAGACAAGAATAATAGCACAACTGAACAGAGAAGCCAAAGACAAGATCACAGCGAACCAGGGAAGACTACTGAGTGAGGAATTTAAAGATTATGGCCTGAAGTAAGGAACTCGTTGCAGGCATGGGCAAGTGGAAAATTAGGAGCGGTGGGTAGTGAAATGTGAGGGCGTGGAGACGATAAGCGGTGGGGGAAGGGGAATGGCGATGGAGCTGTAGGTCGGAGGTTAGGTAGGAGGTGAGGGTCTTGGTGAGTGATGGGGGTCGGTAGAAGGAAAATGTCTGGGATGAAATTAGGAGGGAATTTACAAGGGAATTTACAAAAGAGGAAAAGATTTTGAATTTGAAAAATGAATGTGGGCCATATGTGGGGTAGGTGCATAAGGGTAAAGAAGGCAAAGAATAGAAAAATAAGGGTGAAATGGTAAAATTTATTTAATAATAATAATAATAATAATATTTTTTTATTAATATTTATGTTTTTTATTTATATATATATATATATTTTAATTATTTATTTATATTTTTTTCTCATTTATTTTTTATTTTTTATTTATTTTTTGGTGTGGCTGTTGGGATGCACAGAAGGGGTGTAAAATGGCATGTGTTTGCCCTGGCCTTGCTATAGCGAAGCAGGGGCGAACCCAAGGAAAACTGCATAGAAGGGGCAAAAACTGCCATGTGTTTGCCTTGAACTCGCTATAGTGAAGCAAAAGCGAAAACACATAAAAATAGGCCCTTCTGACTGCGTACGCTGTGGGTTCGCTATAGCGAAGCGAAAGCAAAGTTGCGATATTGCAACTATGCGTTTTGAAAAACTAATGCTTCAGTTGGCTTTTTAACCTAATGGGGGCGCCGAAATGAAGGTATTCTGCACAAGGAAGAGCTTAAGAACCACAAGAAGGCTTCTTGGAGAGCTTGGGGAGGATTTTGGTGCTTCTTGGAGGAGATTCTAGGAGAAATTCAAGATTTTCTTCTCTTTTTTCTGGTTTTTCCCCTCTTCTCTTCTTATTTGCTGATATGGTTTTGAGTTTTATGTTGAGTTGCTGGTTTGTATTGACTATGAGTGGCTAAAACTGTCATTTAGAATTACTTCTACTCATTGTATGGATTAAAACTACTATATTTTCTTGCCTTTGCTAGTTGTTGAGAATATATGCTGATTTTCTCTATGCTTAATTACTATCTTGTGCTTGATCATCACATGATTAGTTTGGTTCAATTGAATGATGCTTGAGAGAGCTATTTTGGTTGTAGAACTTGAGAAAAATCATGCTAGACTTGAAGTTTAAGGATTAAATGGATGGTTTGTTGTTATAATAGAGATATATCTAATAACCTAGCATAGTCTAATAAAGAATTGCTTTGGGAAAGATGATTTTCATTAATGATAGACAAGAGATTGAATATTATTAATGAAGATTAAAAATCAATCTTGACTTGAGAGAGCTTGATTGATGATCTTAGAATCTTTGACTAGTATATGGACTCACACAACTAGCATAAGTGAATTAATTGCATAGTTTTATAAAATACAATGAGGAAGAAGTAATCCTAAGCCTTTAAACCTTGAAGTAGAATCAATTTTACAATCACCTTTGTTTTACCTTATTGTTTTTTGCAAGTTCTCTTAATTAACATACTCAATTCCAAATGATTCAATTTAACCTAATTAAACATATGGTTACTTTAGTTAGCTCACTTTCGTCATAATCCTTGTGGGAACGATCTTTACTTATCACTTTATTACTTGCGACCTGTGCGCTTGCGGAAGCTAAACGGCGAACAAGTTTTTGGCGCCGTTGCCGAGGACTATTGACTAAAGTCTCTTGAGTTAATTAGTGTAATTGTGTGCTTGATTATGCTTGAATACTTCTCTTATTCTTGTTTTACTTTCTTAATTTGCTTTGTTTTTAAGTATAGTTATAGCTATAGTTCTTTTTCTTGTTTTTCTTAGTATAGTTCTATTAGTTGATAAGTTTGATACTCGTTTTGGGATTTTTAACTTGTAGGTATTTGAGCTCCGTATGCAAACTGATTTGGAGATTGTTCTTGACGGTGCTCTTGAAGAATATTTTTCTGAAGACTTTGAAACTGAACCGGAGAATCCACCTCAAGTGCAACCTCTTCAAAGACCTGAACCTTTGCCCGTACAAGAGCAACCGAGACCACCACCTCATCCTCATCCATTTTACAATATGGCTAATCCTAATGATGATGACTTGGAGCGCACTTTGGATGAGTACATGGAGCAAGAAAACTCCACCTATCAATTTAGCATCCAATTTCTTGCTATTCAAGCTCAGAATTTTGAGTTAAAGCCAATCATGCTTCAAATGCTCTAAATGATTGGTTTGTTTTTGGGAACTCAGAATGAAGATCCTATTGACCATTTGACACGCTTTGTACAAGTGTGTGAGAACTTCAAGTTTCAAGGAGTAACTGCGGATGCACTTAGATTGCGACTCTTCCCCCTATTACTTGACAAGAAGGCAAGAGCTTGGCTTACCGCTCTACCTCTGAACTCCATCACTACTTAGGATGAAATGGCATCTAAGTTCAATGCAAGGTTCATTTCGAAGGGTAGACGGGTAGTTCAAAGAGCTGAACTCTTGAGTTTTCAAGAACAACCCGGAGAACTTTTTCATGAAGCATGGGAGAGATTCGAGGAGTTGTGGCGTAGTTGTCCCAACCATGAACAGAAGACCTATATGTTGCTTGAAGCCTTTGCAGCCGGATTGGATGTGCCTACTTCCAATTTGCTCAACAATTCCTCTAATGGTGGAATTGGCAAGATGAGAGTTTGTGATATATCACAGTTGTATGAGGACATTGCCTCTAGTTCCTTGCAACAATCTGAAAAATCACGTTCTAGCTATAGAACATATAAGGAACCAAGTCCTTCAAGTAGTTCAAATGTGTCTAAAGAAATTGTCGCTCAACTTGAAGCAATTGCCAAGAGGTTTGATAAGCTTGAACTAAGAATGGAGAAAAACTCCTCCAAGAATATGAATGTTATCCAAGCTCCAAGTCCTTCTTGTGAAATATGTGGAGAAGCCCACTCTTCTGAAGAATGTTATCATACTATGGAGTCGGTGAGTTATTTGAACAATAATCAAAGGTATCCACGTGGCAACCCTTACTCTAATACCTACAACAAGGGTATGAGGGATCATCCCAACTTCTCTTGGAGGAATGGACCTAGTGAGAATCCAATTAATCACTATGCTTCTTCTAGTAAGCCAATACGTCCACCGGGTTTTGAGCAACCACAAAAGCTACAAGAGGGTGATTCCGAGACAAATAAACTCTTGAGACAACTTATAAAGGGTCAAGAAGGCTTAGTTGGCACAGTTTCTCTTCATGACACGGCAATAAAAAATCTTGAGATACAAATGGGCCAAATTGCCTCACACTTGAGTGCTCAACCAAGAAATGGTCTTCCAAGTGATACTATTCCCAATCCTAAGCGAGAAGGTAAAGAAGAATGCAAGGCTCTTACTCTCCGAAGTGGTAAAACTTTACCCGATGTCCCAAGTATGAGTAAAGCTACAACAAAGTCAAAAGACCATGTTGTGGAAGATCTTAACCTTGATGAAGAGGTTGTTGGAGACATTATGGTCGAAGAAGAGAACAACAAGAAGAGGAAGCTGTTAGAACAAGCATTTCACCCAAGAGGGGGGGTGAATTGGGTGATACTAAAATTTCGTCGGAAATGTAAAACTTTAACAGTGAAATTAAAACAGTAAGGAGTAAGGAGGAATATCACCAAAGTGTACACCGGGAGTTATACTGGTTCGGTCACAACCACTTTGACCTACATCTAGTCCTCAGAGCTTCTCTGAGAGTTTCACTATAATTAAGTGGACACTCACTCCCCCTTACAAGTTGTAATCCAATCCCAACTCAAGGTTCCACAACCTTAAGTTATCTCAATAACAAATATTGAGTTTGAATGAAATATCTCTCTTCCAGAGTAAATGAGAATCACTGAAGCATAGAAATATAATAACATGAAAACAGAGCAATGAACTTGATGATACGTTTATGTGTGTTCTTGTTCTTTTTCTCTGTTTGGATGTTCACATATATATAGATATGTTGGTGAAGACCGTTGGAGCATTTTCCTTTCGTCCGTTGGAGAGTGCGCAGCCACTATTGACTTTTCAGTTTTTGAAAAATATCCATTGGTGGTGGTTGGCATTTGAACGTTTCATTTGACTTCCATTACTTGATATGATTTCTTCATTGTTCATCTGTAGATAGGCTAAGAATACTAATAAAATGAAAGATTAATCATATAGGAAACGAATCAATGAGCGTTTGAATGATTTCTGGATTTCTGGGTTTGCTTACTTGAGTAGCTACTCGAGTATCCCTTGAAGTTTACTCGAGTACTTACTCGAGTATCATCAGGAAATCTTTGATCAACTGCAAGTCAACAGACAAATTTAAGATTACTCAGGTAGTGCATGGAATAACCAATTTTCAAACCTTTGGAAATGTATGTTTACTCGGGTACCTACTCGAGTAATACACTCACAACTTTATGAGTTACTCGGGTACCAACTCGAGTAAACCTTCAAATAAACTTTTGGTTACTCGATGCTTTACTCCAGTAATGTTGGCAGGATTTCAAAGCCCAGAGCACTTACCTTGTTACTCGGGTACTGACTCGAGTAAATGTACTTTTTGTGCATACCTTACTCGGTTAATGACTTGAAGTTTTCATTGAAAATAACTCTGCATAATCGAGTACCTACTCGAGTAATCCACTTAAAATGAAATATTAAATTCTTACATACTAGAGTAAAGACTCGAGGAAAATGAGGTGTAAAGTAAAACAAGTTTATCGAGTACTACCTTCAAGTTTTCACTTACTTCAGTGCGTTACTCGAGTAACATTGGCAGTAGTACAAAGTGCCGAGAGCTCCATAATTTCAGAAACAGAGTTACTCGAGTACCTACTCGAGTATCATTGGCAGGCCAAGAGCAACTGGAGGGTTTTCACATGGTTACTCGAGTAGTTCCTCGAGTAACGTTGGCAGGCCAAGAGCAACTTGAAAATACTTACACTATTACTTGAGTAATTCCTCAAGTAATGTTGGCAGGTTACTGGAAGGTGCCTCTGGTTACTTCAAGTTTTGTCTCATTACTCGAGTACTTACTCGAGTAATGCCTTAGAAAACTTGCTTCTGATCAAGTTTCTCAGCATTTTCTCTTGGTCTTTCCTCATTATTCCAATGCTAACTTCAAGTAATGCTTATCCATGTTATTCCTTTGTTCAAACTTGTTTATTAATCATTTCCTTTTCAAACCATTCTTTTGTTATCATCAAAACATGAGATCTAACAGAAGCAACTTGAAGTGAATCTAGATGATGTGGTGCAAAGCAAGCTCGTTGCTCCTGAAAATTTGGAAGAGAAGAAGAGAAAAACCAATACTTCTCCTCCAAGATATGTCCCACCACCTCCTTTTCCACAAAGGCTCAAGAAACATCAAGAAGATGGGCAATTCAAGAAATTTATTGAGATGTTCAAGCAGTTGCATATCAACATTCCCTTTGCAGAAGCCTTAGAGCAAATGCCCAAATATGCCAAGTTCATGAAAGATGTCCTCTCAAAGAAAAGAAGGTTTAATGAATTTGAGCCAGTGGCCGTCACCAATAGCTTCACTGATGTTATCAAGCAACTCCCACCTAAGTTGAAGGATCCTGGGAGCTTCTCTATACGCACAGTGTATGCGGTCAAAAGGGCCTATTTTTTTATGTGTTTTCGCTTTTGCTTCATTGTGGCGTAGCAAAAGCAACCGGGGGCACCTTTAAGCTACTTTGATCTTCCTTTTTGGCTTTTGTTCTTCTTTTCTCCACCTCCAAGGATCCATGTAAGCTTCCATTTCTTGTCATCATCCTCCTACAAAGAGAAGGATTTTATGAGCTTTCCAAATTTTCTTCAATTTAATCTAGGACCCTATACATCTAGCTCAAAATTTGCACTTTTTCAAGTATTTTCAACACATCACATTTTCCTCCATATGTATAAAGTTTATGCACAATTTTAGTTTAAAACCACAAATATATAAGAAAAATGTGATGAAATACAAGAATTTCCAGAGAATAACATACCCACTTCTCCAGCCTGTAGAGGCGCTACTTCTACCTCTTCAATCACCAGTGGCTTCCCTGCTTCCCAAGCAATCGCAGCTACAATGATTTCACCAATTCCACCGTATATTCACAATTAGCATATATATATATATATATATATATTTATATGTATCAAAAGCAAAATAATTCTAGGCGACGAGTATATTTACAAAAAAATTGCAACGAAAAAAAAGTATATATACAAAGAGAGCAATTTCATACCTTTACACTTGATGATACGACCAATAGTGTCAGACATAGCTATTGAGCACAGAGGGTAAAGGGCGACGACGATATGATAGTAAGAAATGTTGGGTGTGGAGAAGCAACACCCTTCTAGCTGCTATATATATATACAAAAATGGTGGGCCAACAGAAAGGGAAGGAAGGATTAATTCCGATTTCGGTTTGCACTGTCATACAAAGGCACATACTCCCTCTTATTCATAATACAAGAAGTCCTCCACATTTATCCATTGTGATAGAAAAAGGTGACACATCTATTAAATGTATATTTGAAAATCATATTCTGTAATAAGAATAAAGCAGGTAAATTTTATCAATTTAAAATATAACAAATAAATTAACTAACATTCCTTGATTCATGTGAAATAGTTAACGTCTTATATTTTCGATCCGGAAAAAGGGTGTCTTCTCTAACTTATCTCTCCATTTAATTTCTCCACTATTGGATTGGCTTTTAATAGTTGAGATTTTATAGAATATTAAAACATATCACTGTAATATTAAATATTAAATGATAATAATATTATTTTTACAGAATAAATCTCAACCATTAAAAGCCAGCCCAACGGTGGAGAAATTAATTTGAAAGATAAGTTAGTGGAGACCCCTTTTTCCTTGCTCGAAACCAAAATGCAGTAAATCTAGCTACATCAGTTATACATAGTTATTGATCATCTTGGGCATTCGGGAATTTGGGTTACTGAAGAATCAGTGATTATTAATCAATAGATACTTTGTACCAATCAAATCTTTTATGTCCATTTATAAAAATAAATATGGGGGCAAACATAAATCTGATGCGATAGGTACTAATGTACTATTCATACTTATCCTATGAATAATATTATAATATTTGTTGGGAATTGGGCTTAGTCCACCCTTGGTGGATTAGGCCCAAACCCATTAAAGTTTTAAGTTTTTGGGGCCAAACAAAATACCCAAAAGAATGTGGGGTATTTGTAGGTAATTTTCCCAAAGGTTTTGAATTAGAAATCTGTTGGGAACAGTTTCCCCGAGAGTTTTGAGGGGAAAAGTTAGTTGGCTGCTGTGTGTAAATAAATGGACGCACACCAAAAACTTTCACGAGATAGAAAAGTTTCATACAGAGAACCTCTTCTCCTTCTCTTCCCTTCCTGTGTGCATTTGCTGTGTGTTATAGTCGAAATCCTGGTGATTCGACTCGCGTGGGTACCGGAAGAACTCGAAACGACACTTCAGGTATGCCCGAATTCCGACAATATTTATTTACTAAATTAAATTAAGTTCTTTATATAAACGAAGAGGATCCAATAGAATTATTTTTTACTCATTAAGATGCTGATTCACAAGCACTAGGTTAATATCAATCTGATAGGACACATAAGCAAGCATGTTCATCCAATTGATATTATTATAATTCGTTTACTAAACTAAGTCCAGTGCATGAATATAATAAATATAAATTAAAGAAGATTCAACTTGATTTTGGGGTTAAAGACTTAGCCTACATAAAGCCTAGCCTATTTAGTAAATAGGCTAGGCTCAGACTCAGGTATATTGCCAAGCCTATTTAGATAAACAGGCTAGGCCTATTTTTATAAGGCCTAGCCTACAAGTTTACAGGCCTGGCATATTTAACTTTTTTAATTTATACTATAATATAAGAATATATAATATCATCTAAATAATTTTTTAAATTATTTATAAATTTATCAACTTAACCTTAATTCTAAGTTTCACATTTCATTGTTATTACTCTCAACCCTTACGTTCGCATCAATCATTAAACCCCCCTTCTCTCCGATCACTTGAAATGACAATGCTAACTCACTCCCTCTCCCTTGATTTGCATGTCCACTTGTTGGAAATGTGAACCCAAACGTGTAAAGAGCAGCAAGCCCTGCTCACATATTTTTATTGATATGAAGATAATGGATTCTACAAGATATTCTCATTGGATCACATAAATGACCCCTGTATATATAATGGTCCTATTGGGCCTCAAGCCTACAAACTAACAATACCTGAATATTACAGATTATTACATCACAATATACTACTCTATTACATCATATTTTATCACTCCCCCTCAAGTTGGGGGCATAAAACATTTACTGTGCCTAACTTGTGAAGAATCTGGTTTTGTGCTCCTTTAGTGATGGCCTTATTCAGAATGTTAGCTTGTTGGGTAGCATAATTTACATGCACCAACCTGATTAGTTTTGATTGTACCTTCTCACGAACAAAACATAAGTCTATATCTATGTGTTTTGTACGTTCATAGAAGACAGGATTAGTAGCAATATGAATCGCAGCTTTACTATCGCAGTAAACATCCACTACTTGTGACTGAGGCTCTCCTAGTTTCTTTAGTACCCCTTCCAGCCAAACAATTTCTGAACTTGCAGAAGCAAGAGCTCTATACTTGACTTCTGTGGATGAATGGGATACCGTGGACTGTTTCTTTGTTTTCTAATGAACCAATGAACCTCTAACCTTGAGCAAATATCCAGTTACGGACCTTCTTGTCATGCTACAAGACCCCCAATCGGAATCACAGTAGCAACTTATAGTAGTACCTCCCCGGGAGCTGATTAGAATTCCCATGCCTAGACTTTGCTTTAGATATCGCACTACGTTTAACGCTGCTGCCATATGCACTTTCATAGGCTGTTGCATGAATTGACTTAGGACCTGCACTGAAAAAACCTTCAATACGTATCTGGCTCTCTTAACAAGTCTGTGGTCTTATCCTTACCCTCTTGGTAACCTATCAATTTTAAATTTTGTGACATTGGCATTCCAAGAGGCCTATAAGCACTCATTCCTAAATCAGCCAACAAGTCTAAAGCATATTTTCTTTGTGACATAACAATTAGGTGGTTTGATCCTAACTCTAATAGGATGAAACCCTTCTGGTTGTTGGGATATCCTAGGAACACACAAGGGGTGCTACGTGGTTGGAATTTATCGGTCGTATTTAAATTGGCGGCATATGTAAGAGACCCAAAAACTCTAAGGTTTTCATAACTAGGTTCATAACCATAAAACTTTTCATAAGGTGCTTTGAAACCTAGAACTTTAGATGGAACTCTATTGACAATAAAGGCTGCCATACGGACACATTCCCCCCAGTATTTAAGGGGCACCCATGACTGTATCATAAGACTTCGGGCTATTTGCATTAAGGTATGATGTTTACGTTCTACTATACCATTCTGTTGTAGAGTATATGGACATGAAGTTTCATGGATGATACCTTTATCATTCAAGTAAGTTTTCAATTCAAGATTAGTAAATTCAAAACCGTTGTCACTACGGATCTTTTTGACATGCAAAGAGAATTGTGTGAGAACATATGCTACAAAATTGCGTATACATCTAACAGTTTCAGATTTAGACTTCATCAAGAATACCCAAGTACTTCTAGAGAAATCATCCACAATAGTCAAGAAATAATGGTGCCCTTGGTGTGTAGGGGTCTTATAAGGCCCCCAAACATCCATGTGAAGCAACTCAAAACAAATCATAGATTTAATACAGCTAGAATCAAAAGGGAGATGCATATTTTTCGATTGTAGACAAATGACACAGTCTTTATTGAAAGATGTATGCTTATCTTTTACAAAAAGCCAAAAGGCTATTTAGTTGAGGTGGCAAGGGGCCTCACCCTGTAAGGAGGAGAACACAAGTTAGCCAACCAAAACCAACATGGGTTGAAACTTAGCCAACCCAAACCATAACTTTTGGGTTAGCAGGTTAGCCTACCCAACCTTGTTTTTTAAAAAAATTTTTTAGACTATTTTTTCAAAATTTTTTTTAAAAACATTATATTGAATTTTTTTTCCTACAAACCTAAACCAAAAAAAAATTAGAAAATCATAAAGCGATAATAAAACACCAAATTTAAAGTTTCAAACATTATAAATTAAGCATTAATCACAAGCCCACACATTACAAATAAACCTAAACCCAAAAGCCATTATTAACATCCAATACAATTAATAATTAGTTGATAGTAATGGTGTTAGCTTACACAACACACTTAGGGAAGTCACAATTTTTTTTTAAAAAAATAAAATAAATAAAAACGGTCATATTTTTGCAGAACCCAAACTATTCATTTTTTTGGGTTAGGTGGGTTCGACCCACTGTTAAAACCCATATTACCATCTCTAATAAAGTTATAAAATTTTAATAAAAAGAATATGGAAAATAAAAGAGTAAGAAAAAAATAATTAAAACCTCTTAACGTCACTTCTCTATCTTTTCAGGTGCAATTTGGGAAAAATCTCAAGGGTATTTTTGCACATTTACCCTTTATAACTATGATAGTAGAATGAAACTGAGTTTACCTTTTGAGTTAAGGCTGAAACATCTATCAGCAAATAAGATCATTCAGAATTAACAGCGAATCAAAGTAACTAATAAGCCTTGTATTAAAAAAAACTTGTATAAAAAAACAGTAATTAATAAGCCATCCCTTTTGTTGTATATGATAGTGTATATTCTGGCAGGAAAAAAAAATCATATGAAAGTGTACTTGTGATATGTGTGTGTTTAAGGACAGGAATAGGATAGGCCTATTCCGCGTCTCGTCCTGCAAAAGGACAGGGACAGCAAAGCTATCCCATGTCCCATCCTGTTCCCGTTGGGATTGGGATGAAATTAGAATCTGGATGATAACAAGACGTTTCGTTTATATTTTTTAGGACCTTGATTTGCTTATGGGGTTTCTTTTTCTTGACATATAAAAACTAAAATGTATGGGTATTGGTTGGTGGATGATTGAAAATATGTAATCAACCTCTTTTTTTTTAGAATGAAAGCATAATAAAAAATAAGGAATAATTGAAACTTGAACTTAATAAGAATGATGATCATAAATGAAAAAAATAAAGCTTACACCAGATTGTAAATAAAAAATAAAACTTAGAACTTAATAAGAGCCATAATCATAAATGGAAAAAAAAATTGAACCTGATTGTAATATTGGAAATAAAAAACTAAATATTCAACAGAAAAACTACTTGAATTTAAATTGAAATCTTCAAAGTCAAAAGGGAATAAAAAACTAAATATTTTAAAAGAAAAACTACTTGAATAATTTACATATATTATTAAACTAATAACAAGAAGATTTCGGGATAGGACAAAAAGCTGGGATGGGATTGGGACAAAGCCTGTCCCATGTCTAATCCCATCTGGTAATAATTTTGTCCCATCCCGAATTTTTTTGGTATTGGACCATCCTGTCCCAAAATGATCAGGATCGGGATGTGACAGAATTGAACATCCCTATGCCCAACAAGGTAAAAGTAAATAATGTAAGCCATCAATAGTGGCTTGACTAGAATAAAATGGAATTAATTCATACTTTTTTAAATAAAATTTAAAGAAACTTGGGTTTTTTTAATTATTTATCAATTGATTGGTAGTTGGGGTCGTATATAAACCTTGCATAGGTGTGATATACAGACAGATTTGATGCATTCATGTTTTCATTTATATTCAAGCCTCTTCAGTCTTATTGATTAACCATACTAGCTAGACGGCCAAGTATGGTTTAAGTTTGTAGGGTTTATTTTAACATGTTTTTATAAACATTCGATTCTTCATTTTACAAAATAACAATTAATCTCCGAAATCCTCATATATAATTAGTAAGGGAGTATACTTGTGCTAGCTAGTGCAACTGTGAACCTTGGGTGTGAGACCTAATTTTGAACATTACTGCTTGTTGCATATTCTGAAATTTTTTTACATCTTTTGAGTGTATTACATAGCTTCAACTATAAATGAATTTATAAATTTTGACCTTCTACAGGTAAGATAAGGATACCAAATCAAGACTTATGTCTACAAAACTCTTTTAACATGTGAATATAAACATAAATTAAGTAAAAAGTTATTGATGGTGCATTCAAATATAATTAATCTCACGGAGAAGCTATATACAGCTAGAACGAGTCAAATGTAATTAGGAAGTGACATGACACATATATTAATTCAATTAGAAAATTTTAAAATATTAATTTAGCTTTCTAAATCCAAAGAAAACTCGAATTACCAATTCATCAAACGCACCAGTTTTGTTTAGCTCAATTTTGAAGACACTATTTAAAATAGATTTAGGTCCAAAAAAAAGAAAGGGAAAAAAGAAATATGTAAATTGCATTCTTTTAAGCAATAACAAGGAAGTGGAAGAATTGATGGTAACCTAGGAGCTAGCTGACAAACTACTGAAAATCAGATGACAAGCATAATCAAAATGCAACGTGGGAGAAAAATAGAGAAGCGAAGAAAGGGCCCCTTGCAACTGGGAGATTCAAAGGGCATGCAAGGAGATATAATTCGTAAAAATCAACATGACGGCAAGTCTCTCTCTCAGGCACACGGGGCCCAATTAAGCTCGTTGCTCGTTCAATCAATTTATTCGTATCTTCTCCCTTTTCAACAACGAACCAAAAAACCGAACTGGGTAATGAATCAGTTGCTGTACAAATTTAAGGGTCAATGGGTAAATCAGCATTTAATCAGAGTTTGGATTGGTCATATTAAAATATTACAATTTAATTAACAATAACAAAATAACAATATTAATCATCATTCATAAGTCATCACTAATATCATATCTAGTTATTTCTTCAAATATAACCCATAAGTTACATCAAAATATAGTTGAAACATAATAATGTCAATCATCATTCATCAAACATAACTAGAATTAACATCAAAAGAGTTAAAAGATAGCAATTTTAATCATCACTCATCAGGCATCCCTAGCTAGTTCTTCCCACTAATAATCATTGACAACAAACTCTACAACTCATCAAAGTTATCTATTGGAGTCGGAGATGAGTCAATAGGAGTTGGATTGGGGAAAGCATTAGTGGTAGCAACATCATCATTCAAAGCCAGGGGTTCAAGAATGTCCATATCTTTATCACCTATGCGTATGCATGCCAATAATTAATATCAATGGTTAGTTATAACAAATAATTATATGGATGGATAATAAATTAGAAAAAGAATATTAATAATACATATAAACCTTCATTAATCTTATCCAGAGTTGATCAAAGTGCAATTCCTGCATTATTAAGAACACTTTCAAGATTTTTTGCATCTTCATCATTAAATTCTAAAATGGGATCTTTTTCAGTCACCAAAAAATGCACCTCATCAATAGACTCATAGTTAATGCAATCATAACTTATCTTCTTTTTTTTCAATTCACTCCTTCAATTTTCAAATGTCAAATAATTTCAGTTAAAATTTAAAAACAAATCCATATTATATTAAATAAAAGCATTTTTCATAATATCTAAAGTTACCTATGCTTTAATCGCAAGTTATAGTTAAAATAAACCAAATTATTTAGCCTTTGATGCTCCAATCTATTTCTTCTTTTTGTCGGGATATACTCAAATAAGCTCCAATTTCTCCTTTAATGGAAAGGGTGAGATTTGCGAGAATCTCAGTAGTAATAACAGTCAATCATAATATATGCAAGTTCAAGAAGCATGTAAAACAAACCATTATACAATAAGCATTCGGCAATCAAGATGCAGCACAAACATCATTCAAAGGACATAACAGTCCATTACAACACAGCTAGTATAATAAGTCTTACAACCTAAGCATACACCCTATGCAATAATGCATTTGTAGAACTTACGATATGAGGACACACAGTCCAAATCTCAGACCATATATACACAAAACGAATATAATTGATGGTAAACACAAATATGTAGAACAATTACGTACATAATATATGAGAGAAAGAGTTACTACCTGGCAACCTTTCCAATGATTTACCTTCTTCAATTGGCTTCCTCTTTGAGCTCGGGCAAATTTATTCAGCCTATATATCACACACTTATACATTTGCAACTACTACTATACATCTATTTAAATCGTTTTCAACTTTTAAGAATTCAGCCCAACAATATTTCATTTCCACTCATTAGTTCATAACTTATACAACAACATTTGAATCCATTGAAACATTTGACCCTTCTTCCAGCTTAGGATTACCTAATGTCTTGTTATGAAATTTTCCATATTTAAAAAATATCATGTGCCCCACTTAACATTTAGCAACCTAATAAAAAGGGGTGAGATTTCAAATTTGAAATCTCGAGAGCTAAGATATCAACTCAAATGTCAAATATGTATGGTTGTTATCAAACTCTAAACATCTATATATCCATGAAATATAACATACCTCTCACAAGGTAGAGAATTCAATCACAAGACCAAGTTATTACTCAATCAGTCTTGGAAATCTCATACATAATAACTTTTCTTTCCTGCTCAACTACCATTTTTGAACAATTCTTAAACATAAATCCTTTTATACTCCAAGTAATATCAAAGCCTAGACATAATGCAGCACACTGCACATTGTTTTCTATTCAAAATTCAAGCCCAAAGTATGCATAAATCACATGCTTCCTTACTTAACCTTTTAAACTCTAATTTTTGGACTTCCAATCCAAATGGGTTTGGATTCAATTCCATATACTGCTCCATCATAATTTTGCATGTAGATCCAGTTTTTAATCCTTATATTAAATAAAATTCAACTTATTCCTATTAACTCCTAAAGGCCTAACAGCTAGGGTTTATTATGTAAAAATTCCAACTTAAGCTGTAAGGTAACAATTGGCATTCTCTTAGCATTTTCCCACACAATTTCATTCTAAAATCATTATAATAATCAGCATATTCAAGCACATAAAACCCTGCATCATATTAATCAAAAATCAGAAGACATAAAAGAATACAAGGGGCTTAATTTTTATTTCAATTCAACACCAACACTTGAGCCACCTGTTTAACATTTAGGAACACCAGAAAAACTAATGATTATTTTCAGCTTTATAATTAACCTTCAAATAATCATTTAAACATCCATAACTAAACTTCATTATAGGGCTTATTTAAATTCAGGGGATAAGGCTATCTGTTATATATGTTTCAAGCCCACAAACTATCACTACCACCCCTGTCACTACTATAGTGATATAACAAACCCACAAGCTATGACTACCACCACTGTCACTTCTATAGTGATTGACAAACAAATGAATCCTCAAAAGTATTCATTTTCTTTCTAATTTCCTACAACGTATCACTAATGAGAGCCAATAATAATATTTCTATCCACAAATAAATAGAGCTACAACCAAATGACTCTATCATGCGAGCAGAGCATTCTAGTCTATTGCTAGTACCTCTGCTTTGATACAAAAAGTACAACACCTTACTCTAGGGTCACTTATCAGAGTTGTTTAGCCATTTAAGAACCACTTGTGACCCAAATAGAATATTTGGTTAAGATAAAAACTTCAAACTTTTCTTAAAACTTGGTTACCATGAGATAGATGACTAATCTTCTTGCAAATTAGAACCACTTATATCATGTGGTGCAATGCCACTCCTTAAATGTATTAAAAAGGTGCAATTTATAATGTTGCTCCTCCATTATTAGACACAACAGTTTTCACCATTAGTGTACCAAAAATAAAGAAGGGTCCCAGAAAACTACAAATAAGTACTTATATAAGAAAATTAGTATCAATTAAGTCTCAAAATCAAACGTCAATCTTAACCTTACTCTTAAAATCTTTCCTTCCCCGCAAGGAAATTAGTATTAATTATATATATTTATTTACAATACACATCGATACATCATCACTTTATAAAGTTGAGTTATTAATGCCTTTTGGTGGTGACCCTTAGAGGCCTATATATATAGAGGCCTCGTACTACAAGCATTGTAATTACAAGAAACTGAATGAGAATTACTCCCCCTTTCTCTTTAGAATTCTCTTTTCTTTTCTCTTGCTCTCTTAACCCAAATTTCTTTTATTTTCATTATGAAATTACTTTTTTTTATAGATTTTATATTTTTTATTTATGATTGATATTGACACTTAACCTACCCTCCATAATGATTATGTGTGTGTCTCTATCTTTGTGCGTTTAAGAGTAAAACTAGTTTAAAAGTTGGTATAGTTTCTTAATAAACCTTATATTATATTTAAAAAAAAAAAAGCAAAATCCTCTAATCACCTATCTATTTAACTTTAATTGCACGGACCTCCCATATTTTGAAAACTTATATAAACCTCCATTGAGATCAAAATATATTTTACACAAACCTTGCTTACATTTTTAAGATTCATTTTTCATCCATCCAATCGTTAGTGGTATGTTAAGCTTGACTCTCAAACTTTTTTTTTATAATCAAAACACCCCATTATAAGATAAGAGTTATTTAAACATTTATATTTGTAAAAACCCATACAGCCAAAAAGTAATTCTAATATGTATTTTCAAAATTTATAATATGTTATAAAATTTATTAATTTTGATTATAGTATAAAATTTTATAATTTCTCATCATATTTATTGAAACGTATTTATTTTGGGTTTTTAAACGGATAAAAACATATTTCAAACATATATTTTTGTTATCATATAGCAAGGTAATTAAACCCAGACCGACCACTGAACCGGTTAGGGCTTTAGATTAAGGGTTAGTGGGTTAGATCGGAATCAAACCGGAGCTAACCCAAGGCCAAGCCGATGAGAAATTGAAGATTTTTGTAGGGTTATTAATATAAAATTATAAAGAAAAATAAAAATTGATTTAAAAAAAAATACCAGACCGGACCAGTTTATCGACAGGTTGGCCGGTTTCCAATCCAGGTTTAAGAACAATGTCATATAGTATAAATAATATAAGTTCAATATATTATATAAAAAACCAACAGGCTGTTGGTTTATGTGGTAAGGGGCCTCACCCTTGTAAGGAGAAGAACACAAGTTCAAATCCTAGGAAACTCACTTGTTGAGAGAGGTGAGAACCTTTTGCCCTCTAAACCTCAAGAGGGAAACCCTTGATCTAATTAAAAACAGATATTATATCTCAATAATGGTGCTTAATATTAAATTACATCCCATATAATAAGTAGTAAACAATGATGTGATATTAGCGTTGGATTAGCAATGGTGTCAAGTGGGATTAAGTAGCACTAAGTATAGATCTTGACAATCTAGATCTAGTTATTTTTTTACTTCTATTTTTTAAGTTCATATTTATTTTAATACGTACGAAATTTAAAATAGAGATGATATTTTAATTGTAATCAACTTTTTTTTTATTTTTTTTCATTTAAAAATCATCAACTAAAAATTTTAAATCTAAACTATTTGTAACTGAACTTAGACGGTGCAAATCTCACTTTGATGTGCATCGTAGTGCTCATTTCACTGAAACCCATGATCTAAAGTGTGGTCCGTATCTGAATGAATTTGAATGTGTGATGTCGCAAGAGGAATTTTAATATAATTTATGTTTAGCAATTTTAATATTTTTATTTTAAATATAGCCATACTCTCTTTTTTAATTTGATTAATGGAAATATAGCTATACTTAATTATTTAAAATTCTTTAAATTAGGGAAAAGAGTTGATAATTAGATTACGAGAGAAAGTGAAGAAAATTATTATATTTTACTCTTAAATAAAAAAGCAAACATGCCATGGTTAAAATTGATTTTTGAAATTTTTATTAATCATATTTAGAATTTAAGCACGTTATGTCAACTATATAGTCATTATTTATTGGTCTCTTGGCTTTATCGAATGGACTTTTAGTCATATAATTTTAATACCATTAATATCACTAACAGAAAACGCACTTTACTAAACTAGGGAAAATTAGGGAGGAGGATCAAAGAAAATAATATTTATTAATGAGGACTTTAAAAATTGTAATTATTTTAAAGAAAAAAAATTAAAATATAAATCTTTAATTATGAAATTAACCCTAACCAAACTCACTACATTTTCTCTAATCACATCTCAATTATTTGACAGTGATATTCCCCCCTAAAAGTGTCTTTAAATTTAATTGACTTTTATTTTACAAACATAGAGTTGGTTTATCTTCAGATAACTAAGATCTCCTTTAAATTCTGTGCTCTGAGCTGCTGTCTGCTGCTGAAAACTTTTTGCATTTATGGAAAGGGTGAGATTGAAAGAATCTCAGTAGTAACATACAATCAGACATATACGATGTGAAAATAAATATGTCATGCACCATGTTATGTAAAATGATAGAATGTTGTGTGATAGAATGATGTGTGTATACTATCTAAGGCTAAACGATTGTTTGCAACTCTGGCTTAACTCTGCGCCTCTGTTGGGTCCCAAACCACAACCAGACTAATATACGTTTCCAAGACACTGTGCTCATGTTACAGAAGATGACATACACAAACATACAATAATCACATAGTGAATGAATGAAAGACTTATTACCTGGAATTGCTCTTTCCTGCTCTATTATCTATTCAATACCTTTAATCCGCTCGGGCTATTATTGATTCTTATAAATTAAAGTTAACAAGTAACTAGTTATTACTTGAACTATTATTGCCTTTAATCACAGTTTCAACAATTTCTACATAGTATAACTCTGCATAGTAAAGTTTCACAGTTTTTCAAAAAAGTGGCAGTTTTCAACCGGCTTTGGAAAATCATAATTAATTCTAGGAAATTCCAAATTGAATGGTTCCAAAGCCTATGTGAATCTTTTTTAAGTGTTGTTTTAATAAAAAATACTTAAGTTTGACCACTTTAATCACATTGTTCCAAGAAATTCTTCAAACTTCCCCTATTCTAGATTTCCTTCTATAAACAGGGCACAACTTTAAAAAGCCATATATTTTAATCTACTAGTCCAAAAATTATGTTATACTTATCAAATTAAAGCTTTGCATCTCTACTTTAAGCCTATCAAATTTCATAATATTTGGAATAGGTTTGCACAACAAAATTCATTTCACAACAAAACTATTTCAAGAATCAAATCAAATAGTATTTCCTCTATATTTCTAAAATTTCTAGATTTGCATACCATCATCCAAAAATCATGAACACATGTATTCTTGCACAATTTTCCCTTTTAAATCCAATGGAATCATCAAAATAACAAAATTCCAACTCCTTCTCCTGGTTCTGCTCATGGCTGAAACTTTGAACCCTAAAAGAAGTTGTGTTTTCTTGATTCCACTTGATTAACCACTTCCTTTTCACTTATAATCACATGATTAATCATTTAAACACTCAATAAACATGATTCATGAAAATTTTGGTGGCATAACATTCTAGGATTTTATCTTCCATTTTCACAAAAACAACAAAACCAAGCTAATAGCCACAACAACACTTCTAAAGAAAACTCGTTTAACGTCAGTCTTTTAGCCCTTTTAACATCTAAAAACATGAGGATGCTTACGTGAGTGACGTAGAAGAAAAAGGCAATAACGTCCATAAATAAAGGGATGCCTAAAGTCTACACTTTAGACATCCCTTTTTAAAAAAGGGACGTCTAAAGGTTTTTTAAAAAAATGTTTATATTACTGATATGAACTAGATACTATTTGAAACCAGAAATTATAGATCATAGTCAATAAAATTATAGATATATTATCTGAACTCCAAATCCAATATCTACACAATAATAACTCTAAAGTTAAAATATCACAGTTAGAAGATGATAACAATAAGAGGATATCAGCTGCGAAAAACTCATCTTCTTCTATTATTGAAATTCATTTTCTCGTAATAGCTAATAGAGAAAAGTGACTGGGAGAGATGAACCTCGTCTTCTTAGCAGGAACGTGGGCGAATACGCATGTTTCAAAATCTCGATCTGTAAGCCATAACAACATGATTTAGAAGATAAAATAAAAGGAAAACCCAAAAAAAAATAGAGAGAAGAAATGGTGAGAAAGCAGAACATATCTGGAGGCAAAAAAAAACAGAGAGAGAAAAGGAAGAAGCAAGAGTTAAAAGAGTAAGAAGAAGCAAGAAGTCTCAGATTAATGTGAGAGTGTGAAACTGACAAATAAAGTTTAAATTCATACTATTTTTGCCATCCAAAATTTAATTTAGGAACGCCAAAGGTCCACCTAATTTAGGGACGCCGAAAAACGTCCTTTATCAGTTATGCCACCTTTATTAGGGACACCACCTGATATGATGGACGCCATTCACCTTAGGCGTCCCTAATATATATTAGGAATGCCAAAGGGCGTCTCTAATATCAGGGACCTTTATTTTAGGATGCCTAAAATTTTTTTGGGACGCATAAACCCATGCTCAAATATTTAGAATTTTTGTTTTTGGTGCCAGGAAGGAATTTAGGCGTCCCAAATTTGACTTGGGATGCCTAAACTGAACTTTAGGTGTCCCAATTCAAATTTGGGACGTCTAAAGTTTCCCACTGCGTTTCCATATTTATAAAAATGGCACCGCCTTTATTTTTTACTTCTCTTTTTAAAAAGGAACATCCTTTGAGGTAGTAGTATCTTTATTCTGTTGTAGTGCAACCACCACAATAATAACACATAAGGCAAGAGGATCAAAGTTTTGGAGATTATATCTTGATTTTCCAACTTTCTCTCTCTAGGCACCACTGCCCTCTCTCTCTTTCCTCTTGATTTTTTTGTTAACCATGATTTCACTCTTGATTTTGCTTGTTAACCATGATTTTCAAGATGAAGAAGGGATTAGAAGAGGTTCTAAGTGGATTAGGAGGCATAAACACTTGATTTCAAGCTTCTTACCTTGGATTTGTGCCTCTTGACCCTAGCTCTTTCTCTTGTTCTTCAAACTCTTGAGCTCTCTTCTCTCTCTCTATTTCTCTTGCTTCAATTGAAATATGGAGCCAAGAAAGAGATAAAAGCCCTCCTGTAATATCTTTATCCACCTCCTTTCTTTATTATATTTTATTGCCTAATAAACACATGCTAATTTGTTTTAATTATCACCACCTTTTCCTTGGCCATTTTAGTTGGTCGAAAATGAATGTTGGGAGGGAGTAATAATATGTCTTCAATTATCACATTCATCCTCCTCCACATAAATTTAATTAGAATTGTAATATTTGACTTTCACATCATTACTTTTTTTTTATCATATATCGAAAATTGCTCCAAATGGGATATTTATATTCAATTTATTGTTTTCCCCCTCCATATCTCTTTTTGACCGAAAATGGCCAAATAAATTGGGGAAAATAATTGCCTTTTGCTTTTTATTACAAATTACCATTTTGCCCTTACATTTTGTGATTTTCACATAAGCTGACAGAATTTTCATCAAACTTTGAAAATTTATATCTAATTGCACAAATGTCCAATTGGTATGGTTTCAAAGGTTATGTGACCCTTATTAAGTCTAATTTTAGGGAAAAATATAGCCTTTAGCCAAATGGAAGCTAATAATTCCCAGAATTTCAATTTTTGGACGCTGTCACAGAAACTTGCCAATTTTACTTGGCTAACTTCAAAAATACATAATTTTTTGTGTACAGCTTCAAATGACTTACATGACCTATAAGTTAAAGCTTGATAAGTCTACTTTTATTCTAAAAAAATTCACATTCATTAGACATTATTTGGTTATCCAAAAACACATGACAATCTCACTGCCACGCAGGAAACCATACTGGCAGCAAATTGTAACTTTGCGAGTTGTTCCAATGATATGAAATTCATAACCAGAGGCTAGCAGTCCACTTGATTCAGGCTTATTCTCAAGCCTCTAATACCAAAATTTAGAATATAACAGTTCTTCCCCCATTCAATAAATTTCATCCTCAGAATTTGAACGTTTACAACTCAAGGATTTTTCTAGACATTCAGTTTATCCTTCTCATATGCAAGCTCATAAAGTAGGCATTGTAAATAATTTGTCTGTAGGTGTTCAGGATTAACTATCTACTCATTCCTACTAACCGTATTTTGTATACTGTTCAGTATAACACAACATGTTTGTTAGGTCTTACTGGCTAGGGATATTGCCCCATGCAAATGTGCACATCGAGTCTTACTGCCTTTATCACTATTCAGTATAATTGTGATTCCACAGCAATCAGCTGGCATGAGGACATACTAGTCCCACAGGTCTTATGATCTCAGGACACACGGTTTACTAGTTACTTTAAGCCTCATTGCCTTATTGAGATGCTGCCCAGCGTATTTAGCCTTACAGCTTATATCACTCTATTCTCACAACATTGAATATTCCACTTTTACTGCCATGTACAAATATGTACATTAGGGCTTACTACTAAAATATTTTCCTGTTCGGTGTTCAGGATCAAATGACTATTCAACCGTTATTGGTCGTACTATGTGCACTACTCACTGGGTGCACAATTCACTAAGTGGGTAATTAATTCTATGAGGTTACACTGTTAAGAGTATTTCTCCGCCACCATTGCACCTTACTATACTAGGGTTTATCCTAATCTCTGTTTACATGTGTCACCACGTACCACATTGGTTGTGTGACTGTTGACCACAACAATCGTATCAATGTTCACCATACCACCACAGTGCACAAGTTTCATGCCCAGCTTCTCGTGTAACCCCCTACCTTAAAACCACGATTATAGTTTAAAAATTGTCATTAGACTAATCTGAAGACCAATGGAAAATTTAGAACTTATTAATGGTCTTAAGTTCAAGATAGGATTAGGCCTTATGATAATGTGGGTTTTCAAAAAATGTTCTAAAACCTATTTAATATGGTCTCATATTCATTTTTTGAGTCTATAAACCTGTGCAATTCAGTTCCGTTCAAATATATCAGAGTATATAGCAAAATTCCTGAAAACTCTCGGGTTTCATCTATTTACCATAAGGGTTTACAGGGCATATTTGCCGGGTTTAGTTTCCTATACCAAGCATTACATCACACTATCTGAATTTATAACATTTATAATATGTACAATGATCCCAAAAATATGATAACTAAATAACAAAGCTAAAACTCCTAGTTGAGAGCACTAGCCACCCTTGGTCGCTTGTTTCTTCTTTGACCGGCTTGTCCTGGCTATAGGTTAGTCAATGGAAAGAGTGAGATTCAAATAAATCTCAGTAGTAACAATTTACTCATATAATATATAATAACATAACATGTAAGCAAATCACAAAGCAGCAACAGTAGCGACAATCACAGTGATGCGTGTGGCTTTTATCACAAACGACAGCTCTCACGGCTGTATACACAAAGCTTTCATAGCAACATACACTGCAGCATTTGCAATTAACACAATTCAATGATAATACATTCACACAATGCATTACATAATATAAGAGAAAGAGTCACTACCTTGTTCTTTCCTCTTGTGCTCTGGCACCAGTTTATCACGCTCAGGGCAAATGTCAAGTCCTATAAATCATAATCAAGGACGTCAGTTATTCCCTATTCCAATTCTTAATTCCAAAACACTTAGGGTTGATTATCATTTGAGACCTTTAGGTGGCTACTAGAAGGCCAAATAAATGTTTAAAGGGTTGGGAGAAACTGGACCAAAAACCATCTTTAAAAAGTTCTCAATTCAATTTTTGATGGGTTGGCCGCAGCCAAGAGATGGTTAGAAAGATTTTGGCTACCGCCAAGAACTACTAGTCGCGGCCAAGATCAGGTCAGAACTTTTGGACCACAATCAAGACCCTTTTGGCCGTGGCCAAGAACAAGTCAGAAGGTTTTGGGCCGTGGTCACAACTAGCTTGTTTCCTGGCTGTATTCAAACGACCATAAGTTTTTGTACACGTATCAAAATGACACAAACTTTATATCATTGGAAAGATTGTAATGTCTACTACAAAAATAAAAAATTTCATAACATTTTGACACCATTTGGTATTTCAAAACACTATGCAAAATTGGTCCCCTACACAGAACTTTCACTTGGCAACATTTCTAGTTTTCAAACTAAGTTTCCAATGGTTCCAAAATTCACAACCAAGACTACTTTCATACAATTTTCACATGGAATCCAATGGAATCATCATAACAACCAAATTCTCACTCCTTTAACGTGTTCTATTTTTGGCACATTTCAACATAAAACCACAAAATTGCCAAACTCCACATTCAAGACTCCAAACCACTTCCATTGTCCAAAACACAACACAAGACACCATTGCAATCAACAAAATACTAAGAACTGTGTAAAACCTTAAATCATGACAATAGGATAAAATTCCAAAGGTTGCTTGTGCACTTAACCAATGACCATAATATACATGTCAAAAGGTTGCTTGTGCTTACGTCTTTCACTATCTCTTGCTTGTTCTTTGATTCCTTAACCACTAACTCCTTTGAGCACTTAAACACCTTCTCTTGAAAATCTAAAATCATACACATGAAGCCCTCATCAAGATGATCAAGATTAAAGAAGAGGTTTTTGGCATTTGAGGTCATTCACTAGGTTAACTAGGCTTGTATACATTGATTTTTCTTTTTCTTTTCTCCTCTTGCTTGGACGTCAATGGGGGTTGAAGTAAGAAAGAGAAATGATAAGATGAGATCAGATTTTTGGCCTCCCACCATGTTTTGGCTGACCTTAAGAAGAGAGGGAGAGAGGTTTGAGTGGTTTGATACTTTGACTAAATCTAATGGTAGCCATGGTGCTATGTGTCAACATCTTGTGCCTTCTCCTAATGCATGCAACTATGAGATTATTCTATCTGATTCCTTTAGTCATTAGTCATAACTCTTGATCTTTAAGCTAATAATGACTTTTCCATTTGGTAACTGACTCACTGGCCGATAAATTTCTTTCTTCCTATTTTACTCCTGGCTATGTCAATTCCTATTGAATCACCATTGAGTATATTATATATTATTATTTCTTTATGCCATGTGCCCTCCCCTCACTTTTAATTTAATTTAGGTTTTAACACCATAATTAAGCTTAAGCATAGGGTTCGAGCACTGACTACTGCTCATTCAGATCACAACTCTCACTTTATTCTCCAAAAGTATTTGTTTAACATTCATTACATTCACATTTGGAGTCATTAGCCCTTACTGTAGACCACACGGGTCTAATCATGATTTAGGATGATCAACATTGGTGCGAATAACAACCTCTCCTGTTTACCTCAAATATTGCACATAAATTTAGTATTCTTCTATAATATCCCAAATTTTGGGCTAAGAGACTTGAGGATACACCTATATTAATCAAACTACTAAGCCCAGTTTGGGAAGGTTCCCAAGAATATCGAAAGATAGAAAGACTCTTGGGGACTATATGATCTGTCCCTACCGGGTAGAGGCCCAGTATGGATAGGCTGGAGGATCAAAGTATCGGTACAAATATGCTTAGGACACAAATACGGTGCTATTGGGTTGGTTAAAAGATGCCACTTAGAATGTCATGAGGTATAGGACATGTTAATAGAGTAAAGCATGTCGATATGTGAGTGCACAAGGCATTTCCAGGGTAGACATGTGTACCCTACGTTTTTGAAGTAGAGACCGGTATGTGGCGCTATAAAGGGCCCACACACATATACTCTAACCTAGTATCATTTGGTAGGCCTCGATATATATGCCACGACCCCGCGTAGAATCTCGAGTATACACCTATAAAGCGACTTTATTAAACAAACTTTAATAAAGCAAGCAATGATGACTCATGATACATAACTTTTATGGTGGCTAGTTAAAAGCATGACATGTGTCCCTTAATCATGACAAAGGATAAAGCCACTTTTTCGTTGGCTTGATAGAAAAGGGACACGTGTCCCTTATGATGACACTTGCTTTATGCCTTTTATGTTGGCATCTCTGGAGAGTGCCACCTAACCCCAGAGTCCAGAGAATCCACCGGTCTTTGATTTGGTGGCTTACCTGATTTTCCTTGATACTGAACACAGAAGCTAGATGAAATCACCGAACTTCTCTTTCCCTGATCAGTTTGAATGGCTTAGAGGAGAGATGAAAGTGAATGGTTATATTAGGTACTACCAAAATCTAGAATCAACTATAACACCGTATAGTGGTAAGCTCGAGCTTTGATTTGAACTGAAAAACTTGTTGATTTGTTTAGTAATTCTTGAAATTACTGACCCTTAAAGTTTCAGCCATTTGGGTTTTTTAAGGTTTGGTGTTCATTTGATGATGATTATGAGGTTAGAAGAGATCTTATGGTGTTGTATGATGATTCTAGTTGATGAAATTTGACGAATCCATTTTCGATAGAAGTTAGGGTCTATACGGTTATGCCTAGAATTTTAGGAAGGAGGTGGATTTTGATATTTTTTATCATTCTATTGTGTTCTACATGAAAACTTATGTGAAAGCATGTGGTTATAATTTTTTTTGATAATTATACATATCAGAGCAGTGATTCTGGTAACGGAATTGTCTGTTCAGAGATAAAGGTCTAGTCAAGGCAAATGATTCTGACTCTAGGATATATTCTCTGCTTATGTGAATAGTGTATTGATCCTCTGATAGTGCTACTGTAACTGGGAGTTAAGGATAGCAGAGGGAACTAGAAAGTTAACCACCCCTTTCCACTAATTAACTTGTAGAAAAAAGGAGGTAAAGGTATCGGTACCAAGTGGTAGTATTAACAATATCAGAGAGTAGTGGTATCAATGCTAGCAAAGGCGATACCAGTACCCAGTAGGTGGTATCAGTGGTACCGGTGCACATGTAATGATACCAGTGCTCGTAACAATGGTATCAAGGTGGTATCAACGGTATCAGAAAGTAGTGGTATCAGTGTGCATAGTGGCGGTACCAGTACCTACTTGTTATTATCGATGGTACTAGGGCACAAAATAATGATACTAGTATTGGTAATAGTGGTATCATGATGGTACCTGTGGTATCATAGTGATATCAACAATATCAAAAAGCAGTGTTATCAGTACGAGAATAGGCAGTAATAATTCCTAGTTGGTAGTATCGGTGGCACCAGTGCATACAGTAATGATACTAGCACTCGTAATAGTGGTATTAAGGTGACATCAGCGATATTAGAAAGTAGTGATATCAGTGCATGTAGAGCAGGAGCTAGTACCTATTGGTGATATTAGTAGGACCAATGCACTTGATAGTAGTATTGATGCACGTAATGGTAGTATAAGAACACCAATGGTGTTGGTTCTAATAATGGTATTAGAAGTGATATTATGCACGATAAATGAGAACAAGAGTAGGAAAATGTATGACATGAGCTTACGGTTTATAATACTGATTTAGATCCCAACTTTATGTTACAGGAATAAATAGGGGAGTTGTAGCCAGAAGCTGGTACTATTTATATTTCCTGGTAGGGACAGTACTAGCATCTCTTAGGAGAATGACATGTCATAATAGGATTGAGGAATGACATGTCATATTAGGATTGAGATTAAGGCTGCACTATCTTGTGAACCTTGTGAGTAATGCTAAACTGTCAGCAATACTTTAGGGAATATTTGAGGATATTGGCTAAATGTTATGCGAATAGAATAAAAGGTATAAATCATGATTATCTTAGCATGCTTATTGAGTATTACTAAGGTTCCAGAATTAGGTTGTTGAACCTAGAAGTTGGATAGACATCCAGAGGGTTGCTACCAACTGAATTGTGACATGAGAATCAAATGATAGTTGAATTGATTCTTTAGGAATTTGAATTGATCTAAATGAATTGAGGTAGTAGAATATAGTACAAATGAGAAGGACATCTCCAAAGGTTGCTAGCTGCTAATCTAGCATAGGGAAAGATCTTAATCATAGAATATTCCCTTAGAGTTGTGTTCATGCCTAGAGCTGGATTGTTATCAAAAGTTCATACATAATGACCTCAAATGACATTGCAGAATTAAAGAAGCAGATTGTGGAACTGCTAGAGAAGAGGGACCTTATAAGATTGGGATTCCCATTACAATGGTACTTCCATTCAAGGATGACCAACTAGAAAGAGCTACCTATAGAGGATTTTGATCAGAGAGGGCTATCTATGGAGAGTTTTGATCAGAGAGGGCTACCTACGAGAGATCTGATTAGAGAGGGCTACCTACGAAAGGTTTTGAATGGAGGGGTTGACCAGTCAGGTGATTAAGTAAAGCACCAAGTGTAGTACTGTAGTGTGGAGCCACCGTGATCTTGAACTGTAGTATGTAGCTACTGTGACATCAAACTGTAGAGTAAATCATTCATGACATTAAATCGTAGAGTAGAGCTATGGGAATGTTGACTCTCAATGGTGGTGCATTGTAATGAGTCTCCAATCGAATGGGTTTCCTTGAGAGAAGGGTTTATATGACCTAGAGAATCGTCATTGGGTGCTCTAGTGTTGTTTATAGAAAGAAAGATAGGGAAGGAAATTAAAAAAGAACAGGTTCAATGGTATAAAGAAATGCAATTCTTTCACTCAAATCTTGTATAGTGGTTCTGCATGTATGTATTTACCATCAGATATATTCGTATGGTGAATATATGGTGGGCAGTAAGACCTATTGGGCCAGTATGTCATTTGGCAACCAGACTTGACTGGTAGAGCCCTGAGGCTGTAAGTCTCGTAATGCCTATGGCATAAGAGTGATTCCCTGGGTAGTAAGATTTGATGAGCATTCAAAATTTGTGGGGTGGTCACACGAGGCTTATTATGCAGGTGGACGCCCAGGCCATGGAGATAAATGTTTTGCATGAGTAGTCTCTCAGGGCCTATTACACGGGTGGACACTTGGGGCCATGTGATTTGTATATTATGCACAAGCAATCACCCGGGGCCTATTATGCATGTGGACACTTAGGGCCATATGATTGTTATGATATCTAAATGCTCACTGGATGATTGTTGTTAGATGATTTGTTTTGCATGCTTTGTGAACATTACATAAGTATATGAAGGGTTTGAGTAACAAGAGTTAGAGCCTAGGATGACTTCAGAATACCTAATGGATGTATGTCCTAGGTAGCTAAAATTGATATGTATTCAGTGAAAATGATGGACTGTATGTCCTAAGGCCATAAGACCTGAGAGATTAGTATGTCCTTAGGCAAGCAAAATAATACATATTTGAGAATTATGACGAGTGAAGGCTTGAGGCGGTAAGACCCAGTGTGCAAGTTTGTATATGGTGGTGTCCCTGGGCTATAAGACCTGTGTGCTTAGCATTGTGGTTGATGCCTAGCTTGATAACATTGGATCAATGTGTCTAGAGTATGTCTTGAGGTGCAGAACATTCAAACTGTACCAAGTTGTAGTTGAGGCAATAAGTCTCAAGATGCCTATGGCATAAGGGTGATTCCCTAAATACTCAGACCGGAATATCCAGCGCTGTGGGAGTATAATAAGCCATCAGGCTTAATATACATAAGTATGATCCAGGAAAAGTTCTGAAGAGACTGTAGGGCCTAATATTTTGATCCAGGATGAGTACCAAAGAGGCTGCAAGGCCTATTATACACACAGTGTGAAGAAGGTAGAATCCTGAAGAAGTTGTGTGGCCTGAGAAACCAAGTGTTGTGAATAGGGACCAGTGGGTCATGTGTATTAATACTCCGTACTGTGTACTGAATGAATGAAAATGTCATATGGTGATTGTTGAATACTAACTGAGATGTGATTGAAAGTATGATGATTGGTGTTGCATCCTCAGTGAGCTTACATATAAAAGAGACAAATTGAAAAAAATTGTGTGGCATGCTTATTGAGCTGCCCACGAGATGGATAGACTGAGCATCTAATATGATCCCCGAGGTATAGAAATTCAAATTTCGAGGATGGAATTTATTGAACGGGGGGAGAATTGTAATATCCCGAATTTCAGGCCTAGAGACTTGAGGATACGCCTATATTTGGCAAACTACTAAGCCCAGTTTGGAAAGGTTCCCAAAGATGTTAAAAGATAGAAAGACTTTGAGGACTATATGATCCGGCTCTACTCTACCGGTCAGATGACCCAGTATGCATAAGCTGGAGGATCAAAGTATCGGGGCAAATGTGCACAGGACACATATACGGTGCCATTGGGTTGGTTGAAAGATGCCACCTAGCTATGTCATAAGGTCTAGGACAAGTTAATAGAGTAAAGTATGCTGGTATATGAATGCACAAGGTATTTCTAGGGCAGACATGTGTACCTTACGTTTTTAAGTAGACACTAGTATGTGGCGCCATAACGGGCCTACACACATATACTCTAACTTGACATCATTTGGCGGGCATCGATATGCTTGCTATAGTCCTGAGTAGAATCCCCAGTATGCATCGATAAAAGCAACTTTATTAAAGTAAGCAATGATGACTCATGATACATAACTTTTGTGGTGGCTAGTTAAGAGCATGACATGTGTCCCTTAATCATGACAAAGGACAAAGCCACTTTTGTGTTGGCTTAATAGGAAAGGGATATGTGTCCCTTATGATGACACTTGCTTTATGCCTTTTATGTTGGCATATCTGAAGAGTGCTACCCAGCCCCTGAGTCCGGGGAATCCACCGGTCTCCAGTTCGGTTTCGTACCTGACTTACTCGGACACTGAATATGGAAGCCAGATGAAATCACCGGACTTATCTTTCCCTGATCAGTATAACCCCCTGCCTTAATTAGCGTAATTAAGATTCGATAACGCATAGTAAAAAGGGTTAGAGACCGTCGGATAGTTCAAAACTCATTAAAACACCTACTCAAGAGTAAAGACTTTACAAAATTTTCAAAACTTCTTTCCTATTCCGGTCTCAAGTTCAATTATTAAATATAATCACCTATGAAATTAATTTACATTCATTCATATCAGAGTATCTAATAGCAATCCCGGCTACCCTCGGGTTCCATTCATTTACTCCAAGGTTTACAATTCCCATATAGGGGATTACACAACTATATTCAGCTAGTAATTACAACCCAAAAATAATTTACAAGATCTCTGTCCAACATGTTTAACCAACATATCCAAAAGAAGATGTCCCTATAGGGTTCTAACCACTCCAGGTCGTTCGCTTCTCCTTAGAGCGACTCGCCCTGTCTGAAAGGTTAGTTGGAGGAAAGAATGAGATTCAAGAGAATCCCAGTAATAACAAAATATTTATACCATATATAAGCACACAGCATGTAAGCAAATCATCATACAGCAGCAGCAGCACAAATCACACTCCACCCTCATCCCCTTTCTCCACCGGGAAAGCACACCATCCTAACCTGAACTGTTGTTAGCTACTCAGGGACTGTTGGCGTGGCAGTGCATACACATAGCCGTGCAGCTCATATAGCTATCCGGCTTCCACAAATGGCCCGACGGCCTTCACAAATAGCCTTTCAACTTTTCACATAATCACAAAGTCACACCTCATCCTCATCCCCTTTCTCCGCCCGGAAGGCACACCGTCCTAACCCGAACCGTTATTAGCTACTCAGGGACTATCGGAATGACGGTGCTTACACATATTCACAATGTGGTAGCATACGAATTTATCACAAATCAATGATAATATACACATACAGTGCATCACATATGGTACGAAAGAAAAATCACTACCTCGTTCCTTCCTGACGTTTACTGGCTCAGTGGGCTCATGAGGATGGCACATATCAAATCCTATAACCAAAATAGGGACAATAGGTCAATCTCTTTTCCCAGTTTCCAAATCTTGTAATACTTTATGTTGGTTATCATTTAGACTCTTTAGGTGGCTATAATAGGCCTAAACATATCCCTAAAGGGTTGGAAGAAACTACCCAGAAGATACCTTTTTCAGATGCAAACACCAATTTTGGGCTGCCTCAGTCAAGTGACAACCACCTCACTCGAGTGATGCCCTTAGTTGTGCTTGAGTCCTAACGAGTGAGACGTAGAAAGTGTTTGCCAGAGAGCAAATCCTCAAAATATCTCTTACACTCACTTGAGCACAAGAAGCTGCACTCGAGCAATGACCTCAAGTGCACTCGAGCACCAAGAAGTGCAACACCAAGAGTGTTTGCCCGAGAGCACATACTACTTCCAGGCAAGACCTCACTCGAGCATGCCCATGCGTACTTGAGCTGGATCATATCTCACTCATAAGTCAGGAAGTGTGCTCGTGGTTTCTGCCTAAAGACTTAACCAAAATTCCCAGAATTTTATGTCGTGCTCAAGTGAGATCCTCCCTCACTCGAGTGATGCTTTTTAGATGCCAAATCGCAACAACTGATATGGTTTTCTAGAATTGACCAATTGGCTACCAATGGTCCTAAGACTTGCTCTAAAACTCATTCTCACTCATTATATCATAAGAAACCCATTGGTAAACCAAAACAACCAAATTCCCACTCAAACAACACATTCCCATCTCTAGGTTACAAGATCTCCTAAAACCACCATTTACCAAACTTCCTCTTTCAAATTCAAACCAAAACCATTAACTCCTATACACTATTTGACATCTATTTCACCATATTATATTGCTTAATTCATATCTTCTAAAACCACAAGAAATCAAGCCAAAATCCAAAATTTATCAAAACCAAACCAATGGCCAAAACATTCATACCAAAATGCACTAAATGATTACGTTTTTAACTTGGTAAGATCAAATCTCTATTTTCCCAACTTTTAAATTTGTGAGAACTCCAAACAACCACCTTTCACAACTCTGAAAACATAGCAAGGAAGCTCTCAACCTCTTGAACAAATTTATTGAAGAGGCTTTAAGCATACAAAAACAATTACTTACCTAAAAGCAAGTTTTTCTCTTTCTCTTTCTCTTTCTTGGTTCAGTTGCACCGAATGGAGAGAATGGAGAGAGAGAAATGAGATATTGATGAAAATCATATTTTCCATACTCCCCATGCACTTAGCCGACTTGAGAGGGAGAGAGGATGAGTTTAAAAATGTTGACTTCATCCATGGTCCTCAAGATACCACTTGTCAACATCTTGAGCTTCCTTCCATGGTTTCATATGCTCTCATACATACTTGATTCCACCTCTTGTTCTTTCAATCCTAGCCATTGATCTTGATTACTAAGGAGTTTTCTGTTCGGTAATTGACCAATCAGTTGGCAAATTTACCATTTTGCCCCTGATTATCACCACGCTTACTAAACCATCACTAGACACTTTTATATCATATTACACAACATATACTTCAAAAGTGCTTAATTATCATTAATTACATCATTTTGAAGTTATTACTCCTTGATTACAATTCAAGATATTACAATCAGTCTGGATGGCTAAGAGGAGAGAGGCAAGAACATGATTATATTTGGACCTACGTCCTATTCCCTGACATTCCTTGAGCAGGTCAGGTGAATTTCCTGGTAGGTTAGCCGATCAGATTTTCGAGAAAGAGCACCAACCACCCTGGGATGTTTTAGCATATGACACATGTCTTTAAATGACACCAACACTCTCTTTACATTCTATTATTTTCATGTAGTCCCTAAAAAATAAGGCAAAAATAGAGAAATTCAAGAGAAAATAAAAGATGAGAGAAGGTGGATGAATAGTGAAAGTTCTTGAGCAAATTTTACCTCTGATTCAACATTTTCAGCTCCTAAAGTCTGCTATAATGTTGTTCCTCTCAGTAAGATCACCATTTCTACAATTTTGGATTCTTGATCAGAGGTGTTTGGTGCCGTCTCGCTGGCCAAGGTACTGCCTGATTTCCGAATCGATTGTGGAAACGGGTAGAGGTAATTGTAGGCTTCATTTTGAACCGATTGGTTTGTGGTTTGGATGAGTTTTCATGGGGGTAAGGTACTGTTCATATTTCAGCCAAGGGGTATTTTTGAGGTTTAGTCATGGTTTAATCAAGTGTTTATGGTTAAATGATGATTTATGATGATTTTGGAAGTTATGTTCAAGTGCTGCTAGATTTTCATTTTCTGGAGGCAGGCAGTTTGTAATGGTTTTTTGAATGAACAAGTCTTATCCAATGGCCATGAAAATTTCCAAATTGAAGTAGACATCCTAAGTTTTAATTTGATGTATAATGTGTCATTTGGGTTTATAGATTGTGAGATATAAATTTTTGAAGTTAGTCATTGAATCTGTAATGTTTTCTGGACCAGTTGTGTTGTTTGATGATTCTGGGAAATTTAGCCCTATAATTGATAGTGGTTAATATTTTTCCATTAAAGTAGACTTAATGAGGGTCACATAGGACTTGAACCACTATAATTGGATTTTTGTACAATTAATTGTGAATTTCCAAAATTTTGTTTGGAAAACTGGCAAATTCTAGGGGCAGTAATCAATTAACTGAGATACTGTATTGATGTGTGTATAGAAGTGTAATGGCTATATTTTCCCCTAAACCTAGACTGATTAAGGGTCACATAGCTTTTGGAATCATCACAATTGGACATCTGTACAATTAGTTATGAATTTTCAAAGATTATAGAAAATTCTGGTAGATTTAAGTACAAGTGCGAAAATAGAAAAAATGTAGTAGCACTAGGTAATTAAGTAGAACTTTAAGAGTGAAGTTAACTAACTTGGGATAGTTGGACCACTTTGACTTTTCTTTTGACTTAGTGTATTAACCCTAAAGATATGATTATATATCTAGGGTCATGAGAAGTCAAGAAAGAAGAAAACTGAAACAATTTTCAAGAAGCTTCAATGGTTTGAAGAAAAAGTACAAGGAGGGAACTTGAAGACAAAAGGTAGTGAACTTACTTATTTGCATGTACGTGATGTTTATACTATGTATTGATTTGCTATATTGCTTACTTGGTTATGTGAAGCATGTATGAATAAATGAAGCTCTGTTTCTATTTTTGCTATGGCCGTAAGTATGTTGCATGAAACATTGAGTATGCAGAATATCATTATGGAAACATGAGCCTATGTAAGGCAAGCATATCATGTACTAGCATTCATCTTACATGTGTTGTCTATAATGTTTGGTACTGAGATTCCCCCAAATCTCACCCTCCCCTACTAACCATATAGGCATCTAAGCACAGAATAGGAGTGCATGATACTATATCAAGAAAGAAGTTACAATAAAGAAAAGAAGACATTATTCACGCACTAGTTCATTATGTAAATTAATATATTTGCAATGGTTAACTATATAACCCATATGATGAATTAATTAATTATCCAAGCGCGATAATTGAATTAAGAATGGGTAATTGTACAATATGAGCCCATTAGTTAAGAAGCCTCTGCACATAAAAATGAGCAAAGAATCACTCTAATTAAGATAATAAAGAGAAAGAAGGAAATATGAGTCATAATGAGTAGGGAATCGCGATGAATGATCTTCAAAAAATTTTAGGTTATTCAGAAAAACCCCTTCAGTGCAAGTTTAAATCATGTATTGGAGTTGGAATTCAAAATTGTTTACTAAGAAATATCACTTAGTGGCTCAGATTCACTACGAAAGACTCATCATAACGATATTGTAACTAAGATGTTACATTTAGTAGTATCAGAGCTAGTTTGTAGAAGTTCAACATAATCAGAGGTTCTCATAGTATGATCTATGGTGAAGTATTGGCTTTAACCCCAATATGGCCTCTCTCTAGAGGGGGAAAGGTTGCACTGGCTAGAATTTGCCCTAGGCCGAGAGGCGGTACGTAAAACTAGTGGCTGAGGTACCATATGTTGCCACGGCGTATGGGCGCTAAGGACCTTAGTTACAGCTTCCGCTACCTACTTTAATGTTTATCTCCTCATATGAGCCTTAATAATGTCAGGATGATTTAATATGAGTCCTACAGGAACCTCCCATAAAACCTAACCACACCCACAATCTGTATTTCTCTGTGCCAATTACTAGCTCATTTCAACTCAATTTTGTTTCCACTTGATTAGGATATGATAAATCCCAATTCATGGCGATTCTTGACATGTTGTCTTACAATGCCTTAGCGCCACTCTTAGGCACTTCTTATGTTCTACTATCATACCTACATACGGCATAATCACCACATATCATGTATCACCGTATATCATACCTACATACCTTTAATACCACTGTGTTACTAAGGATTATTACTTAGCGTGGAGAAACTTCAAAACATTTACTATGCCTCAAGTTTCCCATCACCTTATCAAATGAACCTTTCTAGTCAGTACTTACTACAACAGAAATGTTCTGAATTAAAATCAATACTTATATTATCATCATCTCTATGCTTCTAAATATTCTTTAAATTATCTACTACAATGATTATTAGTCATGGAAAAACCGTAAGACAATCACTATTCCTCAAGTCTCCATGACCTTGCCAATATAACTTCCCTGGGTTAAGCTTTATTTAACTTTTATGTACCCTTGCCAAAAGGCAGATATCGCCTCTATCGGCTCCTGACCACCAGTACTCTAAGACTACCCTTGTCTCAAATATCGTGCAAACTGTCTCTGGCTAACTAAATACTATGTGGTCTACACACTGCCCTTGGATGTACCCACTTCCTCGGGTTTCACAATATCCTTAGACTATCCCCAATCCAATATTACACTACTTACAACCCTTTAGGTATTTGCTAATCTCCCAGAGCTAGTTCATAGACTAGGGTGTTTCACTTCTCTGATATCCCTTTTTATGCATATTTCCTATCACTATATAATCAAGACCATATCAGTACACGATCCTGTTACCAGAACCGCTTGCTCTGATACCAAAAATGTAAGGCCCTACCTTACTTACCACTTATTGTCGATATTAATCAGAGTAGCAATTACGCAGTTTGGTGGGTACATAGGCACAACAAAAATATACTGATATTATTGAAATAATGTGGCTTGATTATATAATAGGATTTTCCCCCACAGGGGTTTGCACACAATAATTATAGAGCTTAAAACAATAAAAGGTCTTCAAATAATCAACATCTCCTCTTGTGCTTGTCTGGAACCTTCTATTGCTAGTAATTATGATTCTGCCCTCAGGGCCGCTGTTAGCTGCTGAAAAGTTTTTACATTTATGGAAAGGGTGAGATTCAAAGAATCTCAGTAGTAACATACAATCATATATATATGATGTGAAAATAGATATGTCATGCACCATGTTATGTAAAATGATAGAATGTTGTATGCACACTGTCTAAGGCTAAACGATTGTTTACAACCCTGGCTTAACTCTGCACCTCCGTTCGGTCCCATACCACAACCGGGCTAATATGCATGTCCAAGACATTGTGCTCATGTTATAGAAGATGGCATACACAAACATTCAATAATCACATAGTGCATGAAAGAAAGAGTTACTACTTGGAATTGCCCTTTCTTGCTCTATTTTTTGTTTAGTACCTTTAATCCGCTCAAGCAATTATTGATTCCTATAAATTAAAGTTAACAAGTAACTAGTTATTACTTGAACTATTACTGCCTTTAATCAAAGTTTCAACAATTTATGCACAGTACAACTCTGCCCAATGTAGTTTTACTGTTTTTCAGAAAACTTGCAGATTTTTAGTCGAATTTAGAAAATCATAATTAATTCTAGGAAATTCCAAATTGACTAGTTCTAAAGCCTATATGAATCTCTTTAAGTGTTCTTTTAAGAAAAAATACTTAAGTATGACCACTACAATCACATTGTTCCCAGAAATTCGTCAAAGTTCCTCTATTCCAGATTTCTTTCTAGAAACAGGGCATAACTTCAAAAATTCATATTTTTTAATCTACTAGTCCAAAAATTGTGTTCTTCCCATAAAATTAAGCTCTGCATCTCTACTTTAAGCCTGTCAAATTTTATAATATTTGGACAAGGTTTAGATAATGAAATTCATTTCAAAATGAAACTGTTTCCAGGAATCAAATCAAACAACATTTCCTCTATATTTCTAAAAATTCCAGATTTGCATGCCATCATCTAAAAATCGTGAACACATGTATTCCTACACAATTTTCCCTTCTAAAACCAATGGAATAATCAAAATTAAAAAATTACAACTCCTTCCCCTAGTTCTGCTCTTGGCCGAAACTTTGAACCTTAAAAGGAGAAGTTGTGTTTTCTTGATTCCACTCGATTAACCACTTCCTTTTCACTTATAATCACATGATTAATCATTTAAACACTTAATACACATGATTTATGGAAATTTTGGCAGCATAACATTTTAGGATTTTATCTTCCATTTTCACAAAAACAACAAAACCAAGCCAATATCCACAACAACAACACATAAGGCAAGAGGATCAAGTTTTGGAGATTACCTTTTGATTCTCCAACTTTCTCTCTCTAGAAGCCACTGTCCTCTTTCTCTTCCCTCTTGATTTTGCTTGCTAACCTTGATTTTCAAGATAAAGAAGGGATTAGAAGAGGTTCTAAGTCAATTAGGAGGCATAAACACTTGATTTCAAGCTTCTTACCTTGGATTTGTGCCTCTTTACCTACCTCTTTCTCTTGTTCTTCAAAATCTTGAGCTCTCTTCTCTCTCTCTATTCCTTGCTTCAACCAAAATATAGAGCCAAGAAAGAGATAAAAGCCCTCTTATAATATCTTCATCCACCTCCCTTCTTTACTATATTTTATTGCCTAATAAACACATGGTCATTTGTTTTAATTATCACCACCTTTTCCTTGGTCATTTTGCTTGGCCAAAAATGAATGTTGGGAGGGAGTAATAATATGTCTTCAATTATCACACGCATCCTCTTCCACATAAATTTAATTAGAATTGCAATATTTGACTTTCTCATCATTCCTTTTTTTTTGACCATATACCAAAAATTGCTTTAAATGGGTTATTTATGTTCAATTTATTGTTTTCCCCCTTCATATCTCTTTTTGAATGAAAATGGCCAAGTAAATTGGGGAAAATAATTTTCTCTTGCTTTTTATGGCAAATTACCATTTTCCACTTACATTTTGTGATTTTCACACAAGCTGACAGAATTTTCATCAAACTTTGAAAATTCATATCTAATTGCATAGATGTCCAATTGGTGTGGTTCTAAAGGCTATGTGACCCTTATTAAGTCTATTTTTAGAGAAAAATATATCCTTTAGCCAAATGGAAACTCATAATTCCCAGAATTTTCATTTTTGGCTGCTGTCATAGAAACTTGCTAGTTTCACTGGGCTAACTTCAAAAATACATAACTTTTTGTGTACAACTCCAAGTAACTTATATGACCTATAAATTAATGCTTAATAATGTAACCCCTACCTTAATAGCCAAAATTATAGTTCAAAAATGCGTCATTATGTTAAATTAGAGATTAATGGATAATTTAAAACTTATTGAATGTCCCAACTTCAAGACAGGTTGCAGTCCTGTAATAAAGTAGGTTTTCAAAAAATTTTCCCAATTCTATTTTAAACGGTCTCATATTCACATATCATATATATTTGGCCTGTGCAGTTTGGTTTCATTCATACATATCAGAGTGTAAAAAAATTTCCAACAACACTCAGGTTCCATTCAATCAATGAAGGGTTTACAGGGCATATCTACCCATTTCCAGTTTCCCATACTAGGGATTACATAATACTGTTCAATATTTTCTACATGTACAGCAACCCCAACAAAATATGACAACTAACTACCAAAACTAACACTCCAGCTAAAAGCTCTAGCCGCCCTTCGTCACTTGCTTCTCCTTTGAACTACTTGCCCTGGTTATAGGTTAGTCAATAAAAAAATGAGATTCAAAAGAATCCTAGTAGTAACAATTCACTCATAACATGTACAATCACAAAGCATGAAAGCAAATCACAAAACAATAACACATCAATAGCATTCCTATCGGTAGTACAACAACGGTAGTATGACAACAGCACTACAACCACAACATTCAACAATGGCAGTACAACAACGACATTCACATGACATTTGATATGTATGACTTTCATCATATTCATAACAACATTTGCTGTAATCATGGTATGACAACTTTTACTGATTTTACAAAGGCATTCTTATGACTACTTTTGTTACAATTACATGGCTTAAACCACAGCATTCCTGTTCATCACAATTCAATAATAAGATATGTATACAATACGTTATATATAATATAAGAGAAATGGTTACTACCTTGTTCTTTCTATCGGTGTTCCAACACCAGTCTATCACGTTCAGGACAAATGTCAAATCTTATAAACAATAATCAAGGATGAAGAGTTATTCTCTATTCCAATACTCAACTCCACAACACTTAAGGTTGGTTATCATTTGAGACCTTTAGATGACTACTAGAAACCCAAATAGATGCCTAAAGGGTTAGGAAAAACTTGACTAAAGACCATCTTTTAAAAGTTGAAAATGCAACTTTAAGGGGTTGGCCACGACCAAGCCATCTACTGGCCACGACCTATGGATAGTCAGAAATATTTGGGTTATGGCCAAGATTCACTGGCCATTGCCAACATCAAGTCAGAAACTTTTAGGCCATAGCCAACATCCTTAGGCCATGGCCAAGAACTGGTTAGATGCTTTTGAGCTACGGCTAGGATCCACCTATCGAGGCCAACAACTAGCCTGTTTCTTAGCTGATTTTCAAACGACCAAAACTTCTTGTACAAACATCAAAATGACATAAACTTTATATCATTGGAAAGCTTGCAATGTGAACTACAAAACTAAAACAAATTTCAAACCTTTTTGACACTATTTGCTATTTCAAAACACTATGCAAAGTTGGTCCCCTACACAGAATTTTAACTTAGCAATTTTCTAAAATTTCCAGATTTTCACCAAGTGTTTCGTAAGGTCAAATTTCCACAACCAATACTACTCCCACACAGTTTTTCTCAAGGAATCCAATGACAACATCAAAACACCCAAAATCACATCCTATTCACATGTTCTATTTTAAGACACCTTTCAACACAAAACCCAATTTCATCAAACCTCAGTTTCAAGACTTCAAACCAATGTTATTGTTCAAATAACACTACAAGACACCATTTCCATCACAAAACACCATACAATTCCTACCACCCTAATGTGCATGAAAATCAAGGCAAAATTCCAAAAAATCAAAATCTCAACAATGGGCACAACATATATACCAAAAGGTAGCTATCAATCACCTCTTTCACTTTTCCAAGCTTGTTATTTGATTCTTTAACTTTCAAATTTTCTTGAACACTTAAACACCTCTTCTTGAAAATCTAAAACCATAGGAATGAAGCCCTCATCAAGGTCATCAAGATTAAAGAAGAAGATTTTAGCATTTGAGCTCAACTACAATATCAAAATCTTACCTTAAGCTTGACTTTCTTTCTCTTTCCTCTTCTATGGCTTGGACAAAAATGGAGGCTGAAGTGAGAGAGAGAAATAATGAGATGAGATGAGATCAGATCATATTTTTACCACTCCTTCATGCTGAGCCGACTTTAAGAGAGAGGGAAGAGAAAATGAGTTGAATTTTTTACTTTCATCCTATGGTATAAGGTGTTGCAAAGTGTCACAATCTTGTGACTCCTTCCATAGGCTTGCAACATATGATTATTGTCTCTTGTTTCTCTTGGCAATTAGTCTCTCCACTTACTCTTTACGTTATTAGTGGATTCCCTCTTTGGTTACTGACTAATTGGCCAGTAACTTTTCTTTTTTGTATTTTACCCCTGACTATGGCAATACCTATTGAATCACCACTTAACACATTTTCTCCTTCAATTCCTCATCCATGCGCCCTCCCTTTCTTTTGTGGTTCATTTTAAGCTTTAACACACCATTAAGCTTAAATACAGGGTTTGGGCACTGACAGCTACTCATTCAGATCATTATTCACATCGTATTCTCCAAAAGTGTTTGTTTAACATTAATTACATTCACTTTTGAAGTGATTAGCCATTAAACAGAATTTGGGGCATTACAGATAAGCCTACTATAATTCTGAAAAATTTCACATCCATTGGACATCATTTAGTTATCCAAAAACACATGACAATCTCACTATCACACAGGAAAACACAATAGCATCAAATTGTAACTTTGTGAGTTTTTCCAATGATCTAAAATTCATAACTAGGGGCTAGCAGTCCACTTGATGTCATTGTTCTTATGTTTATATAAAGATGCCCTTGTTCTTATGTTTATTCAGTTGTCATTGTATGCCTTTACCCTTGTCAATCATGCTCCCTTGTTTGTCAGTTTTTACTCTTTCACTTGTTGACCAAAACAAAGTTACCCTACTTGTCAATTGACAAGTGAAAGAGCATGAATTGACAAGTGAGGGAGCATGTGATTGACAATGGTAAGGGAAGGCAATGAAAATTGAATAAGGGCAAGGGCAAAGACATCTTTTTATAATTGGAATCTCTCACCCTCATGTCCCTAGGGATTTCCTTGTAATTTGGTGATTTTAAGAACCTAATTGTAGTAAATTTCCTTGCTTGGGTCTTGATTGCAATTCTCACCATATTCTTTCCTCCGTATTTTCTTCTATCTATTCAAGAACAAAGTGTAAAAACATTATGGCCCCATTTGGTTTGCAAAAAATGGAGGGAATGGAAATGAACATGTGTATTTTCCAATAGCGGAGGCCGTTTGGTTCAAAAATTCCGTAGGAATAAATTTTCCCACTTAGCCGAATTTTCAAGTGGATGAGTGAAAAGTTGTTGCCTCCAAAAATGGTGGGAAAGTCGATAAAATTTCGTATTTAGCCTTGATGTGACCTTGAGTTTGTATTTAAAGTTGGAGGAGCAGAGGTGGATGTATACTACTGGAGGTTGAAAAAACAGATGGCGGTGATCAATGAAGATCATGAATGCCATTTTGCTAGTGACGGCGGTGTATCCCAAATAATAGGTAGGTTTTTCTTTCTTTATATTATTCATTTTGTTGTATTATTAAGCCTCACTTGTTGATATATTGAGTTTAAGTGTGGATGGAAATGGCTGCATTACGTCTATCCAACCAAGTGGCTGTTGTGGTATGTGCTTAGTGGGGGACAACTTTGTCAAATACAAATTGATGATGAAATACCCATGTGGTGAAGGCAGGATAAATATGTGATATTGCACATTTGGGAAATGAGGTGGGTCGTGTTCCCCATGACCATGACACAACCATCAGTTAATTTAGAGGGCGCACAAGGGGAGTGACCATGGGCGGTAGATGGCCATGTTACAATAAAGGAAAGATTGTCTGGGATTCTCGTACCTATCAGGCACCCATCGGACGCATGTGGTTAACGAACCTCATGCATTCATAGATGATCGAAAGGGAGTTGGGGGTTTTCCATAGGTATGAGGTAAGATGGTATTGATGCTCGTGAAGCCATAAGCAACCTACAACCCGCATGTGGGTAAGGCTGTGATAATATCCAAATTTGACCATGGCCGTCACATGTGTATCTCATGTCGAAATAATAGATTTTTTTTTTAAAATATAGTGTGATTTTTGTTGTAATGTGAGTTAACTGTTCTTGCTATATTGTTGTATTATCATATGTATCTGGGCAACTATGTAAGTGATGGAGGGAGAAATATATGAGTGTTTAGTTGAGGTGTTGGTGGGATGTTTAGCTCAGGTGTTGGCTATAAGGAAAGTAGTTGTTACAATGTTTGTGGTAACGGCATATAATGGCCATTCGAGGGAAATCCCTTATACCTCATTTAGGCTAGATTTTCACTGTAAGAGAGCGAACCTGCTAGCAATGGTGTATAGCAGTTGTAACTTGCTTCAACTAGATTAGGATAAATAGGGTGACATTTGATCGACTGTGCCATATGGTAGACACAATTGGAGGGCTGAGACCTACCAGGAACATGTTAGTTGATGAGCAAGTTTCCATGGTTTTGCATATTTTTATGCATCATGTAAAGAACCGAGTAGTTCAATTTTAGTTTAGAAGATCAGGTCAAATTGTAAGCAGAACTTCAAGCTAGTATTGAATGCCACCCTCAAACTGCAGCAATAGCTTTTCAAGAAGCTGAGCCTATTAAAGAGAACTGCACGGAGGATTGTTGGAAGTGGATTAAGGTAAACACTAATGCCTTTGCTTATGTGATCGTCTTTTTATATTTGGCTTATGGTTGTGATGTATGTGTTTTTAATGGCAGGGGTGCTTGGGTGGTCTAAATGGTACTCATATAAGAGTACAGGTACCTGCCCAGCACAAAGACCGGTATCAGAATAAGAAGGGGGATATAACAAGGTACCTGTCCTTGGAGTATGCTTGCCGGATGGATAATTTATATATGTTTTACCTGGAAGGGAAGGATCAGTCGCAGATGAAAGGGTGTAAAGGGATGCCATTATAAGGCTATATAGTTTGAAAGTTCCAGTGGGTGAGTTTAAAACTGATATCTAATGTATTTGTTCTGTGGTAGTATTAAGGAGTTTGGGTTGGATTAAAGTTTAAGGTTGTTCATGTACAGGGAATTACTACTTAGTAGACACGGGGTAAACTAACAGTGACGGATTCCTTACGTCGTATCGAGGCCAGTGTTACCACCTAAATGAGTGGACACAAAGCTAGCAACAACAGACCCCTAATGGAATGCTTTAACATATGACATTTATCAGCTCATAATGTTATTGAAAGATGTTTTGAAATTCTGAAGTTACGATGGGCAATCCTTCGAAGTGCTTTATACTAACCTATGAAGATTTATAACAAATATATCATTGCATATTGCCTGCTTCATAACCTTATTCAGTGGTCCACCGTGCGTGACCTAATAGATCAATAATTAGACTTATTGGAACCCCATAACCCAAGCAAGAAATTCCTCCTATTTCAACAATGGAAACCTTTGTTACTTGGAACAATTTTAGGGAGAACCTGACCACTGACATATATAATGCCTATTTGGCACATAGCTTGTCATTTAGATTAGCATTGTTGTATTTCTTCATAAACGTATCTTTCCTTTTGTTTGTAAATAGTTCCTTTCCACTACAATAAGGTGATGTTCCCGAATCGTGTTTAAAACTGCTTAACGTGGAGGTGCTTAACATGTTGCTTTTATGTGTACATGTCATCAAACAGAGAGTAATATATTTTCATTTGTGTAGTGATGTAATGGAAGACTCTTAAAAGGTAAAGTTTCACATGTGTACACTTGATGAAGACAAGCTCCTTGTCGAGCTCCTTGTCCACCTGAGGAAGGAGCAGAAGTTCATAGAGGATAACGGGTTCAAGCCAGCTATACAAAGACTTTGGAAGCAATGATGGAGGAGTGTGCTCCCGGATGCCATATCAAGGGGAATTTGCATATCATATCATACATAAAGACGGTGAAACAGGCCTGGCAGGTGGTGTATGATATAGTGTAAGGGACCAACACATCCGAATTCGGATGGGATGCTGATAGGCAATGCGTGGACACGAACAAGGCAGTATGGGATGAGTATGGTAAGGTCAGTTTGAGTATTTGTTTAACATTGCTTTAGACTTGTGTCACTTTGCATATAGAGTTAATTGTCAGGTCCACAAGAAGGCTGCATCATACAAGAATAAGTGCCTGCCCCACTTATAAGATCTCTACTTTATTTGGTCAAAAGACAGGGCAGGCCGCAATTGGTGTAAGTCGCCACTTGGAATACATGAAGAGATATATGAAGAAGAAGACACCCCTAAGCCACCAATAAACCTGGATGAGATACCTACCCTTAGTGAGGTTAACATCGCCCAATCTACTAATACTAGCCGTAGGGAATGTCTCTTTAAGTTGCAGAAAGCTCAAGAAAACTGGGAACTATGACATGCTAGTGGAGGTGTTGAGGGAACTGTGTCATCCCTCAATCATACAATTGTTGAAGTTTTTGACAACCTTGGCTCATGGCTATCTCACGAAGCCCATCATGCACAGATGGAACAGAAGGAATCAGAATTATTCACTTATTTGATGGATGTCCCACGTGTTACCGTTGAGGAGCTCACTATCGCACACATCAAGATTATGTCATCATAGCAGCTGCTCAATTCATTTTAAAAGATTCCCACTGCTTTTAAGGCTTCATAGATCCAAAGCTTGCTGGGAAAATAGGAACAAGATAAATGTCAATGTGGATGGTCTTTCACAGTGGAGGTAACTGAATCAAACTTTCCTTTATGTTCGTAACAAGTTCCTTATAGGAATATGGCATAAAGTTTGACTGCCCACTATCTTTTGGAAAGTCTATCTACTATTGTTTTGGTTATATATGTATCAGCAATGCAAAGGTGTACTTGGAATACAATCACCTTCATATTTTGACTTTGTATTATATAAGTATGTAAGGCATAAGTGTAAGTTAATGTATATGTATGCAATGTACAAGCATATTTTGGCAATTTATGTATTTCAACAACGAGTACATAGGTAGTTTAAGGAATGAACAACACATTTATAACCACCTTTATAACCGTCGAATGTCATGTGTGTAAGGCATAATTATATAATCTAAGTTACCGCCTAGGATGAAGCTGCTAGTGTGGTGAACCTACGAAAACAAAGTTCCTCTGTTCTGGTGATATGAAACAAGGGCAAACAGAGTATATGTTAATTAGGTATGAATAAATGGCGCCCATAGGTATATGCTGGTTACGAAAACGTGAAAATGAGTGATACTCCCTATGGCTCAACTGGTCACTTGGTGGGTTTAGGCACATTCCAGTCATGGTTATGTGTGAGGCCTTTCGCATACGACCATTAATCAAACTTTACTTAAACACAACTAATGCCATGTACACGTGATGGTTATGTAAGAACATTTTATACCCATAGTCGGATGCAAAGTTTAAGTACAGTTTGCTGTCACACGTCGTTTAATCTTAATTGACATTAACATTAGTGAATATACTGTGGGAACCATGTAATTGCACATGAACCAACAACATTTTAGCCCTTAAGCCTACTCATTAACCTCCATAATGATAGATTAAGCAAGTCTCTTACTTCCCTACTCCTAGGGTGCCAGAACACTATGCTCGCCCTACCGTAGTTTGCCAAGAAAGCATGATGCTTGTCCCGCTTCACCACCAAATACTGCACAATTAGAACAAGATTTTATGTGTCCACATGAGGCTGAAATGCAGTCCAAGACTCGTCAGCCACGTCCCCATAAAGAACCACTTCGATCAAATTCATTCTTCAAAAGTAGGAAAAAACTGAATTATTCACATGCAAGGGTGACAGATAAATTAGGTGTAATGTGAAGATTAAGGAAAGTTGGCCGCACTGTTCATCCTCGATGACAAAAGAAAAATTGCGATTTAGGATATCCTTTTCCTATGACCAAGACAACAGTACTTTCATATGAAATATTCCCTTGCTGTCTGTGTCACACTAATAACATTAAGTTAAACGAAACATAGCTATGATTGCTATATTGACAATGACATACCTATAAATGTTTCTAATAGGACCATCCTCATAGTAATGGCAAGAATGCTAATAAACTTGAAGTAGTGGTCTCAAGTCTCCACATGAAACAGGTTAACAACACTTGTTGACCACAACAAAAGGTAGCGATTTCATAATTTGTCCTAAGGTACACTTTATCAACCTTTATCAAGACCCTTCAAACTGTGGAGTTAGGCAAAATCTGATAAAGGAACTCGTACTTCCAGGCCATGGTAGGATTATAGAACACAGTAGAAGAAACACAGATGAGTGACATAAATACCACTTGTAATAACCACCAACTAACCACTGTTGATGTAATTATACCCCAGCAACCCTAAAAAAAATTCATCATCAATATCAAGAAGTTGATGTGCCACATGTCACAAATATATGGCCCTCTGACACAGTGCCGCACAAAAGGGGCAAACATAGGACTTCATCAAGAAGGTAAACCATAGAAAACCCATGGGAAACTTATGGCTATATGTTTAATGATAACAGTAACAAACATGCACACAAACACTTTATATGTATCGGTGTAATGTTTAAAAAATAAACCCTATGGTTAACTTGTGGTTACATGACATTCCAGACAAATGGTCAAACGCAAGCATAGTTGCGACATCATTTTATCACTTATGTGTGACCGTTGGCAATTCAAAATTTAGTTAACCATTCCAAAACATCGTCAGTTTGACCCTGCTAGGGGTATCGTAGCATTAACCATCGCATTTTGATTGCCTGGTTCTTCGATGACTATGGGTAATTGTGTACATTCACATACTTGTAACCACGATCCCTGTGACGACTAGTGGTGGTTAGGGGAAGCTCTATGAACTGCCGCCTACCTGAGTAACATGTGCGACAAACCTTCATCGTCCCATTAACTCTGGTTACATTCAAACATTTAAATTGACAACTATTTCATCCTAACTCGACTAGTGATTTCACAAACCCTAACCCCTAAATCATGAAGAATTATGTCGCAATGGAAAAAGGGAAATCAACAAAACAAACCTAGGCAAAGGAGATGATGGAGACAAAATGCGACAGCAAAAAGGCCTAGGATGAGAAGGAGGAGCCGTCAAGGCCGGTTGTATTGATAAAAGGCAAGAGGAAACAATCAGAGGCCACCCCATCCAAACCTCCTCAGCGTACATTGAAGAAGTTGGCAACTAGCTTAAAGAAGGAAACAAAGTCCATTAATCAGTGGGAGGAGGAGGTGTCACTGGTGGTTATTACTTCTGATGATGAGTCGACGTCAGTGGACGTGGCAAAAGTGGTACAATCCGCCCTACAGCCACCTGTTCCCAAGAGGGGGAAGAACAGAAGTCCCTAAAATCTGTATAAGGGAGGCCAACTCACAGTCACCTACCTGCTTAGCACATAAGGAGAGTCATAGAGGTGTCAACGACAACTGCTACGGTTGAGGCTCCCATTTCTAAGGGTAATGTTGATGAATCCAACTAACAGAGCTGAAACTTGGACACCCCTGACACGACTACTTAGCCGGACACCTTGGATTTGGGCATGGACAAAGATAAGTATAATGCTCAATTTACCCATAGAACCTTTTTCCCTGTTGTTTCCGTCGATATGCCAAAACTGTTAGCATTAACCGGCTACAACATGACTAAATACCTTGGACAGTTTGAGAAAATATTGAAAGTGTCAATGGCCTATAGCCCAAAAGTAGTGAGGCATTTTTATTGTAATTTGGAGTCTTTTTCGTTTTATAGTAGTTCCTCTCTGTGGAGCAAGTACCTTGAAACTACGGTGAAGGGGAAGTACATTAGGCTAACTCCGGTAGAAATCAATTCTCTACTAGTCACTGATGATCTTACGAGCAATCTCCCCATGACGTTAAACCCTCAACAGATTCACTATTTACTGAGTGGGAGTGATGACTTTCCAGGGCAGCTCAAGCTTAAACCAACTGAGTTGCCAGACCACGTAAGGGTGATTCGCTACATTTACTCTCAGTGCCTAGTTAACAAGTGCCTTAACTTCTCATACTTAAATGACTACGACTACCCTGTGCTAGCCTTCATTGTGGCAAAGGAAAAGAGGGATGTTGGCATAATGATTTTCAATGAGATGCAGAAGGTGGTTGCCTCAAAGTCCATTTAAACTTTACTTCCATACCCATAGTTTGTGTCATACATTTTGTCAACTCATAACATCCCTTACATTGAGGAGAAAGATTAGGTTTGCACAATACCTGAGTTTGACAAGTCGTACTCGACCAAATTGCACATCATGTTGCCTGGCTCCTCTACTTAACAACCATCACATAAGGCCAAGGGAAAGGAAAAAGGTAAGGTAGAGGTGTCTGTTGAATCTGCTCCCCCTGTTGACCTATCAATTTTGGTAGATGCTGTGAAGAATATCTTTACGCAGGAGCTTGCCGCTTTTTAGGCAGCACAGGCTGTGTCTCTAGACCAGCTGTTTACACAACAATTTTGGCATTTGAGGAATGCCTGTTGAGGAAAACCGAAGTAGTTGTAACTGACGCCTTCAAAGTGACTGATGCTGTTATGGACGCTTTAAATGTATGGGATGAGTGTATAAGTTAGGTTATAATGACCAGTCATACAAGAATGGATAGGTATGAGTGTATCTGCAATTGCTAGCTCATGCTATGGTAGGGGAACCTTAAAACGACAATGCTCATGTGAATGACATCGTCGGTCTATCTGAGGTCAACATTATCAGCGATAACTCTCCTCAAGGTGAAGCTCAGCCCTATCACTCAGACGAACTTCATGCCCCTACCAATGAACCCAATGAAGAGTGTCACACTCACCCGGCCATGCCTCTAAAGCCACCCAAGATGTCATTAACCCAGTGTCTACTCATGATAAGCAAGTCATACAACTAGAAGGGGAAGCAGCTAAGGAAGTCAGTCACCTAACTGCTTTAGAGCCTTCTATGTAAACGATGTCAGGTCCCTCAACTCTTGTAGGTGCAGTGGCTACGACAATAACCACATTGATTCTGTACTCCCCACCACCTACTCCGTCTATACATTTCCCAATACTTGGTCGAATCATCCTTCACCTGGCCCCTTCAACTACTGAGCCCCATCACTTAGTGCTTGTAATATTTGCTTATAATGTTAAAAGTAACATCGATGTCTTTATGTTTATTCTTTGACAGTATAAGTTAGTTTTTATTTTTTGTAAACATTTGTTTCACTTCAGCCTAAAAAAACCTATGGATAACATTGAACCATGACATACCATGTTACCTCCTACAACCATTTGTGAAAGGGGGTAATTCATGGTTTTTGCTGTTGGAAATTATGCCCAAAAGGCCAATCATTGCACTTTAAACATTATTAATTTAATAAAATTTCTCCATTCTGTTATCATATTATTTGCATGTTAACTATGATAATTTTATCCTTGGATAAATTATAAAGATTATCCTAAAATGTCCTTGGTCGATCATCTATGCGGGAGCAAAGATGAAATAAGACCAGTATGACTTTGATAAGATATGGAGATACGAATCAAAGTCTTAAGCACTTGTAAGAGTACAAGGTGCTGGACCGACCCACTATGAGAAAGCTATATAGATCAAGTTATAAGCTTTTCTCATGTATAACCACGTCACAATACCCTTAGACTTGAGGTCATCATGGTAAGACCAAAGAGTCAGACAAGCCTGAAACCAAGCCTATACCTAAGAAGGTAAAGCCTTCAAAGGAAGGAGTATACTACTTCTGTAATGAACACGATCATTAGAAGAGGACTTGCAAACTCTACCTGGAAGATCTGAAAAAGAACAAGAAGGATAACGGGGCTATCGCTTCAGGTATTTATGTTATAGACATTCATTTTTCTACTTCCTCTACATGAGTATTAGATACTACATGTGGTTCTCACATTTGTACAAATGTGCAGGGTCTAAAGGACAACAGAAAGCTGAAGAAGGGCGAGGTGGACCTACGAGTTAGAAACAGAGCAAGAGTTGCTACTTTAGCCGTAGGCACTTATGAATTAGTTTTGCCTAGTGGGCTTTTATTAGTTTTGAACAATTGCTATTATGTTCCTGCTTTGAGTAGTAACATTGTTTCTCTTTCTTATTTGGATAAGGAAGGTTATACTTCCATTACTAGGAATGGTAAATGTTCTATTTATCGTAATGACATTTTCTATACTGATAGTGATTTGCATATTGGTCATTATATAGTAAATTTGGAACATCCTAATAATAGGAATATCTATAACGTAACTACTAAAAGGATAAAATCAAATGATTTGAATCCGACCTACCTATGGCATTATTGTCATGGCCATATAAATGAGAAGCGCTTTTCTAAACTCCATCAAGATAGATTTCTAAACTCATTTGATTTTGAATCATATGAAATATGTGAATCTTGCTTATTAGGAAAGATGACAAAGGCACCTTTCACTGGGCATAGTGAGAAGGCCACTGAATTATTAGGCCTCATACATACAGATGTATGTGGACCATTAAATACAGTTGCCATAGGAGGTTATGTCTACTTCATTACATTTCTAGATGACTTTAGTAGATATGGCTATATCTATCTAATGAAACGTAAATCTGAATCTTTTGAAATGTTCAAAATATTCCAAAATGAAGTACAAAACCAACTTGGCAAAACAATTAAAGTGCTTAAATTTGATCGAGGTAGTGAATATTTGAGCCAAGACTTTATTGACCATCTTAGGAGTTGTAGGATAATCTCACAACTGACTCCTCCAAGAACACCATAATGGAATGGCGTTTCTAAACGGAGGAATCAAATACTATTAGATATGGTTCGATCTATGATGAGTCAAATAGATCTTCCGACGTCCTTTTAGGGACATGCTCTAGAGACAACTGCCATTCACACTAAATCGTGTTACATCTAAGGCAATTAAAAAGACACCATATGAGATATGGACAGGAAAGAAACCAAGTTTATCTTTTCTCAAGATTTGGGGATGTGAGGTATATGTTAAACAACAAGCCTCAGATAAATTAGCATCCAGATCCTCAAAGTGCCTCTTCGTAGGGTATCCTAAAGAAACAAAAGGATACTATGTCTACAATCTCACCAATAATAAAGTGTTTGTTATTCAAAACGGTAAGTTTCTAGAAAGAGAGTTTGTCTCTAAAATAACCAGTGGGAGCAAGGTACATCTCGAAGAAGTTTGAGAGTCACAAGATAGTATAGAGCCACAGATGGAAATTAAAGAAGACTCACAACAAGTTGCAGAGCCTCCTCAAGTAACACAAGGTCCATAAAGATCTAATAGGACACGGCATCAGCCTCAGAGATATGGATTTCTGATTACTAATAGCTGTGATATGTTGCTCATTAAGCAAAATGAACCAACCACCTATCAAGAAGCCATAGTAGGACCAAGCTCCGAGAAATGGCTAAATGCCATGAAGTCTAAAATGCAATCCATGTACAAAAATCAGGTATGGACCTTAGTCGATCCACCTGAAGGTGTAAAAACCATCGGGTGCAAATGGGTTTTCAAGGAGAAAACTGACATGGAAGGCAATGTAATGTCTTCAAGGCACGACTGGTTGCAAAAGGATTCACTCAAACTTAAGTTATAAACTATGATGAAACCTTTTCTCTAGTTGCAATAGCTAAATCAATCAGAATCCTTCTTGCTATTGCAGCATATTATGACTATGAAATATGGCAGATAGACGTTAAAACAGCCTTCCTTAATGGAAAGCTCCTTGAGGATGTGTACATGACACAACCTAAAGGTTTTGTACGTCCAGAGGACTCTAGTAAAGTTTGCAAGCTTCAAAGATCTATTTATAGATTGAAGCAAGCATCTCAAAGCTGGAATCATTGTTTTGATGAAGTAGTCAAAGAGTTTGGATTCATTCAAAACATCGATAAACCTTATGTTTACAAGAAGGTTAGTAAGAGCACAGTTGTATTTCTAGTGCTTTATGTAGATGACATCCTACTCATTGGGAACGACATTCCTACCTTGCAGAGTGTCAAGTCTTGGTTAGGAAAGTCCTTCTCAATGAAAGACTTAGGTGAAGCCACCTATATCCTAGGGATTAGGATCTATAGGGATAGATCCAAAAGACTAATAGGCCTAAGTCAGAGCACATACATAGACAAGATACTGCATAGGTTCAGTATGCAGGATTCAAAAAGGGGCTACATGACTATGTCTCATGGCATCCATCTTAGTAAGCATCTATGTCCTACTACACCTGATCAGCGAGATCGCATGAGTAAGGTTCCATATGCCTCGGCCATTGGATCCATCATGTATGCCATGCTATGTACTCTACCAGATGTCTCATTTTCCTTAAGCATGACTAGCAGATATCAACAAGATCCTAGTGAGGGTCATTAGACTGCAGTCAAGAATATCCTAAAGTACTTAAGAAGGACTAAGGGCCTATTTTTGGTCTATGGTGGATTGGATGATGAGCTCTATGTAACTGGTTACACAGATGCAAGTTTCCAAACTGACCAAGGCGACCTTAAATCTCAATCTGGATACGTATTCCTCCTGAATGGTGAAGTAGTAAGCTGTAAGAGCTCCAAGCAGAGCACTGTAGTAGATTCTACAAAATAAGCTAAGTATATAGCAGCATCGGATGCAACTAAAGAAGCCGTTTGGATCAAAAAGTTCATTACTGAACTAGGGGTGGTGTGTAATATCCCAAAAAGTGATTAAGGGCTAATGACTTCAAAAGTGGATGTAATTATTGTTGAATAAACACTTTTGAAGAATGTGTGATGGGAATTTGGATATTTTAATGATTCCAATGGCTTCCTTGTGAAATTTTATGTGGGAATGATGTTTGGTATGAAAATGGAACCAATGGAAGCAAAGATGCAAAATCTAAAATTCTGTCCAGTGAAATTCTATTCTGGGCAGTCCGTTTGTGTGAACGTTTTGAATGACCAAATGGTGTCTAAAAATTCTGAAACTTTCCAGTCTTATAGTTCACATCTCAAGCTTCAAAATGGACATATAATTTGTTCCATTTCGTTTTGTGAACTAGGATATATAACTGTCCAAAGTTTGGGATGGAAACTGAACTCTGTTTTGGGGCAGTGATGAGTTTTATGTAATTCTGGAATTTTGTAGTGATTTTTAGTAATGGACAATATTTTTCCTATGAAGAGGACTTAAATATATTTCATTTGGCTTTGGAATCACCTCATTTTGAGTTTTCTAGAATTAGTTATGATTTTTCAAAGTTTGGGCAGAAAATCTGCCAGAAAATCCGAAAATGGGAATTATGACATCATCTCAATAAAAGATGACATCAGCATAGAATTAAATATGTTCTCATCTTCTTCAGCTCTCATTTTCTGTCGTGATTTTCAGCTGAAAAGAGAGAGAGACGTTTGAGAGCTCTTAGAGAGAGAAAGAGGAGAAATCTCACAAGGTAAGCCGATTTCTCCAACGATCTAGCTCCTAATGCGTATAACCTTGTTCCTAAGCTTCTCTTCTATGTTATTTAAGGTATTGAGAAGCAAATTTGGTGTTCAAGAGGCTAGGGTTTTCAGCCAAGTCAAGGAGAAGCTATTAGGAGCTTGAGGTAACTTCCAAACTTTCGTATATTGCTTATTCTGGCTGTTATGGGCAATTTAATCGGTGAAATTTCGCCGGATTGCCATTGGTTTTAAGGTTTGGAAATGTTATGGCCTAGGGGTTATGCTGCCCAAATTGGGTCTTAATGTTAGTTGTAACCTAATGTAATGGTTAATAAAGTGGTTAGGAGTAGAAAGGAACGCGTTTACAGAGCCGAAATCGTAAAACCCCGATTTTCCCCGGAGAACTCATAAATTTTGGCCAGCTCTAGAAATGGGTCTTAGAGTTGGATTTTCAATGATTTGATGGTTCCATTGAGTTCAGGGGCGAAAATTAGGTGGGGTTACAGTTGGTCACTTTTTCGGAAAAGGCCGAAAAAGCATAATTACGAAAACGCCCCTAAAACCCTTAAAGTGGGGCTGCCAAGGGTAAATTTGTAATTTAACATTGAATTTGATAATTTCGAGTCTGAAAATGGATTCCTTGGGCGGAAATATGCTAGGATAGCCCAGATTAGAATTTCGGGAAAAGTGCAACCGGACCGGGTACGGCGGGCCCAGGCCGGGTCCCCGGGGGTATTTTTGTAAATTTTCATTATAGACTCATATAACCCCAAGTAACACTATAGAAGTGTCTAAATGGTGCATTTGGAATTGTAGGATTCGATATTTGCCGCCCTCGAGAGCCAACTGCGCCGAAGGACGTCAGGAAAGGACAAGGTAGTGACTCTCTCTCTTATACTTTATGTAATGCACTGTATGTGTGTTGTATCACTGTTTTATGATGATTTCTGATGCTGCTGCGGTTACAGCTGGTGATAGCTATCGTTTACAGCTCAAGCTGTCGTTTACAGCGTAAGCTGTCGTTATTGTGATTACAGCGTAAGCTGTCGTGATGTTGATTATTGATTACAGCGTAAGCTGTCGTGATGTTGATTACTGATTACAACGTAAGCTGTCGTGATGTTGATTACAGCAAGAGCTGCCGTATTGTGTATACAGCCGTGAGTGCTGTCGTTTGTGGTGAAAACCATGTAAATGTGAATTGCTGCTGCTGTTGCTGTTTGTGATTTATGTACATGCTTTGTGTTTATGCATTGTGTGAGTGGTTTGTTACTACTGGGATTCTCTCAAATCTCATTCTTTCCTATGACTAACCTTTCAGACAGGGCCTGTGGCTCAAAAGAGAAGCGGCCAACCCGGAGCACTTAGGATCTTTAGTGATACTAAGGATTTTTGAGATGTTGGTTATCTAGTTTAAACTCGGGATTACTGTATATTTTGAAGCATGAAGATCATATTCAATTTTGGATGTGTAATCCCCTAGTAAATACTTATAAACCCTCAGGTTATATATATGTATAGAACCCGGGAGTTGCCGGGGATTTAGCTATCCACTCTGATATGTGAATGTAAATAAACTGCATAGGTAATTATATTCGAATGTTTAAAATGAGACCAGGATAGGGGAAAGATTTTGAAAGATTTTTGTGAAAACCCTACGGTATAGTAGGAAGTTTGAAATGAATTTAAACTATCCGACGGTCTCTAAACCGACTTAATTATGCATTATCGGAATATCATTACGTGTTAAAAGTTAGGGGGTTACATGGTGTTTACCATCTCAAATCCAATAAATTTGTTCTGTGACAATAGCGGTGCTATTGCACAAGCCAAGGAGCCTAGGTCACATCAAAGGACCAAGCATATACTCAGGCGATTTCATCTTATTAGAGAAATCAATGATAGAGGTGATATAAAGATATGTAAAGTAGCAGGAGAAGACAATGTTGCTAATCCTCTTACTAAGCCACTTGCACAAGCAAAGCATGAGCGTCATGTTAGGACAATGGGAATTAGGCAAATTAATGATTGTACCTAGAGCAAGTGGGAGGATGTTGGAAATTATGCACAAAGGGCTAATCATTGTATATTGAACATTATTAATTTAGTGAAATTTCTCCATTCTGTTATCATATTATTTGCATGTTAACTATGATAATTGTATCCTTGGATAAATCATAAAGATTATCCTAAAATGTCCTTGGTCGGTTATCTATGCGGGAGCAAAGATGAAATAAGACCAGTATGACTTTGATAAGATATAGAGATACAAATCAAAGTCTTAGGCACTTGTAAGAGTACAAGGTGCTGGACCGACCCACTATGAGAAAGCTATATAAATCAAGTCATAAGCTTTTCTCATGTATAACCATGTCACAATGTCCTTAGACTTGAGGTCATCATGGATTCCTACATGAAAGTTGCTAAGCTTTGAACTAGTCAAAAGTCACTTTTGACCGGGTGATGATAAAGGCTACGATCAGGCTTGGTGGTTTTTCATTCAGAGGAATATGAATGATCAAGATGAAATTTGTCCCTCACATTAGTAAAGAGATATTACTGGGTGTAACCCCCTGCCTTAATTAGCATAATTATAATTCGATATCACATAATTAAATTGGTTTAGAGACCGTCGAATAGTTCAAAACTCATTTAAAACTCCCTCAAATAGTGGGACTTTACAAAATTTTCAAAACTTCTTTCCTATTTCGGTCTCAAGTTCAATTATCGAATATAATCACCTGTGCAGTTAATTTACATTCATTCATATCAGAATATCTAATAGCATTCCCGGCAACCCTCGGGTTCCGTTCATCCACTAGAAAGTTTACAATTCCCATATAGGGGATTACACAACTGTATTCCACTAATATTTACAATCCAAAAATAATTTACAGAACCCTGTCCAAAATGAATAATCAACATATCCAAAACAAACGTCCCTACAGGGTTCTATCCGCTCCTAGTAATCCACTTTTCCTTGGAGCCACTTGCCCTGTCTGAAATGTTAGTCGAAGGAAAGAATGAGATTCAAGAGAATCCCAGTAGTAACAAAACAATTATACCACACATAAATACATAGCATGTAAGAAAATCATCATACAGCAGTAGCAGCACAAATCACACTCCACCCTCATCCCCTTTCTCCGCCGGGAAGGCACACCGTCCTAACCCGAACTGTTGTTAGCTACTCAGGGACTATTGGCGTGGCAGTGCATACACATAGCCTTATAGCTCATATAGCTATCCGGCTTTCACAAATGGCCCGTCGGCCTTCACAAATAGCCTTTCGGCTCACATAATCACATATATCACACCTCATCCTCATCCCCTTTCTCCGCCGGGAAGGCACACAACCTTTGCCCGATCTGTTGTTAGCTACTCAGGGACTATTGGTATGACGGTGTTTACACATATTCACAATGTCGCAGCATACGTATTTATCACAAAGCAATGATATAACACACATACAATGCATCACATATGGTACAAAGGAAAAATCACTACCTTGTCCTTTCCTGACGTCCTTCGGCGCAGTTGGCTCACGAGGGCGGAAAATATCAAAGCCTATAACAAAATCAAGAATGGTGGATTAATTTCCTACCCCCAAATTCCTACTTTCAAACACTTAGAATAGGTTCCATATGAGTCCCCTAAATGGTTATAACAAACTCAAAGAGAACCTAAAAGGATTGGAGAGTTCTAGGTTGGAAATTGCTTTGCAAACTCACAAAGTGCTAAAAATTGGGTTCTGGCTGCAGCCAAGAATTCTCTGGCTGCAGCCAAAAATGGCTAAAAACGTCACAGAAACATTTTGGCTGCAGCCAAGAATTTCTGGCTGCGGCCAGGACACACACAGAAAGTTTTGTGCTGCAGCCAAGGAAACTTTGAAAAATCATAACTAATTCTAGAAAATTCAAAATGAGGTGATCCCAAAGCCAAATGAAAGCTCTTTAAGTCCTCTTCCTAGGAAAAATATTGGCCATTACTGGGAATCACCACAGAAGTACAGAATTACACGAAATTCATCACCACTCCAAAACAGATTCCAGTTTTAAGCCCAAACTTTGGACAGTCATTGCTCTTAGCTCAAAAAACGAAATGACACAAAATTTATGTTCGTTTTGAAGCTTGGAATGTGAACTTTAAATCTGGAAAGTTTCATAATTTTTAGACACCATTTTCCTATTCAAAACATCCAGACAACCTGGCTGCCCAGAATAAACTTTCAATGGACAACATTTCCATTTTTGCACCAATGCTTCCAATGGTTCCCAAATTCATATCAAATACCATTCCCACATAAATTTGCCCAAGGAAACCATTGGAGCCATCAAAACAATCAAATTCCATCCATATTGACATGTTCCACCAAAATCTTTACATGTCAACACAATATACACACAATCCACCACAATGCAATTCCTTTCATTCCAAAAATTCCCAAACCAACTCCCATGGCATAAAGACACAATTTAACACCACATTCTACACAACACCCTAACCAATTCAAGCATTCAAATTAGACCAAAAATCAGGGCAAAAATTCGAAATTCCCAAAACCAAACCAATGACCACAACACTTATACCAAAAGGTATCAAATACTCACTACAACTTCTTTCCAAAGCTATTTCTTTGATTCTCCTACTTTCAAATCCCCACAAGTTCTCAAACTCCACTAATCAAAAATATGAAACCATAGGAATAAAGCTCTCAACCCCTTGAACAATATTAATAGAGGTGAGTTGAGCATACAAGAACAAATCCTCACCTAACTCGAGCCTTCTTCTTTCTCTTTTCTTCAAACTTTGAACGAAAATGGAGATGAGAGGAGAGATGAGATGATGATGATGATGAATGAAGATATATCAGATTTTTGGTCTCTAATAAGACCATTTGCCGACCTAAAAGAATGGGAGGGAAGAGAGAAAAAAAAAGAGTTGCAATTGTTGACTTGTCAAAGGGGTGTGAGATGATGCCAAGTGTCAAAATCTTGAGGCATCTTCCTTGGACTTACTTGAACATGCACACACACAATTCCACCTCCTTGATCTCATAATAATCAATCCTAACCATTGATCTTGATTACCAGGGAGTTTTCTCTTCGGTAATTGACTAATCGGTCGGTAAATTTACCGTTTTGCCCCTGATTGTCACAATGCTTAATAAATCATCACTAAGCACCTTTATATCACATTGCACAACATATACTTCAAAAGTGCTTAATTATCATTAATTACATCACTTTGAAGCCATTAGCCCTTAATTACAATTTGGGATATTACACTGGGCCCCTTGATGAGTGAGTCTGAGAAATGTATGGCCATACTACGATGGAAAGAAGTTTCCATTTCTATTGTCAGGCTACTCAGGAATCGAGAAAGTAATGGTTAGGAACAAGAGGATGACATTATCCATGCCTTATCCTTGATCGATATATCATGTGACAAAAGGGACATGACATGGTAGTATGACAAGTTATATCGTGATAACGATCCTCATATGAATTGGGTAGTCCTAATGTCTTGCTAGAGGCCGCTTACGACTTTTAGGTTAGTACAGTTATTGGCCCACTACCAATTTCATATGGGCCTACAGGGTCACACACAAGAATGGCCCAACACGAGATATGTTTAATTTAGGGTGGACGAATTTAATATTTATATATATATAATATAAAATTCGTTAATAATATTATATAGATATATATTTTCGAAATACATATCTTATATATATATATGTATGTGTGTGTATATATATTATATGATATTATTTTATTGTGTTAGTTTTAAATTTAATCTATTAAGATATATTAAATAACTAACATGATAGAGATATAGTATCTCAGATTTAATTTATGAAGATGACTTAAATCTAATGGCTCTTTATTTGGATCAAATAAATAGGTTAAATTAAAATTGTTGGACAGATTTAATTTAAACTGAATTTATTTAATTAGCTCATCAAGATAATTAATTTTTTATTAATTTTGATATTAATGAAGATTAATTTTGAAATTCAAATATAGCCCTCATAGGTTATAAACTTGATAGAGTACATATACTCATACACGCATGAGAATTCAGAGTCACAAAGGAAACCCTAGGAGACATTTGGAGGCACTAGCACGCAGTCTCTGTTGGAGAGCGTTTGTGTGGATACCAGTAGAGGGAGCGGACCTGAGGTGTTGGCTTCTAGAGATCATGAAAACCCTAAGTTGAAAAAGGTATGATTATTTCTAACTCAATTTAAACGCCGTTGATAGATCCTCGATTAGGATTGGTAAAATTTTAAAATTCTTCCGCTGTGCCTGCCGATCCTAACAGTTGTAACTGCCGCGTTAACGCCCACACCTAAATAGTCCAACCATGACCATGCGAAAGGTAACGTCGCATTGTAACCATGACATAACCAGCACTATCCCCACCAGTTGGCTCTCATAATCGCTGCTTTCTTGCACGGTTACCCATGACCATGCGAAGGGTCTTCATTGTATACACATGGCGCATTCAAGGGTATGAAAAAACATCGACTTCTACTTCTTAACTAGCATGTGCCCACAACTAGCACACCCCTAACTCATGGTTACTTGAATTAGACATAACCATACAAAACAACCCTACCCTCTGATAGGTATGCAATGGCAAACGACAAAAAAAAACATCACTTTCACATAACAAAACATGCTACATATTACACATATCAACCCACCTATTTGTCGGTGATATCCCCTCTATACACACATGCACAACATTACACACAACACACACAAAAGCAAGATAGTTGCATCCCTCTTTTGCTCCTCCAACCGGCACAGCCACCCCGACACATCTATGCCACCATTCATCGCCTATTGAACACAATACACAGATTCTTGAAGTTTTTGAAAGCATTGGTCCTGTACACGCCAGCTCGGTTACTCAACTATTAATAAAAGAGTTAACAGAGAACATTTCATATATAATAGACCTAAAAGCAGTGTATATAAAAGATCTAACCGCAATATATGCTTCCCACACAGCATCATCGGCAACAACTTAATCCGCGGTATAGTCCCACCTGAAATTATGGTCCTTCACCCCATACAGCATATCATACACTATCTTCTACTCCACCTTCAGCTTTATCAGCCTATGCAAGATGTCATCGTTCCCTTTAAAGCCACATCCTGGTAGCCTTCCATCTTTACTTCAAGATAAACCAAATGCCTAGGTCTGAAACTGTTGTTGTTTACATGGTCGCCTCTCAGAGCCCTCTCCACCAAAAAATCTACAAGCATGTCTTTTGCTTCAGGGCTCTACATGCAACCTCCACGTAAATTTCCTTCCACCCAAGCACCCTCCCCTACTCCATCGTCCCCCATTACCCCACCATATTTTTCCTTCCCATTGACCCCTGCCATTGTTGTGACAAAGAATTTCACCTGCTTGTGACCTTTATAAACTCTTGGATCTGCAACTGAACTGTTGGTCCATGATTCACGTGGGTTATAAAAAGTGTTTTTAATTCAGGGGTAAGCTAGTCATTTGCCATATTTTCCTACATCTTTTTCTTCCAACGAAACAAAAAGTTTCCCATTAACCAATTTTATTTTCCACTGCGAACCAAACAAGTTAGAGGCAAAATATTCTCCCTTCCACTCCATTTTAGTCCTTTCCATTCTTTTCTTTTCCTATTAATTCCATAAACCAAATGAGCCTTATCTCTTTATTTGTTTTTGAATGAATACTGAAATACATTAACTCACTAAAGGAGAAATACAAGAGAAGGTTTATGAAAACCTAAAACAAACAAGCTCAAAAGCCTATCCTTGATCAACAACCGCCTCCCCATTGAAAGGTGGTGGATGATCAAGAATAACAAAATATCTTGTAGTACTATATGCTAAATTAGCCAGAGGATCAGATAAAATGTTCTGATCTCTAGGACTATGAGTGATAATGACCTGCCAATTCTTAGACATCCAACGCCTAGCATCATCAATAACCTCTTTAAAAGGCTGATTAGTATCTGAACCCCTGGATAGTAAACTGATAGCCTCCAAACAATCTGTATAGATCAGGATACTCCTCAAATTCTTGCTCTAGTAAATCTAAAGTCCCTATATTATTGCGATAATTTCAGCTATCACCGGGGAAACTTGAGTAAGCTTGCTCATGAATCCACAAATCCATCTTTCATCTTCTCCTTTAATAACTCCTGCACACGAACTTTGTCTTAAAGCTAAGATTGAGCCATATGTCTCCAACATGCTATAACCAGGTCGTCCCCTAATAACACCTCTACTTTCATTATCAGAATAATTATAAAACTGACATAGAGTGGTTAAATCCATATCCCAACTTGCTTAGAAAAAACTAGAATGGGCATTTTGATATTGAATCTCCTATTCCTCCCCAAAAAGCTTTGTATATCGAGCCACCCAAATATCCCAATAGACATGGGATTTTGTGGATTGCAACTTTCAAATCTAGAATTAGATTTTGTTGTTGCTTCATGGACGCAAAGGTATGGAGGAGGCCTTAGAGGTGAAAGGTGAGGATGACGTCAAGTCATCATGCCCCTTATGCCCTGGGCGACACACGTGCTACAATGGCCGGGACAAAGGATCGCGATCCCGCGAGGGTGAGCTAACTCCAAAAACCCGTCCTCAGTTCGCATTAAAGTTTGCCTATTTAACCTTCTTGCAAAATTTTTGCCTGCTTCGTGGTTGAGATTTCATTTAATCTATTTCAAACCTTATAGGGAGGAAAATTTATCCCACATGGTTGGATTGACTATAGAAATCCATCGATCTTGAGCGTTCACACAATCTCTTAGCACGTGTATTAGATCTTAATCTCTATTGAAAAGAAAAGGATACTCGACATTCTCCTATAGATCCTTCTGTACTCACAGCTGTGCAGTATGAGCCCTACTATGAGCGGTAAGCCACATAATGGACTTGATTTTCTCATGTATCGTCCACGTAAAGGACTTGATTTTCTTAGGTAGAACTAACAGAAAAACAACCATAAAAAATAGGCTTCCAAAAATATTTATCCTCTCCTCTCTCCTCACAGGAGGTGTGCACATATAATACAATTGATCACTAGTTGTTGGAACCACCTGCTCAATTTGCCCATATCCCACTCACCCCAAGGGTTAATATATTCTTGAACCTTTTCATTTCTATCCACAAAAGCTTCAAAACTAGGCATAAGCTCAATTAATGGCTTATTGATCTCTGACCAGTTGTCATACCAAAAAGAAGTCCGCATCCCATTACCAATTTTAACTCCAACTCCCCTCTAGAACCTTTCCCAAATAGAGCAAATTCCTCTCCAAGTGAAAGACGTATTTCTCTGGGCTGCATGCATGTTCGTCTTATCCTAATTGTACTTAGCTCTGAGAACACGAACCCATAAGGCTCCCTGTCGGTTAGGAGATGCCAATAAAGCTTCATAATAAAAGCTTCATTCTGTTTACACAAATCACGGACACCCAAGTCACCTTCTTTCTTATCCTTCTTAACATGATCCCAAGAAATGAGATGCAATTTTTTATGATCAGCGTCTCACCTCATAAGAAAATCCTACTCTACTTCTCAAGGTCATGGAGAATTTCTTTTAGAAGTAGCATCATTTGCATATGATAAGACGGTAGAATAGAAAAAACTATTTTGATGAGGGTCACTCTGCCTGCTAGGTTAAGACAATCTTTCTTCCATCCCAATAATATTTTCTATACTTTCTCCATGATGGGTGCAAAAATGATCTTGGTAACCCTTTTATGAATTAGAGGGATTCCCAGATATTTACCCAAATCTCCTGTTAGACATACCCCCATACGTTGGCTGAGATTGTAGGCTCTGGAGAAATAAACATTCTTGGAAAAACACACCCTCGTCTTCCTATTATTCATTTTTTGACCAAACACACTGCAAAAAGTTTGAAGACCATCCAACATGTGATCAACCTGTTCCACATATGACTCTCTAAACAAAATAAGATCATCTGCAAAGAAGAGGTGGGATATAGTAGGACCCCCTCTACGAACTTGAAATAGTTTCCACCATCATTATTGATAGCATCTTGAATAAGATAGCTTAATCATTCCATACACAAAGTGAAAATGTAAAGGGAAAGAGGGTCTCCCTGTCTAATACCCCAAGAGGAACTAAAAGAATCCATGGCTTCCCCATTCCACAACACCTAAAATTATGGAGTTGATATGCAAGCCATGATCACCTCACAGATATTTCCTTTAATGCCAACAGCTCTAAGCGTATCCAATATAAAAGGCCATTCAAGACATTCGTAAGCCTTTTCAAGGTTCACCTTCACTGCCATCCAACCCTTTCTACCAGACTTGATTCTCATAGAGTGAATTATCTCTTGAGTTATGATAATGTTGTCACTGCTCTAGCGTCTAGCAATGAAACTACATTAGTGATTCCTAATAACTTTCCCCACAACCTCCCTAAGACGGCTACTAAGAATCTTGGTAATTATCTTGTAACTAACATTGCAAAGGGAGATTGGTCTGAAATCCTTAATGGACTCTGGATTTTCCATTTTTGGAATGAGCACAATATTAGTATCATTGATCTCTTTAACTTGGTTAGGGTCCTGAAAAACATCTGTAACCGAATCAACAATATGCTCCCCAACTGTGGACCAGTACTCTTAATAGAATACCGCCTGTATACCATCAAGACCCAGAGCCTTGAAGGCTCCAAGGTCAAAAGTTGCTCTTCTAATCTCCTCTATTGACACCACTGCATTTATCCTGCTCAAATCAGAATCACTGAAACTCAAAAATCGGCTAAAAGTATTAAGACAACCGTTACTAAGAACTTCACTTCTAAACATATTTTTGTAATAGGTAATAGCCAAACTGTTTAGTTCCTCCTGGTCAAAGCTCCATTCACCATCACTCTTCTTAAGCCCTTCAATCCTATTACGTCTTCTTCTGATGACAGCCGTAGTGTGAAAGAATTTACTATTTTTATCCCCCTACTTTAACCAGTTGCATCTAGACTTTTGGTACCACATAAGCTCTTCCTGCATCAGGATTTTGTTATATTCCTTCTATAATTCATTTTCTGCTTAGACTAAGTACCGACTATCTCGCCTTGCCCATGCTCTTTTGATGCCTCTAATTCTTTGAATGACCTTTGTTTTTCTTTCCTGCAGGTTCCCCATCTTCTTATTGTTCCACTCTCCTGCTTCCTTAGCAAAATTACTAACTTTAGCATTCTGTTGACCCTTGCTTCAAGTTTGCTTTACCATATCTCCAAAAACCTCTTTTAAAAACCAGGTAGCTTGGCATTGAAAAAATTGCTTTGAACGTCTGTATGTAGATAAAGGGGCTGTCTTTAGCAAAATTAGATGATGGGCAAATCCAAATTTACTCAAATGATGCACCTTTGTAAAAGGGTATACACAGTTCTATTTATCGTTCATGAAAGCCCAGTCCAGTTTTTCCTTGAGAAGGCTGCGTTCCCAAGTGAATCTGTCACCAATTGTTTCTATTTCCATAAGTTGAGAATTAGATATTCACTCCTGAAATTGCTTCATCGAGCAAACATTCGGTTGCACACCCCCTTTTTTATCGTCATTATACAAATAGGCATTAAAATCTCCCATTACAATCTAAGGAATGTTTACCGAACCACTAAAAGTTTCCAACTCACTCTATAGACTTTGACGAAGTATACAGGTGGGTTCAGCATAGACACAAGATAATATAAATTCTCTAGAATCATTTTCCACCACCACCCTAACATGCACAGCTTGTATAAAGGATGAAATATGCCGAATTGAAAGCTCTTCCATGTTTTACAAGACCCAAATACCTCCCGCATACCCTCTAGCTTCTATCCTAATCCACGCGTTGAAACTTAGTTTTCTGATGATTCTATCAGCCTTCTTTCTACTAACACAAGTTTCACATAGGATCAGAAATTTTTATATCTTTCCCTTGTATCATATCCTTAACTCTCACTAGAAAGGACTTAGAGGCTGATCCTTTATAGTTCTAAGATAAGATGTTTATGGAAATCATAATTAATGACAAAGAAGGATGGAAAACTTGGCCTTAAAGCAACTACTGGCCTAAGTCAGAAAGCTCCATGATCTCATCTTCCCCAAAATCAACTTCTCTAATGTCAATGCTTTTTTCAGCCTCAATGTTATTTACTTCTTTCCTATCTTCATGTATGGTGTGGTTACTCTAAAAATAGGAAGGATCCAGCAGCTGCTTTAGTAAATCTATATATCCTACATCTGTAAGGGAGTTGACCGTCGATGTATCTTACACAATCACCATTGAGTGTGCCTTCAATAGTTCCCTTTTTATACTGCTCCCCTTACTTTAAACTTTCTCTTTTATGTGGCCAATTTTAACAAACCCCGTGTCTGAAAGGGATCCAAATATCATATTATGTGACCTTCCAACCTACTTGCATTTGAAATTTGGAGTCACTAATTTTGATCCACGCAAACTGGCTCCCTTCTTATTTTTTAAATTATCAAAATTTGGTTCACTTCTTTGACATATGGACAACCCCTTACTCTCCTGGACCTAGGCCCTTTTTAGCCCATTAACATCCTCAAAGGGTTCTTGGCTAGGTGTAACTCGACCCGATTCTTTTTCCTTAGTTTTCTTAGGATTCTCAATATCTTTCGCCCTTTTCCCTATGGCTTTCCCTTCCTTATCTCTTTCCTTTGCTGCTGATTTCTTCATACTCGATTCCCCCACCTCAAACATCAAGATTAGGTTCCCAACTCTTTACGCCTTCTTCTCATCTCCGCCAAGTGCGATTAAAATCATCTTTTCTTTCTTCCTCCACTGTGTCTTAATCCCCTTTTTCTTGTTAAGGTTCTGATTTGCCTTAGATGAGACAGGTGGATCATAGTCTTACAGTACGGCATAACGCGATCTTACTCCTTTCTCAACTTCTTTCTTGCTCAATCACCTAGCTAATGACATCTTTCCCTGGTGTGTTATGCCCAAATCGGTGAATTTGGGGCATGACTTGATCGTTGATTTCACTTGCATCCATGCGCCGTATTCCTCATCAATTGATATACCAGGTACAGATAGAATTGGCCGTTTCTCCATCTAATGGCTACTTTTTGAACTTGCCAGTGTTTTTCTAGTGAAACCTGTTCCATCGGGGCATTCTCCACTTGTGACTGGGGAAGGAAATTTTCCATAGTATGGCCATACAAAACGCACTTAAAACATATAAAATTTAGGCCCTCATATTCCATTGTATAAACATGATTTCTTAGTATGAATCTAGACTGTAGTTTCTTTTTTAGATCAACCTCAACACTCACTCTAGCAAATTTTTCCCATTCCACTGTCTTCCTATTGTTATGATAGTAAGCTAAAGTGTTCATGTTTACTTTAAGGGTTCTTGCGATCAAATTCCCTATTTTGAACATACAGTCTTTCGAATATACATGGATAGGAAGGGTAGGAACCCTTATCCAAACAGCAACCTTCCTTACCTTATTGCAATAGGGGTTAAAGTTTGGACTCCATCTCTAAACCGCAAGATAATGCCCTTGTATTAACCATGGCCCATCAAACAGTAATCTAGAACATAAAGTTTTATCAATAGTTCTAAAGACATAGTAGTTATTTAGAAGGTTAATGAGCACAAAATTATATGATCTGAGCATCCATTTGATCCTATCCTTCATCACATGCATGTTCATTCTTTTCCCCAGTACCGTTACTATAGGGGCATCCTTCCAAGGATGACACAATTCTTTCAGCTTATCATTTGAGATATTTAAGGAAGGGATTGATCCCAACCTCTCCCTTTGCTCTTCTGTCAAGACTGGTGCCAATTCTTCCTCTTCCTTGAGCCATCAAGCATTTGATCTTCAAAGCTTTTATCCAAAGTTTTTTCCTCCTCACCTAGGAGTTTTGCCTTGTATGAAATTAGGCTTTTGATAAGATTCCTTCCATTATGTTTTTGTTGGCTGCTTGAACTGATTTGATCCTATTCTGACACATCCTTCATCAATTCATCTGAATATGGTACCTCATGCCCCTCAATATAATCATTAACCTTCGCTAATAATCCAGCGGGCATTCTTTTAATGTTCTTCCCTAACAGATCCTCTTCTTCCTTTGATTTGCCTTCACCTCCATCTGAGATGGTTCCAAAAGTGATCAATTGAATAGTGTGCACACTCTTTCTCTCACTACCTTTCTCTCTCATTGTTGAATGCATGGACCTGTCAAGCTCTTTTGTGATAGGGAAAAGATTAAAAAGATGTCCTATCTCTTCAATTTTCCCTTCTTATTTCTCAACATTTCTTTCTTTTTATTTTCTTTTCTCCCAAAATTTCTCTTCATCTAAACAAAGAATTAAAATATTTCCTCTGTAACAATTATACCCCTAAATTTAGGATACTGAGTGACATTGGAAAAATATTTTAGGTTGCCGAATATACCAAAAATTATTTTAGAATACTGAGTTATACTAGAAAAATACTTTAAAATGCTGGATTTACCAAAAATTACTTCAAGATACTAAGTGCTACTAGAAAAATAATTTAAGGTGTTGAATGCAAACTTAACCCTTTTTTATATATTCTAATTAAATTAAATTAAATTATTTAATTGATTGAGTTAATCTCAGTTTAATCATTAGCTTTTCAACTATTGACTATTGAACGACTATATCGACTTGTTCAATAAAGAATTCAGTTGTCAATGCCTTCCTTTACCCACAACAATTTTTCTGCTTTGTAACTAAATGGTGGAAATCTATTTTTTAATTTTCTATGGCAGGATATATCTTTTTTGATGAAGGTGCCTTGATGGATTTTATTTTTTTAGTTATTGAAATTTATTTCTTAAAACATTATTCAATAAGGAAATCGCATACATAATTTCTATAAATGCAACCACCCTTATTAAACTGGTCATCAACTGGTTCATTCAATCACAGTCCAACAATGAAACTTGAATTAATGGCTTATACTATATTTTTTTTATACTTTATGTCAGATACTTTCTACTGTGAATCTTAGGGGTGGAAGTAAGCCAGTCCAGGATTGACTTTTGCAAAATGGGGATGAGCCTATAACATAGGCCTAAAGCCTGAACCTGAGCATAGGCCTGTATATAGACTTTTTTTTAGGCTCATGCACGAGCCTTCAAAAGGCCCAGTTAGGCCTTAAGCCTTTTTAAAGGCCTACTTATTATGCAGGCCTTAAAGGCTTTAAATAGGCTTAAATGTCTTTAAAGCCTACAATGTTATTTAAATAAAATTTAATTCCTATAATGTATTAAATCTAAATAAAAATTAATTTAAAAGGCTATTATTTGAGTTTTAAATTATAGAGAATGAACCCACAATGATAATTTAATAATTGTATTTTTAAATTAAAATAAAAAATGATAAAAATATAAATATAACACACACGTATATACAATATAAATGAAATTATATTTTCAAAATTTGTAAACAAGCTAGGCCTTCATAAAATAGGCCTAGTAACAATAAATGCGGGTGTGTCAAATGAAACAAATCCCACATCGCTTAGAAGTGAGAAAGTCCAAGTGTGTATATATTATAACTTATGTGTTGTGACTAGCGAATGAGCCAAGAGGAGGAGTGAGCTCGCGTGAGGCAAACACAGTGGAAAGAGGAGGAGTGAGCTCGCATGAGGCGAACATAGTGGAAACCTGACAATTTCCCCTTACACATGAGTTAAATATGGACTGGGCACCTTTTATCATATGAGGATAGTGTTCTTGGACACGACTCGGATTACCTATTTTCTTTGTAGGTAACAATTTAGGTGCAGAAGCCAACAATCCTAAGAGCTAATCCCTAATATCTTATTTTTATTGTGTTTATTCTTGGTTTATTATACTACCTCCGGTCCTAAATATAGGACAAAGTTTTTAGTACAAATTGCACTACAAACTATGTCTTATATTTAGGACCAGAGGGAGTATTATAGTCAAATTTATTTAATAAACCTGATAATTGTTTTGGTTTAGTATATTAAAGTCAGATTTGGATAAGAATGGGCTTGCCGTTCCTGCTTCCAAATTTGTTCTCTGGTGGCTTCTGGTTCTACAGCTATAAACCTCTCCATGTTGCTTAACACTGAACAACATTAATTAATTGTCAAAGTGCGTCTCCCTTTGACAAAAGACAAGTTGATCGGATTAGTATATTCTCAATTTTTCTAATTCATTACTTGATTTCTATTGGAGGAAAACAATATTGTCTGTCAGGCCTATGTTCTGGATAATCATTCTACTGTTCGGAAAGTGGAACTAAAATAATATCAAATGAAAGAATGAATTTATATTAAATGATAGACTGTGGTTGCAGAATTTAAGTCTATAATCATTAGTACAAAAAGGAAAATTAAAATTGTTGCGTAGCATTATTATTTACCAAATTTTTATCATTAATTTGATTTTTGAATACTGAGGTGATAACATAATAGACAAATGTTTGGTTTCCCAGTAATGTTGCTATTTTACAATGAAGTGTTATGATTGAATTAGACTGAAAGTTTTCTGTTGGGAGTTCATTAAAGTTTGAAACTATTTGTTTAAGGTGCGCCTTCATGAAATGGTGCCAAACTATTAAGAATTGAGGTATTTGTCCTTAACTTGCTTGCTGCAATTTAGAATGATATTGTATGGTTTATTTTATTTCAATGATATTTCATGGGCCTCGTTTTTCTTATCCGGGAAATAAACTGAAAATGTGCTAAACTAAGATTGGCACAAACCTTTGGTAATTGTAGAGGTCAAGGATGTTAAGAGAATTGAGTTTTGACTCAGCGGTACCCGGACATGGCTACCTAGCATGGTGACTTGTGAGCCCGATGAAGATATGTGCTAAGGCAATGAGTTCGATGACGATTATGGGGCATGAGAGACTTGGTGATTATGAACACCAAGTGCCAAATTTGCTTCTTTAGCCAAACTCACTTAAGACCTCAGAGACATCACGTTTTAGATGAAAAGTCCTGGCATGAGTACCATGATAATGGTAGAAGTGCTTGGAGAGGGACTGTTGACAAAAGTGACTTGCCATTATGGAGAGATAATGGACACGAAGCGAATGAGACTTGGATTCTAGTGAGACGATGAGGTATGTGTCTTAGTATCCATGAAGTTATAATATATTGTTGTTGATCATTATGATTGATAGTTTTCCATCAATTGATTATTTCGATTGCATTGCCTATTAGATTCTAAATTGATGAGTTCTTCACTGATGATCTATTGTAACCAGGAAGTAGACAATTTGCTGGGATGAAAATGAGCGTTGCAAACTTTGATAGTAATATATTACCATTATGAGTATGTTAAAGGTTTTAAAAGGTTTCTTAAAAAAAAATTTGCAACAAAGTTTATTTCATCATGATTTTTCCGGTCATGAGCTGAATGAAAAGTGGTACTAAAACCCATGGAGGAACTGTGTGATAAAAAAAACTTTAACTACACCAACAGAAGAATCCGTTTTCTTTGAAGCATTACTATGGCATCAACCTGCATTTAAATTGTACTAAATGTTACGTTGTTCAGTGGATTTAATTATGGTATGTAATTTTCCGTTGTGTGACACGGTTCATGATTGACACCAATATTATTCCTTGCAGAGTGCGCCCCTCCTTGGTTTCTATGCTTATGGGTTATGCCTTCATTTTTCTTTCACAACATAAATGCCAAGTGTTTGGGTCTTTGTAGGTTTAAATATAATTAAATCTCATTAATTGAAGAACCGTGGGAAAAAATATGGTGTAAGGAAGTTCTGAAGAAGTTATAATGTTTGGCATGAGTAATTGACTATCAATTTCGTTTAGCAATTAAAGAGTATATTATAAAGGCTTGTTTGATGATATGTGGGGATTACCTACTGTCAGGTGCATGCATTCGTCAATATAAAAAAAAGGAGAGAATATAATTATGGGTATTGCACGATTTGCGTTACTGTCATACAGTCGTATATATAGTTCTGTTGTAGAAACGTTAACTTTGGAGATTCTATGAAATTAGACTGATAATATTTGAGATAAGCAAGTCACTTCAGTTTAATTAGAATTGTTAAACATTTTTAAATATAATTCAGATATTTGAAAGTGTGGGGTGCCTAACGTTTGAGGGTGCCTTATAAAATATGCTTCATTTTAAAGTTGCAAAATTGTTGCTAGCATTATTTGATAATTAACTCTAAGATTGTAGCTAGCATTATTTGATAATTAACTCTATGTTTAAATTTAAAATTTAGTAGAGGCTTTGTTATTTGCTACAAAGAGCAAATTTTATGACGGAGCAAATTTAATGAGTTAAGAAAATTTTGGTGTGGCTAGAAACAAGCTTATGATGGTAATATGAAAATTTAATTATCTTGTGTAGAGGTAAATGTGTTTTAATTTCATGATTTATGGATACATATCTATCTTGGTATAAGTATGCATGATTATTGTGAATATTGAGTTGTAATGGTGTGACATTTTATAGTCTTTTATTGCTTCAAAGTTTAATATGGAAGCATATATGAGTGAAGCAAAGGTAATTTTGAGTGTTGAAATCACAAAGAAATTGTGATAATATATCTTGACAAAATGTTTCTAAAGTTTGGTTTTAAGAACCATTTCCAATATTCCTTATGATGTGAACATATTTTGAACTAGTTTTGCAACTCAATCTGGCTATGCACAAATTGTTGACAAATTGTTGCATTATTAGATATTAATCCTTATGGTATAGCTTGTGCTATATGGAGACTCGATATACAAAAATATGCATCCTTGTGAAGGTAATAAATGTTTGAGGGGTACCATAAATGTTGGTATCACGTAAAGTGATTTCTTGCTATATTGAGATACATAGATGTTAACTGAATATGAGAATATCAACTAGTAGCCAAAATATTTTATTATGTGAGTCAGAGTTTATTACTCTGGAATTGGCAAAAATTGGAAGCTAAAGTTTTTTTAAAACTTCATAGCAAAAAAAAAAAATTGGTGTAAAACTTCATAGCCATTGTAAAAAGAACAATGGGTGCAAGTGGAAATTGTTTGAGATATTATGTGACTAAGCTAGCTTAACAATTGTGAAGATATCTCAATCGATTTTGTGAGATCAAAAGTTGACCTGCAGATCTATTAACAAAACCCTGAGAAAAGTTAAATTAGTTGAGAGGAATGGGACTCAAACCAATTTGAAATTGGTGATCCCATGAAGGAGGTTCAGTGGGTAAGAACAAGTCGTTTCTTAATTCTGCTGGCACTAAATAAATTGTCAGTCCTTTCCTATGGCATGGAAAAGTGCTAGAATACATTTTGGTGAGACTGAGCTAAAGCTCTTAATGATTTTATAATCCTACGAGATGGAGTGCTCATTGTAGGTACATTTCATAAAATCACCTCTATGAATGTAGAGTGAGACCACTCTTATGAGATCGGGACGAAATGTCTAAAGCATTCATTATGCACTAGAATGTAGTTAAAAACATTTCCTCCACTACTGTAAGGGCTGAGAAGGAAAATGTCCACACAAAATTACTCTAACCTATTTATAATAAATTCTACTACCTAATTAAAAATTAATTTTACTTATTTATGACATTTGCTGGATATCCGTTGATGGAACATGCTTTTGATACGATTTGCCACTTTGAGCTAGGCTAGCCATGAGTAGTAAGTATCCTTCAACTAGAATAGTGCACCACTTGGATGAAGGGAAAAGTTGGGAGTAAAATAAAATGTGAGAAGAGAAAATAAAGTGAAGAGATAATATCACTTCTAATATTTTGATAGAGGATAAAAAATATGGAGGAAATTAAAGAAAATGGACAATTGTCACATGACAATAACATCCTTATATCCTGATTTATTATATATCAAGTCATCATCATTTACATATATAAAACTAAACATTATCAAAATATTAATATTCAAAAAATATTTTTTTTTTCATATTTGTATATTTTAAAATAAAATAATTTTATATATTTAAAAATATATTCTAAAAAATGCAATAATAAAATGAAAGAGAAAAGGAATCAAATGATATATATTTAAAAGTACATCTTCATGAGAAATACTTACATACTCTAGGATTACCACATCATATGAAACTCTAACTAAAGAAAACATAACAACTCATATCATTTTAATCTTGGTTGGCCGATGACTCGTTTGAAAAAATTCAAATTTTAACTTGTTTCAAAAAAAAATATTGGTTCATCATTTTGTTTTATTTTTCTTTTCAAATTGAGATTTGTTTTTTCTTAAAAGCACTACAGAATTTGAATTTTTCATAAGAGTCATCAACCAAGTAGGATTAAAATGATCTGAGTTGTTATGTTTTCTTTGGACAAAGTTCAGATAATATAATGCTCCTAGAATATGTAAGTATTTCTCCATTTTCATCCTCATTAAAAAAATTCATGTTTATATTTGTGTACGTTTAAAAGTAAAATTGAAATAAATACATTTTCCATATTTGGGAGGGACGTTCCTGGGCTCAGCTGGAATGGTAGGACGTAATGGCAAAGGGTAGCAATGAAAGAAAAAATTTCTTCCCTAACTCTTTCCATATTTGGAGAAAGTTCAATTTCCCACGTATTTTTCCTTCCTCTCACTTTTCTTCCCTCACATCTAAACGAGGAAGATCTCCAATCCTGCCCTATTTTCTTTCCTCTTAACTTTTCTTCCCATCCAAACATAGGGTTAGGGTTCATTATATTTAGTCATCAATCATTGTTTAAACTTAACCAAACTATTTGGAGAAATGAATATGCATGTTCCTAGTTTCATGTGGTTCTCTACTCCAACAGAGTTCATTTTGGATCTGTTAGCTTATGAATTTTGTGCCTTAAACAAATGAGTAAAAAGAGCCTTAAACAAAAGAAAAGAAGTTCATGAATTGTTGATCATAAAATAGTTTCTATAGGTGTCATAGATAGAACGTACAGTGAAGGAACTATTTAATTAATCGCCACATTTAGGTTTCAAATGGCATAAATGAATCGTCAAGTTTGCGGATATTGGAAAAAAGATGTTCTAGGTTGATTACCCAACATATCAACGTAGCTTTAACTAACTAACACGTTCTACTTTAAAATGACGGAGTAATACTTAGAAAATTACTAACGTATTCCTTTTCGTACCTGGATTTTCTTAACTGCCAACGCAGATAGGTAACGCTAATAGTATATTTTTGTAGTGGTATGATTTGATGAAAAAATAAGTTGAAGTACCTATACAGTTTCTAGTCTTCAATACCTTGTATTATTTTTTTCCTCACATTTAACTCAATCTCATTTTAAAGGACTGCATTGCTAATTCAGCAATCTAATTTAAAAAATAAAAAAAATAAAAAAGAAAAGAGGAAGAAAAAGAATAGGAAACGGTTTGGGAGTTTGATATTTGCCATATTGATGAAGCTTTGTTTTTCAGCAAGGTATTTGCCGGTCATTCTTTTGGTTTCCTCTGATCTGTACATCAATAATCCTTTCAATTTTTTCATCCAATATATTACTGTAGGTACTAATCAACTGAAACATCCTCATTGAATAATCCTTTCAATTTTTAAGATATATACCTAACATGAAATTTAATTGAACTCGAAAACCAAGACGCATTGCGTTTAAAGATGAGAAAAGTTATAAGTGTGTGGTGTGTGTAACAAAAACACCAGAAGATATAATATCACACTCAAGAACAAGGTGTAAAATCAAGTTTTTTTAAAAAAAAGCCTAGAAACACATCCTATAGTATCAAATTAAACACAAGAATAAGACAGCTCTTGAAGGATCAATTACAGAGACATGAAAAGTTTGAATCAAGGGTTAATTACCCCTTTCATGTCAGATTAAGCTCCATACATCTATATAAGAAAATTCTCAAGATTGCGGTAATTGTCCCCACCTAAAATAGATTTCGTTATCTAAAACAAAATGCAATAAGAACTTTTTAATGTCATTTTAATTTAATTTACCTGTAGATTCAGCTTACATTTTTATTAGAGAAAAAGACACATAAATGCCATTTGAACTTGAAAACCCCCAAAATGTCTACTAAATTGACAAAAGGACATATAAGGAATCTGGGATATCAAAGTTTGAGTGAAAAGACTGAAATGCCCTCCTCTATCTTCTCACTATTTTTTCTCTCTCTTCTTTCTCTCCATTTCCTCCACCTCCGGCATCCTCTTCTATCTCATCTTCTCCCTTCCTCGATGGCTACTTACCACCAGATCTCGTCTTCGACGTCATCTTCTCCATTCCATAGACACCTACCTCCATTGTTCACAGCCTTTGCTTCGTGGTTGCAGCAAAATCGCCTTCACCATTACCGATTCCCAACTCATTCATCCATTCTGAGTTGGTTCTGCCGACTCGGTGAGTGTTGCTCGAGGAATTTGCAACGAATCTCAAGAGCAAAAGTGGGAAAGTGCATGTGGGTCTGAGAGGAAAGTGGAAGAGTATTCTAGGATTATTTGTCTCTGGGATTATTCGAACAACACTCTTGCCTCTCCAACCCCAAGCTTTGATTTCCCTTCTTTTGTTTCTAGATCCTGTTTATTTGAACATCCCATATCTTTTTCCTGCATTTCTCCTCTATGCTTGTTTTTTCTTGTTGCAATGGTAATTGATTTTCCAAATTGACGCCCATTGTTGTCTTTAATTGTTTTGGAATTTGAATTGGTTTTCTTTTAGCAATGATTGACTGACATATATTTCTTCAATACGTAATGCTCTTCCATTGTAAGTATCTGATTTCTTTGGAAGTGGGATCTTTTTGCGCTGAGAATCTCTTGTACCTACTATTACTAGTTCTAATATCTTATTCACTGGCATATATTTAAGTTGTGACCAACACCTGATAGGGGTATACATATTTGAAATTTTGAGTATAGATGGAAACTCCCTTTTGTCGCATTGAGGGTTCAAATACTGAATAATGCTGCAATATAGCAGTACGATCCGGGTCGTGTTCACTTTATGGAGCCAAAAATAAAAATGATTCCTAAGTAAACTAAGTATCAAAATTGACTTAAAAATAGAGAAAATGGTTTGGTCTTTTATCTATGAAAAACTACTTTTGCAAATGGAATTAAAATGGTCTTAAGTTACTTCTTTTTGGGATTTTAATTATGGAAATGGAATGAAGAAGGACTTAATGAAATGAGTGAAACAAAAAAAATCGATAATGGAATGAACAATCCTTCATAGCAATGGTGCAAGCAATCCTAACTTCACATAATTATGGGAGATTAATCATGCTAGCTTCAAAAGACTCTGAGGACCACTCCTTAGACTAGGCCTAACTTAGATTGATTAGTACCAAGCCACCTTGCATATTAATCTTCTAAATTAAGTTGATTAAGCACTCTAGCAATTAATGAAATTAAAATTGTATTTAGTTTTTAATCCAATAACTAAGTCACCTCGCATCATTGCTTGATTTCCTCATTAATCTTAATTTAACAATGGTCACCCTTATGAAAAATCAAGATTAATGATGCTAAAGCCCAATGCTAAACACAATTAATAAATTCACATTCAACAAATCATTGCAAATGTAATATCCCAAAATGTACTCAAGGGCTAAATGTACAGAATAGATGATGGGATTAATGACAGAATTACCTCTGGAAATTTTGTTATGAATTTAGTCAAGTTTCACCTGCAAAATTGGCAGTTAAATATTATATTGCAAGATGAGATTTTACAAGATCATCTTCTTCTTCAAAGGGCCATGACTTATGTATGACAAGAGGAAACAATATAGGCTATTACATATGACATGTTAAGGCAATTTGACCAAGTTGTAAAAGATGATGACTAAGTCAACAATTTCAATTAAAGAAGTAATATTTGAAGAGTTGAAATTATGATAAATTGAAGAAGCCCTTTTGGCTATTCCATGAGCTACAATTCGCATGACATGATGGAAAGAGAATTAATATCATATACTTCATCTTTTCCATATGAAAAGTCAATAAAAGTGGCTAGGGATATAAGAGAAAAAGAGAGAAAGTATTATCCATATATTTCCTCATCTTTCTCAAACTTTCCGTCCAAGAATTCTAAAGGCAAGAGAGGTGAGAGAATTAAAATTGAAGTCATCTTATATATCATCAACTTTGACCAAAAAGGAATAATTATTCACCACACATATTCTTTAGTTCTTTTGGCCCACTTTCGGTCATGTATTAAGGGCCAAGGAAAGAGAATTTCTGAATGCTTTCACTCCCTCTCATTTGTCTCAAAGTCGGTTGGCAGCAGCAAAAACGCAGAGGAAGAAAAGCAAGGTTTCAAGGTGAGCTTAATCTTGATTTTTCATCTTCTTAACCTCATCTATGGCTCAAGAGTCCTTCATGAAACTTATTCCTCTCTTCCTTAGCTTCATTTCTATGGTTTTTGTTTTTGAAGAAGAGGATTTTTTAGCCACCTTGCAAGAACAAAAGCTGAAGAATCAAAGAAAGAACTTAAGGAGAAGCAAGAGGTGAGTATTAGCATCAATTTGAGCTATTGGTTGTGTTGGTTGAATGAGAATTTTGGCATGTGTAAATCTGCCCTGATTTTGGCTAAACAAGGGTTTGGGTAATTCATGATGTTTTGGTTATGTTATTGGTGGTTTATGATGATTGGAAACCATTTGACATAAGTTTGATGCTGAAATTGGAAGTTGGTAATTATTGGAATTTATTTTGATTTTTCTGCCAAAACAGGACATGAAGAATGAGTGGGAATTTGTTAATTTTGATGTTACCATTGTGTCCTACACAAAAAATTATGTGGAAATAGCCCTGGGTTGTGAATTTTGGGTCATTGGAACTCAAAGTGTAAATTTGGGTTTTTAGCCTGAACAAAATTCCAGCGAGGTACTCTACTTGTGTGGTGTTTTTGGATAAAAAAATGATCTCTAAAAATTGTGAAAATTTCCAGTATTAAAGTTCACATTCCAATCTTCAAAATAGACATATAATTTGTGTCATTTCGTTTTTTGAGTTGTGAGTTTTGGTTGCCCAAAGTTTGATGTCGAAACTGGACTTAATTCTGGAGCAGTGTGGGATTTTGTGTAATTCTGGAATTTTGTGGTGGTTTCCAGTAATGATTCATATTTTTCCTATGAAGAGGACTTCAATAGCTTTCCATAGGACTTGGGATCACCTTATTTCAATTTTTGTAGAATTAGTTATGATATTTCAAAGTCTGGAGAAAATTCTGGCAGATTTGGTCCCTAATGCGAAAATTGAAGATGTAATGGCATAATGTAGTATTGTTGAACTTTGAGGGTAAGAATTGGTCTTTTAGGTTAATTGACCACTTTAACTCTTTAGTTCATTTGATTAAATGTCCCTAATGATAACCAACTTGAGTGTTTGAATTAAATAATTGGATTAAGTAATAACCTGTCGCTGAAATTCTAATTGTAGGATTTGACATTTGCCCTGCACGTTATAAACCAGTGCCAGTGCACGAGCGGAAAGAACAAGGTAGTGACTCTCTCTCTTATTCTGTGTATGATGCCTTGCATGTATGTCATTTCATTGAATATGCCGTGATGTAACATTGCCGTTGTGAAATATCGTTGTTGTGCTGTTGTGAGACATGCTGTTGTGAAATATGCCGTTGTGAGCGCAGCGAAAGCTATTGTAGAAATGCCGTTGTGTTGTTGTTGTTGTGATTTGCTCACATGCTTTGTGATTGTACATGTTATAAGTGAATTGTTACTACTGGGATTCTTTTGAATCTCATTCTTTCCAATGATTAACCTACAGCAAGGGTAAGTGGTTCAAAGGAAATGCAAGTGACGAAGGGTGGTTAGAGCTCCTAGCTAGGAGTTTTAATTTTGGTAGTTGGTTGCCATAGTTTGTTGGCCTGGGGATTAGTTGCACATGTTGTATATATTCAATAGTGTTGTGTAATCCCCTGTATGGGAAACTAAGCGTTGTAAACCCTTTATTAAGTAACGAAACCTGAGCGTTGTCAGGAATTTTTGGTTGCACTCTGATATGTATAAATGAAATCAAACTGGTCAAACCAATTATATTCGAGATGTGAACGTGAGACCGCACTAAACAAGTTTTGGAAAAGTTTTAAGTTAACCACTAGTCTCTATTTCAACTTAATGACGCATTCTCAAACTATAAATATGGTTATTAAGGTAGGGGGTTACAACAAATACATGACGCCATTGATTCACTAATCAAGCCACCTTGAATTTAGCACAAAATGCTCACTAAATTATCAATTCAATGATTAACCAACACAAACAAATGATAATTAAGCTAATTAAACATAATGCCAAGTATCAAACAAAGGTTCAAGCTACATCCAATCTTTATATGCATCAAAGTAAATTAGTCATTCTAAGACCTAGGAATCACAAATACAATATAGAAATAGAGAAATGGAAGAGTAAAAACTCCCCTATCGAATCCCCAAGTTCAAGTCATTACCTCTTACTTCAAAGGATTAATGGATTTAGCCACTGCCACTTATAGAAATAGCATGAAGAAGCACAACCACCTTCAAAATCTATTGCCCAGCCATGGAAAACTAGTAGAGAAAGTCACAGAACAGAGGCTAGAAGTTGAAGACCATTGGAAAAAAATCACTACTATAAAAAGGGATAATAGCGGTGCACATTTTTTTACACTTCTTTAACTTCTAATTAATTCTTTTTTTTTAAAAAAAAGCATATACAAGTTGTGGTGCTAACTTGAATAAGGGCCACAGCTTATAGGTGTCCTTATGTGGCGCTTGATCAACCACGCATCGCATAAGACAAATTGGAGCAGCTGTGGTGCTTCTTCACCTGCTTGTGTGGCTTGTGTGGTGCTTGGTTAGGTGGATATTGACAATTATTGAGAGTGAATATTGTGAGTGTCAAATTTCCCCACTGTGACCGACTCAGCTTCTCTCTTCTACTTTTGAAAAGCTTTTGCTTCTGTAGTACTCTGCTCCTTGTGTACGACCTCACTCATTTCCCTCTCCTTCTTCATCACCTCCATAATCTCTCTCTCATTCTCTCATAATTTCCCAATTCTCAACCATCCTCGTAAGCTCCCCTTCGGTTAATAAGTTAATTCTTCGCTTCTTCCCCATTTTCACCGCAAGGAAAAAAGGGTCAATGCACCACTGACTCGTTTTCTTCTTTCCTGTGGATCTAGGTTTCTCGGAGCTCATACCCATGCATTAATCTCTCGCGGGTCTTCACATGTGGAGCTGTATTTTTTATTGGTTTGTTTGTTAATGGGGCTTTACTTCTCTTGTGATTCTTGCATTTTCATTTGGAGACCTCAAAGGGTTGCGGAGGCGCTTGCTCTGAGAACGAGCGTTTGATACGAGCCGTAAGTGAGCATGGAACCATGACTTCAATTTCTTTTAGTGTCTTTTATTTTAAATGTTGCGTTTTTGTCTTCTTGTTTGGGGCTCTCAGAATGTGAAACAGAGGCTATATAGATTCTGGCCTCTATGAACTCAGTCGTGCTTTTACTGACACATTTATACCTACAAGTTACTTCCAAAATTCAAGTTAAATCATACGCCAGAGGCTCTATTTTCTGAATTCTATACTTATTCTTCCTTCTAATTGTCTTTGCCTTGATCTGTCTGCATTTTAATTGATGATGGAGACTGATTATTTTAATTGCATTGGGTTTCAGTTAGGCGAACAAGTGTATTATTTTTGTCTGATATAGACAAAACTTGAAGGATATGTGGCACTTTCTAGGAAAAGTCAGTTGGGAAAAGTGCCAGAGGAAGCAAAATTTTAGTTGAATATATGTTAGTGAAGAAATTTGGTCACCACCATCACCGTAAGAGCGCCAAAGACGAAGATTATGCCTCCGCTCTAAAACTCTCAATGCAGTTCTTCGATATACAAAAATGTAACGTTTCTTATTCTATTTTTTTAAATGCGTTTCTCCTTTTGTATAAATCATTTTTCGTTTTCCTTTCTATCTATTATTTTCCTATGTAATTGTCAAGATTCTATGCCTTTTCTTCATTCTTTTCCACCCCTCCCCGGGAGTGAGTTTCATTTTCTTGGGTACCATCTGCCTGGTTGTACTCATGTCATAGTTGGGATCTGAAATTAGATGAGCTACTTATTTTGTTTTCGTTCCAAGTGGTGTTTGTTCTGAATCGTGCTAGTTGAGCCAACAAACCAAATATCAAAATCTGTATTTTTTTGCCTGCTGTTTCTTACTTTGCATTCATGCATCCTTTTTTGTTCTCTATTTTTATTTATTGAAAAAGTGGTATACTGCTCCTCTAGTTTGTTGGCATTTCATTTTCCTTAAAATCATGGTTTGCTATGCCATTGCTTAGATTTCATAACTTTTTATCCCCATATCTTTATAACTAGTTGAATTAAAACCATTATTCCTCAATGCAGCTGGTAGGTTGGTGGACAACAAAATATCCTAGAGAGGGGACTCTACTCTTAAAGATGGAAGACAAGCAAAGTTGGATTTATCAAAAGGGATGTACGATGCTGGGGATCACATGAAGTTTGGTTTTCCAATGGCATTTACTGCCACCGTGTTATCTTGGGCCATCTTGGAATATGAAAATAATATGGATAAAGTTGGCCTGTTGTGGCCTGCTAAGGAATCGCTCAAGTGGATCACTGCCTATCTCATCAATGCTCATCCTTAAGAGAATGTGCTTTACGTTCAGGTTACTGTGGCTCTTTCAACTTCCAAATTTTTTTTTAAAAATACCACTTCCTATGAGGAAGGGTCACAAGAAGTAGTATTTATAAAAGCAAATACATGTTGTGGAACTTATGGAAGTGCCACAGCTTTTTTTAGTGGTGATAGAATATGTGGCCCTTTCTAAACGCCACATCTATTATAAAAATAAGAGCCACAACTCTCTTTTTTTAAGTAGTGAATGGAGGAATAAAGGAGAAGGTCAAGTCCAGCTTTGTTATGGTCTCAGCAATCTGAAGCTTTGAAGTTTTGAGTCTATCTTGCTAGAATTTGAGCTTATGTGTGTTCTCTGTCTCGCTAATGGTGACGGATGACGGAGTTAAGCAGTGGTGATGGAAGAAGGGAGAGTGACAGTGAAAGGAGATCAAAGGTGGTGGTGGTGGTCCGAGCTTGCTGGTTTTTCAATGTGACTCAGAGCTTTTCTAAATTGATCTTCGTGGCCGTCTTTCTCTCTTTGATCTAGTTTGAAACTCGCCGGCGATGAAAGTGTATGGTGACAGTAAAGCTAAAGTCGCCGGCGAGGAAAGAGGAAAAGGCGAATGTCGAGTTGGAGGATGAAGGAAACTATCATGTTTGCAGCCCTCTCTAGTTTGTAATATATCGAAAAGATAAAATCAGATGAGGAACACAACGATTGAAGAAGTAAATCTAGTGACCCACGGCAACCCCAACAAGCGGCGGCGGATTTGAGATCTCACTGCAGCAGGTTGATGCCGAAAGCTTCCTTCTACTTCTGGCCGAGCACTACTGAAGAACCAGATCTGGTGACCCACAGCAACCCAAAACGAGCTACGACGGATTTGGGATATCGCTACAGCAGTTTCCAAACTATCGGCATACGTTGGCTCTCTTCCATCGCACTATCACTCCCGCAATGATTCTCTGCAACGTCTCTTTTCCCTGTCAACAAAAAGATGGATTGTCTTATTCGTTTGTTCTTCCTTTTCTTTTGTTTTTCCTTCAGCCGCATCCTTATGTTCCTTGTTCTCTCTCCTTTCAAATCCCTAATAAAGTGTCGGCTACTCTATATGCAGCAAACCCTATATTATTATTATTATTTTGCCTTTGCATTTGGCAACAAACCCTATATTAAATATAAATATGACCCCAAAACAAAATATAAAGAAAACATTTATAAAAAAATAAGAATGACAAAAATATTCTTAAACTCCTTATTTTATTATTTATATTAATTTACCTGTAAAAGAACACAAGTTAGATAATGAAAATTAATCAATTTAAATCTAGTTTGAATAATTAAGTGTTAAAATCTATACACAAATAAATTAGCATGAAATACTCATGTGTAAAATATTAAATGAAAAGTTTGATTTTTTAAATTTATAAATAATATTATTGTATTTAGTTAGTGTTACTATTGAACTATTGTGAAATCTCCAATTTACAGTGAAATCCTGTGGAACATTTGAGTAATATATTCCAATTTTGACTTATAATGATGGTTAATATTTTTATTTTGTTATTGTCAATTAAATTATAATATTTTAATATGCCCGGTCCAACCTCCTGATTAGACCCCGGTTGACCTATTAACTCTTGAACCTGTGCTACAACTGGTTCATTATCCGGTCCAGTTTTTCGTTCCTTGGTCAAAATGCTATAGTTTTGGCATGGACCAAATTGTCATTTTTCAGATTTATGGGACTAAACTGTCATTTCTGAAATTCGAACCCCAAGCTTCCATATTCAGTTTTAATCCAATTTTTCAAGTACCTACAATTAAAACAATTAAACCAACACCAAATATTCTTAGAAAAACCAATGATCAAGAATAATTACAATTTTTATGACAATTTTGCCCTTTTTAGTCCTAATTTAATGTATTTATTCTTAATATTAATTTATCTCAAAAAATGCATTTTTAAGCTTAATAATTATGGCAAAATCTCCAATTAAAGTATAAAAATATATAATAAAAATAAGGATTTGTCAATTCCCCCATACTTAAACTTTTGCACTCCTGGCCAAAACATTAATCAGTTCAAAACTAAACACAAATGAAAATTTCAAATGCTCAAGATTGGAGTCAATGAATTAATCAATCATCACAAATCAAACTAACACAAGTCTTAGCGTGATGTAATGCAAATAGACTAGATTTATGCACAATTAATCAAAGGAATGTACACAAGAGAACACTCAAAGATTTAAGTGTTTAACTCCTCTTACAAGTATAGAAAATTTTGCTTAATACCATCTAGACTAGATCCTACCATATGCTTGTAGAAATTCTACTCTCTCTATCACTATGTAGCACCTAGACTCATGAACCAAGGGGACTTTTAGAAGGGTTGTAATGATGAAAATGGTCTCATGGAAGGGATAATGAAACAAGTACTATGCATGCACAAATGTGTACAATGGCACCCTTTTTTTTTACTTTAGGCTCAAATAACCACATCTCCTTACCAATCAAAACAAATGCCTTATTTTTTTTCATTTCTTCTTTTCTTTTCTTTTTTCTATATTTTTTTATGATATTTTTCTTTCTTTTCTTCTTCTTTTTTCATGCTTTTTCTTCTTTTCTTTTCTTTTTTTTTGGGTTTTTTTTTCCATATATTATGTACGCAAATGGCATTTCTTCATACCCACAATATTAATGGCAATTTAAAGATGCTTAGATGCCAATCTAATGCAAATGGGATGCATACATAGTGCTTGTTAATAAATGATGGATTTTGGAACGTAAATGGCTCAAAGGGGGTTAACAATGGATTAGTGTATATGGTTTGTGTTTGGGATAAAGGGTGATGAAATGAATGCCCCTATCATGTTCATTAATCTAAATGCAAATGTGATTTTGAAAAAGAAATTAAACAAGTTCTAGATGTACACTAGAATAGGTGGCAAACGCATATTAATGAATGGAAATGAGGCTCAAAATCCTTCCAACAAAGGTTTTCTTCTCAAATGCACATTTACAAAGATCAATTAAACATTAGCCTAATCAAAATGTGTTAACTCAACTAATCCTAATGCTAACTCTAAGAGCAATAACGAATCAATTCATTAAAAATCAACCAAGAGCATATGCAATTCCCATAAGTATTTAGACAAATTTCTAAAATAAAGAGTGGCAAAAATTCAAAAGCGTGGTTTGGGCCAAGAATTTTTGAAATTGATTTTGAAAAATGGCATATTTTTGCAAATAAGCATAATGAAGTACACAGATCATACAAGGAAGCACGCAAGACCCAAATCCTAATCCCTCCCCCATACTTAAATATTGTATTGTCCTCAGTGCAAATCCTAAAAGCAAGGGAATGGTAAAAGCTCAAAAGCTCAATTTGGCTCCCTTCAGTAAGAATCAAATAAGTAGTCATAGTTTCACAATCCTCTTGTGTTTGCAATGGGAAAAATACGGAATCTAATTTAGTGTTGGAGTGCATTTCAACACTTTTTCAATTAAAAGAGTTGAGAGGTAAAAGAGTGGAAGAAGAAAGAGAATTGATCAAGCTATCACCACCCGAAATTTTAAAACAAGCATTTTCATTTTCTATATCGGATGACAAATCACAAGAAAGAACTAAATGAAAAGATTCATTTTTATTTACAAATTTATCATTCAAAATCATTTAAATTTTCCTTATTGAACTATCTAAAACATGCAATTCAGAGAGATTAAAAGGTGCAGAATTGTCAAGGACTTTATCAAGTGTAGCATGCACTTTGATGTTATCAATTGAACTAGATGAAGAATTAAGGTCATTTGAAGTACAACATGAACAAACAAAAGAAGAGTCTGAAGAAGATGAAAAAATGAATTCTCCATCAAGTTTAATAGCATCATAAAAATCCACATCATGCTTGAAAACACTTGGAAGAGAGGAAGAAATTATGTAAGCAATCATTACTTAGACAGTCATTGAGCTATCATTAAGTTCACACTTCACCACAATTTGAGCATCCAAGCATAATTCATCAACCTCCACAATGTCATTCTTAATATGTTCATCACACATAGAAACATGGACAGTGCAAGCAACATCATCAACTACACAATTACTACTAGAAATATCATGGTGAGCATTTCCAATAACAAGCATATGAGGGGATTCTACCACAATTTCTTTATCCATGTCATCATCACTCACAACATCAAGAATAATAGTAAAAGGAGAGTCAACCTCTTTAAGAAAAGGAGGAATATTACCATTGTTTGAGAGTAACTCCTCTGCTAGTTGAAAATGTACTCGCTTCTTCTTAGTATCTTGTGTGGAAGTAGGCACTAAAGGTATGGAATCTTTCACTTGTAAAGTAGCATTCAGCTTTTTCTCTTCGGTTTTGATATGTAAAGTTAATAAAATGTAAAGGTTGGTTTAGTTAATTAGTTACTATGGTTAAAGTCTATCACAAGGCATTAGAAGAATTAGTTAGTTATAGGATAATAGCAGTTGGAGTTAGTTACTTGAAGGGTGGTGATTATTAGCCCAATTCTATAAATAGAGGCAGGATCCTATTGTAAATCAGACTATGATTGATATGAAATAATAGATTTCTCCTTGTTTCTTTCTCTTGGTTCTGCTTCTCTCTTGATCTCTCTATGTCCTTCTTCTTCTACATCTTTATTTCTAATTTCTTCCCACTCTTTCTCTCTATATAGAATTACAATTCTGTACTAGTGGTATCAAGGCCATCTATTCATGGCCCTCCCACTGTGATTCCAAAAGGGAAAAAACAAGATCCTACCAGTCAATGGCTACTGCAAATTCTCCATTCCTTTCAAGAAGGGTGGAAGAACAACTTCAGAGTATGACGATGATGGTTGAACAAATAGCCTCAATTCTTCAGGAGCTTCGATTCATGAAAATAGATGTGGCAGAGTTACAAGAATTGTTGTGGGAGGAACAACTTTAGTCAGAAGATCCCCAAAAAGGCCATGCCGACCATAAGGCACCTGACGAAGTTCAAGAAGAAGATGAAGTTCTTGAACCCCCTATTTCTAAGCAAAGAACTGAGAGTGAAGATGAAGGCTAGACCAAGGGATTAAATCTTCTGGGGCCAACACAGCCAGATTCACATGTGGCAACACTAATACACAGATGACTTTAAGGGACGTTGGACTAAAGATGTCGAGCATGATAAACCAACACAGAGCCACAAATATGAATACACAAATCTCATATGGAGTTTATGGGTGTTTGAGTTTAAAAACTTTTAGATGTTCTCTAGGTGTGTCGCATGACACCCCTTCAAGCAAGGAGCTGATTGCTTCTTCTCTTTCAATGCCGGCAATTCCTCTTCTTTTCTTGTCGTTAAGTCTCATTTTTTCATTGTTGTTTTGTCCAATACTGCTGATTCTGGTTTTGGGTTGTCAAGTTGGTGGCCTTAGTTTGGTTTCACTCTATCAAATTGTATTTGAGGTCCAATTTTTGTATTTTGTTGTTGTCATTCATCCTTGAGGGCAAGGATATTTTTGGGAGAGGGTATTGCTATGTAAAGATAATAAAGTGTAAAAGTTAGTTTAGTTAGTTAGTTAATATGGTTAAAGTCTATCATAAGGGATTAAAAGAGTTAGCTAGTTATAGAATAATTGCAGTTGGACTTAGTTACTTGAAGGGTGATGATTCTTAGCCCAAGTCTATACATAGAAGTAGGATCCTATGGAAAATCAGATTGTGATTGATATGAAATAATAGATTTCTCTTTGTCTCTCTCTCTTGGTTTTGTTTCTCTCTTGATCTCTCTATCTCTTTCTTCTTCTACACCTCTATTTCTAGTTTCTTCACTCTCTTTCTCTCAATATAGAATTACAATTCTGTAACAAGTTTCCCCATCATCATTAGAGTTATAGGGCCATGGAGCTCCTTCTTCTCCTCTAGTTTTTTTCCATAGCACATGGTTAACAAACGCCTTGATGAAGTCTTATATCACCTCAAATCCCTCTTCCTTCTCCTTGGAAAGCACATTTTCCTCTTTCAACATGAACAACTCATAGTGTTCAACCTTAAGTTCATCATACATTCTTTTTAAATCAAGGGTTCGATCATCCATGTTTGGCAAAGTGAGGAAAGCATCAAGTTCACTAGGTTGAGGAGTAAAGGATTGTGGTGCAAGTTCATGGAATGATGGAGAAGGTGGTTTATATGGAGTTCTACATGGTATGGATGTAGGTGGAAATAAGGGAAGATGAAATGGAGATGTTGGTTCTTGGTAAAGCGGAGTGGGTGATTCTTGATGGAATGTATAGGGTGAAAACATATGGTTGAAGTGGGGTTGATGTGGTTGGAAAGTAGGTTTATGGACAAGGTGGTTCAAAATGTGGGTGGAGATAATGAGGTAGTTGAGATTCAAAGGCTCTTTCTTGATAATTCATTTATGCTCAGAGAGAATCCAAATCTTGTTGAATCACATCAAGCTTTTAAGAATATGTGAGATTAGAAGGTGCTTCATGTCTCCAAATTCCATAAGATTCATCCAAGAATTGAGAGCTTGTCTCATTATTCCCTAAAAAGGAATGCATATGAGGATTAGTTTTGAACCTAAACTCAAAATCATCATTATCATTAAACCAAGCCAATTAAATTGCAATCAATCAAATCCCAGTGAATTCTAAGTCTTAAAAGGTCCTAGAAATGCAACTAAATCCTAAAAATTGGAAGAAAGACAAGAAGAAAAGTCAAAAACTAACCTAAGGAAAAATTTGGAAAAAATTCAGAAAACAAAAAAAATTGAAAAGTGCCAAAATGTTGGAATTTGGCTAAACTTTACCACACCCAATAGCTAAGCTATTGAACTTGCTTAGAATGGCCCAAAACTTAAAGAAACCAAAGCTTGTAATTTTCTATACGCAAACTGTTAGATCTCATGTTTTGATTATAACAAAGAATATTATGAAAAATATTTGATTAATAAATAAGTTTAAACAAAGTAATATCAGGGAAAAGTATCACTTGAAGTAAGCATTGGAGTAATGAAGAAAGGCCAAGAGAAAAAGCTGAGAAACTTGATCAGAAGCAAGTTTTCTAAGGCATTACTCGAGTAATAAGACAAAACTTGAAGTAACCAGAGACACCTTCGAGTAGGTACTCGAGTAACCAGGTAATTCACTTGGAGTTGCTCTCGGCCTGCCAACGTTACTCGAGTAGGTACTCGAGTAACCAGGTAATTCACTTGGAGTTACTCTCGGCCTGCCAACGTTATTCGAGTAGGTACTCGAGTAACCATGTAAAAGTCTTCCAATTGCTCTCGGCCTGCCAATGATACTCGAGTATGTACTCGAGTCCCCTGTTCCAAGAAATATGTTGCTCTCGGCATTTTCAACCCTGCCAACGTTACTCGAGGAGCTACTCGAGTAACTCTCTGTGGTAAACAAAAAGTTGAAGGTAGTACTCAAATAACTTGTTCTATTTTTATTACACTTCACTCGAGGCATTACTCAAGTATGTAGGTATTCAATGACTCATTTTAAAGTTGATTACTCGAGTATGCAGAGTTATTTTTTTTGAAGAAAAACTTCAAGTCATTACCCGATCGAGTAAGCTATACAGAAAAATTATGTTTACTCGAGTATATACTCGAGTAACAAGGTAATCAAAATTGATGTGCTCTGGGCCTTGAAATCCTGCCAACATTACTGGAGTAAAGCATCGAGTAACCAAAAGTTTATTTGAAGGTTTACTCGAGTTGGTACCCGAGTAACCTATGAAGAAAAGAATGTATTACTTGAGTAGATACCCGAGTAAACATGCATTTCTAAAGGTTTGATATTTTGTTTATTCCATGCACTACCCGAATAATCTCATATTTGTTTGTTGACTTGTAGTTTATCAAAGTTTTCCCGATGATACTCGAGTATGTACTCGAGTAAACTTTAATGGATACTCGAGTAGCTACTCGAGTATAGAAACCCAGAAATTTAGAAATCATTCAAACGTTTGTTGATTTGTTTCCTATATGATTAACCTTTCATTGTATTAGTATTCCTAACATATTTACAGATAAACAATGAAGAAATCATATCAAATAAGGAAAGTCAAATGAGAAGTTCAAATGCCACCTACCGCTAACGGATATATTTCAAATACTGGAAAAGTCAATAGTGGCTGCGCACTCTCCAACGGACGAGAAGAAAATGTTCCAACGGTCATCACCAACATATCTATATATATGGGAACATCCAAACAGAGAAAAAACAACAAGAACACACACAAACGTATCATCAAGTTCATCACTCTGTTTTACTTATTTTAGTAATTCTGTACTCCAGTGATTCTTACTCACTTTGAGAGAGAGATATTTCATTCAAACTCAACATTTGTTTTTGAGATAACTTAAGGTTTGGAACCTTGAGTTGGGATTGGATTGCAATTTGTAAGGGGGAGTGAATGTCCAGGTGAAGGAACTTGCTTGTTCTGAGGTGCCAAGAACCCACTGAATCTTGGAAGTTATAGTGAAACTCTCAGAGAAGCTCTGAGGACTGGACGTAGGTCAAAGTGGTTGTGGCCGAACCAGTATAACTCCCGGTGTACACTTCGGTGATATTTCTCCTTACTCTTTACTATTTTAATTTCACCATCAAGTTTTATATTTGTAACAAAATTTTTAGTATCACCCAATTCACCCCCCCTCTTGGGTAAAACGCTTGCTCTAACATTTGGTATCAGAGCGTAGGTCTTCTTGTTAAGGTATAACAACCTAAGAAGGATCCAATGGCAAGCATGGGTGAAGGAATTCTTCCCGACGGAGCATCCATTACTAGACCTCCCGGTTTCAGTGGAGAACACTTTTCTTTCTGGAAAGCAAAATTCAGAGTGTTCGTGATGGCTATTGAATATGGGCTATGGGATGTAATTGAGAGTGGAAACTATCAACCTACAAAGATTGTAGATTCTCAGAAAATTCCAAAGACGCCAGCGGAATATGATGAGAATGACAAGAAACTTATCACTCTCAACAGCAAGGCAATTCTGATGTTACAAAGTGCCTTGAGTCAAAGTGAATATTTCAGAATCTACACACTCCCAACAGCAAAAGGAAATGTGGGAAGCTCTGGAAATAGCTCATGAAGGAACTTCGGGAATAAAGGAGAATCGGATCAACACCTTGGTCACTGAATTCAATTTACTTCGAATGAAATCAGGTGAATCAATATCTGAATTTGAACTTAGATATACTCATCTTGTTAATCAACTTGTAGCTCTTGGGAAAGTCTATGATCAGCATACTCAAGTATGAAAGATTTTGAATATTCTTTTTAAAGAATGGGAGGCCAAAGTCACTGCGATAGAAGAAGCAAAAGGAGAATCAATGAGATAAGTTGCTTCTCTATTTGGAAGTCTTTCTGAATATGAAAGCAAACTAAAGTTCAAACGAGAACTAGATGACATTGGTGACAAGAAAAAGAAAGGTCTAGCACTAAAGCAAAAGAAGAGAATCAAGATGAGGATAAGGAGTTTGACGATGACGAAATAGGTCTAATCATAAAACGATTCAGAAAATTCTATAAGAAAGGTCAAGGATTCAAACACTTTCAAAAAGGAGGAAATAGCAGCAAAGATCATATAATTTGCTATGAATGTGGAAAACCAGGACATATCAAATCAGAATGTCCAGAACTAAATCAAAAGAGCAAAGAAAAGAGAAAAGGAAAATTCTTCAACAAAAAGAAGGCCTTCGTATATACTATATGGGGTGCTAGCTCCTCTGACGAAGAAAGTGATGAGGAAGAAGTAGCTAATATATGTCTCGTTGCTCAAGAAGAAATAGAAGAAGAGGTGAATGATTCTGAACCTACCTATGATGAATTATTTTCTGAATATAATGCTTTACATTCTGAATTCATCAAAGTAGTTAAAGAATTGGTTGTTTTCAAAAAGAAAAACAAAGTTCTTGAAATTGAGCTTAAAGAACATTCAGAAAAGGATTGTGAAAATTGTTCTTCTTTGAAAAAGAAAAACATTGATCTCACAAAAACTCTTGAAAAATTTACACAAGGAAGTGAGATGCTAAATGTTATTTTAAAAGCTCAACGATTTGTAAATGACCGATCTGGAATTGGATATGATCCAAAATCAGATAGAAGGAAAGGTAGAAAGAAAGCAGGAGGTAAGTCATATTTGAATTATTTCCAGCATTCTGTGCATACATCAAATCCTTTTATATTTTGTAACTACTGTAATAGAAAAGGACATTATACTTCTTCATGCATTCATAAGAAGAAAGGAACAATAGGAACCTACAAATGGGTACCTAAAGGCTCATATGTTCAGAAAATTATTTGTACTAACCCAAAAGGACCCAAAAAGATGTGGGTACCTAAGACTTAGTCATTTGAATGCAGGTATGTCTCAAAGCATCCAAAAATAGCAAGTGGTACATAGATAGTGGATGTTCTAGACATATGACCGGAGATTTTGAAAGTTTTACCTCATTGCAACCTAAGGAAGGTGGAAAGGTAAAATTTGAAGGAAATCAATCCAGAAAGATAGCAGGAATTGGTGAAATTAAAAATGACAAAGGAATACAAGTCAAAGATGTATACTATGTTGAAGGCTTGTGTCACAATTTGCTGAGCGTAACTCAAAGTGCAGATAAAGACAACTGGGTAATATTTGACTTAGAAGAATGCTTAATTATCAACAAGAAGACTTACAACTTGATAAGAAAAAAATCAAGGCCAAGCTCAGAGCAAAAAGGGAAGGTAACTGCTACACTCTATATATTAGTAGAAATGAATCTGAAAACTGTTTTCTGAGTAATGCTGATGAAAGTTGGCTATGGCATAAGAGATTGGCTTATGTCAATATGCATCAATTAGGCAAACTACTCAAAAAGGATTTAGTTCTTGGATTACCCAAAGTATCTTTCAAAAATGACTTGATTTGTGACGCATGTCAAAAGGGTAAACAAACTAAATCATCTTTCAAATTGAAAAATGAGATTTCAACAAATAGACCACTACAATTATTGCATATGGATTTAGTTGGTCCAGCAAGAGTAAAGAGTCTTGGTGGCAACTTATATTCATTCGTCATTGTTGATGATTTCTCCAGATTTACATGGGTTATTTTTCTATCATCAAAAGATGAAACCTTTAAAGAATTTATTGTTTTTGCCAAAAAAAGTACAAAATGAGAAAGGTATGACCATTGCAGGTATTAGGACCGATCATGGTGGAGAATTTGAAAATCAAGCCTTTGAAGAATATTGTGATACTAATGGCATTGATCACAATTTCTCTGCTTCAAGGACACCTTAACAAAATGGAGTTGTGGAACGCAAGAATAGAGTGCTCACTGAAATGGCGAGAGCAATGTTGAATGAAAAGAACGTATCTCAAGTGTTTTTGGGCTAACGCTATGAGTATAGCATGCTATATTTCAAATAGAGCATATATTAGAACAAAACTTGGAAAGACACCATACGAGCTGTACAAAAGAAGGAAGCCAAACATTGCTCATCTACACATCTTTGGTTGTAAGTGTTTCATTCATAATAATGGTAAAGATAACTTAGAAAAATTTGATTCTAAAACTGATGAAGGAATTTTCCTAGGATATTCTAACCGAAGTAAAGCATATAGAGTTTTCAATAAAAGAACATGTGTTGTTGAAGAATCAATTCATATTGTATTTGATGAATTTGAATCCTCTGACAAAACCATTGATGAAGAACAGGAAGTTGTTTTAAATCAAGGAAATGGTCAATCTTTTTCTAAGTCTCTTATTCCAGAAGTTGATGAAACTAAGGAAGAAGAGCAATCACTAGGTCAACCTAAAGCCTGAAAACACAATAAAAGTCATCCCTTAGATTAAGTCATAGGAGATGTGAATGAAGGGATCAAAACTAGAAATAAAATTTTCAATGAAGTAAGTTTTTCTGCATTCATTTCTAAGATTGAACCTTCTAACATTGATGAAGCCCTATCAGACAATGATTGTGTTATAGCAATGCAAGAAGAACTAAATCAATTTGAGAGAAATCAAGTTTGGGATTTGGTACCCCAACCCAAGGATCATCCGATCATTGGAACTAAATGGGTATTCAAAAACAAACTCGATGAATCCGCAATTATTGTCAGAAACAAGGCAAGGTTGGTGGCCAAAGGCTATAATCAGGAAGAAGGGATTGATTATGAGGAAACGTATGCTCTAGTGGCTAGATTGGAAGCTATACGCGTACTCTTAGCCTTTGCATGCATCAAAGGATTCAAACTCTATCAAATGAATGTAAAGAGTGCATTTCTAAATGGTTACATCATGGAAGAAGTATATGTAGAACAACCTCCAGGTTTTGAGGACATTACCAAACCTGACCATGTTTTCAAACTCAAAAAGGCTTTATATGGTTTAAAACAAGCTCCTAGAGCATGGTCTGAAAGGCTCAGTAAGTTTCTTATTGATCAAGGTTTTGTACGAGGAAAAGTTGATATAACACTTTTTATAAAACAAAAACGTGATGATATTTTAATTGTTCAAATATATGTTGATGACATTGTTTTCGGTGCTACTAATGAATCTCTGTGTAAGGAATTTTCTGAGATAATGCAGGGAGAGTTTGAGATGTCAATGATGGAAGAATTGAATTTCTTTCTTGGTTTGCAAATCAAACAGAGAAAGAATGGAATCTTCATATCTCAAACAAAGTATTTGAAAGAGCTATTGAAGAAGTATGGAATGGATGAAGCAAATGGCACAGACACGCCTATGAGTTCAACTACGTTGCTTGATGCTAATGTCAAAGGGAAAGACTATAACATTACAAAATATAGAGGAATGATTAGATCATTACTCTATCTTACGGCAAGCAGACCAGACATCCAATTTAGTGTTGGTATATGTGCAAGATATCAATCAGCACCAAAGGAATCACATGCTGAAACGGTCAAACAAATTTTTAGATACCTTGCTGACACACCCGAATTGGGTCTGTGGTATCCCAAAGGAAGAAGTGAATATCTTGTTGCATATTCAGATTCAGATCATGGAGGATACAAGACAGACAGAAAGAGCACCAGTGGACAAGGACAATTTCTTGGAGGATCTCTTGTATCATGGTTTAGCAAGAAACAAAATACAATGTCTCTTTCGTCAACGAAAGCCTAATGTTGTAGTCTCAAGTTGTTGTGCACAAGTGATATGGTTAAAACAACAACTACAAGATCTTGGTATTTATCTCAAAGAAATACCAATCTATTGTGACAATACCAGTACAATAAGCTTGGCGAAAAATCTAGTTCAACATTCTAGAACCAAGCATATTGATGTCAGACATCACTTCATCAGAGATCATGTCCAAAAGAAAGATGTAAAAGTGATATTCATTCCTACTCACCTTCAATTAGCTGATATCTTCACAAAACCCCTTGCAAAAGATCAATTTCTATACATTAGAAGAGAATTGGGAATGGTAAATCCCAATGAGTTGTAAGTTATTTCAATTTCTCATAATATTAGATAAAGTCATTTGATAATGTTTTGATGATTATTAATTTAAGCATCGAAGTGTATAGAAAATTGTTTTGTAGGAAGGTAGAAATTCTGTTTTGAGAAACAAAAACAGAGGTTATCAGAGGACACATTTACTGGAGTACCAACTTGAAGTAATGACTGACAGAGAACAATTACCCGAGGAGCAACTTGAAGTCAAGAAGCACTTTACTCAAGTAACTACTCGAGTAATATACTTCCAAAACTGGAAGTAACGGATCAAGTTACCTGGAATTTAAATCAAACGGTTCAGTTTCTAAGAAATGAACAGTCAGAAGTTGAAAAGACAAGTTACCCGAGGCAAGCCTCGAGTAAACTTGAAGCTTACTCGAGTAAGGACTCGAGTAACTGCAAGTCCAGATTTTCAAATTGATGAAAAACAACTCAAATCTGCTCCAAATTGGTTATAAATGATCGAGGGAACATATATAGATAATTACAATATTATTCATGCTAGGTACACAATTTAAATGAATTATTTCAATATTTTCTGTATGATCACTCGAGTAAACATGAAGTTTACTCGAGTAAGGCCTCGAGTAATGTTGGGTTTTAGGTCTTTATCTGTCGCAAACTCGGTCATTTCCATAAAATCTCCTCGAGTAAATCACTCTACTCTCTCACAAAAACTTTTCACAATTGATTCCTTGCATCATTTCCGTCAAAACCCAACAGATTTCAGCCTCAAAAACTTCCTATTCTGTTCAGATTATCAGTGCCCTAAACTCACGACTGTGACTCTATTTTTTCTGAGTTTCTCATTTTTCACTCATTCAGAATGGTGAGAACTAAAAACCTTACTCCCACAGATTCCTCTGAATCCCAACAACACCCTGATCCTCTTTCTTCTCCTCCCACAAAGAGAAGGAAACTTACCCCTAGATCAAAAACCAAAATCCAACCTCAACCGAAACCAAAAGGGGTTGTGATCAAAGAGCCTATTGTTACAAGGGCTCAATCCAAAAAGAGCACCTCTACTGGGAGAGGAAAAAGTGCAAAGTCTCCCTCTCCTACACCCTCTGATTCCTCTTCTCCCTCTTTCACACCAAAGCCTTCTAAAAAGCCTAAATATGATAAGAATGTGGCTAAGGCAATGGCTAGCATTCTAGATCAAATAGAGAAGGGGCAATCATCAAAGAAGTCTAAGTTGCCAGAAGAGGAGATCACCAACCCTCCAAAGAGGTTCAATGTCAACAAACTGGAGGAGTCCCCAAAGTATCTCACTCAATTCTCAAGGAGGAAAGTGTGTAAGACACACTATGTGGACCTCAGGTTACTTCAGGAGGTATTGAAGCATGATCTCAGTTCCTATTTAGAACCTTTTATGCCTTGGCTTTCGGTTAGATTACCTTTTTGCACAAAAGTGATCACACACTTTTACTGTCACCTTGAGATTCTAGATGAACCAAACAGAACCTCAGCTGAGGAAGAGATGACCACCATTGTGAGAGGCCAAAAGATTCTTATTTCACCATCTAGGATAAACATGTGGTTAGGGATAGAGAATCCCCCAGATGATATTTACTCCCAACTTGAACCAACCAAATATTTTCTGTCCTTAAACATGGTGAGTTAGTTGGCCCTTTAAATTTCAAACCAAGTGATATGTGTGATCATCACAGGGTTCTATAGTACATCTACTCTAGATCCCTTGTGAACAAGGCCAACAACTATACCCACTTCTCTGATAGGGACTTTAGATGGTTTGCTTCACTTCTCCTGAAGGAACAAAAGGACTTAGGGGAGTATATCTTTTCTGAGATGAAAAGATACAGAGTGGATGGGAAGGCTACCACACCAATGCCATATCCTCAGATTGTGTCACTCATTCTGAAGGAGAATAAGATATGGGATCTGGATAGCAAGGAACCTATTGAGAGGATGACTCCGGTTGGGAGAAATTAGATTGGCAAGCTCAACATTGATATACCTCTCAAAGGCCCTCTGGAGTCTGGGTCAAAGAAGAAGAAGAAGACTGAGATCGAGACTAGCAAGATGGATGACACTCAGTCATCAGCTCCAGCTGCCACCACATCATCACCCTCCTTCCTCAATGCCACACTTCAACATTTTATGGAGAATATGCTCCGAGGATTCCATGTTGATATTGCCAACACAAATGCTGAACTGATAACCAATATGAATTACAAGATGGCGGAGTTGGTTGAGAAAATGGATAAGAGGCACGAGGAGTTGCTAGCTGAGCAACGTGCCCAGGGTGAGACACTGAGATTGATTCTGGCACGACTGGATTCTTTGGGTCCCGGACCTTCTGTCGGTCCATCCTCTTTTTCTCCAGAGCATATACCATCTTCTGCACCACCACCACCTCCAGAGAACACTACTTCTGATATTCCTCTCTCTGAACCTGAGCCATCTATCCCTCCGGTCTCTAGTCCACCTGAGCCACAAGCCAAAGACATTCTATATTTAGTGGATAACCCCGACACCAATGAGACCATTCATATCATCATTGATGATTCACCTTCCAAACCTCAGCCTGAACCCGCTCCTAAACCTATTCCATCTCCTACCCATACTGAGGAAATATCTCCCTCATCATCCTCTGAACATCATACTCCAGAGGTTGAGACCACTCCAGAGGTTGAAACCACTACCATGATCATCTACCAGTCTCCTTCTATTCCTCCCAGAGATGATATCCATATCCCTCCAGTTAACCTTCCTGAACCAGTCTCTTCTAGTTCATTTGATTCCTCTGGTTCAGAAGATTCTATGGTTCTTCCTGTGACACCTATTTCCATGGTCAAGCCTTCTAGTCCTCCACTTAATTGATGAAGACAAAAGGGGGAGAAGAGCTTGAGTGTGATTTTGTGAAGTGTCTATTTTGGGATATATGGATGTATGTGGGTTTTAGGGAGTTTTTAAGTTTTTTTTAGAAAGTCTTTTGAATTTCAAGTTTTTCATCTTATAATCTTGTAATGCAGCTTAAGTTTAATGCAAGTTAATTTAAATTATGATTTCATTTCATGTCCATTTAAGTTTAAAATTGTTGGACTAATGAGTTTGTTGTGTATGCAAGGTGTATATTATGATTTCATTCAATTTATACTTTGAATCTAAACTTAATAAGTAATCTTTGAATACAAGAAGTATTTAATTGAGAATTCAATTTCAAAAATCCAGTTCAAAATCACCAAGTTTTGTCATCATCAAAAAGGGGGAGAATGTTAGATTTCATGTTTTGATGATAACAAAGAATATTATGAAAAAGATTTGATTAATAAATAAGTTTGAACAAAGTAATATCAGGGAAAAGTATCACTTGAAGTAAGCATTGGAGTAATGAAGAAAGGCCAAGAGAAAAAGCTGAGAAACTTGATCAGAAGCAAGTTTTCTAAGGCATTACTCGAGTATGTACTCGAGTAATGAGACAAAACTTGAAGTAACCAGAGACACCTTCGAGTAGATACTCTATAACTAGGTAATTCACTTGGAGTTGCTCTCGGCTTGCCAACGTTACTCGAGTAGGTACTCGAGTAACCAGGTAATTCACTTGGAGTTGCTCTCGGCCTGCCAACGTTACTTGAGTAAGTACTCGAGTAACCAGGTCATTCACTTGGAGTTACTCTCAGCCTGCCAATGTTACTCGAGTAGGTACTCGAGTAACCATGTAAAAGTCTTCCAATTGCTCTCGGCCTGCCAATGATACTTGAGTATGTACTCGAGTCCCCTGTTCCAAGAAACATGTTGCTCTCGGCATTTTCAACCCTGCCAACATTACTCGAGGAGCTACTCGAGTAACTCTCTGTGGTAAGCAAAAACCTGAAGGTAGTACTTGAATAACTTGTTCTATTTTTATTACACTTCACTCGAGGCATTACTCAAGTATGTAGGTATTCAATGACTCATTTTAAAGTGGATTACTCGAGTATGTACTTGAGTATGCAGAGTTATTTTTTTGAAGAAAAACTTCAAGTCATTACCCGATCGAGAAAGCTATACAGAAAAATTATGTTTACTCGAGTATGTACTCGAGTAACAAGGTAATCAAAATTGATGTGCTCTCGGCCTTGAAATCCTACCAACATTACTGGAGTAAAGCATCGAGTAACCAAAAGTTTATTTGAAGGTTTACTCGAGTTGGTACCCGAGTAACCTATGAAGAAAAGAATGTATTACTCGAGTAGATACCCGAGTAAACATGCATTTCCAAAGGTTTGATATTTTGTTTATTCCATGCACTACCCGAATAATCTCATATTTGTTTGTTGACTTGTAGTTTATCAAAGTTTTCCCGATGATACTCGAGTATGTACTCGAGTAAACTTTAATGGATACTCGAGTAGCTACTCGAGTATAAAAACCCAGAAATTTAGAAATCATTCAAACGTTTGTTGATTTGTTTCCTGTATGATTAACCTTTCATTGTATTAGTATTCCTAACATATTTACAGAAAAACAATGAAGAAATCATATCAAATAAGGAAAGTCAAATGAGAAGTTCAAATGCCACTTACCGCCAATGGATATATTTCAAATACTGGAAAAGTCAATAGTGGCTGCGCACTCTCCAACGGACGAGAAGAAAATGTTCCAACGGTCATCACCAACATATCTATATATGTGGGAACATCCAAACAGAGAAAAAACAACAAGAACACACACAAACGTATCATCAAGTTCATCACTCTGTTTTACTCATTTTAGTAATTCTGTACTTCAGTGATTCTTACTCACTCTGAGAGAGAGATATTTCATTCAAACTCAATATTTGTTATTGAGATAACTTAAGGTTGTGGAACCTTGAGTTGGGATTGGATTGCAATTTGTAAGGGGGAGCGAGTGTCCAGGTGAAGGAACTTGCTTGTACTGAGGTGCCAAGAACCCACTGAATCTTGGAAGTTATAGTGAAACTCTCAGAGAAGCTCTGAGGATTGGACGTAGGTCAAAGTGGTTGTGGTTGAACCAGTATAACTCATGGTGTACACTTCGGTGATATTTCTCCTTACTCTTTACTGTTTTAATTTCACCGTCAAGTTTTATATTTGCAACGAAATTTTTAGTATCACCCAATTCACCCCCCTCTTGGGTGAAACGCTTGCTCTAACACAAACATTTTCCAACAAGCTCAGGTGGGGATGTGAGTGGTGTAACCCCCTCCGTAATTATACCCGAAATACGCGATTAAAATGAAATAGAGACAAATAATAATCAAATAAAATTTACTAACCCATCACATGACGGGGTTTTCACAAATACCTTTTGAAATCATTTATAAACTTGGTCTCATATTCACATTTTGAATACAATTACTATGCAAAGATAAATCACATTCATATAAATATCAGAGTGCACAACATAATCATCCCGACAATCCCGGGTACATACCTTCGCTAAAGATACACAGGGCACAATTGCCCATTACAATTCTTCAAATAGAGATTACACAATCTCATCTCAAATTCATAACCCTATATTCAACCGAATCATATACAGTCTTCACAACTCATTGATAACCAACTACCAACTCTCATCTCGAAGGAATCCTAGCCGCTCCCTCCACAAGCCACTTGCCCTGTCTAAATTATTGGTAGGGGAGGGTGAGATTCGAGAGATTCTCAGTAGGGAAACATTATCAATATGCAGGCAAGATAAGTGTTTAATGCATGACATACTTGCATCACATAACTCATGCACACATACAATGACAAATCTATAAGCTCAATGCTTCGAACGATACACATATGGCCATAGCATATATTGAAACATAGCTTCAAATCATTCATGCATGTTCCACATAATCAAGCAAAGCAATAACATGTATAAACACATTAATATAGTTATCAGAGCATGCAGGAGAGATAAGTTACCTACCTTAACCCTTTTATGCCTCGAAACGTGTGCCTCAGTCTACATGCAAACAGCTCAGGGCTTCATATTCGATCCTACAATGTCAAATGTACTATTTAGACACTTCCATAGTGTTTCTGGGGGTTATATGAGGCTATATTGAAAATTTACTAAAATGCCCCCGTGGACCCGACCCGACCCCACCGTACCCGGTCCGGCTGTACTTTTCCTAAAATTTTGACATGGGCTATTCTAACAAATTTTCGTCCAAGGAATCCATTTCCAAACTTGAAATTATCAAATTCAATGTCAATTACAAAATTACCCTTGGTAGCCCTACTTTAAGGTTTCAGGGGCATTTACGTAATTATGCTTTTTTGGCCTTTTCCGAAAAAGTGCCCAACTGTAACGCCACCTAATTTTCGCTCCTGAACTCAATGGAATTATCAAATCATTGAAAATCCAACTTTAAGAACCATTTCTAGAGCTGGCCGAAATTCTCAAGTATTCCGGAGAAAATTGGGGTTTTTCGTTTTCGGCTCCGTAAATGCGTTCCTTTCTACTCCTAACCACTTTATTGACTATTCCATTAGGTTACAACTACCATTTAGTACCAATTTGGGCAACATAACAGCCCTACACACCCATTTTCCATTTTTTAATCCAATGACAATCCGGCGAAATTTCACCGATTAAATTGTCCACAGCAGTCAAAATAGTCAATATAGAAGAGTTTGGAAGTTACCTCAAGCTCCCACTAGCTTTTCTCAAGAGTCGTTGAAACCCTAGCCCTTCTTAACCATGAAAATTGAGCTTCCAACACCTTAAAGAACATGAAAGCGAAGCTTAGGAGCAAAGTTATACGCGTTAGGAGCTAGATCGTCGGAGAAATCGGCTTACCTTGTGAGATTTCTCCTCTCTCTCTCTCTCTCTAAGAGCTCTCAAATTTCTCTCACTAGTATCAGCTGGTTCAGCACATCAGAAATGAGAGCTGAAGATGATGAGAAAATATTTAATTCCATGTTGATGTCATCTTTTATTTCGATGATGTCATAATTCCTATTTTCGGATTTTCTGGCAGATTTTCTGTCCAAACTTTGAAAAATCATAACTAATTCTAGAAAAATCAAAATGAGGTGATTCCAAAGCCAAATGAAATTTATTTAAGTCCACTTTATGGAAAAATATGGGCCATTACCCAAAATTACCACAAAATTCCAGAATTACACAAAACTCATCGCTACCCTAAAACAGAGTTCAGTTTCCATCCCAAATTTTGGACAGTTATATCTCCTAGCTCACAAAATGAAATGGCACAAATTATGTGTCCATTTTGAAGTTTGGGATGTGAAATTTAAGACTAGAAAGTTTCATAATTTTTAGACACCATTTGGTCAATCAAAATGTTCACACAAACGAACTGCCACTGGTAAAAAAATGACTTTTTAGACCGGTTAAAAATGACTTTTTAGACCGGTTTTGGATCCGGTCTTGATACAGCCGGTCTAAAAAGTCTGTTACTTTTTAGTCCGATTAAGCAACCGGTCTTAAAAATCACTTTTTTAGACCGATTGTTCGAAGACCAGGTCTAAAAAGTCCATACTTTTTAGACCGATTGTTTAAAAACCGGTCTAAAAATTTTTTTCCAAGACTTTTAAGACCGGTTCTTAAAATAACCGGTCTTAAAAGTCATACTTTTTAGACCGGTTCTTAGAATAACCAGTCTAAAAAGTACTTTTAACCGGTTCTTCTAAGAACCGGTCTTAAAAGTACTTTTAAGACCGCTTATTCTAATAACCGGTCTAAAAAGTGATTTTTTTTAAAAAAAATAAATATGGCTTTTTTTTAGTGCTCTACCTGTGTCACCCATTTCACTCGAGACTCTGAACAAAGGGCAATGCAAAACAGAACAAAACAAAGAAAAAGAAAGAAAGAATCATCTTTTTATCATATTCACTCAACTTTTCTACCAATCTATATCTCTGAGATAAGAGCAACTTATCTTAGATTTATTCAATGTAATGAGTTCAAAATTTATTAGATGCTCATCACTTATTCAGCTAACTTCACTTGACATCAAGAGTATAACACACATACAGTCATTGAGTTCAGTTTATCGCACATCAATAAATAATACAACTGCTTACCATCTAAATCTTCAGCAGCATCTCCACCCTCATTAGTAAAGTTACGAGTTTCAACCTTCAATCAAAAAACAAGCATCATATTGCCCCCATATAATTATATATTCCAATGGCTTCGGCAAAGATTGTGTGCAAAAATATTCTACATAAATACTGAATGACTTAATGTCTTCTTCTTCTTCTTCTTCTTTTTAAACCAACAAATGGAGTCTCAGCCCCATCCGAAACTGCAAAAATGAGAATGAACCATGCATTTGCACAGTTAGAGATACCTCAAATGATAACATCGGCAACAATAATAAAAATATCTTTTGGTTTAAATTAGATACCAGACAATTTTTCTGTATTCTCAGCTAAGTTGTCAACTAAATCATCAGTAGGATCTATAATTGCGACTTTCTTCTTCTTCTTCTTCTTCTTCTTAGTAGGATCAAATGGGGCAATCTGTCACTCAACAAATAAGGCCTCAGAAGGGAGTGCTTTTTGAACCAACAGAAGTATCAGGTAATTGTGGTAACAGATGAATGGGGTTGCTAGAGAGTAGAAACATGAAATATAACAACTTATAGACTATAACAAAAAAAAAATTCTTGCATAGCTAATCAAACGAAACACAAAGCAGAACAACGTTGTAAAATCATAAATAATTAAAGAGGGAAAAGATGCTTATCATCACCTCCTTCTTATCATCACTTACAGTATACTAAAACTAAAAAAATGAAAAGATGCTTCCTTCGCAACAAAACAAGGTTGATGTTCTCTTCTTCAACCTTTTCTAAAATGCTGAGTCTGCAAATCACATTCATGGTACAAATCTATGTGACCAAGCAAAGCAAGACCCATCCTAGAGATAGAAAAGCAACTACAGTGAAAAGTCGCGAGGAAGAAGATCAGAGCAAGCGAGGTTGTGGTGGCGACAAACTCATTTAGTGCAAGGGTGAGAGCACTGCAACAACAAACATGAGAATGAGATCGAGTGAAGATGACCGAGCTCACAGAGTAATCGCACCAAGAAGAGAGGTTTCAGATTAAAAGAGCGAAAATTAGGCGCGACAAAGAGGAGATTCAAAAATTTAGAGTCGATATTTTAGTCCAGTTATAAATAAAACCGGTCTTAAAAGGGTGAAATTTTTTTTTAAAATTTTCATATTTAAAAAAAATCCATATTTTTTAAAAAAAAATATCACTTTTTAGACTGGTTATTATAAGAACCAGTCTAAAAAATATGACTTTTAAGACCGGTTATTTTAAAAACCAGTCTTAAAAGTCTTGAAATGTTTGATATTTAAGACCGGTTATTATAAATAACCGGTCTTAAAAGTTTAAAATTTTTTATTTTTTATATATTTTGATATTTTAAGACCGGTTTTATTTATAACCAGTCTAAATAATTTTTTTAAGACCGGTTTTTTTAAGAATCGGTCTTAGAAGTTCTATATAATTACAAAACTGCCACCGGTCAAATTTTTTAGACCTTATCCGCTATAACCGGTCTAAAAAGGGAATTTTGTACTAGTGTGCCCAGAATAGAGTTTCACTGGACAGAATTTCAGATTTTGCATCTTTGCTTCCAATGGTCCCATTTTCATACCAAACATCATTCCCACATAAATTTTCACAAAGAATCCATTGGAAACACCAAATTAATCAAATTCACATCACATTGACATGTTTTCACAACAATCTCAACATGTCAACACAATTTACATTTCGAAACCTAACATTGCAACTTTTCCATTCCAAAGTTCCAAACCAATTTCAATGACATCAAAACACACTATGACACCATTTCCAACAAATACCCCATTCAATCCTTCAATGTATTCTAAGTCAATTTGGATGTTAATCCACAATTGAACTCAAATACAGGGTTTTGGCGCTGCTCACAACACACACGAATCACATTCGAGTGCCAAATCACATCATATTCTCCAAAAGGGTTATTTATCACTAACCACATTCACTTTTGGAGTCATTAACCCTTAATCACAATTTGGAATCTTGCTAAATCGAGGCTTAGCAATTCACTAATCTCAAGCTTATTCTCTAAGTTCAAGTCTCAAAAGTCGAGGTATTACAAGTGGGTTGCCTAATCAATTTTCAAACAACATAAACTCAAGGTAACACTTAATTCCAGCCATCATCTATATAAAATTTTCCGAATGAGTGGTGTTTGTATGTGAAACTAGGGACCATGCAAGACACTCAATAAGCCAGCAAATGAGTGCTTTCAGTAATGCAAAGTCCAAAAACCATGAGTAATCAGCGATGCACTTGAAACGACAAGTAATGTATGTATTAAGGGAAGTCAAAGATAAAGCCAGGTCTGCAACACACAAAAAGAATTTCACTCCAAAATTCTGTCACCCACTCAATTACTGGGCAGATTCCCAAGAATTGCTTTTAATCAATTGTGAAGAATGCAACTCCGCATAACAATCAGACATGTAAAGCTTTAGAAATTACTAGTGCAGCAGCTGCAATAATGAGAAAAGGTAAAACCTCACAGGCTAGCAATCTATTTCAAGATAGTGAAGTAGCAAAATCCAGAACAGGATAGAAATTGGCTCTCTGACTTGTTCAAAATTTTCTTCTTACACAGAACACCCTTGAATCTGTCCCTTACGAAAAATTAAGCAAAGTGTTTCGATGTGCAGTGGAAACAATTCCTTTTCCTTTTTTAAAAAAAAATCAACAATTCAGGACAATTAGCTCAATTGGTGAAAATGTGTGAACTCCAGCTCAAAAATGGTAGATCTCAGAGTTCAAAAATAAACTTGGTACATGACAAAAAAGAATTATTTGCTAGTTAAGCCAATAGATATCCAGCAAGCAAACTCATAGCACTCCATACCAAACATCAAATATCCACCCAAAAATCACAGCTAGTACAAGACCAAAATTAGATTCGAACTCACTCAGAAATTTATTCAAGAGCTTACGCCAATGACACACAACAATAGGTATCACAGTTAAGCAATCAGATGCAATAAGCTACCTCATTTACTTCAAGCAACCATGAGCAGCAGCAGGTATACACATGCAAAACAAAACAACAGCAGAAATTTCCAACCAGAACCAAAGTTATTCCTATTATTTCCTTATCGCCATAACACAATCTAATGACAACTAAGTTGCTAATATGCACAACTTGTAAATCCAGCCACAATTCAAGCAATAAGGCCAGAATATTAGATTCCAACCAACAATGTCATAAGCATGGTTATCAAATCGAGATACAAATCGTGAATCAGAAAGTCTATTTTTGGAATTGTGAATCGAAACGTATCATGAATCATAAGATTCATGATCAATTATTTAGAATGATATAATGTAATGTTCACATAAGAGAACATCAAAAGTTTGTAGATATTTGTAATTTAGCATTTTAAAGACAAATAGCAACACTTCAAATTTCATAAACTTAACATTTAAAGAGCAAACATCAAAATGACAAATAGTCCCAAAGAATGGGATTAAAATGCTTTTTCTACTGTGTGAGGAATGGAACAATCTAACAAAGAATGTAATAGCAAGGAGAAAGAGGAATAAAAAATAGGGTTATGATGGGATAAAAGGAAATATATATGGCTCAATATCTTGATGTGATAAAAGGAAATACATATAATCTTTTTTCTACACAAAAGGATTAATTAATTAATTAATTACATATCCCATAAATTATGGAAATTACTTAGTCTGAATAAAATTCGATTGAAATATATCAAATATCATGAATTCATGATAAATATTAGATTTAGATAATTTATATATAATCTTTTTTCCTTAAAAAATGTAATCCTCTTTAATTGAGATTCTTCAATTTAGGTGTTTTACTTTATTCTCAAAGTCAAAAAGGGAAATATTAAAAAAAAAAGGAAAGAAGCTGTGAAAAGTGAAAAAAAAACGCAAACATTGACTGAATTCACTGAATGAAAAAGAAAATTAGGGGGGATGGAAAAAAATCAGGGGGTCGCGCATAGATCTAGGTCGGATTTGTCGCGACCCGTCGTTTGCAGCATCACACGATTCTGCTAGGAATCACGATTCAGGCTAGAATTGTGTGATACAGGGCCGATTCAAATCCAAATCGAAACATCCAGCTAATTTGCATCGCTGGAATAATCTTTTGAATCGATTCGTGAGGTGCGAATCACGATTCTTCCAATTCTAATAATGCTGGTCATAAGTGTTAAATACAGCACAAACTAATGACAATTTGGCCAAGCAATTGAATGCATGGCACTAAAACTATCTAGAATCCATGAAGAAGATGCTAGTACCCACCAATCTGAAATCAATGAATCGAATACAGTAGCAGTGAATGCAATTTAAATGTTTAGATCTCAAGGAATAAGCCCAAAAAGCAAGCACACTTGACACTCTTTTTTTAATTAGTAGCAACATAACTTATCAAACTTTAAACAGTGAAATATGTCAAGATAATCAGATGAGAATAATTGTTATGTATTCTGATGAAAGGGTGATTACTTTTATACACAAAAGAGAATCAGATATGTCAATGTTTCTAGATTTGAAATTTGAAAATAATATCTTCATATCCTAACAATTATCTCCTATAATCTTTAGATTTAATTAATCCCTATAATCATGGGATTCCTAATAATATATATGAGATTCTACACTCCCCCTCAAGTTAGACTATAGATATGCTTCATGTTCAACTTGCTAATGAGATATTCGAATTTTTCCTTGGATAATCCTTTAGTAAGAATGTCCACGGTTTTCCCTTTAAATGGTACGTGTTGCAGGTCTACGACATCTTCTTCAACCTTCTCTCTTATGAAGTCTTTTTCTACCTCGACATGCTTGGTTCTATCATGCTGAGTTGGATTGTGAGCAATATTGATTGCAGCCATGTTATCACAATAAACCTTGATTGGAAGATTTATACATTTTTTCAGATCTTCAATAACACATTTTACCCATATGCCTTCACATGCCAAGTGTTACAACTCTATATTTAACCTCAGCGCTACTTCGAGCTACTACACTTTGCTTTTTACTTCTTTATGTGACCAAGTTGCCCCACATGTACATATCGTATCTAGAGGTGGATTTCCTGTCATCTTGATCACCTGGCCAATTAGCATCTGTAAACAATTCTACATTCCATTTATTGGTCTTCTTGTACAATAGCCCACATCCACGAAATCCCTTTTAATAACATAGGATCCGGTAGACTTAATTCAGATGTTTTTGTTTAGGAGCATGAGAGTGATGGCTGACCACACTAACTGCAAATGCAATGTTTGGTCTATCATACGACAGGTATATCAGTTTGCCTACCATACGTTGGTAATTTCCTATGTCCATAGCTTTGACAAGGTCTGCTTCTTCATTTATTTTATCAACCCAAATTGGTGTGTCACTAAGTCTGCAGCCCATTATTCTTGTTTCCTTTAGAAGGTCCAGTATATACTTTCTTTGGGAGATATAGATTCCTCCCTTCGACTGAGCAACATCTATCCCAAGAAAGTACTTCATTTCCCCAAGGTATTTGATTTGGAATTCTCATGCAAGGTCTTTCTTAATTTGACTAATCTCTACCTTATCGTCTCCAGTAAGAAATATGCCATTAACATATACAGTTACATCAGCCATCTTACCCTTATGATGTTTAAAAAACTGGGTATGATCGCTCTACCTTTTAGTGTATCCATGTCTTTTGAGAACTCGAGTGAATCTATCAAACTAGGCACATGGAGATTGCTTCAATCCATATAATAACCTCTTCAACCTGCACACTTGATTCGCTTTATTCCCTAGGAATCCTGGAGGTAACTTCATATACACATCTTCCTTGAGTTTTCCATTAAGGAAGGCATTCGTGACATCGAGTTAATAGAGACCATAAAGTTGCTTTACACGCCAAATCGTCATCCTCATCAGTAGATCTTGCAAAAGACAGTAAGTAGCAAAGAAGCAGCATGATATCATTCATCATATGCTAATTGACTCACTGATAGTAAGTTGTATTTTAGTTTTAAAACATGCAATACAAAGTGCAAAGTAATTGTAACAGAGAGTTTAACTAAGCCAACTCCAGTCACAATAGATTCGGAGTCATCAGCAATCCGCATGATCATTCCCTTGGAAATGGGAGTATAAGATGAGAAAATAGTCATATCATCAGTCATGTGGTCAGAGGCTCCTAAGTCAACAATCTAGCAATTACCAATACCCAGACCCTTTATTGTAGCCAAGATTTGCAAGAAATTACCTCTTCTCACTACCATGGCAATAGGTTGTTTTGTAGTCTAAAATTCCATGATTTTACTCAGCTAATTATTCTAGGAGGTCTTACCACCTTTTGAAACTTCAATCACATTGCCTCTTCCTCTCCCCTTCTTGGGCTTCCAATTAGCAGGTTTACCATGGATGTCCCAACAACTGTCTGTTGTGTGCCCCTGTTTCTTGCAATGATCACAAAATGGACGACCTTTAGAACCTTTTGATTCTGTGGATCGAACAGCAAGAGCTGAGGCCTCGAGAGATAAACTTGATATCTCTCTTACTTCTTAGAGCGCAAAAATCAAACAACTCAAAGTTCAACGTACGGTGGTTAAAAATTGTATCTATAGTGGCAAAGTTCATTTATTTCCCTTCTGTGAAATAATGAAAGTCACTTTGCAGATGTATCATTCAGTTGATCATTTTCGACAATTTAGATATGTTAAGATGTTAACTCTTAAATATTACTACATTTGGCCCTCACTACAGAAAAAAGGTATTTTGTAGCGGTGTAATTGTAGCGGTTATATTAAACCGCTACAAATTATAGTATTTGTAGCGGTTTTCACCTAAACCGCTACAAATTTGTAGCGGCAAGGTTTTTTTGTAGCGGTTGGTTACACAAAACCGCTAGCAATTTGCGAAATTCCCGCCAAAACTTGTAGCGGTGATTTTGTAGCGGTTAATGCACAGAAACCGCTACAATATTCCCGCCAGTTGGCGCGCCAACAGTGTAACGGTTATTTGTAGTAGTTACAGTAACAGAACCGCTACAAAATACCAAAGGTCAGAAGTTTGTAGCGGTTATGCCCCTATAACCACTACAGAATTTCAAGAGTCTCAACATTTGTAGCGATTCTAGGAAATAACCGCTACAGAATTTCAAACGTTGTGAACTTTTGTAGTGGTTATTGTAGAACTGCTACAAATTTAATTATTTGTAGCGGTTACAGTAGCGGTTATTTGAATAACCGCTACTAAAATCTGGCCTATTTAAGCCACCACCTCCCTCATTTCTCCTTTTGCTCATTTTGTTTCCTGAGGTTTCTCTGAGTGATTTCTTCAAGATTTGAGCGTTCAGACGTCTATATAGGAGTTTTTGCTCAGTATTTCTCAGTATTTGCACTTGAGGTACGTATATAACACGTATTTTATTTATATTTGTATTTTTATTATATTTTTGCATAATAATGTGACTAATTTTTTTTTAATTTTTACAGTTGATATGGCTTCAGGACAGGATAAGGGGAAGGCCCCTGAGGTCCCCAGACCGATTTTACGGGGTGGCAGCAGCCGGGCAGGGGGCAGCGCGGAGGCAGGGCTATCGCGGCATCTCAGCCCATCGACGATCCCACAGGCGACGACCGCACCAGAGGTGCCTGAGGTTGGGGGGCCAGATATTAGCGTTGAGGACTTCCTCAACGAGGAGGAGTTCGAGATCCCGATTGGGTTCAGGGAGATGGAGCAGTTCCTCAATGAGGAGGATGCTCGGGAGCAGAACAACCCACGAGGGTCGTCTTCGCGGCCCACTGGGTTTGAGGTGCAGGTCGAAGGTAAATTAATTTTTTAATTTAGTAAATTATTTATTTAAATTAGAAATGTTAACTTTGAATTACAATTTATCTAACGTGCGGTAAACTGTGCAGACGAGCAGGGGAACGTTTCGACGAGGAGGCTAGACGTGGCCGGTGTGAACAGCTTGGACTGGAGCCTCCGAGTTATAGTGCCGTGGAATGAGGGCACTGACCAGCCGATCCACAATGGGGGTCACCTGCTCAACCGCTTCCTGAAAGACCTGGGCGCGAATTGGATGCAGTTCCCTCTTAATTGGTGCCAATTTTGAATTTCATGAAATTAGTAGCGGTTTTCAAAACCGCTACTAATTTCATGAAATTTAAAATTAGTAGCGGTTTGTTAACCGCTACAAAATAAAAAAATGTCATTTTTTTTCACCAACAAATTTTCAATTTTTTATATTTGTAGCGGTTTGTAAACCGCTACAAAATAAAAAATTCTTTTTTTTTAGCTCTCAAATTTTCAATTTTTTATATTTGTAGCGGTTATATAACCGCTACAAATATCTCTGAAAAAAATTTCGTCCATGTGGGTGTTGTAGCGGTTAAGTTGAACCGCTACAAAGGATGTAGCGGTTATTTTTATTGAGTAGCAGTTTTATATAATCGCTACAAAACCGCTTGCAACGTACGATTTAGTAGTGGTTTGAGTAACCGCTACTAATACCCATTTTTAACCGCTACTAAATCACGTTTTTTTTGTAGTGCATTCATATAAGAGCTAGTTGGGGATTGGATTATTTGGTCCTAAATATAATACCTCAATTCACTTTGACTCCCAAATTTATAAATTTTTTTAAGTATTCCTATTATTGTATACATTAAAGAGTTTATACAAGAGTGGTCATGAAAAAATATGGCATTTTAGGGAAACAACATATATTTGTTACAAATAACTAAAATAACTAAGATTTGTTATAAATAACTAAAATAACTAACTTCTTTGATCTACCCAAATTTGTCAACCAGCTTTAATATTAAGGATCGGAGGTAATATGTTATATGTTTAGTATGCTAACCTGGGAATTTAAGGGTCTAATAGACTATTTAGAAAAGTAATATTTCCTCCTATCCTTAATAGGGAGCTATATATATAACTAATTTTTATAGGTTTAGGAAATTAGTTAAATTAGATATTTATAAAAAATGTATATTAAATTTTCCAAAATACCCTTTTTAGTTATTATTTGTATTGAAACCACCCCTATCCCTTTGTACTCGCCTCAACACGTCGTTTGATATGCCTTTTGGCTGTTAAAAAAATAAACAGATTGTTTGAGGGAAAGTTATAAATTTGAGAAACAAAGTTTATGAAGATATTATATTTATGGCTAAAGTAACCTATATGTACGATCAAATTTGGGAGTATTAGCAATAGTAGGATAATTAATGTGCATAGCTAGGTTTAAATCGGAATACAAATGTGTGTGTGTGTATGCCGTAAATGACATACTCATGTTTAAAACCGAAGTTACATTCCATTTCTAAGGCTGACTTATATATATAATCCGCACTAATTTATAAACTATATATGAACAGTAGTATGAATAGTATGATGTATCTAAAATCTCTTGTGAATTCATCCCAACCAGCATATTCTTATTAAATAAAAGTATACATTCATATGAAAATTTAATCAAGTGACTTATACTATTTGCCTTATACATAGATAACATGCCAATAAGAAAATAAATAGTTTTCATCAATGTTTGATTGACATGTCAGTTGGTTGAGAGGAACAGTTTCTTATTCCCTAGTTCGATGTTGAGAGTTGAGAGAGAGAGAGAGAGAGCGCGCGCGAAGAAATTAAATATTTTTCAGTTCTCTTGCTGTGTGGCTACACACGCACATTTATCTGAACCTGGTACCTGAAGAAATTATTAAAGTCGCTTTAATTTTATTTTGAACTTTGACTCCATAGCTAGCTTCACTGCTGTGAAGTTTGAAGATTCATTCACGCATATGCGAGGACATGGTTGGTTACATTGAACATTAAATGTATAAAACAAAAGTAAAACTGACATTCAAACATATAGTTTTCGTCGTACAAATAGGGACCACTATGAATAAATAAATAATAACGATAGCAAACAGTGGTGGTCCTAGCTCGCAGATAGTGGAAGGTAATAGGAATCCAAACCATTGGCCTAAAAATATTGTAACAGTTGGCGTTACAGTTGGAATTGGATGTGGCTGTTTTTTCGGATATATACAAAGGGAAATGATAATATTGAATTCTTAATTGCATATATATATATATATATATATATGTTGTATTTGTGCTTTTTTCGTAGAATATATATATATATATATATATATATATATATATTAAAAATCTCAAATTTCCTACAGTAATCTCAAAAATAATATACATGATACATTCCAAAAGTGAGGAATTGAGAGAAAACATGTATAAGCATAATGATTAGATGCCACATTTCCTTTACATGTAGTATGAATGCTAAAGTAGATAATATAATTTAAAATGTTAAATGAATGAATTCGTGTTTAAAATCATTTTTTTTTCAAAAAAAAAAAAAAGATAGATTATTGAACTCATTAATCTTCTATAAGTTTGGTCATATACTACTACTCAATCTATGACCTCGATATAAGACATATTTACCATATTTATTCTAAATTACCCTTGTTGATAATCTCTTATGAGGGTGAGAGTGAGAATTAAAGAAGATTGTTTTAAGGAAAAAAATATCATATTTATTATAATTAACTAACCTACATAACCTCTTTAATCAAATCAAGTTAGTTAAATAGGTCTTATAATAAGTACTAAATGAGTATAAAATATCAAATCCTAAGCCACACTATTAACAAGTCATGAATATCAAGGCCAATTCTTCTGTGAGAGAGAGTTAACCTTAACATTTGTCTAAAAAAATTTATAACAGTAAGAAAAAAAATTCAATATCATGATATAGATTTTTGAATCATTTTATTAGTTTTGATATAATTCTTTTTTTAAAAAAAAAATTAGAGGACCAGATATTAACAAACTGAAATTACAAGTAAAATCAAACACACAACCTCCCACATATGCCACTAGAGTACAAATGGCACAAGACCATTGGCATTTTGAAAGCACCCTAAATCCAAACAAAGCACAAATCGGCAATCCATCCACCCCACCAGTAGGTTTGATTCTGTTTTGAAGACACTGTTTAAAATAGATTTTGGTCAACAAAGCCAAAAATAGGGGGGGATCCAAATTAAAATAATCTACATAGAAACTTTCCCATACGTCCTTTCCAATTTAAAGCAGAAGCCTAATATGAGAGATATCAAAACGTTGGCGTCTGGTTCTGAATAACAAACCAATCATTAATTTTGTAGATAAACATATACTCCCTCCTACCTTTAATATAAGATCTAATTGATTTCTTTTTTAAAGAGATTAATGAAACTAAATAAGTTAGTTAATCATAGCATATATATGTCTTATATCATTTGATTATATATCAGTTTATAAGTTAGACAAATTATTTTGCTATAAAAAAATAAATAAAAATAATTTAAATTAATTTATTTAGCTTCCTTAATCTATTCAAAAAATTCAATTGTGTTTTATATTAATAAGGTCTTAAATATAAGACATATTCTTCATATTTCTTAATATTTTCCTAATTTACCCCTATTGATGCTCCTACAACAATAATCAAGAAAGAAAAAGAAGGAATAAATGAAAGAAGATAACTAGAGTATTTTAGAAAATACGTATTATATTAACTAACATAACTAACTTCTTAATCAAATCAAATAAATATTTCTTATATTAAGACAAGAAGGAAATATATCAGAATCTATGGAAATAGTAATAAAGAGATACAGCTGTACTGCATTTTGAAAGCAATAACAAGGAAGCAGCAGAAGGATTGATGGTAACCTAACAGAGGAAGGAAAAGCTAGCTGGCAAATCTGGTGGCTGCACCAAAATGCAACGTGGGAGAGAAATAGAGAAGGGAAGAGGGGGGCCCTGAAACTGGGAGATTCAAGAGCATGCAATGAGATAATATTCGTACAACTTAACCTGTTGGCAGTCACATATATAGAGGTCCCCAAGCTTGTTCAATCAATTTATCCGTATCTTCTCTCTTTTCAATAATTCATGCACGCTTAGCAGCTAAACAAGCATTGTGGTTGCTTCATAGAATTGTCCCCCACACACTCATGGGCCCTCCTTAGCGTCTTTCTCTTCCTTCTCGTCGTGAAAAGGACTATCTTCTATTAAATGAGAGAGAGAGAGAGAGAGAGAGAGAGAGAGAGAGAGAGAGAGAGAGGAGGAGAGGTAGGAACCGCTTTCTTTCTTGTTAAAAACTGAGTAGAGACTTCTTGCTCTTAAAAAAACTTATTTTGCTTTACACCATGATTATAGGCCAACCCATATTAGTAAGTCATGCTAATGAATTGGTGAGCCAGTCTTCTAACTAGTCCTATCAAAAGTTATGGATGGGTTAACTGAGTTGGATTTTATATTTTTTTCTTCTCCATTTGTTTAGCCTAAAATGGCATTGTTTTGAGGTAAAATATAGCAGTCCCATAGACTTGTGTTTTACTTTCAGTAACTATCTTTTACTGGATTATGTATAATTTATATATATATATATATGAATATTTCATTTACTTGACTTGTCGAGGAGAACCTTGGAGTTGAAAGATTTCCGTCTGAATAAGAGTAAGATAGAATGTATGTATGTATGTATGTGAATGCATTCCAACTTTGGTAGGAGCCCGGCTAGTATTGATTTGGAGGGTAAATTAGGAGATCAAACATTCCACAAAGTGACGAGATCAATTATATATACATAAGGATGGTGAATGCTGAAATTAATGGAGACATTTCACACAGAATACAAGTTGGTTGGTTTAAGTAGATAAAAGCTACTAGAGTTATTTGTGACAAAAAAGTATCTAATGAACTTAAATGAAAGTTTTTGTAGAACTGCAATAAGACTAGTAATGCTATAATATGGTACTGAATATTTGGCTCTAAAGGAACAACAAGAGCATGAAGTTAGGGTAACAAATATAAGGATATTAAAATTGATGTGTACTCATACAAAAAAGATAAGATTCAAAATAATAATATAAGAGGAAGAGAAGGAATAGCGCATGCATGTTGAAAAGAAAATAGTAGAAAATCATTTGAAGTGTAGTTTGGACAAGTATAAAGAAGGTTGTTGGAGCTGTTATGGAGTCTTCTAAAAAAAGGGTCGAGGAAGACCAAAGAGAACGCTCAATAAAATCACTAAATGAAACCTTTTGGTTAATAATATATTTGAAAATTTTGATTGTTAACAGAGCACAATGGAGTAATGCAATCCAAGTAGTAGACTTGTTATTGTTGTTGAATGCTTCATTTACTCGTGGGTGAATGTTTTTTATTTAAATATTACTCTCTCAGAGTTATTTGTGAATATTTTTGTATAAGGTTAGTTGCATCAAACACGCTAATGTATTTTTTCAATAGGACTCAGCATCATAAAGTAAACTTTTCTTTTTCAACTTTACTCGTAAAGCATTTTCTCAACTACAATGAGCACCCCAAATTTAAAATACTATGTACAACTAAAAAATATTTTAGGGTGCTAAATGCACAAATAATTACTTTAAAATACTTAGGGTGCTAAATGCACAAAAACTTTACTTTTAGAATACTAAGAGCTACTGAAAACCTATTTTAGGGTGCGGGATGCATAAAAATTACTTTAGCTAGGATGCTGAAAAAGGTGTTGTATGCAACTTAAGCCTTTTTTGTATATTCTAATTAAGTTATATTTTTTTATTCATTGGGTTACCCCGTTTTAATCACGGTTGAACTATTTTCTATCAAACCGCTATTTCAATAGGTTTTCTATGGCAAGAGATATTTTTTTCATTTGATGATGTTGTCTTAGTGAATTTTATTTTTTGTCATTGGCGTCTTTTCTCAAAACATTATTCAACTAGGGAATCACATATATAATTTGTATGGCAGGAGATATTTGATTCAATCACAGTCGAACTAATGAAACTTGAATTAATGACTTATAAGAAATTTTATATTTTATATTCTTATTAAAATTGATATTAGTTTCTACATTTTTTATTTTAATCTTAAAAACAAGATATAGAAATATAACAATACTTTTTTAGCCGCAATCGAAACAACGAGCAATATAGATTTTACTGTGTGTTTTACCATAAATTTAATAGTTATCTCTTACGTTTTATACAGTCACCAATATTGACAACAAACAGGAATATCGAAATCGAGTGATTGAGTGTAAAATTATCACTCATAATTACAGATTGCAAATAAGATATTAATGATACATATATCATGATTGAAAATGTGGTTAATAACTGTATGTATGGTTTTTTCACTTGACTACAATGGTAATAATGTAATATATAACAATGAGGGGAAATTAATTAATTTATCCATCAAAAACTATTAAACAAAATCCTATTGCTCTCAGAATTATTTTTTTAAGGTTTAAGTCTTCAACTTGATTTTAGACACTGAACCTTGGTTCTCCGTTTTTTCTTTTTATAATAATATACTCCCTTCAGTCCTATTAATCCTATTTATAAGCAACTTTTCCCTGATTGCGCAAAACAAACTGATAGTTAAAAGCAATAAGTATGTCAAAAATGCCATATTTTTTTCATACATGCCTCTATTTATGAAAAGAATATAGGAGAGAGAATAAATAAAAAGTATGAGAGATAATGAGTATAAGATATGAGAAAGAATGATTATTTAATAAAGGTAAAATAGGAAAAAGAAACTTATATTTTCATGTAAAAAGTCAAAGTTGCTTATAAAAAGGATCAAATTTATAAAAAAGAAAATTATTTACAAATAGGAGCCGGGGAGTAATTGATAGTACGAGCCGCCTTGGAAAAACTAAAAAGCCTATAAAGAGTGGTGTGGATGATCGAAGGCCACTAATTAAGTTAGCTATTAATTAATAATATTATTATTATTTTATTAAATGGAATAAGTGTTGAATGATCCACTCACGAGGAGCTATCATTGTCTTTAATGAAATTCTTGTGTCTAAAGAAAAGTCCAAAAGTGATTGAAGAAAGGGTTATATATAGTTATACTTTAATTTAAGGTCTTTGCTAGGTCTTCTTGTCTTGTACAGACCTATTATTCTCTTTTCTTTCTTTGCAACTTGCAATCTTCATTATCTTATTGTTGACAACCAAGAAATGTAGATCATGTGGTCCTCGCCTACATTTTTTAGCCACATTCACCCTAGATTATATTATTATGATAAAGTAGTATAGATGGAAATTTGAAAAATTAGTCGCATTATTTATTACTCATGAATGAATAGTGTGCCAAGTTCTCTCAATAAGTATTTAACATTTATGTATATTTAGGATTTAAACTCAAGATCATTGGTTAAGTTAGCATAACCCCTTATCGGTTGCGTAACATGCTCATAGTGTGGATTTAAATAGTTTAATTTTAAACTTAAATATTATTTTATATTTTTAGTGAATATTTTACAATATATCTTAGCTAATTTTATTTTGTATCTAAACTTTTATGACCTTTTCGTGTTATAGATACATATATATTTAAGGGTAATAAGATGATAGATAGTTATTATGTCCCCCCAAAAAAATTTGAATTATACTCAGAAAATTTTGGTAGTGAGAGCTAAGTCGAAAATTTTTATTATATTGTATTTGACTTAAAGAAACAAAATAAAAATTACCTTTAACAATCTTAAAGTAGAGATCTTTATACACTTTAAATTTAATTTTTAATTATTCCAAAATTTATATAACTAATATATTTTAACCTCAAATTCTAAAGATAATACCTGTTAGGTTCAATTCAAAATTTTAGTCTAAATATTTTGTAATACTTTCAAAAAATGAATATCTGTTAGGTGCCATTTTCGTCGTTTTCCCTATTTATATCAGCCTATCTCTTCTCTCCTTGACTTCTCTTCCCCCCCCCCCCCCCCAAACACATTCTTCTCCTGGTTTTCTTGATCTGGTTCTCTCTCTCTCTTGCTTCCCCCTGAACTTATGGAAACAAGCAGAACTGAGGGAAAGAGGAACTCGACGCACAAGAAAGAGGAAGTCGAAGATGAAGAGGAAGAAGTAGAAGAAGACGACGGCGATGAAGAAGAGACAGATAGTGAAGTTGGCTCTGGAGAAGAACATGGCAGAAAGAGAAGGATCATATCAAATACATACAACAGGAAAGCCCCCAAACACGGCAGCTCCTCGGCAGCGCCACCGTGTTGTCAGGCCGATGATTGCCGGACTGATCTGCGCGACGCCAAACAGTATCACCGGCGGCACAAGGTCTGTGAGTACCATGCTAAAGCACCGGTCGTACCCATTTCAGGGAATGAACAACGATTTTGCCAGCAATGTAGCAGGTAAAGAAACCCTAATCTTCGTATACGTACTTGTTGCTTTCTTTAATTTGGTCTTCAAGGCATATTGTGGGTTGAAAGATCCAAGAGGTTTTATTCACAGGGTTTTAAATTACTTCTCTCTGGTTCAATAATAATAGTCGTGTTTTCTAAATCATAAGATCTGAATTTGAATCTCAATAGGAATCTAAACAAACCAAAATTTGTCTCTGGTAGAAAATATAAGAAACCAAAATTTAATGGGGGTAATGGAACTTACTGCAATTTCTTGTGATTGAAACTTGAGGGACAAACTAAGGTAAGTTCATGGTGGGTAAGGGTAATATGTTAAGAGTTTAAACTCTTATAATATAACTAAAAAAAATGTGGAAGGACAATTTTAATTTGTTGATGGGGTACTAGTTGCTTACTTCGGTTTCACCCTCTTTTGAGAATGAACTTCAACAAGTCTCATTATTGAGGAACGATTTGTGCAAGTTTGAATAAGTAAATTATTTGACTGTTTGGTGTTAGCTTGTGAAAAGAAAGTCATTTTAAGGGAAAAACACTTCAAATTTTTTTTTGGACTGAAAAAACACTTCAATTTGAACATATCTTGTTATATGGATAGTTTTGCAGAGTGCCCAAATCCTCTGCATTGTACATTCTGTTGTGTCACACATTCTCTGAATATGACATGATCCAATTTATAGCTCCGCAATGGAAAAATCTTGGGATTCTTGTCTTGAGCATGGAAATTATTAATTGGATCTTCAATTAATGACTATTTGCTTGTATTATACCTGCTATAAAAAATATGAGTATTTCATTCCTTTTGATTCTTAATATAAGTCACTTTTAACTGTTTTACATAATTAAAATTATCTAGAAATTGTTTGGTTTCCATATTTGCATTCAATAAATACCATACATATACTCTCTTATCCTTTCATTGGGAATTGACAAGAAGGGCATTTTTTAAATAAAACAATTAATGCTATACTAATTCTTTTAAACTGACCTAGATTTAGGATAAAAAATGTTCTCTAGGGTGGCCTATATGAAGGATTAGAGGGAGTAACATTATATGCTTTATATACTTCTTTACTTGTAAATTCAACATGAGTCATCTTGTACGTTATACAAGAAGGTCCGCAAGTAGTTTCACTAATTAATGATCACATAAATAGATTTGGGGTCCCAGTTTTGGTCAATTGAATTACCAAATACAAAATATCACAATCATTAGTTAATTATTCAAGAAGAGGATATTCAATCGAGATATGCCATGTATATTAATAGATAGAGTATTTCAAGCAAAAATATTCTGTATCTATAGCATAATTTCTCAAATTGTGAGTAACTTTGAGTAATTAGAGACTCAAGTAGTTATATACTAAGTTTCTAATTATGGAATGCGTTGCATATATAATTCTTGAATTCAAACCATGTAATTATCAACAAATTTCATGTTTTATTACAGTACTACATATACATCTGTCAACATAACCATATTGTTTTTTATTTTATAAAAATCTATGGTGCTCATAATCACTGGGACAATGGTTCACTTTACTATATGATGTGAATTATTGAAACGACATCATAACTAGGATACAACAGTTATATTTGTGTGAGAAAATCCACTACTGTCCATTCTCTTCCATTTTCATTATCCAAAAGTTTGTGGGTCATATACATATGTCGCCTACTCCTCTTTCTTCCATAATAGATAAGTCTTTGCTTTGACTTGTCAAACTTAAGGCTGTGTTTATTTCTCTTCGTGGAACACTTAGCTACTGTAGTATATAGAAGTAGAGTTACACAGGTTAATTCATTTGGTCCTGTTAAATAGGCAAAAAAAAGAAAAGAAAAGAACCTAACTCATCAATGAGGTTGAGCGACTTGCCAACTTTGCTTGTTTAATTTAACATGTCAAAAAAAAAAATCAATCAACATTATAATTATGGAATTAATCACCTTTTGAACTTGTCCTTGGATATTAATTTCTCTTAGTGGGTTGTAACTTTAATATGCAGGTTTCATGAGCTTTCAGAGTTTGACAACTCAAAACGGAGTTGTAGAAGACGTTTGGCAGGGCATAATGAGAGAAGGCGAAAGGTTTAATCTGATTATCATGGAGAAGGTTATCATTAATTAATTATTAATTAGTTAATTAAAATATCAGTATATATTTATATTGAGACAAACTCATCCATGAACCGCCTTATTGAAATTTACCTTATTGTTCTCCTTGGATGCTCTCTCTCTTCTGTCAATCTTTCAACAAGTAGAGCTTTGCAAGGGACAATATTACTATTATATTTATTTATATTCATGCATTAGTATATTTTTATTTAATGTTAATGTGAGATGCTTGATCATTTTTTCCTTTGTAGTACTGTTTGATTTAGACTAACCTATGTTTAGCATATATATATAGACTTCAAGCCAAAACTAGATGTCCGTCCAATGCATTATTGCGCAAAATCTAATAGGTCATGATATTCATGGAAGTGGCTCAAAGTTTCCACTTGCAAATATGGACGTTAGATCAAATTTGATGATTTAAACTTGATTGTTTTAGAAAGTTAAGATTAATTTGTACCATTTATGTGAACCATACCAAGTTCATTTCTTTTGGTATAAGACACCAAACCATTCACGGTTCATAAAGACTGTGAATCACATCATTCGTAGCTTATAAATAATATATATATTACAAGGTTTATATTTTATATAATTTTATTATTTAGCTAGGATAACTATCACTACAAAAAAAACGTGATTTAGTAGCGGTTAAAAATAGGTATTCGTAGCGGTTCTAACCGCTACAAACTAGGTTAGTAGCGGTTATACAAACCGCTACTAAATCGTACGTTGCAAGAGATTTTGTAGCGGTTATATAAAACCGCTACTCAATCAAAAATAACCGCTACAAAATTTGTAGCGGTTAATAGTAACCGCTACAAAATCAAGAGATATTTGTAGCGGTTATATAACCGCTACAAATATAAAAAATTTTATTTACGTCTTAAAAAAAGAATTTTTTTTTTTGTAGCGGTTAAAAAACCGCTACAAATATATAAAAATTAAAATTTGTTAAAAATGACTTTTTTTATTTGTAGCGGTTAAGAAACCACTACCAAATTTGAATTTCATGAAATTAGTAGCGGTTCTTAGAACCGCTACTAATTTCATGAAATTCAAATTTGCCGCCAAAAAAATTAAATATATCTTTAAAAAGGCGCCTTATTTAGTAGCGGTTTAATAACCGCTACAAATATTTAAAATTTTTTTTGATATTTTTCTTTTTTTTCAATATTATATTAATTAGTTTAGTTTGTTATTATTTTATCTATTTCAATTAGTTTACTATTTAATAGTTTAACTTATTAATAAATTAAAAAGAAAAAATGTAATTGAATATGATTAGTATAAAATTATATTAATAATATTATTAACGATAGTTAAGTAATAAGGAATTATTATGTTTTATAATATAATGTAATTGTATATGAAAAATAGATGAAAATGAGATAGAGTTAAGATATATGTAGAAAAAAAGATGTTTAAAATAAATTTTATAGAAAGGAAAGAAGTATTCTAAAAGAAATTGAAAATGTTGTTACCATATTTGATCGTATTATTCAGCTCCTCTACTCATACGAAAGAAATTGTAAATGAGAGGAAATGAAAGAAGGGTAAGGTGAAAAGAAATTGGGGAGTGTTTGAAATGCGTTGTGATAAGGGTATTTATAGGGATTCACGTATTATTTGTAGCGGTTAATGTAGCGGTTAATGTAGCGGTTACTAATTAGTAGCGGTTATTTATATTTTGTAGCAGTTTAATTATTTGTAGCGGTTAATGTAGCGGTTATTATTTAGTAGCGGTTATTTATTCTTTTGTAGCGGTTTAATAACCGCTACAAATATTATATTAATTTTTTTTTTAAAATTTTTTTTTACATTTAATTTTAACACAAATTTTTTGCATTTTTTGTAAAGAAAAAATTTTTACACTTGAATTCTACAAATATTATTTTAATTTTTTTTTACATTTTATTTTAACACAAATTTTTTGCATTTTTTTTAAAGACAAATTCTTTACAATTGAATTTGATCACTCATCGTCGCCATCCCTACAGAAATTTTGTAGAAAAATTATTGTTATTGATGTATTATTAAATTTAAAAAATTTAATTGAAATGACGTGGACTTAAAAAAACTCACCGCAGTAGAGGTAAATTGTCATCGCCTTCAGGAAAGTAGTTTTCAAAATCAGCTGGCTGAAATGGCTCACTCTCGTAGGCGATGTTATCGCCTTCACCCATGTCGTAAAGGTCTCTTGGCTTTAAATGAACGACCATGTGCCAATCCCTATGCCGCTCGTCCTCGACATAATAAACCTGATGTGCCTCTGAAGCTAGAATATACGGCTCATCATCTTGAGAAATACCAGTATGAATCGGGCGTGAGAAATTGACTGATGTGATCCCTAGGTCGTCAGTTGTCAGTCCCCGAGAAGTCGTGGTATTTGCCCACAAACACTTGAACAGCGTCACGGTGAAACGGCCTTGATAATTAAGCTCGACCACATCAAGAAGCTTGCCATAGTAAGGGACGCCTCCGAACTGCATGTTGGCGTCACTGCTGCTCGCATAACTCATTGTCCCAAATGTGCCATAAACACCCGAATTCTGTGTTTGCAATCCCTGATCCCGTGAAACCGTGCAAAACTTAAAACCATTGACATTGTATGCTGTAAACCGTTTTGCATGATCAAGAGGGCCGATTGCGAGAGATCTGAAATCCGGTGAGTGTGGGTTGTGGTCATTTAGTATTCTGCGCGCAAACCAGGCCGGGAATTCTCTGTGGACCCTCCTATCAACTTCCGAGGATGTCTGTGTACGGATCCTGAGCTGACGCTTGACATGACTTCTGAATTCCCTGCAATTAATAATGGAAAGGCGTTAGTGAAATGAAAGTGAGAAATGTTACGAAAGATATAGATCGAATAACATACATGTGAGTGTACAATTCTTACCGTATGAAAGGCTCAACTTGAGTGCAATTAATCAAGACATGTCTATGTGCTTGGAACTTCTCAGTTGCCGTTAGTTTGAAGTTCTCAGTTGCTCCAACTGGTTTACCAACACGAGGGATAAATTCTCCTGATGTCGGCGCAGGTTCAGGACAATCGTCAACACGAGGCGGGCGGTTGAAAGCCGTCTCAAGATCATCAAAGTACCTTGAGCAAAAATATAGCACCTCATCCCCTATATAGCCTTCAGCTATAGAACCTTCTGGCCACGCCTTATTCCTCACGTAAGATTTTAATTTCCCAAGGAACCTACGAAGTACATAAGAGAAAATTGATATAAAATGATGAAAAGGACAACGAGCAAACATTAAATACGGACAATAAATGAAAGCACATATTTCATAAGAGTACCTCTCAATCGGATACATCCAACGATATTGTACTGGTCCAGCGAGCTTCGTTTCATGAACGAGGTGGACTGTGAGGTGAACCATCACAGTAAAAAAGGACGGAGGAAAGATCATCTCCAAGTGACAAAGCGTAAGAATGATTTTCGACTGCAGCTGATCGAGCTCCTCAACGATCAATACCTTAGAACACAACTTCCGAAAGAAAGAACAAAGTTCCACCAAAACGATGGAAACATCGGGAGGAAGTGTATTCTTTATAGCCAGAGGGAGTAACTGCTGCATAAGAACATGTGAGTCGTGACTCTTCAGGCCAGTAACCTTTCGAGCCTGCAAGTCGACACATCGAGAAATGTTGCTTGAATACCCATCAGGAACTTTTAATTTCTTCAAGGTCGCGAGGAACACATCCTTGTTCGGTTTTGTGAGGGTAAACTTTGCCGGTGTAAATCTGTCATTCTCATCTGGCCAAGCGTCTTCACGAACTCCCATGTCGCGTAAATCTTTCCTAGCTTGAAGGTGATCTTTTGTCTTGCCGGGTTCGTTAAGCAGCGTATACAGCACATTGTCGCAAACATTCTTTTCAATGTGCATTACATCAAGACTGTGGCGCAGTAAATTAGATCTCCAATACGGAAGCGTGAAGAAGATACTTATCTTCTTCCACTGCTGAGGCGCCGAAGTCCTGCGCGTCTTTTGGCGAGTTTGTGCTGAACCGTCGCTTTTTCCAAACTCGACGTCAACATGCTCAAGCTGCTGTAAGATATCTGTACCGGACAAAGTCTGAGGTGGTTCTCTTTTCTCTGGTTTCCCATTGAAGCGATTCCGTTGCAATCTGAACTTATGCGTTCCATCGAGAAACCTCCGATGCCCTATAAAGCACCACTTTCGGCTGTGGGGAAGGCGCAGTGCGTCAGAGTCGAAATTGCAAGCCGGACACGCCGACCCAGTGTGCACGTTCCAACCAGATAATGTGCCAAGGCCAGGAAAGTCACTGATCGTCCACATCAAGGCTGCACGCATGTTGAACAAAGTCTTGCTGTGAGCGTCGTACGTCTCCAAGCCGACATTCCACAGGTCAAGCAATTCCGCAAAAAGCGGTTGGAGATACACATCGATGTCATTGCCCGGTGCCTTTTTGCCTGGAATGATCATAGACATAATGAAAGAGCTTTGTTTCATACACATCCAGGGGGGAAAGTTGTAGGGAACTAAGACTACCGGCCAAATGCTGTAACTTGTGCTAAGATTCCCGAAAGGATTGAGACCGTCGGTCGCCAACGCAAGCCGGACATTTCTGGGGTCAGTCGCAAAATCTGGAAAGTCGTTGTCAAACGTTTTCCAACCAGCTGCATCCCGCGGATGTCTTAATTTACCGTCTTCGTTTTTATCAACGGCATGCCACCTCATGTGCTCAGCAGTTTTAGACGACATAAATAATCTTTGTAGACGAGGTTTCAAAGGGAAATACCTGAGAATCTTTGCAGGTTTCTTCTTCTGCTTTTTCCCCTTCCGAATTGTCTTGTACCTCGATGTGTGACATCTCTTGCACGTCTCCCTGCTGGAATCGTCTCCCCAATACAGCATACAATCATTTGGGCACGCATCAATCTTTTGATAATTCAACCCCAACCTGTTGATGATCTTCTTGGCCTCGTAGAAGGTTGTGGGAATCTCGGCGTCGGGGAATGCATCTTGTAATAAGTCGAGCAACATCGACATTCCCTTATCCGTGATCCCACACAAGCACTTGATATGATACAATTTGACCAAGAAAGATAATTTAGAATATTTGCGACAACCTTGATATAAAGGACGATCTGCCTCATCCATCAAGCTGAAAAAATCCCGAGCTGCTTCATTCCCCATAAAAGCCGGCTCAGAGCCGTGCACTTCTTCGTTGAAGTTATCGCCTTGAAATCCAAACGCATCACGCACAGCGTCATTCACAGGATCATCTTCATCTACTTGAACGCCTACTTGAGAACTTCGAGGAAGAGCCTCGTCATATCTAACGCCGGCCTTCTCACCATGAACTGCCCAGAACGTATAGTCCTCAGGGAAAGGCTTCACAAGCAAATGTTCCTTCACAACATTTCGTGGATGCCACTTCTTGAACTTGCATTTCCGACACGGACAGACGATCTTGCCGTTACAGCTGGCGTGAGTGAATGCGAAATCTAAGAAACTGTTTAATCCGTACAAATATTCAGGAGAATTGCGCGGCAACCTTATCCATGATTTATCCATAGCTACAAGTGAGAGAGAAGAAAGTATAGAGAAGAAGATGAAAGAAGATGAGTGAGAAGATAATGACGAATGCCTAGAACCTTATATTCTGAAAATCCAACGTTTATAACTTTGTAGCGGTTATTAAACCGCTACAACAACCGCTACAGAAATTCCAACGTTTATAATTTAGTAGCGGTTATATATATAAAACCGCTACTACTATTCAAGCCGTTAATTGGTGAGAAATTCAAAATGTACTTGTTGAGTATTAGTAGCGGTTTTATATCTATAACCGCTACTAATGTTCAACCTATTAGTAGCGGTTATCTATATAAAACCGCTACTAATATTAAAGCCGTTGGACATTAAATATAAAAATAATTTTCTAATTTGTAGCGGTTATACATAAGATAACCGCTACAAATGTGCACAGAGGCGGCAATTTTGAAAATTCAAATGATTTGACTGTTTGTAGCGGTTATCAGTGTATAACCGCTACAAATTTACTTATATATTTGTAGCGGTTTCTGAAGAGAAACCGCTACAGATATATAAGTAAATTTGTAGCGGTTATCGTTTCAAAACCGCTACAAATATACATTTATAAATGTATATATAATTTATTTTTTTTAAAATATATTTAAAAAAATAAATTATATATATATTTAATTTATTAAATTATTATATATTTGTAGCGGTTATGTACTAATAACCGCTACAAATATATAAATTTGTAGCGGTTTTAACCAAAAACCGCTACAAATATATACATTTGTAGCGGTTTTAACCTAAAACCGCTACAAATATATATATAATTTATTTTTTTTTTAAATTTAGATTTAAATCATTTATAAATTATTTCAATGCGATATAATAATATAAATATAATTATATAAAACACAATAAGAAAATTCTGAAATAAAATCTCATAAATATTTACAAATGTTTAAAAGAAAAGAAAATGTCCTAAACTAAGGAGCTGGGGGCTGATCCTCTGGTGCTCCCTCAGGTGGGGCTCCCTCAGATGCCGCTGGATCGGGCCGCTGCGCAGACTGAACCGCACCATCGTCATCAGCAGGAGGAGGAGCAGTAGGAGGAGGAGCAGTAGGAGGAGGAGCAGTACTCGGGACGACGTAGTGAGGGACAGGGGGGACCGCTGGATGCTGCTCGTCCGGGAACAGCCGACGCCAGGCTCCCTCGAGCATATTGTTCGCGATCTCACGCCACTGCGTCTGCTGCGCGTACATAGTGTCTGCGTGCACCTGCAGCAGCTGCTGCTGCTGCACGTTCATCTGCTGCATCTGCTGCTGCTGCTGCGCCATCTGCTGCTGCGTCTGCTCCAGATCTGACCGCAGCTGGTCAATCGACTCGTCCCTCCGACGTCTGACCCCTCTAGAGCTGCCAGCCTCAGAGGCGGCGCTCCTGCCGTAGATCATGCTGGGTCTGGCGCCTATCCCCATCCCCCGCACTCGTCCGGGGTGCTCAGGCTGACTAAGGCCCGCCTTCAGAGGAGCCGTCGGGTCCACTGACCCCTGTGACTCCTCAGGCTGGGTCTGTCGCAGCTCAGCCTGCGACAGCTGCATCCGCTCCTGTCATTTTATGAAACAATTAGTAATGACTATTTTTCATTAATAACTTGATTTTATTAAAAATATAATAATAAAATAACTTACAATCGCCGCTTCTGCCTGCTGAGAGGTCGCAGTCCCGTCACGGTGTCTGTGTGTGATGGCGTACAGCTCCGCATAGTCCGTCTGACGGTTCTCCTGCTGTGCCCTCGTCTCCTGAAACAATGAGAAAACAATTAGTATTATGAACTAATCAGCTAAAAGTAAGTGAAGCACTTGAAACGTTACCAGCTCGCTGTAGGTCACAGCAAAGGTCTTCGATCCTGCTGTGTGGTGGATCGTCTGCTGCGCCCGGATCGCGGCGTTCCTCTGAGAAAGCTCCTGGAAAAACAAATAATTAAATGTATTATAAAATTTGAAATTAAATACAAATTAAATTGAAATTATAATTTAATATTTAACAATTAGAAAATTATATATCAAAAATATAATAAATACATTACCTGCGCCTGAGGGCTCCTCCTGAACTGGACGAAACGCGCCCAGTCGTTCGGCGGCACGCCGTCCGGGACGCTCTCCTGCAGCTGCTCCAGAGGCATCGTCCCGTCCCCATCCACGCTGTGGAAGAGACGGTTCCTCCTGTTCCTCCAGGCGTCGCCCATCTTCACGAGGGCGTACCTCTTCCGGTTGGCCCGGACGGCAAACCGCAGCTGAAAAAAATACATTTAAATATCAATAATACTAAAAATCATAATTTAAAAAAAATAATTAAATAGAATTTATTACAAAATATATTAATTAAATAGTTTTAATTACCTGAACCACCTCCTCCCAAGCCTGGTCCTTCGGCCCCTTCGGAATGTGCTTCCACGTCGGGAAGTGAAGGGGGAACCGCATCCAGTTCGATCCCAGGTCGCTCAGGAAGCGGTTGAGCAGGTGACCCCCATTGTGGATCGGCTGGTCAGTGCCCTCGTTCCACGGCACTACAACTCGCAGGGACCGGTCCATGCTGTTCAGACCGGCCACATCCAGCCTCCTCGTCGACACGTTCCCCTGCTCATCTGCACAGTTGACCGCACGTTAGATAAATTATAATTCCAAGTTAAAAAGTTAAAAAATTAAAAAATTAAAAAATTTACCTTCGACCTGCACCTCAAACCCAGTGGACCGCGAAGACGACCCTCGTGGGTTGTTCTGCTCCCGAGCCTCTTCCTCATCGAGGAACTGCTCCATCTCCCTGAACCCACTAATCGGGATCTCGAACTCCTCCTCGCTGAGGAAGTCCTCAACGCTAATCTCTGGCACCTCCACCTCAGGCACCTCAGCTGCGGTCGTCGCCTGTGGGATCGTCTGCGGTTCCTGTGGAGGGTTGGGCTGAGATGCCTCGGTACCCCTGCCTGCGCGCCGCCCCCTCCCTCTGCCCCCTGCCCGGCTGCCGCCACCCCGCAAAGTCGGTCTGGGGGGCATAGGGGCCTTCCCCTTATCCCGTCCTGAAGCCATATCAACTGTACAAATTAAAAAAAAAATTAGTCCATTATTATACAAAAATATAATAAAAATACAAATACAAATAAAAATACGTGTTATATACGTACCTCAAGTGTAAATACTGTGGAATACTGACAAAAAACTCCTATAGACTCGTCTGAACGCTCAAATATCGAATAAACCACTCAGAGAAACCTCAGGAAACAAAATGAGCAAAATGAGAAATGGAGGAGGTGAGTGGTTTAAATAGGCAGATATTAGTAGCGGTTATTCAAAATAACCGCTACTCTAACCGCTACAAATAATTAAATTTGTAGCGGTTCTACAATAACCGCTACAAATATTCACAACGTTTAAAATTCTGTAGCGGTTATTGCCCAGAACCGCTACAAATTTGGAGTCTCTTGAAATTCTGTAGCGGTTTTTGGGCAAAAACCGCTACAAAATCTGACCTTTGGTATTTTGTAGCGGTTTATGTGCATTAACCGCTACAAAATAACCGCTACAAGTTTTGGCGGGAATTTCGCGCCAAATTTGTAGCGGTTTTTTGTATGAAACCGCTACAAATATTCTTGCCGCTACAAATTTGTAGCGGTTTAGGTAAAAACCGCTACAAATTTCATAATTTGTAGCGGTTTAATATAACCGCTACAAGTCCACCGCTACAAAATGCCTTTTTTTTTGTAGTGTATGTAATAAATAGTATATTTTGCTATAGCCACTTGCATAATTTCTTTTCATATAGCATACCAATTGATGGACATATGGATATACGAACTGGTTAGTGAAATAATTAAATCAATGAGTGGTGAGTTTTAGTAACTGAAACATTTCAGCAAAAATTTCACTTTTAAATTGTAAGAATTTTGGCAAAAAAAATTGTAGGAGTTTTGGGCGTACTTGGAATCAATCTGATTGATTCACTAAAATATCTAAATGAAACTAGAGCTCTGATGATGCAGACCTCGATCACATTACAAAGAAATACACCAAAGAGATGAAGAGAAGAGAGCATTTATGAGAAAACTTTTTTTTAAGGGAAGAGAGCATTATTCAATGTTTTCCCTCAATCCTACATCCTATATATAACATATGTATGATCACATAGGAATAAATGTAACTTTTTTGTTAAGTACATGTATCCTCGTATTGAAGGCAATCATGTTTGAGGTATTGTTGAGCACTAAATATGAGCACCTCTTACAATGGGGAATAAATGTAACTTTTGAATGTATGGTTACATAGGAATAGATACCATAAAGTGATATTTCTCTTTATGATAGCCCTTCTTCAAACGGGCTTAGGCCTTAATCCACTAAGGTGGACTTTTATATTCCAATATAAGTAGTATTTAAGATGATAATATTTGGAATGCTTTTTTCTGGTTTCTTTGTTTTTTTTTCCTGGGCATCTAAGATCCTCTTTGACATTATCGAGCCTTCTAAACGTAACCATAAAAGGAAAAATAAAGGCATTAAGGGCATTAATTGGCAGAAAAATTTACTTATGGACTTTGTATATGCATATAAGTGGCTATACGCTTAGGTTTCCAACTGTCAAATATAATAATAATTTCATGATTTTGATTTTGGAAAGTTATTCCTCTTTAACGTTGCATGGGCTCTAGAAAGATGAAGCACTTTGATTTGGTGCCTCCAATAATTTTCGTGACCAAAATAATTTATTATATATACATATGTGTGTATAAGTATATAAGTATATTATAGACAAGCTCATTTCTCATAAAAGGCTAGTTCTCACGTCGTTTATCATAAGAAAAGTTTAATTAAATTGTTGTTTTACTTGATTTCTTGAAACCCATATGGTCTAATTAAATTGTTATTTTATTTGAGAAAAACTGATACCTGGCTAACTAGACACAAACATATTATTAATCATCTGAAATATTAAGAAAATTGAGCCTTTAATTTGCATTAATTCGTATACCGCAAACTAACCTTAAAATATATATGCAATTTAAAAGGGTAAATTAATCCCATCCTCTATAGTTTTATTTAATTTTAAATTATTTTGTGGCAGTTTTTTATGAAATCCTTGTAATTTTTTCTATTATAGACTAAAAAGCAATACATCGTGAGAAGCAGAAGATTTAAGAAGCAAATTATTTTTTCAAGGTTCCACGGTTAATAGTTAAAAAAAGCAGCCATTAGGCCCTTATGACAACGGTAAATCGGGTTTATTGCTTTTTTGAATATCTATGTGAAAATTTTAATGTGAGTAATCAATGCCTACTGAGAAATTATAAAATCTTGATAAAAATAAAATATTATGAGGACTTGATTTAATATTAGTTGAAACTATAACTAAAGGGTGCGGGGTTACTTTTCCCATGAAATAAATAAAAAAGTTAGTCGATTGGATTTCACTTCTGTAAAATGTCCCGTGCTTTAGAGAATGAGAAATTTTTACCCTGAGTACAAAATTAAAGTATAAAAAATGTTATACACACTTATGGATGATTATTATGTCTACCCTCATTATGATTTCTAATCAAGCAACTAGGCGATTATTTTCTCATAGACAGCTAGTCCAAGTACTTTTATTTTAGATTTTCTGGAATAGCATATCATATATTTAGGAAGCAAAAGCAGCACATAAAAAGGATGGTGACTGGGTGGTTTACTTCTTCTTCTTTTTTTTTGTTTCTTAAATATATATCCTATAGCAATTTAATTATTTTTTATCTGAAAAAAATATAACATGTGATCATATGTGATTGGAGAACTTGACAAAATAGAAATAAGAAACTTGATCTAAGTATGGTCCTTTAAAGTTATACTTGTTTTGGATTTTAATTTTTAGAGAACAATTGTTTGCTATATTTGTTGATATTTAAACTTAACTTTTCATTACTACATAATATAAAAAAAATATACTTTCCCACAATTGTTATGAGCAGCCATAAATTCATTAATTTATTCATCTATGTATTTAATAATATAAAAAATAAAAAATCTGATAAACTATACTATTTATAAATCATAAATATATTATAACATATTTTTTAAAGCGGTACTTCATAGATTATGACCAATGGCATAGAACTTCATGCATTTATAGTACATGCTTAAATAAATTAAGTACTACAGTGCATATATTTACGGAGGCTTATTAATAAAATCATGATGTAAGATTTTTTTTTTTTTTTTTTTTGTAAAGAGCGAATAAAATTATTTGTCTGTTTTTGGTAACGTCCAGCGGTAAGTACTTCTGTATCCATTTATAATTTTATATATATACACTGTTTTTCGTTATAAGAGACAATATTTTGAGAGTTTCTACAAAGTTATACAACTTTAATTTTTAATAGTGAAACGCTTTTAAAATATAAAAAGTTGAAATATTAAAGAATAATAAAAATAAAGTTACAACTTACAAAGAATCAATTAAATGTTTGGTGAAAATTAGAAGAGCAAAAATAAAATCAAATTTTTTTAAAAAAAAATCATTGATTTGCAAATAATGTAAGGCTTTATTTTTTTTTTTGGACAAAATAATGTAAGGCTTTATAGATTTTATATTTTATATTGATATTGACATTGACATTCAACCTGCCCCCATAAAGATTATATATATGTTTAAGAGTAAGACAAGTTTAAAGGTTGATTAACTTTCGGATTAACCCTTATGCCTTTTTTTTTTTGGTTGGTCCGCCTATTAACCCTTATGTTAGAAAATATAGTATTAACATCAAATCAAATTTAAAAGTATTATATCTCAATAATGGTGCGTAAATTCAATCCCATATTCTTCTGGTTATTATTACTTTTTCTTTGCTTTAGGTTGATTATTATTGACGCTAGGGAACACATAGTACAATTGGCAGCCAGACCCAGAAGCAGAAAAGATGCATACATCCCCCTTGGAACATTTTAGGTCTCAAGCTTGTGTCAAACACGACAAATTATTGTTATCTTTTTCTTTCTTTTCTCCTAAAATCATGTCTTGTTCTTTTAATCTTATTCTTTTACTATTGAAGCATTAAAGTCTTATTAGAGAGTGAAGTGGGACGCAATTTGCATCTATAATTGACATAATTGTTATCTAAACAATTATCCACTTGCCAGATTTTACAGGCGCGCGCGCGCACATGTGTATATGTGTGTGTGTGTTACCATTACTTTTATTACGTGTTCAGATCTCAAATATCATGAATGCACATCATTAAAATACGCAACGCATGCACGGTGGGAGATCATCTGCATGATCCAAAATCTAATTTAGGATGACCTCATCAATTTAAAGAGTAGGAAATTAACATTCTTTTTTGTCTTATCTTCACTATTGCAAATGAGCATTTTCAAAGTGGGCCTTTTACACTAGTTATTGTGGAAATAATGTAGAAAATGTAGTTGAGAACAATAAAATATTAATATTCTTGAAAATTTATCCATTAAAATTCCAACAAAAGTAAAATGTAGACCCTATTTGATTCTATTCTTTGTTTTTTGATCTAAAAAATTGTTTTATAAAGCTGTTTTTGAAAACAAAAAATAAGAAAAACTTGTTTGGATAAAAGTTTTTGAAAACAAGTTTAGGGAAAAAAAAACTTGTTTGAATAATTGTTTTGGAAACCAGGTTTTGAACAAAAAGAAAAAAAATTGTTTAGATAATTGTTTCTTAAAAAAAATTAGAAAAAATTTTGCTTGGATCTTTTCTATAATTGATATTTTTTTATAAAAACTTAATATGTTATTATATTAATAAACTAGTTTAATAAAAAATATTTTGACTATTTACAAAATAAAAAAGACATTCACAATAACACATGTAATATTTAAAAGACACATGAGTAAATTTATAAGACAACTAAGTGAAATGAAAAGAACCTAAGACCATTTACAAGGGAAAAAAAGGGCCTCCACAATAATATATGTCCTATTTACAAGATGTAATACCCCGACTTTTGATACTTGAGCTTAGAGAATAAGCTTGAAATTAATGGATTGCTAAGCCCCAGTTTAGCAAGATCCCAAATTATGATTTAGGGTTAATAACTCCAAAAGTAGATGTGGTTAGTGATAAATAACCCTTTTGGAGAATATGATGTGATTTGGCACTCGAATGTGATTCGTGTGTGTTATGAGTAGCGCCGAAACCCTGCATTTGTGTTCAATTGTGGATTAACATCCAATTGACTTAGAATAGAGGGAAGAATTGAATGGGGTATTGTGTTGGAAATGGTGTCATAATGTCTTTTGATGTCATTAAAATTGCTTTGGAACTTTAGAATGGAAAAGTTGCAATGTTAGGTTTTGAAATGTGAATTGTGTTGACATGTTGAGATTGTTGTAAAAACATGTCAATTGTAACACCCCAAATTTTATATTCACCAAATATATTGTAATTATTTGGGAAATTCATTAAAATGGTGAATATTCATGAATTTGGAATTTATGAATTTCATAAATGTTCAATTTCATGGAAATTGGGCAAAAATAATTATGGAATTAATTTGGGTAATTTAAAAATCCCAATATTAAGGTCCAAAACTGAAGGAATATTAGAGAAAATATTTGGTCCAAAAATAGATGGAAATTGGCCAAAGAAAAATAAGAGAAGAAATTGGATTAGAAAGGTAATGGCAAAATCGTAATTTTGCCAAAATAGCATAAAATAAATTATTTTTCAATTAATTGAAGTTAATTTCAATTAATTAAGTAAAATAAAGGTTAAAAATATATTTAGAATATTTTAGTCAATTTAATATGAATTTATGGAAAATTTGAGCAAAAAGTGCAATTTTGATCAAAATTGAGACTTTACGTGTAAACGTAACCGGAACAAGTTATGAAGCTAATTGAGACCATAGGGAGGGACCCCTAGGAGTCTCCTACATGTGGCATGAAGAAGGAAATATTAGTTGGGCTTAATGAGTATGATTACACGTACATAAGTTTATGTACATAAAAATTAGTTTTTGAATTTTTGGGAAATTAATAAATAAGCATGTCATACAATATATATGATAAAGTAACATCATCCTCTTCATATCAGCCCCTAAACCGACGTATTCAGCTGAAGCTAAAGTGGGAAAACGTTGAGAGCACTTGGAGAAAGAAAGAGAAGAGAACTCGCGAGGTAAGCCAATTTCTTCAGTAAATTCTTACCTAACGCGTATAACTCCGCTCCTAAGCTATCCTTCTACGTTCTTCAAGGTTTGTGGAGCTCAAATTTGGGTGTTCAAGGACTTAGGGTTTTCAGCAATAATTAGGAAAAACTTGTGGGAGCTTGAGGTAACTTCCAAACCTTCGTATATTAACTATTCTGGTTGCTGTGGGCAATTTAATCGGTGAAATTTCACCGGATTGCCATTGGTTTTAAATTTTGGAAAAGTGTGTGCCTAAGGGTTATGCTGCCCAATTTTAGTTCAAATGGTTTTTATAACTCAAGTAGATGGTTAATAGAGTGATTAGGAGTAGAAAGGAACGCGTTTACGGAGCCGAAAACACAAAACACCGATTTTGCCCGGAGGACTCCATAACTTCGGTCAAGGCCAGATCTAGGGGTAGGAGTTGGATTTTCAATGATTTGATGGTTCCATTGGATTCAGAAGGGAAAATTAGATGGGGTTACAGTTGGGCACTTTTTCGGAAAAGGCTGAGAAAGCATAATTACGGAAACGGCCCTAAAACCCTAAAATTAGAGCTGCCAAGGGAAATTTCGTAATTTGACATTGAATTTGGTAATTTTGAGCCCGGAAATCGATTCCTTGGACGAAAATACGTCAGGATAGCCCTAGTCAAAAATTTGGGAAAACGTGCCATCGGGCCGGGTACAACAGGGCCTGGCCGGGGTCCCGGGGGCATTTTGGTAAATTTTCACCATAGGCTAATATAACCACAAGAAACACTATGGAAGAGTCTAAAATGATACTCGGATAGGTTATGACCTATTTCTTGTACATTTAATATTTTAGGACCGAATCGGGAGCCGAAAGTCGACAAGATTTACGAGGCACACAGAAAGGAGTCGATAGAACTTCGAGGTAGGGACATTATCCTTCATACATTATGCCATAGTTATATGATTGTGTGAATGCCAATGTTTGTAAATGCGCTTTATTAATTAACATGTTTTGCTCGGAGAGGGGCCAGTAGTGCTAGAGGCACTTACACTGGAGTTGGCGGAAGACCAATCGGTGCAGATAAGTGGGGCTGGGCCCTACTCATGTATACATGCAGATGATATGTTTATATTGTTCATTAATTGGTGCATACATGGCATATATCATATTTACTTTTCGCATTTTCTATGAACGGTAACGTGTTTCTACTGGGATTCTTCGGAATCTCACCCCTTTTTCTAAACCAAACATCTTAGCGGGCGCCAGTGGATCCAAAGGCAAGAATGTAGACCAAGGGAAGTGACTGGCATGTGCCTCGAGGCAAATACAAAGTTCGTGGTTATAGATAGTCTATGTCTAAAATACTTTTGGATATTCTGTAATGGTGCTGTATATTGTCGCATTCTATATAGTTGACTTTGGACTGTAAACAAATGCTTTTATCAGTATATATGTATTCTTCTGTATGCCTTTGGAACTTGGTCTCTATTACTCTGTGTATATCGAAATGGAAACAGGTGTTGACATTTTTGGTATCAGAGCCCATAAGCAGCTCTGGCAGAGCTTAATAAGCGGTTCTGACATTATCAGAATAGTATACTTATATGTTTTTGTTTGCATGACGATAGGGAAATAGTGAGTTATGGAAATGATACAACTAGGAGAAGGCGGTAGAGGTCAAGGTAGAGGCCGAGGCCGAGGGCATGGTAGACATAGTACTAACGAGGGAGAACCAAGGCCTGACCCTATCCAGCAGCAAATCCTGGATTTATTGGAACAACAACAAACCATGAATGAGATAAGAGTTGACCTCCAAGGGGTACAATAGAGGCAGGATCACCTGGAGAATCACATGGATGAGTTCATATGGGGGAATTACGAAGAAATTCATGAAGAACCTTTGCTAGCAAATCTACTACCAGAGCCTGATGTGGATAACCAAGCTTGGCTGAGTAGATTTAGTAAACAGCAACCACCTATGTTCAAAGGGAAATTTGATCTTCAACAAGCAGAAGACTGGTTAGCTTATTTGGACAAGATCTTTGATATGTTGCAATGTCCAGATGAGGTGAAAAGCTCGGTTAGCCATATACAAGCTGGAAGGTGATGAGGATCGCTGGTGGAAAGGCATGGATCTCATCCTGAAGGGGAAGAATGCTCCGATCACATGGGAACTATTCCAAGAGGAATTTAACAAGAAGTACTTTCCTCTAACTATTAAGAGAGAGAAAGAGAAAGAATTCCTCAGCATCAAGCAGCATGATCGGGAGAGTTTTGATGACTATCTGGCCCGGTATATCCGACTGTCACGCTACTCGTCATATGCCAAGCTGAATGACAATGATGAGTAGAATTCAGATATGATGATAGAGGGGCTGAGACCTGAGTTCAAGGAGAGGCTTATCTCCCAACACTTCATCGAATTTAGCAAAGCGTCAGAGCAGTGCCAATACATCGAGAAATGTCTGACAAGCTAGTTAACACAGACTGGGAATCGTAGTGGTTTTGAGAGCGGTAGCTCCGCACAAAAGCGAAAGGATCAGAGTGGATATTCTGGAGGGGATCCTAAGAGGCCAAATCAATCTGGGGGCCGAGGAGGCCAGAGTTCTTCTAGAAGCAGGAGTTGTTGGCGCTGCCAGAAGCCAATTTACCCTGGTAGATCTTTCAGTGGAATTCTGTTTAGGCTAGACCCAAGTAAACTACCTGTCTGTTTTGTGTGTAATAAGCAAGGACATATGGCCGGGGATTGTCCACAAAAGTAGCAGCAGCAGGAGACAAGACCCAGAGCTTCTGGCAGGGTCTATACCTGACACAGAAAGAAGCCAGAAAGTCTCCGGAGCTGATTCAAGGTACGATTTCTTTGAACGGTAGTTTAGTATATGTTATGTATGATTCTGGTGCAAGCCATTCATTCATTACATACAACTGCATGAGATGATTATATTTACTGATGCATAAATCCCCGTACAATTTAGTTGTATCTACGCCTAAGGGCATTCGAATTATAACGGCCGAAGTTTGTTTAAATTGAGTGGTAAATGCTGAGGGGCACGAATTGACCGTAGTTGGGGAAGTGAAGTTCTCGATTGATTTGAAACCTGGAGCAGGTCCAATTTCTAAAACCCTATATCGTATTGTACCAAGCGAGATAGCAGAGCTAAAGAAGCAGATCAAGGAACTACCTGAGGAAGGGTTTATACGACCTAACGTATCACCCTGGAGTGCTCCAGTGCTCCTCGTAAAGAAGAAAGACAGAAGCTTGTATCTCTATATCGATTACCAAGAGTTGAACAAGGTAATCGTTATGAACAAGTATCCGTTCCCTAGAATTGATAATTTGCTCAATCAAATGTCTGGTTCCCATATATTGTTAAAGATCGACTTGCGATCGGGATACCATCAGTAAGGGTAAAAGCAGAGGATGTAGCAAAGATTGCTTCTAGAACCAGATATGGGCATTACGAGTTCCTAGTTATGCCATTCGGGTTTACCAATGCACCTGTTGTGTTCATGGACTACATGAATTGAATCTCCAGTCCATACTTGGATCAGTTCGTTGTAGTCTTTATTGATGATGTACTGATACACTTACGGAGTGAGGCTGAACGCAAAAAGCATCTAAAAACTGTGTTAAATGTATTACGGGATAGGCAATATGCCAAGTTGAGCAAGTGTGAATTCTGGCTTGTAGAGGAAAGATTTATGATCCACATAGTCGCTCAACAAGGGATTCTGGTGGACCCTGGTAAAGTAGAAGCAGTACTGAACTGAGAAGGCCGGAAACCGTGGTTGTGATATGCAGTGTTCTGAGTCCAGTTGATTATTATGAGTAGGTAAATAATAGTAGCCTTGTTCAGGACCGCAATCTTATGCCCTCAGGGTCATGTGTTTGAGGCTACGGGAGGCAAAAGAAATGCGGTTGAGTTGGAGGCACCGCAGATATCCTGGTGAGTCCATGCTCATAGTCTGCTTGTAGTCCCTGGATTAGGGAAGTGCGGGGGAAGTGTGGGGTGTGACAATAAAAAGGATAAGATGTTTATATCGAAATTTCCCAAAACTCAACATTATGCATGGGATGATGATTGTGAGAGGAGCTTTAGAGAGCTGAAACAAAAAATTTATTAAAGTATCAATATTGATAATCCCATATCTATAGTGGGCCATTGTTGTCTTCACTAATGCCAGATGGCATGGATTGGGAAGGGAATTGAGTCCCAGATGCAAGCAGGAATAGATTGAGATGAGAATTGATGCAAGCCGAGTGAGAGCGTATGCATCATGTTAGTTGAAGCTTCAGGAATTGAACTATCCTATCCATAATCTTGAGTAGATGGTAATAAATTTCACTTTGGAATCTGGAAATGTTGCCTTTATAGCGATGTTGTGGAGTTGTACCGCGACCACAAAAATTGAAAGTTCTGAACGGAGAGGGCTACCTATGGTGAAATCTGATTGGAGAGGGCTACCTACGGTGAAATCTAAACGGAGAAGGCTACCAAGGAAAGTTTTGACCGAAGGGGGGCTGACCAGGTGTATGGGCGCCTGTGTGAAGCATCGAGTACAGAACCCTAGAGTGCAGCCACCATGACGATAAACCCTAGAGTACAGCCACCGTGACGATAAACCCTAGAGTGCAGCCACGGTAATGATAAACCCTCAAGTGTAGCCACAGTGACGTTAAACCCGCGAGTGCAGCCATCTTGACGATAAACCCGCGAGTGCAGCCACCGTGACGACTAACCCTAAAGTGCAGTCACCGTAACATTAAATTGTAAAATAGAGCTACAGGAGCGTTGGCTCTCAAAGATGGTGCATTGTAATGAGTTCCATATTAAAGGAATTTTTTATAAGAGTTTATATGGCTCAGAATGATTCAAGCGGAATTGGGCCAAGGTCTAGCATAGAGAAACATAGATTTTAGGTGCAGTCAGGTATTATGGAGATTCATGTGGGACTCCTATTTAATCATCCTGACATTATTGATGCACAAAAGAGGAGATAAACCTCAAAGTGAGTACCATATCGCTTTGCCACTGAATCTGAGCAGGATACCTGATGTTTTCCATGTTTCCCAGTTGAAAAAGTACCAACCTACTCCAAAATATGTAATAGAGTATAAAGACATGGAAATGCATGATGATTTGACTTCCAAAGTCATACCTGACCGAATCATCAATCGGCAGGAGAAGCAGCTCAGGAACAAGAGCATTCCATTCATCAAGATTGTCTGGGAAGGTTATCACCCAGAAAAGCTACATGGGAAACAGAGGAAAGTGTAAAAAAAACGTTACCCGGAATTTTTGGCGGAATAGGTGTAGCAAATTTCGGGGATGAAATTTATTTAAGTGGGGGAGAACTGTAACACCCCAAATTTTATATTCACCAAATATATTGTAATTATTTGGGAAATTCAATAAAATGGTGAATATTCTTGAATTTGGAATTTATGAATTTCATAAATGTTCAATTTCATGGAAATTGGGCAAAAATAATTATGGAATTAATTTGGGTAATTTAAAAATCCCAATATTAAGGTCCAAAACTGAAGGAATATTAGAGAAAATATTTGGTCCAAAAATAGATGGAAATTGGCCAAAGAAAAATAAGAGAAGAAATTGGATTAGAAAGGTAATGGCAAAATCGTAATTTTGCCAAAATAGCATAAAATAAATTATTTTTCAATTAATTGAAGTTAATTTCAATTAATTAAGGAAAATAAAGGTTAAAAATATATTTAGAATATTTTATTCAATTTAATATGAATTTATGGAAAATTTGAGCAAAAAGTGCAATTTTGATCAAAATTGAGACTTTACGTGTAAACGTAACCGGAACAAGTTATGAAGCTAATTGAGACCATAGGGAGGGACCCCTAGGAGTCTCCTACATGTGGCATGAAGAAGGAAATATTAGTTGGGCTTAATGAGTATGATTACACGTACATAAGTTTATGTACATAAAAATTAGTTTTTGAATTTTTGGGAAATTAATAAATAAGCATGTCATACAATATATATGATAAAGTAACATCATCCTCTTCATATCAGCCCCTAAACCGACGTATTCAGCTGAAGCTAAAGTGGGAAAACGTTGAGAGCACTTGGAGAAAGAAAGAGAAGAGAACTCGCGAGGTAAGCCAATTTCTTCAGTAAATTCTTACCTAACGCGTATAACTCCGCTCCTAAGCTATCCTTCTACGTTCTTCAAGGTTTGTGGAGCTCAAATTTGGGTGTTCAAGGACTTAGGGTTTTCAGCAATAATTAGGAAAAACTTGTGGGAGCTTGAGGTAACTTCCAAACCTTCGTATATTAACTATTCTGGTTGCTGTGGGCAATTTAATCGGTGAAATTTCACCGGATTGCCATTGGTTTTAAATTTTGGAAAAGTGTGTGCCTAAGGGTTATGCTGCCCAATTTTAGTTCAAATGGTTTTTATAACTCAAGTAGATGGTTAATAGAGTGATTAGGAGTAGAAAGGAACGCGTTTACGGAGCCGAAAACACAAAACACCGATTTTGCCCGGAGGACTCCATAACTTCGGTCAAGGCCAGATCTAGGGGTAGGAGTTGGATTTTCAATGATTTGATGGTTCCATTGGATTCAGAAGGGAAAATTAGATGGGGTTACAGTTGGGCACTTTTTCGGAAAAGGCTGAGAAAGCATAATTACGGAAACGGCCCTAAAACCCTAAAATTAGAGCTGCCAAGGGAAATTTCGTAATTTAACATTGAATTTGGTAATTTTGAGCCCGGAAATCGATTCCTTGGACGAAAATACGTCAGGATAGCCCTAGTCAAAAATTTGGGAAAACGTGCCATCGGGCCGGGTACAACAGGGCCTGGCCGGGGTCCCGGGGGCATTTTGGTAAATTTTCACCATAGGCTAATATAACCACAAGAAACACTATGGAAGAGTCTAAAATGATACTCGGATAGGTTATGACCTATTTCTTAATCGGTGAAATTTGTGTATTGACTATTAGTGAAGATGAAGTAACTTCCAAACTCTTGTGTATTGACTATTCTGGCTGCTGTGGACAATTTAATCGGTGAAATTTCACCAGATTGTCATTGGTTTCAAAAATGGAAAATGGGTGTGTGGGGCTGTTATGCTGCCCAAATTGGTACTAAATGGTAGTTGTAACCTAATGAAATAGTCAATAAAGTGGTTAGGAGTAGAAAGGAACGTGTTTACAAAGCCGAAACCGAAAAACCCCAGTTTTCCCTGGAATACTTGAGAATTTTGGCCAGCTCTAGAAATAGTTCTTAGAGTTGGATTTTAAATGATGATTCCATTGAGTTCAAGAGAGAAAATTAGGTGGCATTACAGTTGGGCACATTTTCAGAAAAGGCCAAAAAAGCATTATTACGAAAATACCCCTGAAACCTTAAATTGGGGCTACTAAGGGTAATTTTGTAATTGACATTGAATTTGATAATTTCAAGTTCGGAAATGGATTCCTTCGGCTGAAATATGTTAGAATAGCCCATGTCAAAATTTCGGGAAAAGCACAGCCGGGCCGGGTATGGTGGGGCTGGGCCGGGTCCCCAGGGGCATTTTAGTAAATTTTCAATATAGCCTCAAATAACCCCCAAAAACACTATGGAAGTGTCTAAATAGTATATTTGACATTGTAGGATCGAATATGAAGCCCCAAGCTGTTTGCACGTAGATTGAGGCACACGTTTTGAGGCATAGAAGGGTTAAGGTAGGGAACTTATCTCTCATGCATGCTCGGATAACTGTATTAATGTGTTTATACATGTTATTGCTTTGCTTGATTATGTGGAACATGTATGAATGATTTGAAACTATGTTTCAATATTTGCTATGGCCATATGTGTATCGTTCGAAGTATTGAGCTTATAAATTTGTCATTGTATGTGTGCATGAGTTATGTAATGCAAGTATGTCAGGCATTAAACACTTATCTTGCCTGCATATTGATAATGTTTCCCTACTGAGATTCTCTCGAATCTCACCCTCCCCTACCAACAATTTAGATAAGGCAAGTGGCGCGTGGAGGGAGCGGCTAGGACTCCTTCAAGATGAGAGTTGGTAGTTGGTTATCAATGAGTTGTGAAGACTATATATAATTTGGTTGAATATAGGGTTATGAATTTGAGATGAGATTGTGTAATCCTCATTTGAAGAATTGTAATAGGCAATTGTGTCTTGTGTATATTTAGCGAAGGTATGTACCCGGGATTGTCGGGATGATTATATTATACACTCTGATATTTATATGAATGTAATTTATCTTCACATAGTAATTGTATTCGAAATGTGAATATAAGACCAAGTTTATAAATGATTTCGAAATGTATTTGTGAAAACCCCATCATGTGATGGGCTAGTAAATATTATTTGATTATTATTGATCTCTATTTCATTTTAATCGCGTGTTTTGGATATAATTACGGAGAGAGTTACATAAGACATAAGGACGTGAGGTCCAAATGCCTTTCATTAATGCCATCTTCTTTTACAATTCTAAAATCTGATATAACTTTCCCTTCCAACGTCTTAGCTAACCTTCTCAGGCTATTACATATGTAAAATAACAGACGTCCATATGTTTGAAATACTTTGATGAGAGAAGAAAAACAACTGCATCAGTAAAACAAGTGGGCTGTGCAAAACCATTAAATGCATTGTACAAGAAACCAGTATATAAATAAAGAAGATATCATCTTTTACACAAACATGAACCAGAAAATAAAACGAACCCACCACAATAGAATCAATAGTTTAAAGGGGAAGATATTTATTATTTAAGATTATATATTTTATTGTTATTTAATATAGATTATATGTAGATATTATATTGTTATTGTTTTTGAATAAAATATCCCCTGATTGTGGCCTGCACGTGATTTGGATAGAGATTTGATTTAAGGTTACTTGCCTGGCTGGTAAGCTGTTGTAAGCCTTGATGGGAGGTTATGAATAGCGTAGGCCAGGTTATGAATGGCTATTTCCAGATCATCATTGTGCCTCATCTTCCCATTAAAAGAAACCTTGACCTATTCGATCATATTCTAATTCTAACTTTTTTTTGTTCTCTACAATTTATAGGTTGTGAGATACTACATGCAAAATCGCTATGGCTAGAGGTATTTCATCAAGTTTTCCGTTGTTGCTCTCTTTTATGGAATTTAGGCAATATATTTGGGTTCTTTATTGTTAGATTATTCCAACACGTGGTACCATATTAGGTTTTTTGATTCCCCTTTGCCTAGTATTTTCTGCATGATATTTTCCTTAATTCTTCCATTTAAAAAACAAAACATGATAATGGGTTGTGAAAGGTGCCAACTGATATTGCGTTTTCGGTAATTGATTGAATGAGTTATGTAATTGTTTTTTGATCAATGGTTCATCGGTGGTTTCAAAATCTGAAGCATATATTCAGTTGCTTTCATAATACCATGACTTGCTCTTTTGGATCTTAATCCCTGTAATTTCATTGATCTTAGTATTGGTGATTTCAAACGTGTGACGGGAGGAGTTTGTTCGATCTCTTCATTTTTTTGTCCTTCCAGGAGATAAGTCTTGAATTAATTGATTTTGTTTGGCGTGAAAATCGGAAAATCTTTTATTTGATTCTTGGCTTACTTTTGTGGTAGATATCGCTTGTATGTTGTTGGCCCTTCTTTTTTAGGTTCTTCTGCCATAAAAATCGGGAGCCCGTAATCATGCTTCAATTTTGGGTTTGATACTCAAATATTTGTTTTGATTATTGCACCTTCTGATGAAATCACTGTTTATATCATGTTTTAAGTCACCGTCCATTGCGTTTTACTCTTGCTTCCCTATGAATATGCCATTAAAGTTGACGTTGAGGACATGCTGAAAAAACGACTTCATCATCGCTTTCGTTTATGGGTTTGAAACTCCAATTTTAGATTTTAATCTAGCACGATTTTTGTTGAAGTTGTGGTGCATATTACGGTTGCTGTGATTTTCTATGAAGTTCGCCTGAAATCGTTGGAAAACGAGCCATACAATACCAGTAAAGTCGCCTGAAATCAAAGATGGCGGTGGCTACGTAGTAATGGCCCCTGGGGGGCGCGTAGTAGCGGACCCGGACGTGTATTTTGTGCTCAAGTGAAATGCAACATTTCACTAATGCCTAGAAAATGGGATGACGTGTATTGGGCCGTCAAAATGGGCTTCTCTGATTTGGACTCATGTTTAATAGATTTTTTTACGTTGTCATCTCTCTGGGCCATGGTTTTCCGGAACTTCATTAAAAAAAAAAAGTATTTTCTTGCAGACATTTTGGGCTCTATTTTCTGGGCCAGTGTACAATAACTATTTATTTTTCAGATTTTAAAATATATTTATCTCTTGGGCCGAGACTGTTATTTTATTGGGAGAGTTACACTTCGGTTCTAAGAAAGAAAATAAATGAAAAAATGATCCTTGGAGACTGCGAAATGAAAAAAATGGTCCTATTAACAACTTCAAGAGCCTCTATTGACAATTCCATGGGACCATTTTTTTCATTTTGCAATCTCCAGAGATCATTTTTTCATTCATCTCCTTCATTGAGACCTGAGTGTAATTCTCCCTATTTTATTTTTTATTTTTGGATTGGGAAACCTTGATTTTTCTGTCTCCAATTATTTAATTGGGCCTTGGAACTCTCTTGGGTGAAATTGCCTGAATTATTTGTGTTGCTATTTAGGCCTATTTTCTTTAAAGTGTTTTTTAAAGGGGAAAAATCTTCCAGTTGTAACCCCCGCCGTCATCAAGGCCATAATTAGTGTTTAAATACGTTTTATATTTGAATAAGAGATCCAAGATAATTAAAAAAAATTTTTGCAACACTTGTACAATATAATCTCTATTCATTTTTAAATAAAACAATTGGCCTATTCGGTTTGTCACATATACAATATCAGAGTACACAAAATTCCTGACATTCACTCGGGATAATATCATTAATCCAAGAGTTTTACATGGCATTATCGCGCATCTCAATTTTCCATACCAGGGATTACACAGTAACTACAAATCTATAGTCAATCCAATATATACATACAGTTGTCCAAATGATAACCAAAATCCAAAAATAACTAGAACTACCACTGGCAATCCTAGTCGCCCTTGCTCACTTGCTTGCCACTCGATCCACTTGCCCTATTTAAAAATGTTATTTGGAAAGAGTGAAATTCAAAAGAATCCCAGTAGCAACATTTTACATATATGATGCATAATTAAACATAGCAAGTAAGCATATATCATAATGCAGCATATCAATATTCAAGGCCGGGCTAACCGCCACGTCCCCTCAACAATATTCAAGGTCGGGCTCACCGCCATGTCCCCTCGCTCATTCAATGATAAATACATACAAGTAATGCATTAAACATGATATAGGATAAAGTGTCACTACCTTGTTCTTTCTGTTCTTGTTCAGGCGTATGTATTCTACGTCCGGGAAAATATCAAATCCTATAATCACTAAGGACGACATGTTATCCCTTATCCCAATACTCAAATGACCCCAAAACATTTAGATTTGGTTATCATTAAATACCTTTAGGTAGCTATGAAAGCCTCTAACAATAGCCTAAAATGATTGGGAAGTACTAGGTTAGAAACCACTTTTCAAAATCACAATGTGCTGAAAACAGGGGTTGGCTGCAGTCAAGAAACCTCTGGCTGCGGCCAAAATCAGCACAGAAAGTTTCTAGCTGCAACCAAGATTTTCTAGCTGCGGCCAACGACTGCCCAGAAAGTTTTGGGCTGCAGCCAAGAACTTTCAGCTGTAGCCAAGAAAACTTCGAAAAATTATAACTAATTCTAGAAAAATCAAAATGAGGTAATCCTAAAGCCTATTGAAAGATATTTTAAGTCCTCTACATAGAAAAAATATGAATCAAAGCTGTCCATAACCACAACAATACAGAATTACATGAATCTCCTTACTGTTCCAGATTTGATCCCAGATTTAATATCAAACTTTGGACAATAATAACTCCTAGCTCACAAATCGAAATGACATGAATTATTGGTCCATTTTGAAGCTTGGCATGTGAATTTTAAGACTGAAAAAGTTTCATAATATTTCAACATCATTTGCTATTTCAAAACGTCCATGTAATACAGCTGCCAGCACAGAGTTTTTCACTGACCAACTTGCAACTTTTCAACCTAAGTTTCCAATGGTTCAAAATTCACATCTAACACTACTCCCACATAATTTTTCCATAAGGAACACAATGGAAACCTCAAAATGACCAAAATCACAACCTATTAACATGTCCTATTTTGACCAATACACAAAACCAAACACAAATTGCCAAACCCAACCTTCAATTATTCAATTCACTTCTATCAATCCAAATTGCATCCCAAGACATCAATTCCATGAACACAATATGTCAAACACACAATGACCCTAATTTTCGAAAATAGGGCAAAAATTCCAGAATTTCAAACCTCAACCAAATGACACAAAACCTATATAGAAAGGTTCATTTCACTTACCTCTTTAACTTTCTCAAAAGTGTTCATTGATTCTCCAAACTCTAGATTCTCTTGAGTGCTCAAAAAACCACCAATGGAAAATCTAAAAACATAGAATCAAAGCTCTCAACACAAAGAACAAGATTGATGAAGAGAGTTTTTACATGGGAGGTCATTTGGAGGGTCAAAAACTCACCTTTTTCACAAAGCTCTTCCTCCTTCTTGATCAACAATAGCAGCACGCATGAGAGAGAGAGAGAGAAGAGATGAAGAGTGGGGAAGGAGAGAAAATGATGATGCTTCCTTTGCCTCGATATCCATTCAGCTGACTTGTAGGAGGGAAGGGAGAGAGAAATGATTTTTAAAATGGCCTTTGACTTTCTAATGCTCTCTATCATGCCATAAGCTTGCCACATGTCAAACTCTCATTGTTTCTCATAAAGTAAGTAACTACTTAGTTACTCTAACCACTCCATTAACCATTTAGTTACACTTCTCATTTCTTTTCTTAGTTAGTAATTAATTTCTCCATTAATCACTGACTAATTAACCAATAGCTTCCATTCTTTTAATTTTTCCCTGATTATGGCATATTAACTTAAATTGCCACAAAACATATATTTTAATTCTCTTTTCCATCCATGCGCCCTTTGTAACCCCCTGCCTTAATTAGCGTAATTATAATTCGATATTACATAATTAAATTGGTTTAGAGACCGTCGGATGACTCATAATTCATTTAAGACTCCTTCTATGTAGTAGGGACTTTACAAAATTTTTAAAACTTCTTTCCTATTCTGGTCTCAAGTTCAGTTATCGAATATAATTACCTGTGCAGTTAATTTACATTCATACATATTAGAATATCTAACAAAATTCCCGGCAACCCCCGGGTTCCATTCATTCATTAAAAGGATGAAAATTCCCATGTAGGGGATTACACAACTATATTCAACTAATATCTACAACCCAAAAATAATTTACAAAATCCTTGTCCAACGTGTTTAACCAACATATCCCGAATCAAATGTCCCTATAGGGTTCTAATCGCTTCGGGTTGTACGCTTCTCCTTGGAGCCACTCGCCCTGTCTGAAACGTTAGTTAAAGGAAAAATTGAGATTCAAGAGAATCCCAGTAGTAACAAAGCATTTATACCGCACATAAGCACACATCATGTAAGCATATCATCATATCGTAGCACAAATCACACTCCACCCTCATCCCCTTTTACCGCCGGGAAGGCACACCATTCTAACCCAAATCGTTGTTAGCTACTCAGGGACTGTTGGCGTGGCAGTGCATACATATAGCCTTATAGCTCATATAGTTATCCGGCTTTCACAATTGGCCCGTCGGCCTTCACAAATAGCCTTTCGACTTTTCACATAATCACATATATTACACCTCATCCTCATCCCCTTTTACCGCCAGGAAGGCACACCGTCCTTACTCGAACCGTTGTTAGCTACTCAGGGACTATTGGCATGGTGGTGCTTACACATATCCACAAATGTCGCAGTATACGAATTCATCACAAATCAATGATATAACACACATACAATGCGTCATATATGGTATAAGAGAAAAGTCACTACCTTGTTCCTTTTTGACATTCGCTGGCACAGTGGGCTCACGGGGATGGCAGATGTCAAATCCTATAAACCAAAATAGGGACAATAGATCAATCTCTTTTCCAAGCTTCCTAATTTCATACTACTTTATGTTGGTTATCATTTAGACTCTTTAGGTGGCTATTATGGGCCTAAACATATCCCCAAAGGATTGAAAGAAACTACCCTAAAGATACCTTTTTCGGATACAAAACACCACTTTTGGGCTGCCTCACTAGAGTGAAGGAAGGTCTCACTCGAGTGATGCCTACAGTTGTGCTCGAGTCCCAATAAGTGAAACACAGAAAGTGTTTGCCAGAGAGCAAACCTCACAATAACCCTCACAATCACTCGAGCACTGGAAGCTCTACTCGAGTGATAACCTTAAATGCACTCGAGCACCAAGAAGTGAGGCTCAGCGAGTGACTACCCGAGAGTAACCATAAACTCCCAGGACTTAAACTTACTCCCTCACTCGAGCATGCCTATGCTACTCGGGTGGGATCATATCTCACTCGTAAGTCAGGAAGTGTGCTCATGGTTTCTACCTGAAGACTTAACCAAAATACCTAGAATTTCATACTGCACTCAAGTGAGACCCCTCCTTACTCGAGTGATGCTTATCAGAAGCCAGATCACAGCAACTGATATAGTTTTCCAAAGTGACCTAAACCAATCCCAATAAGTTCTACACTTGCACTCAAGCTCATTCTCACCTAAAATTCCATAAGGAACCTATTGGTAACCTCAAAATATCCAAAATCACATCCCAACAACCATTTCACTCTTAAGTCTCTACTTTGCTTCCTAATACCCAATTCAATACTTTCATTTCTAATTCCCACCAATCAATTCCAATGACTCAAGAGCACAATAGGCTACCAATATAATAGTAACATTCTACCTAACTCCTACATTTCACTTAACATCATATTTAGGGTAAAATTCCAGAATTCTCATCACTTAACCAAAATCAAAATAAATATATCACAATGCATCAACCTCTTACCTCTTCAATTTTACTGAAATCAAAACCTTGATTCTTTAACTTCCAAATTTTCTCAGGCTTCCAACCACCACAAATCAAATTTCTGAAACCATAGAAGTCAAGCTCTAAACCTCTTGAATTCTATTAGTGAAGATGAAGTGAGCATTTAAAGTCAAATACTCACCTAAAATTCAAACCCTTCCTTTCTCTTTCTTGTCTGACCACTACTACAAAAAAGTAAAGCTGTGGCGCTTATAATTGCATTAACTGTAGCGCTAGAGAAGTGCCACATATCTGGATGCCACTAAAAAAAGCTATGGCGCTTGGAAGCGCCACAACATTTTAAAATTTTTTTTAAAAAAAATACCCTCCTGTGGCGCTTGTTTGAGGAAGTGCCACAGGAGGGGGGCCTCCTGTGGCGCTTGCTCAAGCAAGCGCCACAGTAGGGGGTCCTACTGCAAGCGCCACAGGAGGGGGGAGCAAGCGCCACAGTAGGGTCCCTTTTTTTTTCTTTTTTCTTCTTCTTCTTCTTCTTTTTTTTCCTGTGGCTCTTTTTTATGCTTCCTGATTGTGAAGTTTTATATAAAATGAGTGGATTTCATGTTTATCACCTCCACAAATTGTCAATCTTTCTATTTTATATTTCAACCTATTATATATATATATATATATATATATAATTTTCATATTTAAAATTCAAGTTCCCCAACAATAATGTTCTTACATTAATACTCTCCAAAGCTAACATAAAAAATATCACAATACAAGAACTTGATATGTGAACACAGTACATCAACAACTAATTAAGTAAATTAAAAGATTACTAAAAAACGCAAGCTTGTCGGCAAAAAAATTTAAACAAAGCAAAATGGCAAACGAAACAAGCTAGGTTTTCATTCTTTCCTATTAAATTAGGAACAAAAAGGCAAACGTTATATTACGGTTTATCTTGACTAAAAAAAAATTTAAACAAAGCAAGTTAGAATGAAATAGTCTTCTTCTTACAAATCTATTAATTGACCAGCGCAGGGAGTGAGGGACCACGTTGGTGATGCTAGCTTGAGTGACGAGTGAGCGTGTGGGTGTGTTTTTTAGTGTAAAGATGATAGGAAATGAAGGGAGGGGGCCGACGGATCCACTAAGAAGATGAGAAAGGAAAAGTAGTTTAATGGAGGAGAGAGTAGTTAAATAATTAAAGTGGAGTAGTAGTCAAAAAGAGAAAGAATGGGAGACGGACACAGGACCCCTACGTGGGAAATGAAATAATTAAGAGAAACACTATCAATTTAAATTTTTTTTTTTTAAAAGTAGGCAAGTGTGGTGCCTATTTAGGCGCCACACATTGCCACAAATCAGCTGTGGCGCCTAATGCATTAGGCGCCACAGCTGATCAATATTATCATGTTTGGCGCCTATTTATTTAGGCGCCACACATGCCCACCTTTTTAAAAAAAAAATTAATGTTGCAGCTGTGGCGCTTGGTGGGTTAGGCGCCACAGCTGCTTAGGCAGGCGCCACACTAGGTCTCCTCAATTGTGGCACTTAATCTATTAGGCGCCACAGCTAGTACCCAAAATTTAAAAAAAAATTATAAAGGTAAAAAAAAGAGAGAAGTTGTGGCACTTGTTTAAAGAAGTGCCACAAAATGTGCGCCACCTTTTATCCTTTTTGTAGTAGTGAACTCGCCGGAAATGGAGAAAGAATGAGGAGAGAGATGAGAGATGATGAAGATTATCTCAGTTTCCCATTTCCCATGCTTCTTCATCGACTTGAGAGAGAGAGGGAAGAGTGTTTGAAAATTTGACCTCATCTATGGTTCATATTTTGCCACTTAGCACCATCTTATTCTTCCTACCATGATTTCACATAGACTTGCATGCATAGGATTCCACATATTGCTCTTTCAATCCTAGCCATTGATCTCAATTACTAAGGAGTTTTCTCTTCGGTAGCTGACCAATCGGTTGGTAAATTTACCATTTTGCCCCTGATTATCACAATGCTTACTAAACCATTACTAAGCACCTTTATATCACATTGCACAACATATACTTCAAAGGTGCTTAATTATCATAATTACATCACTTTGAAATTATTAATCCTTGATTACAATTCAGGATATTACACCTTTACCTCTATAATTAGCCCAAATAATTATTTTGCCACATAGTTATGCTAAAATATAGAGTGTTGGGCATTTCCAATAATTAATTCATGTCCCAAATCAACTTTAATTCATAAAATTATTCATCACAACTCATTAAACGGTCATTAGCCCAAATAATTTTTTTACCGCATAATTATGCTAAAATATAGAGTGTTGGGCATTTCCAATAATTAATTCATGTCCCAAATCAACTTTAATTCATAAAATCATTCATTACAACTCATTAAACGGTCATTAGCCCTTAATCAAAATTTAGAACATTACACCAGTCACGTTTTTCACTTGAGCCTCTCTGATGCAATTGTGGTTGACAAATCCAACCTTGTTCTTTCCTCGGAGAGTGATTAAAATCGCCCTACTCTAGATGGTGTAGTTATCAACGCTGGTGAGAGTTTTAGAGATGTGCGGTACGCCATGAGTGTCTGATGGGTAAAGATATAGAGGGTGGTGAAAGGAGATAGACTCACCGGTAGATTTTTCGTCAACCATCGAAGAAGAAGAATGGTGGTCCGATGAAGTTTCTGGAACACTGTATGTTTTGGCCGAGAGATATGCATTCATGTAAGGTGGATGTTCTTGACTTTCCACCATTAGGATTAGGTTTGGTCAAGGGAATGAGCTGACTATTCTAGGCCTTGTGGACACCTTCTTGGGCCTTCTTGACAAGAAACCCTCTTAGTGGATCTGGCACCATGTAGAAATCACCCTCTCACCTCCACACTCATACAAGAAAGAAGGGAGTCTCTATTATTAACCAAAAAAATCAGCCTGTACAAAGAGTCTCAAACCAATATTTATTCACAGGAAAGTCCTAAACTAACTGGGCTTAATAACCTGGGCCCACACATAAGAAATAACCCTAAAAGAAAACAATCCTGTAACACTAAATATACAATACATCACATATTTAACTAATTCCTAAGCCTTCAAAAACAAAATAAAACAAATATAATCTTAACAAAAATTAATTTATCCTTGTGACGAGCGAGATTCCTTTTCCTCCAAATGATGTAAGGAGGCAAATTATGCCCCAGACCAGGAATGAGTGTCCATATAGAGTAGTGTAACCTCCAACCAGCAAATCTTATTAATATAAAATTATAAAGAAATAAATTTTAAAAAAAATATTTTTTTTTTTAAAAAGTGAATCAGTTTGCTTCTCGAACCGGACTGATTTACCAACTGGTTTGCCTGTTTCTAGTCTAGATTTAATAACCATGGCCTAATCATTAAGTTGTTAACTAATGCATCATTTAGTCCATATCTGGTCCAACTTTAACCCCGACCTAATTCTTGCCATGTCCACAACTATTTTCTCCACGCCTACAACATTTTTTGAGTTACAGGAATTTCCTAAATTCCTATTATCAAGTTTCTTACCACATTCCTTTACACCATTATTTCACCTGGATAATCCAGGCCTTCTAAATTTGTCACCCAGACTTTTTTGAAATACAATGAATTTTTCATTCATGATAAAATTAAAATCATTTGGCAATTATAAATATAGTTATGGTCCTCCATTTTGTAACATCCCAAATTTGGGTCACCCAAAATTTCTTATATTTAAAGAAATAAAATGGCGAATTAAAGAGCTAGAATAAATTATGAAATTAATTCTTGGGTTTTCCAAAAGCCCAATATTGAGGCCCAAAGTAGAAGAATACAAGAAAATAATATTTGGCCCAATATTAATGTTAATTTTGATCATAGGAATTAAATATTAAAAATTGAAAGATAAAAATAATATAAGGGTATGACACATTGTAAGTTTTAGAAAACCAGCTCTTCAATGCAATCATCCCAAATCCATGCTATAGGTTTTGTGGATGACAATAATCTAATTTGCAATGAGAAGTATGTGTCAGGTACTAGCTAGAACCCGGAAATGACAGACTCTACCCGTTTAAGTTAAGGTGATTTAGAACCTTCAGAAGGAGTTGGGTCTAAAAGGGTCAACCCTATAGGACCGTGAGCTTAAACTGGTCAAACTGTTTAAGCCCGTCAATTTTTTTAAAATTTTTATTAAATGATAACGCGCTGAGTTTTGTTTTGAGGCTAATGATTTCTTTAAATTGGAAATGTTTTTCAAATCATATAGTATTGCTATTTGAACATTTTTAAGGGAAACAATTAATTATATTCTTAATAAAAAGTAAACGAAGCTTGTTGATGACATTATAGTTAGTTAAAAGCTTCTAATTGATTTTTTTGGAAAAATTACTCAATTTTTAAGAATATTTTATTTGGTTCTTAATATTTCTACAAAGAAATTTTTCCTTATGAAATATTGAAAGAATCATTTTTTTTATAGATGTAAGGTACAAAGAACAATTTTTTAATTGTATTTGAAGAAGCCCGAATATTATGTAAATTATGTCAAAAAGAGAAACTAATAACACATTGAAAAATTAGAAAGAAGAGTCTCTATCTCATTAAGAATTTTGTTTTAAGGTACATAGTCACTTATTCTATTTATCAAAAAAGATAAAATATTTAATACTTTACAAATTTTGTCTTAAATTAAAAATTATAGTGTATAATTTAATTTTTTTTAAGAAAATGAAAAATAGCCTTGAGGCCCACATGTCGGCCCAAGTTCATGAGTAAATGAATCAGGCTTTAAATAGGAACATTTTATAGAAGTCGGGTCTAAACAGGAAGCCCGTAAAAGGCCGGCCTGTTTTCCCACTTCTACCAAGTAGAGGAAATTAAGTAAGACTTTTGTGATTTGTATGCTTGTTTTACTTGAACTTGTGTGCCCTATACATACCCAAATAAAACAAGTTACAGATACAAATGTAAATGAAAAAAAAAAATCATTGCTAATTATAACAAAATCCACATCATGCAATTATTAACTATATTAACTATTTATAGGTTTTCAAGAATAAACTTCATTTTCATTGTGATACAAATCATCTTCTGATCATGCAATCAATAATGACCTTGATAGGAACTCATTTTTACTTTATCCAAGCATGTTGCAGCCCAGAGATATCAGATAACCCAGAATGTAGGGAAAGTTCATGATCATTATTTCTGGGAATCTCTTTTTTAGCACGAAAGAATTACAAGGGTCAGAGTTTACTAGGTATTATTTGACTAACTCCACGCTTTACTTGTTGAGATGGCTGATCAAAGATCCCCTTTCTTTCAGTAATAAACTTTGCAAACCGAGAACCCCTATTTTCTTTCCTGTTTTCGTCTAGGAGGGACTGAGGTAGTTCAGACATAGGAGGGAACTTTGGAGACAACGGCCGCATCAAAGCCCATACCAATGAAATGAATTCGTCCGGTTCATCGAGAACTCACAAAAGTGAAACATCCTTCATGTCTGCAACGGAAAGCAGTATTGCCAGATGTTTAACTACCTTCTATCCTCAGCTACTGTAGAAATACTCATGAACGTGTGTAAATCAAGTGGTAGAAGATCATATTGTGTTGCCTGCCTATTAAGGCTCTATCATTCTTTTCTATTTTTGTTTTCTGCTTTTTTGGGTGTTTTCCACGGCTCTCATTCATCATCAAACTAAATGCTCCCTCTGGTCCAAAATATATGAGCTAATTAGAGAGTTTACTTTGTTTGTAAACATAATTTTTTTCTCCAAACTATCCATATCAATCGTCCTTGTTAAGAGGGTTTTTATCAAAGGGTAGTTTCAATACAAATTATTAAGGAGTGTATTTTAAGAGACCAACACACATTTTTAACAAGAGTTAAGGGGTAAATTTACCAACGAAGTTTTGTCCGAAGAGCATCTAATACAAATATATTTTAGAAAGAGCAAAAATACCAATGAACAATTAAAAAGGGGCATCCAGCACAAAAATAGTTAATTTTAACCTAACACCGTTAAGGGTTTTCTTCTCTTATAGTTTAACGCCGTTAGGTCAAAATTAACGGTTTTTGTGCTGAATGCCCCTTTTTAATTGTTCATTGGTATTTTTTCCCCTTCTAAAACATATTTGTACCAAACGCTCCTCGGACAAAACTTCATTGATAAATTTGTACCTTCACCTTTTAACAAATAATAAATTAAACTAATGTCATTAATCTATAACACTTAGTTATATACCTCCTATGCTAGGGACTGGAAGGAGTAATTGCTTTAGCAGCTTACCTTTTGAAAAAGCATAGATGGGTGCTAAAGCTGCACATGGAATGCTAAAATTAAGTGTTCCTTCGTTATGCCTTGCATTGTGTAATTCCCCAAAATATGTACAAGAGTTTAATGATTCCAGAAGAGAATGTGACTAATGTTAGGAAATACTTTTGTGGAATAAAGTGTGAATTATTATCCCAATTAGCAATGGAAAATGCCTAAACCCATTGTCAAAAATTTAATCGTGATAACAAAGTCTAATTGGGATATTTTGAGAAATTATTATCCTCTTCCAATGGGTCATAAATTTTGTCCAATGATGCATTCCGCAAATATACGGGTCGTGCCAAGTAATAAAGTGATAAGTAAAGTATCGTTCCACGAGGAATCAATCAATTAATTTTTAGGTATTAAAATCTCGATTTCTTTTAAGTCAAACGAATCTAGTTATAAGTAAATTCTAAGGAAATTAATTAAAGAAAACTATCAATGTCAAACATAACCTAGAGTCACTAATCCCTCAATAGCTTCTCCAAATCTCAAATCCATTTACTTAGCTAATCTCAAATGTTAATTTTGTTAATCTCGAGTATAAATAGTTATAAGTGTCTGTCGGTTCACTCACAACCCTCTCTTAAGTATAATTATTAAGTCTAACCAAATTACTCAAGAGGCAAGATAACTCAAACACACTCTTCAACAATTATATGAGGATATTAGGTATATATCTATCATAATCGCAAATTAAATTGTAATTTAATCCCATATTACTTAATCTCATAGCCTAATTAAAATTCCCTTCGTCAAGGTAAATCCTAATACTCAAATTCACATCTAATGGTGGCCAATCATCAAATGGACATAATAAAGCAAGATTAAGTAACCAAAATTAACATAAATAATAACTAAATAATCATGAAAATAAAATATAGTTCACTAGTGAGTTCATAATTTCCCTAGGTCTAAAAAGAAAATTAGCCACTCATGGCTAGAATAAAATCCATAATAAAACAAAGAAATTCATATTCAAAGAATAAAGAGAAAGAAGAAAAGATAACAAATCTGTCGAAAACTCCCTCTATTTCTCGCTCGATTTCCGCTAATCTGTGTTTCTCATTCTGCTCTGATGTGTCCTATTTGCTGTCTTCTCCCCCTTTTTATAGATCTTTTGATGAGCAAATACGGTTTTTATTTTTATCTTTTAATCCAAATCTAATATCCTTTTCCCATTTGTACGAATAAACCCATATCTTTTGCCACCTCCATGTGCTGATCATATCTTTTTTGTTTTTCTGAATGTGCAGATCTTAACTGGGCAACGTTCTTTTATCTTTTCTCTAAGTTGTGGACCCCACATCTTTATCTCTTCATAATATCCATATCTGATAGCTCACACATGGGATATATTGCATTTGAATCTTGCTTCTCCTTCAATTGCCGTGGGCCCCACATCTGATTCAATTTTGACATCTCACGGCTTATTATCTTTTCATTTACATATAATATAATTTGCTTGAGCTCACTTATTTGCTATTTGGATACTTTCTTATCTCTTTCATCATTTAATATCTCTTGCACAATAAAATAGGATATGAGTAGATTTTATGTTAAAATTTCTTTTTATCCTAAATTTAATTAAAAGATAGAAAATATATAAAAGATAATTAAATAGGTATAAAATATTAATAAATTTAATCAATTATATCATAAAATTTATACCTATTTAATTATAAAATATACATTTGTCATCCAACATGAGGGAGCAAGAGGAAAATAAATGTTGAGATAATTATGCTAAAAGATGAACCAATTTTGACCAAGTAAATGTGGTGGACAGTCAAAAGTTAGTATGTGCTTAATTGCAATTGGATATTGATATGTAAGCAAGCGGAATGGCTGATTCATGAAGCCACTTAATTCCTTCACAAGGCCACATTCACGTCACTTGAAGAGAGGAAAGAGGGAACTCAATTGTGACCAAGTATTACAAGAGGAAGAAAAGTCAAAAATATCATTCTAAAAGTAATATGTGAGAAGGAGGAAAATATGATAAAGTAAGGAGCCATTTTTCTCTTCCTCTTGTCCCATTTTCGGTCAACAATTGTTGGCTAAATAAAAGGTGATGACTTGCATTAAAAGAGGCATCTTACGTATGGAATAAAGAAGGCAAGAGAAAAATGATGATATCAATCTATTTGGCACATGTTAAAACCATTAAAATATATTATTTTGAGGAGGTGGAAGTGTGATATTTTTTTGATAAAACATTTATCCCTTTCAAGTCCCATATTTCGGTTGGACTTTAAGAGATAGGAGGGACCAAAAATCTGATCATTACATCATATATTTTCTCTTTCTTCAAGTCGGTTCTACAGCTCCAACGAAAGAGAAAGAAGAGCAAGGTAAAGGTGAGACTTTCTACTTTGATTTTCACCTCCTTAACCTCATCTATGGCTCAAGTGTCCTTCATAAATATTGTTCCTCTTGATGAGAGCTTCATTTCTATGGTTTTAGAATTTCAAAAGGAGGTGTTTTGAGCCACCATCCAAGAACAAAAGCTAAAGAATCAAAGAAAGAACTTAAGGAGGAGCAATATATGAGTATTAGCATCAATTTGAGCTATTAATTGTATTGGTTGAATGAGTATTTTGGCATGTGTAAATCTGCCCTGATTTTGGCCAAACAAGGGTTTGGGTAATTCATGATGTTTTGGTTGTGTTATTAGTGGTTTATGATGATTGAAAACCATTTGATATAAATTTGATGCTGAAATTGGAAGTTGGTAATTGTTGGAATTTATTTTCAATTTTCTGTCAAAACAGGACATGGAGAATGAGTAGGAATTTTGTTATTTTGATGCTTCCTTTGCATTCTAGATGAAAAATTATGTGGGAATAGCCCCAGGTTGTGAATTTTGGGTCATTGAAACTCAAAATGTAAATCTGGGTTTTCAGCCTGAACATAATTCCAGTGAGGTACTCTACTTGTATGGTGTTTTTGGATAACCAAATGATCTCTAACAATTATGAAACTTTTTATTCTTAAAGTTCACATTCCAAGCTTCAAAATGGACACATAATTTATGTCATTTTGTTTTTTTAGCTGGGAGTTCTGGTTGCCCAAAGTTTGATGTCGAAACTGGACTTAATTCTGGAGCAGTGTGGGATTTTGTGTAATTCTGGAATTGTGTGGTGATTTCCGGTAATGATTCATATTTTTTTAGAATTAGTTATGATTTTTCAAAGTCTAGAGAAAATTCTGGCAGATTTGGTCCATTATGCGAAAATTGAAGATGTAATGACATAATGTAGTATTGTTGAACTTTGAGGTTAGGAATTTATCTTTTAGGTTAATTGACCACTTTATCTCCATAGTTGATTTGATTAAATGTTCCTAACGATAACCAACTTGAGTGTTTGAATTAAAGAATTGGATTAAGTAATAGCCTGTCGTTGAAATTCTAATTATAGAATTTGACATTTGCCCTACATGTGATAAATCAGTGCCAGTGCACGTGCGGAAAGAACAAGGTAGTGACTCTTTCTCTTATTATGTGTATAATGCCTTACATGTATGTCATTTCATTGAATATGCCGTGATGTAACATTGCCGATGTGAAATGCCGTTGTTGTGCTGGTGTGAAACATGATGTTGTTAAACATGCCGTTGTGAATGCAACAAAAGTTGTCACAAAAATGCCATTGTGTTGTTGTTGTTGTGATTTGCTTACATGCTTTGTAATTGTACATGTTATAAGTGAATTGTTACTACTAGGATTCTTTTGAATCTCATTCTTTTCAATGACTAACCTATAGCAAGGGCAAGCGGTTCAGAGGAAAAGTAAGTGATGAAGGGCGGTTAGAGCTCCTGGCTAGGAGTTTTAATTTTGGTAGTTGGTTGTTATATTTTGTTGGGGATTAATTGTACATGTTGTATATATTGAATAGTGTTGTGTAATCCCCTGTATAGGAAACTAAGAATAGGCAATGTGCCCTATAAACCCTTTATTAAGTAACGAAACCTAAGCGTTGTCAGGCATTTTTTGTTGCACTTTAATATGTATGAATGAAACTGAACTGCATAGACCAATTATATTCGAGATATGAATGTGAGACCATACTAAATCAGTTTTGGAAAAGTTTTAAATTAACCGCTGGTCTCTATTTCAACTTAATGACACATTCTCGAACTATAAATTTGGCTATTAAGATAGAGGGTTACACATTGCTGTGTCAAGATTCAAGAAAATCTTGTAATTAGCATGACGTTTAAATCTTCAAACATTCATCAGCCACTGCTATAAAAATAATGGAAATCATAAAAAGCTAGTATAGAATGCAGAAAACCAACGTAACGGGGTGGTTAGCCACATCAAAAGGGTAAACCAAAGCAGGGTAGTCTTCTTTGAAGTAATAACAAAGCATATTCTGTGCTAAATGAAAAAACACTTAATCCAAAGAGACAGCAAGTATCAAAGCTAAAGAAATTCTGCCGTCTTCAAAGCATGATTAAATGGATACTAAGTTGGAAGATTATAGGTGGACTGTTGTCAAAATCAAGCTTTATTGTCAATCCTAGTAATGGGTTCAATAATAATAGAAAATCAGAACTCATTAGGAGTCTATTTATTCTCATTCCTTGCAGGAAAACCTGTAGAAAAGAAATTTAATCGGCGTTCAGTGCTTCTTTCAAAAGTGATGATCAGGTTTTGGAATTTCATACAGCAAACTGATAGCATAATGCAATCAATCTCAGATGTTAAGATATGAGCAATTGGGCAAGCAAATCATATACCATCTCCATCAGAGAAACTGTAGGGGAGATAGCTCTTAATTGTGTATGTAAGTATGTTGATGACATTATCATCGCTAGGAACCTTGGATAAGTGATCATGAATCTAAAAGGTTATCAAAGACCTTGATTCTGATATGTAAAGGTAATAAAAAGTCACAAGTTAGTTAGGGGGTTGTTAGGAAATATATCTGTCAGTTAGTTTAGATTTAGCTTGATCATTAAGCCAGATTTGCCTATAAATAAGAGTCTAGTCCCTGATGTAATTAAGACTTGTGATAATATGAATGAATAGATTGTTGTTCCTCTCCTTCTCTCGTTCCCTCTCTGTCCCTCTGTCTCTCTTCTTCTTCTTCTTCTTCAATCCTCTGTTTCTTCTCCATCTCTCTCTTTCCCTCTCTTCTATTTCTCTTTCATACAGAATATCAATTATACATCAGATTCTATTCCTTTGAGAAGGAATTGGCAAGACCATCTAAAGCAATCAGTCTTTGAACGGAAATACACTCTTGACCTCCTTAGTGAAACTAGAATGCTAAGTAGTAAATCAATAGATACTTCTATTGACGCTTGTCATAAGAACAAATTCTCCAAGGAGATGCCTCTATTGATATTAAGAAACAGAACTCATTTATCCAGCCCACTCACGTCCCAACATAAGCAGGTTGAGAGGGAGCTCCTGCTGCTTTACTCATACTTGAAGATTCCCACCACATAGTGTTACAGAAAACTGGATATAGACAAATCAACATGCATCTTACATTTTTTTTTTTCCTTTCTTTTTATACCGCAACAAAATACATTTGACTTAAAGATTCGATGAATGTGTGCATAACAATGACTCTAGACATCTTCTCACACCAATACTATAACCGGGCATAGATGTTTATAACTTCTATTTCTGTAACCTGCAATACTTCCATAGATTCTGAAATTCTCTTCATGACCTATTTCTGGTTTTCAACTGAAGATTCTTTTAGAGATACATCCCTACTGAATTTATGACATGGTTGGAAAGTACTTATGGTCTACGAGTACAATTACGAAATTCAAAACAACTATAATATAGGCTCAACTATACATTTTCAAGCTGATAGGTCTGCATAACAATGATTTTATATTACCCAAAAAAATAGTTTATAATCGATGCCCACAATATCGAATACCCAAATATTGGCCCCTTGGCCTTTTTGAAGATTTTGGCTTTTGCATATGTTTGGGATAGGTTTGAATCAGTTGGGCTTTTATAAGGGAAAAGTGACTTTTTAGTTTTTTCCATAAATCATAACATGCAATACAATATGCCTATGCCAAATCCCAGTCCACTGAACCATAAATTATATTCCCTCGGTCCTTTTTATAAAACCCAAAAAATGAATTGCCTTAATCCTTTTTATAAAAGTCCAACAAAAATTGTCTAAACATTTAATAATTTTTTTTTTCACTTTTGTCCCTTATTAATTATATATATTGCATTAATTAAAAGGTTAATAATACCTATATTTATTCTATTTCTCTCTCCTACTTGCCCCTCATAAATAAGGGCATACCTGCAAAAAAAAAGGTTTATTTCAGACACACTTATTATTTTTAACTAATTTTAACCACTTTATTAAATCACCTAATTCAATTATCGGTCTCTTATAAATAGAATCGGAGGGACTAGTACAAGTGTCTAAACAAAAAAAATGATAAAAAAACAAATCTCATCTCACCCGGTATTTTGAAATTGATCAGATGCTGCTAATTAATTTGGCCTCTGCTAATTAATTCATAGAGTCGTCATAATTGTTAATTTTAGCAAGGTGGTAGAAAAAAATATAAATTTTCAGAATCTATGTATATGAATATATCGCGGAGGGGTGAAAGATCTGGATGGTGAAATTGGTCAGGGTTCGGGGGTGTGATGAAGGGTTAAGTTTCGAATTTCCACACACTCTGCTTCTTTATGCTTGAAACCACTAAATTTACTCTTGAAAAAAAATTAAATTTTCATTCAGCTTTAATGAATAAGTTACCGATAAGGTTTAATTGTTGTTGTTGTTGTTGTTTTTTTTTTTTGCCAGCATTGTTGTTGTTGATGATGAACTTTACATTTAGTCATCATCTAGATTTTAACAACCATTGAGAGTGAGCAAGGAATTTTTATTAACAGATTAATTGAAGTATAACCTCTGTGTGTCTTTTAGGCATGCTCAACTTCCACTGGCAAGGAGGCCGGTCTGCATTATTAGTTTAATTTTATATGAGCAGTATATTACTCAGGTAACAACATTCCTGTGAGAACAATTTCAAAGCTCGTTTATATTTATGGTTTTCATGATAATGGGCTAATACGAAGGTCTTACTTATTTTATGAAAATTTATTATTGCCCTGTACCAAAAAAAAATTATTATTGCCCCGAGTCTATATTATAACTTTTTCCTTCTGTTAATTCTTAACAAATGTGAGTTCAATTACCAAATTCAAAACAACTATATAGGCTCAACTATACATTTTCAAGCTGATAGGTCTGCATAACAATGCTTTTATATTGCGCAAAAAAATAGTTTATAATTGATGCCCTCAATATCTAATACCCAAATATTGGCCCATCTATATATTTTTTACCCTAAGTAAAATTAAAGAAGTAATATAGTACACTGTACGTATACAGGACCATAATGCCCTAAAACGTTTAATTACGGACCTAAATTCGTACGAGAGCCCAGCCCCACTCAAAAGGACCATGTCGTTTAACGGATTTCCGCGAAATTCATATTGTCGTATTGTGTTTTCCCCTCCTTAGGGCCTGTTTGGTTGGAGGGGAGGGGATTGGGGGATGAAAAATCAGCTCCTTCCTTTGTTTGGTATGAAAAATTGGAGGAGAGGGGTCTCAAAGAAGGGCTCCAAATCCCTCTCATCCTCTCATTTTTGTTCCCTCCAAATTGAAGGGTTTTGAAGGGGATGAAAAATAAACCCCTCTCCTTCCATCCCCTCCTTTTGAACCAAACAGGCCCTTTGGTATGAGCTATGAGGGAAAGTAAAATTTTTATAAGTTGGATTTCAAAAAGTTGGATAAGTGGGATTACCAAATTTTAATAAAGAGAATATATGAAATTTTATCGAAAAAATGAGAATATGTAAGATAAAATAATAAAAAAACTTTTAATTCCATTTTTTTAAAATCTAACTCAAAGAAATTAAATTTTCTTTATTTTTTTTTAGAACTTGGAGGGCAAGCAATGAAATTTAGGGAGCAATCTTGTTGACTTGGAGATAAATTAGAATAAAGTATTAAAAGTAGCTAAGTATTTATTAGGATATGAGCCAATAAATATCTACATAATTAATATTCATAACAGTATTAATATGAAATTTTAATTTTAAAAATGGTTGTGATTTGAACACACTAGAATCAGAATGAGATGCTTGGGGGGTTTAGAACATTGTTTTATTACCAGTGCATTTTATTGGTATTTAATTTTAAATTATAAGGTAATGACATAAAGCCAGCATAAGGGAATTACTTTCTTTAAAAAATACTATTAAATCATGCAAGCAAAAACCTGCACTATTTTTTTAGCCGGGTCGTGCAAGAAGATTTAAATAATACTGTGGTTTCATTAAAAAAGTAAGGAATTAAAATCCTTTTTAGTATTTATCCAGACACCTCTATCGATCGTTAGGGGGAGAGAGAGAAACGGTTAAGGAGATAAACGGAAGAGAAGACTGAATTCACGTTGATTATTGATCTTTCCCTTCGAAAGGTGTCTGATAAACATAGGGCATCCTTCTTTCAGGAGTTTTCGTTATGACTAGGCCAAAAGTTGAAGGCCCAAGTACGGAGCCTAGCCCAATACAAAAGGTCCAACTAAGGAGAAGTAAGAGACTCAAGTGGAAAACATGGAAACTGCGTGAATTTACCTTCCCATCATATGTGTCATTTGCATGACCTTGTGGTAAATTAATATATGCATGACCTTGTGTCATGCATATAAATCGTTCCAATCCATTTCTTGTGGTAAATACCAAATGCTAAATACCAACTTAGCAAAGTTAAGTTTTTACCTTATGCAGATATGTAGTGCGTTAATTGAAAGCACAGACCAACTTGGATCCTTTTAAATAACATATAGTATGAAATATAAAATTAAGAGAATCCAAAATGCAAAACATAGATGTACTAGCTAATAGATAAAATCCATGATATTTGCCTATATCCTTTGTATAATATGATGTTTTTTTTGTTCTAATTAATTATATGCAGTAACATGCGCACTTATTCTGGCAGCTGGTGCCAGAGATGCAGTATTTGCTGCCTATGCCAGAGGGGAGAGGAAAATATGAAGTTGAAGAATTATGTTGTTGATCATGATCTTTTAATTTTTCAGAATAAGAAAAAAAGTGATAAAAAACTTAATGAAAGTTCAGGCAAATTTGTTGACTCTCACTTTGAGACTGGAGAGTACACTGTATATGGAGGGATGGCTAGAACAGATTGTTGGTTTGAAGACAAAAATTTGGGATCTCATGGAAGAGGAGAGGCAGCTATTAGAAGAGCTGAATATCATGGTTCATGCACAACACACCAAGTTGAGAGAGAACTTTTATAAATATTCATGGATTTGAGCGCTTCCTTTTGTTTTGTTGTTTTTTTTTTGTCAATTAATTGGCTTGTTAAGTGAGTATTTGGGAAACAATGAAACCGTTGTGTTAGAAGCCTTTTTTGTAAGTCAAGATAAAACTCCTTTCACATACTTATTTTGTAAATCGTAAAAACTATTCTTTAAAAGCTAATCCAAATGTGCATATAGAGTTGTTTGCGTACATATAATGTCATCAATCGTCGGAATATGCACAGTCATAAATGATTTGAGCATATGATTATAGTTCAATAACAAAGGCTTGTTATTTTGATTTCTCACTTATGTGAAAATATAAGTAATATAAGTACGGTTTTTTTTTATTTACTAAATCAATACTGCACTAAATAAATAAATAAATTACAATTTAATAAAGACATAATTAAATTATAACATCAGGTGAAAAAGGGAAAATACCAAAAAAATTATTGTCAAAATTGGGAAAGGGTTAAGGGACAATACCACCCCTAAAGGTTTTTCAGCCTCAAATTTTTATCTACTTCTATTATTCTTTTCGCTTTTTCAGAAGTTTTTAGTGATGATGATTCTGCTCTTTTTCAAATCCATTTTGCATTTCATTGTTGTGCTATATTTTTTCACCGGTGTCCTCCTCCTTATTAATGATATGGGAATTATGGCTTAGTGTAGGATTAATGCTGTGATGTGATTATTTTCTATTCTGTAATTTGCCTCTTATTTATCAGTTTTCTTCTGTTTTGCGTTTTGAATCTTACCCCCATTGAATAAACTGCCCCTCTAATCACTAATTGATCTTATGCTAGACCACATATAATTATATGATGGAATTGTTTCCTTTTCTTTTGGAGCTGTCGTGTTGGAATTTGCTTAGTGTTACACTTTTGGGCACCATATATTCTCAGCGCCCCACTTGCCCCGAGACCTTCCTCCCTCATCAATTACTTACCTTATCATTCATGCAGCACTGATACTTATTCACTAACTATTTAAATTCTTCGTGGAAAACGAGTTCTTCCAACTTTCTTGACAAATTTATTCTCCCGTTGCTTTGATGGTGTTGACTGTTGACCAAGACTCACAAATTTTCAATCATGTTCAACAACCTAAAACTTCTCCTTAACATGCATTAACAAAATATGAAAATTATGAAGCTTGTATAAATAAGGTTAGATCATACAAGGCTAATGATTCGTTTTATTATAAAAAAATAATATTTTGATCTCACAATTTTTATACACCCCATGCATCCTGCATTCATTGGTTTTAAATAACAATATAATAACCTGTCGTCGGTTTGAAGTCCTACATGAAAGATTGCGTTTGAAGAAGCTCTGGGCCAAATCCATATGGACTTGGCCCATCTTGATTAGGGCCGAATAGTTAGAGCTCTTCCTTTAACAAAAGCAAAAACATAAAGCTCTTCTTCTTGAAATGACTCATGGGCTTTTTACAGGCCACTGAAATTAAAGCCTCTTTCAGGAGTGGCCCCTCGCAAATAAAGCAGAAACAACCACATGGAACGAGCAGAAGAGTGATATGATTAAAGGACTAGAAAATCTTGCTTTAAGATAAAATGGTACGAAATATTTTGTTTCAAATCTATTTTTAAAAAAATCATGAGTGGTAATTTTGTTGGCACGCCTTTTTGCTAATATACGTTGTTGTTCCTTATCCAATGGATTATTAATCTTACGGCTTCCGTATATACTTCACAGATGCAGTTGCAAGGCTTCTGCAAACTCCGCATAGCCATTGCTTTATTAAGCCATTAATGGTTTATTTAAGGGTCAAGAAGCAAATTTACCAACGAAGTTCTAAGTAAGGAGCGTCTAATACAATTATGTTTTAAAAAGAAAAAAATACACATAAAAGATGTATAAATTAAAAAAAAAAATCTAACGTACCATTTTCAGTTCTTCACATCATCACGTATAAGTACAGCTTTCGTGCAACGCACGGGGTAATCTATCAAATGACTAAACCACTATTTTTTCACGTTTAAGCACACAATTAATGTTAATCACTTGATTTATTTTTAGAATTCATGAAGAAGAAATTACACTGAGAATTGTTTCTATTACTATTATAAACAAATGATGTATTTCTTTTCTACCTTATGCGCAACTCTCAAATTTGTTCTTATGGATGAAGTTGCAAATTATATGTTAAACTTTCAAGATATTGATAATCGTCATGATAATGTTAAATTGTTTCTTCATGAGAAAATGATCTTAACATGGTTATGATTGGCTCAATTTAATACATATATCTTAGATACACAAGTCTTAGATTATAATAATTCCTAGAACAAACACTTAATTATAAGCCAAAAGTTAAGGAAAGGAAACAAAATACTAATTATGCATATATATATATATATATATATAAAAAAAATTTCCAGACATCTTTCTTATATTGCTACACGACTTTAAGAACAAAAACAACTTACAATCCATTTACAATGCTAACAATCTCATTTATTTTCATTTTCAATATGTATTACAAGTGCTCATAAATAAGGCACTTGGATTTTATTAACTTGTGCCACTTATATATCCTTTATTGACATATTTAATTCATCCTTTTGTAATCACTGACAAAGAATAATTTATAAATTTAAAGATCATTTTCATCTCCATTTCTAATGAGAAGAAATGATCAGTGCATCACACGGGTAATTTGTCTAGTTATTTTACAAAGGTTTGGAAAAAGGTTTTATAAGCTCAAATAATTATTGTGGAAAATAAGAATTGGACCATTTTATGATATTTTACCTTGGGCTGAAAATATAAGGATAAATATCTTTAAAAGAATCAAAATTTAAAATTAGGCCCGCGTGTTTTATCTGGATATTAAAACTTCATAAGTTTGACCCTATAGAAACATGCAATGAAGTAAATCATTGTGACTTAACCCAAGTCCTAATAAGTGCTCATTTAGATTAAAGTTCAGAATTGGTTTTGCACTTTCAAAGATAAATGAGAGTAGTTTTGTATCATAAAAGGTAAAACTAATTAGAAACAAAAAAAGTTAAACTAATTATTTTCCGCTCCACACAGAATGGGGCTCATAATCCAATATCAAAACTGAGTTTTGATGATTTTAACCATGGTAATCAGACCTAGACCGGACCAAAAATCAGCTAATAAACCGGTCCAATCCAGTATTTTATTTTTTGAAAAAAAAAATCAATTTTTTTTAAAATTTTTCTTTAGAATTTTATATTAATATTTCTAAAATCTTCAATTTTTCACCGGTTTAGTCCCCAATCAGCTCCGGTCTGACCCACTGACCCTTAACTCAGTACCCCAGCCGGTTCAGTGGCCGGTCCGGGTTTAATTACCTTGATTTTAACTCAATTTAATTTTCAGGAGAACTAGTCGAAGGTAGAAACACCCTTCTAAGCCCTCTTGCAGAAATCTTTTTCCCACATGTAGGGCAACACTTCTTCCACAAATGGTTTTGTAAATATTGGACAATTATATACAGGCTACTTTGGAGGTCCTGGTGACTTCATTTTTGTCCCTCCCGACAAAATTGTAGCAATTGCAATTCCACAAACACGTCCACAGTAAGATCCTATTTGTTCGTGTCGGCAATATCTATTGCAAAAGACTAACAATTCACCTATTATGGTTGAGGACAAATAAATAAACCTACTGTGGAAACAAGCATGCCAAAATCAAAAAAGAAAAAAAAAGTCAAAAGTGATTCAGTAGGTAGTATCTTATAACACCAAAAAGAAAATCCAGTCATGATGAGATGATGAACTGCACAGGGAATATAGTTGTTTATATTATCCATGGCAAATGATAACAATATAAAAAGAGAATGATTTTCATTCCTCATATTAAGCACCCCCATAGAATACCACTACCAATTTCTACAGTCAAAACGGCTTTCAGATTACCAAACTAAAATTATCAAGTAGACAAAACAACTTTTCCAGAGAAGAAAGAATAGGAATAGAAAAACTTAACACCTAAAAAGTCTATCAAAATTGAAAGTGCATTTCTAAAGGAGAAAGACAAATTGGCTCATGAACAAGTAAAAGGGACTCGAGTTCATGAACTTCTCTATCAGAGATTCAGAGACCCCTGACAAATGGAGGCTTCCAAAATAAAGTATCCATTAGAAAAAGACTAAGGCTATGCTTCGATTGGAAGAAAAATTAAGAGGAAAGAAAATGGAAGGAGAAAAAACATGGAAAGAAGAGAAAACTAGAGATAAAAAGCCATCGCCTCTCCTGCCTGGATGGATGAGAGAAAATAAGGAGGAAAGAAAATGAGCAATCATCTAAATGACCAAAATATCCTTGTCTATGTATCAAAATGTATCATCTTTAAAATCAACATAAACATCACAATGGAAACATCATATTAATATTAACAAAAGCAAATAGTTTTAAATCAAATCATTCGGTAAGGAGAATTTACTCAAAATGATATTAAATTTTAAGAATTTAATCTCAAGCCATGATTTTAGGGGAAAAATAATGTGGTTAAGTAAGAATAAATAAATATATTGAAATTAATTTCTCACAAAAATATTTATTTATATATTATAAGAGACGACTTAAATACATTTTAGACTGAATTTATGAGCAACAGAGAATTTAATAAAATAAATTAAAAAAAGAGGAAAAGAGCTATGACAAAAACTTAAATTAATATTTACTAAAGAGGGGGGGGGGGGGGGGACGAAGAAATATGGCAGGACCGCATCAATGATATTGGATCAATAGCCCTTTGTGTTTTGGACAGGATTACAAAAAGGGGTTTTTTTTTAATATGACTTTATAATCTTATTTTTGGGTAAAAATTAGATTGTGTAATATGATTTATGTTTGGATTTGTAGTTGTATAAGTGACTTTTACAAAAGTAGAAATTGTTTGGATCGGCTTTAGCATAAGTGGCTTTTGTGATAATGGTAAGAGATAATAGGTGGAAAAAGATTTAAAAAATCAAGTAAATATTTAAAAATTACTTTAAAATATTATGTGCTACTGGAAAAATATTTTAGAGTGAGTGGAAATCAATAAATCAGTATTCTAAGTTTTGAGTACTCTTTACTAGTAAAAAAATACATTAAATGTAAAATTGTAGTCAGTCTCTTCAGACTAAATACAATTGAAAAAATATTTTAAAGGATTAAAAGCACCAAAAAATATTTTAAAGTAATTTTTGGAGCTAAAAAAACATATTAAAGATAAGATTGCAATCGATCTGATAACACACTGGGTATAACTGAAAAAATATTTTAAGGGGTTAAAAGCACGAAAAATTATTTCATAATATTGCAACTTAAAAAACATTTTAAGATACTAGATAAGTCAAAAAAAATACTTCATAATACTAGACGCCATTTTCTTTAAAAAAAAAAAAGGTTCAGCATAATTGGTGTGAGAGATATGAGAGTATTTTTTTTAGGTGGGACAGCATTTATGTCCTAGTAATTTCTCTGTCCAATTTTCATCAGAAGTTAATCGTGGCATAAGTCCCAAATTCTGGCTTATGGTAAAAGCAGGATCAGATTACACAAGTCATTTTCCTCAACAACTATCACAAACACTCAAAAAATTATCGTTTGTGCCAATTGGGCTTTTTGGGACCCAATCGTGTGATTGGGCCCCCCAAATTGAATGCCAAACACTCCTGTTTAGTTTAAAGGGAAGGGATGAAATGGGAGGAGATGGAAGGGGATGATGGAGAATCACCTTATTTGATTTGGTTGGAGGGGGGGAAGGGAAAGATTTTTTTAATGATCCTTTGTTTGATTTAAAAAGGGAGGGGAGGGAAGATAATATCTAATTTACCATTTTACCCTTAAACATTAGTTTATATATTTTTCCTTATATAAATTATTTAAATTAGTTTACACCTCAATACAAATTATATAATTTATAAAAAAAAAATGAAGATATAAAATGAAAATAGTTTTCAATTCTCCCCAACTTAATTTCTCGTTATATGAATATTCCAACAATTATCATGTTAAATTAAATGAAAAATTCCTTTTATTGAAAAAAAAATGTAGAGGACTTGAAAAAAAATGGCAGAAAAACTTTAAAAAACTGTTTCTAAGTGACAATGTTTAATTAGGTGCAAAATGGTAACAAAATTTTTTTGGAAGAGGTGGTTACGTTGAGGGAAGGGAATAAATTTATAACTTCATATTCATAGGGATGAAAAGCGATTGAGCATACTCCTGCAGCCTATGGAAAGTAATTAAGTTTAGTTTGAATAAGAGTAGTATAATTAAGAAGCCATATCCTTTCATTTGTATGACTAAATTTTCCCTATTTTACACACGCATGCACACACATAACTAAAGTGCTTGTGCATGTGCTTACATTTGGGTAAGCATATAGACTTGAAGAATACAGAAAAATGGAGTATGTTCTTGGCCACACACTAGTAATATTCACCAAAACTCATCATTAACTAACAACAATGTGATGGTTGGCCCAAAAACTTAACATCAACATTGGAAGAGATGGCTACATTCCTGATTTTATCAACAAACTTGAGGAAACAATGAAATAATATCCTATCAGCAAAGATTAATCCAGCTAAAATCAGTTACATTGATAACCAACATCTAGTGTTTAGCAATAAGGCACAATATGAAATCTATTATCCATATTACTTGCTTTACATCCTATCAGCAAAGATTAATTCAAAAAGAAGGGGTGGAGAATTTAATACCCACCCATGACAAGTCATCAACACTTACATCCTATGACTTGCTTTACATCCTATCAACAAGGATTTAATATCATATGTAGAGCATATGACAAAGCATCCAAAAAGTTATTATAATAAATAGCCAATAGATCATCTATTGAGAACTATAGAACATCTCCATTATCACTTCCTTCCTTATTGAGGCTGATGATTGTACTGCAGTCCTAAGCTTTTCATCATCATTCATAAGCAAGCAATAAATTTTTGGTATTTTTGCAACATCACAGCCACATTCTTGAACCATATTGCATAGTTCTTCACCAGACAATTGGGGTACTTTCCTCTTATTGTTGCTAGCTTTTAGTAGAACAGAATTTCCTTGCTTGATTGCATCATTCCCTCTCTCAAGTGCTGAAACCATTGCAGATATTATCCCAATCATTTCCTTAAAATTATTTTCATGCTCTTTAGGTGCCCTCTTTGGCTTCTTACTGGAAGCACTATTAGCATGAGGTAAATTATCTTCTTCAGGTGATACTCCTTGTGCGGGTGAGTTACCTTGGCCATCTGTTAGATTCAGCAGGCACAGCGGAAGAATTTTAAAAATTTTCACCGATCCTAATCGAGGATCTATCAACGGCGTTTAAACCAAGTTGGAAGGATTCATACCTTTTATGATTCAGGGTTTTTACAATATCTAGGAGCCAACACATCAAGTCCGCTCCCTCTATCGGTATCCACACAAATGCTCTCCAACCGAGACTACGTGCTAGCGCCTCTAATGTCTTCTAGGGTTTCCCTTGCAGCTCTTAATTCTCATGTGTATCTCAGTATATCTGCTCTATCAAGTTTATAACCTATAAGGGCTATTTTTCAAATTTCAAAATTAATCATTATTAATTTTGAAATTAATTAAATATTAATTATCTTGATGAGCTAATTAAATAAATTCAGTTTAAATAAAATATGTCCAACAGTTTTAATTTAACATATTTATTTAATCCAAATAAAGAGCCATTAGATTTAAGTTATCTTCATAAATTAAATCTGAGATAGCATATCTCTATCATGTTAGTTATTAGATTTAATTTATCTTAATAAATTAAATTTAAACCTAACACAATATAATAATATCATATAATATATATATATATATATAATGTATTTTGAAAATACATATCTATATAATATTATTAACGACTTTTTTTACATTACATATATACATACACACACACACACACACACATATATATATATAATTCGTTCACCCTAATTAAACATTATCTCGTATTGGGTCATTCTTGTGTGCGACCTTGTAGGCCCATATGAAGTTGGCAGTGGGTCAATAACTGTATTAACCCACAAGTCGCAAGCAGCCTCTAGCAAGACATCACGACTACCCAATTCATATGAGGATCATTAACACGATGCAACCTGTCATACAACCATGTCACGTCCCTTTTGTCACACGATATATCGGTCAAGGATAAGGCATGGATAATGTCATCCTCTTATTCCTGACTATTACTTTCTCGATTCCTGAGTAGTCTGACAATAAAAATGGAAACTCCTTTCCATTGTAGTATGGTCATACATTTCTCAGACTTACTCATCGAGGGGCCCAGTAATATCTCTCTACTAGTGTGAAGGACAAATTCCATCTTGATCATTCATATTCCTCTGCATGAAAAACCACCAAGCCTGATTGTAGCCTTTATCATCACCCGGTCAAAGGTGACTTTTGACTAATTCAAAGTTTAGCAACTCTCATGTAGGAATCCATGATGACCTCAAGTCAAAGGGCATTGTGACGTGGTTATACATGAGAAAAGCTTGTGACTTGATCCATGTAGCTTTCTCATAGTGGGTCGGTCCAACACCTTGTACTCTTACAAGTTCCTAAGACTTTGATTCGTATCTCCATATCTTATCAAAGTCATACTGATCTTGTTTCATCTCTGCTCCTGCATAGATGACCGACCAGGGACATTTTAGGACAATCTTTATGAATTATCCAAGGATACAATTATCACAGTTAACATGCAAATAATATGATAATAGAATGGAGAAATTTCATTAAATTAATAATGTTCAAAGTACAATGATTGGCCTTTTGGGCACAATTTCCAACACCATCAACCTCAACAAACATATCAGCATTGTTTAATAAGAAGCCACCTTGTGAAACTAAGTTATCAATTTCATGAATACTTTCAGTGATCTTTGCTGTAGATCGATGCCTCTTCCTCCACTCCCGCATTGTTTCCTCCTCATCACCATTAGCTCTGTCTACTCTGATAGTAGCATACCCTTTCATAATTTGGAATAGGAGTATTTCTCCATAGAGTTGCTTTGAGTTTAGCCTAGTGACAAAAATAGAATAGAAACTGAAAACAGAATAGAAGATAGAGCTAATGACAAAAACATAATAGAACAAAAACATAATAGAAACTGAAAACATAATAGAAGATAGAGCAAAAACAAAAACAGAATAGTAAAACAGAATAGACATCAAGAGAGGACACATAGATGCAGAATATTGCCAAAGCTAAATTAGTTTCGGATATAACAATAACATAATAGAAACTCAAACATAATAGAACAAAAAACAGAATAGAAACTGAAAACAGAATACAAGATAGAGCAGAAACAAAAACAAAAAAGTAAAACATAATAGAAATCAAGAGAGGACACGTAGATGCAAAATATTGCCAAAGCAGAATTAGTTTCGGATATAACAATAACATAATAGAAACTGAAACATAATAGAACAAAAAATAGAATAGAAACTGAAAACAGAATAGAAACAATGGGAAATAGAAATTGAATCAGTTATACTCTTTTCCATATTCGATAACAAATAACAAGCATTGGAAAATTGAATAAAATAGAATAATTGACCTCAATGAGTGCATCCCAAACTTCAGGTTCATCATCCCACATCTGAGTTGCTGGGTTCCAAGCAAACCCACTCACATGTTTAAAAAAATCATGCAGATCAGAGAAATTTTTCTTCAGAGTTTTCCACCGATTCTTCACCTTATCCTTGTCAATGTGTTTACCAAATAAAGCACTCATATACTTGACAATGTTGTCATAAGCTTGAGTTGTAGAAGATCCACCAAGTTTGCGGCCCTCATTGTACTCAATCATAACAGCATTAATAAGGGCATCATCCATGACTCGTGACCAGTTAACTGCCTCTTTACCATTGTTCGGTGCCATATTATCACATAACAGTATATATAACAACTGCAAATCAAACTACACAAATAATACAATAAACACAAATTATGAAATTGAAATTCATATTCTAAATAGAACAAGATATGCCCTCAACATCATGTCTGAAAAAATTAAATTCGAAGACTACATTGAACAAGCAATAGAACAAAAACCATGTCTTAAATTCAAAGTTATATGTCTTAAATTCATGTCTAATAATAATACACACCAAGTAACAAAATCCATATGTAACTTAGGAAAACAGACTTCAACCCTCAACATCATCATCAAAGTCATCCTCAATAGCAGCCGCATTATTCTGATAATCTGCCCACATCTGAGTTGCTATATTTTCTCTAATAAGATCACCTTTAGCAGCCTCATTATTGTCACCACTTGGAACACGATTATCGTCATTTGATCCATTTTGTTGATAGAGGTCTATGGCATCTTCTCTTAACAAATCTTCAACAAGGTCAATACTCATGAGGAAGTTATGAAAAATGATACATATATATATTATCATTTTTTGAACTTTTATGCCATATGTAGGTTCAGTTCCATTAAATAAACTTGCAAATCTTTTCTTTAAAACACTAAAAGCCCGTTCAATGGCATTACATAACTTTGCATAGCGAAGGTTAAATAACTCCTTATAGTTTATGGGTGGATTTCTCTGTGGATATTCTTTCAAACGGTAGCGGACTCCCCTGTAAGGTGTTATAAGCCCTCTTGTTAACATAAACCCAGCATCCACAAGGTAATATTTACCTATAATACATGAAGATAATTACTATAGAGGATTTTGAATACCTAATGAATGTAAACTTTATCAAAATTGGTTAAATATTTACCTTCGGGAATGTTAAGCCTATCTTCCCCTATTAATGCATTTTTAATTATCCTTGAGTCAGATGCAGTGCCTTCCCAACCAGGGAGCACATAAGTGAACTTCAGGTCAAATATACATGCCAATAACACATTCTATGTAGGGAATTCCTTCCTACCACGATATCGAGGAGCATCTAAAGAAGACATCTTCACACGTATATGTGTTCCATCTATAGCACCAATACAATTTTTAAAATATGGAAAGAACTTGGTTTATTTTGAATTTCTGGAGGAATGATTTGACAACAAATTTTTCTTCTAACTCAATGATGGTTGCCAAGACTGTATGAAAATGACAACTAATTGTCTCACCAAAACGCCTAAACCAAAAATTGAATTCACGATTTTTCGCACTGTGTTAATATATAAAGAGTTTTTGCAACTTGTTCTTCCACACTTGACCAACGTGTGGGTTGTAAACCACAGTCTCTTTCTAACATACCACATAATTCTAAGAATACTCTAGGTGTCATTCTAATTATATTTTGACTAGACGGACAGCTACTTATTCTATTCATTATTTCATCACGCACCCTCTCTCTTTTACCACTCAAACTATAACTTATTCTTCTAGCACATATTTCATTGGCACATACTTGAGCCATAAAACACATAAGCAAAGCTATTGCTCTTTGACGCAACTCAAGCCACTAAGGCACCAGTAGAAAGTATTGAGTTTTCAAATCCATCTAACAAAGTAAATGAAAATGCATATCAATAACCAGAATCTCGAAATGAAAAAAATAATACCAAACAAAGTTAAGACAAAGACTTGCAGAATCTTCAAACTTTTTCTTGTGCTTTACAAAATCTTAATATTAGTTTTGAGCATGGGAAACCTATCACAGTGTCAAATATGCTATTGGCAGAAAAATCATTCAGAAGCATACAAAACAGTAGTAGAGACAGAAAAAGCAGAATCCAAGAATAACAAGCATTGTGGAGAGCTAGAATCCTCTATGCACTTTTACCCCATTTTGACTATCACTAACTTATCAGAAAAAATAGTTTAAGTACCAGCCTTACACAAACAATTGAACATAGAAGAAAGTTCACCTCTGTTCTAATGGCAATCCAATATCTACAAGCAAGCAACACAAAGAATGGAAATGAGATTAATAAGGCAACAATACAGTCCAAAAAAATGAACCCTTTACCGGAAATAACCTATACAATATAGAAATAACCCAGAAAAAACGCAACAATACAGTGCATTTTACTAAAATAATTGATGTTTGCAAAAAATCAACCCAGAAAAATGAAAGAAGTTTAAGTGCAACCGATGGCATTTCAGAAACACAGGTGGCATTTATCTTGTGCCAAGAAAATAAAGGAGAAACCGATGAAGAAATTGATGCGTAAATTAGGTTCAGAACACACCCACCCAACTGACGAAACTGACAGCACCACAGAGAAACTAGAGACATAATCAAAATCAGAAAAAAAACAAAACCTGACAGTTGAGCAAGAGAGCCAAGGAAGACGACGCCACACAGCCGAGCTAGACGACGCCACACATTCGAGTGAGACGACGGAGGAAGACGAAGGAAGAGAGCTGAGCTGAGACGCAAGGAGGAAGAGACCGTGACGGCTGAGCTGAGACGCGGGATCTAACGAGAAACACTGGATATTGGAGAACGAAGTAATGTTTTCATTTTTGACTCAGGGTATAATTGGGAATATGAAAAGATCATGGGGGTAAATTAGTCCCAAATTTTTGACTCCCTCCAAAACCCCCCATTTTGGAGGGGACCAATTTGAGAGGATGGGAGGGAATTTGATCCCCTTTTTTTGGGGCCCCTCCCCTCCAATTTTGTATACCAAACAAGGGGAAGGGCTCATTTTTCATCCCCCCATCCCCTCCCCTCCCCTCCAACCAAACAGGCCTTAAGACGTCTCTGCCTTCTGTGTTTTTTTTTTTTAAATATTGACGCTGAGAGAGGGGAGCAGAAATGGAAAATGAGTTTTGTCCTTCAAATCTCTCATTTTTACCCCATCCAAGCAAGGGGTAAGGGTTTGTTTGGTATGAGGGATTTGGAGGGAAGTGGAGAGAAGGAAACATTTTTATAAGTTGGATGTTAAAAAAATTGGAGAAGTGGGGTTATTAAATTTTAATATAGAGAATATATAAGATAAAAGAGTAAGAAAAATTAACTGTGAGCTCATATTTATGATTGATATTGATATTTTGCGTGCCCTCATTATATAGATATGTGTGCACGCGCAACGTGTTTTTAAGGGTGTGTTTGGTTCAACGGAGGTTAGGTTAAATTGTTGTTTGGTTCAAGAAGATGGTAGGTAAGATTTGGTATCTTGTTTGGTTCAGGAGGTTAGGTTAGAGGAGTTAATTATAAGTGGATAAAAATGTCCTTCTACATATTTTCCTTCTTTTTTTTATAATGTATTTATTAATAATAGTTATTTGTAAAATTATTATTTATAAAATAATTATTCTAACAATTATACACACTTCTTTCACACATTTGTCATTTTAAGACTTATGACAATAAAAAAGATTAAAGAAAATGAAAAACATTTTTTCTAATCACTAAATACTTTTCATATTTAATTTTTTCCCTCTTCTTTCGATATTTAAAAATTTAGAAGAAAGACTTTATTTTATCAAAGAAAGGGTGCCTATAGAAAAAAAAGCTTACCATGAACCTTTCTCTATCTTGGAATTCACTCTTTGCGAAAATTAAGGTTGGAGCTCCAGGAATTCCATAACAACATACTACCAATGATCATCCCATTTAGAAATTCAATTCTTAAAAAAATACAGAATCTGGACCATCAATGACCATTTATGATTAATTAATTCAAGATATAGAATATCCCAAAAATTCAAGATATAGAAACTCATCTCAGAAGCCAATATTGCATGCTAACGACTTACACGTACTCCCTAAAATGATCTGAAGCTGTTCACTAGAGCTGGGAAAACGGGCCGGCCCTTCACGGGCTCGGGCCTAAACGGACCGGCCCGTTTAGGCCCGTTTCCTAAAAAGTACCATATTTTTGAAGCCCGCGGCCCTATAGGGCTGGCCCTTCACGGGCTCGGGCCTAAACGGGCTTAAGCTCATTTTAATTCAAAATTTTTTTAAAATTTTTTTTACAATTTATTTATTATTTTGCTTTAAATTGGTATACATTATTTTTAAAACTCATAAATTTTTAGTTAAAATAATTATCTAATGTCCAAATTAGCCTTTTTTTTAAAGTTTAAATGAATAAAACATTGTAGAAAATAAAATAAATCAAACCAATTAATAAGTATTTGCTTGTTATTAATACTCTATTAGGAACTTAGATGTCTCTCATATTGATAATTTAATATAATGATATTATATTTATTAATTTATTTTAAAAATATATTAAACGGGCCTAAAAGGGCCGGCCCGCAGGGCTTCAGGGCGGGCCCTTTTAAGCCTGCTTCCATTTTCAGCCTCTAAATCATAGGTCCGGCCCTTGACCGGCTCGGGCCTAAACGGGCCGGCCCGACGGGCTCGGCCCGAATTCCCGGCTCTACTGTTCACCATCCATTTCCCATATGCGACAAGCACAGTCCTCACTGGCAGGGAAAAAGGATATCGAGCGGGAGACGACTTTTACAGGGAGAGTAGTGTCGGAATTTTAAAAAAGTGCCATTACAGGAAGGGTAATGTTGGAATTTTTAAAAAGTGCCATTGGTAATTTAGTCATAATTGGACATAAATTCTCTCACATAGAAAAAATCCCAAATTTAAAAGTTTTGTAAAGTGGGGGAGGCTACCACTACAGGACAAAAAAATCTCTCACATCTAACCTAACCTCCTTCCAACCAAACACCTATTTTTAATCTCCAACCCCACCCCAACCTAACCTAACTTAATAAAACCTCCAACCAAACAAAGCCTAAGAGTAAAACAAGTTTTAAAAGTTGGTTTAGTTTTGGATTAACCTTGGATTTATTAACAACAAATCAAATTTAAAAGTATTATTTCTCAATAATTCTCGTTATTACTTTTTCTCTACTTTAGGTTGATTATCAATGACTGTGGAATACAAAGTATAGCCAAACCCAGAAATAAAAAATAGGGAATATTGCATTTAGATCCCGGTGAGAGAAAATACGACAAAATAGTCCATTAGAGTATCAAAGTTGCATTTAAGTCCCGTGAGACTATTTGTCTATAGACTTATCAATGGACGCCCATGAACTTGTTAGTGTAAGCACCCATAAACTTATCAATAGAATTTGAATTTATTGCAAAAAAATCCCGTGAGACTTAAATATAATTTTGAGATTTCAAGGGACCATTTTATCGTATTTTCTCTTGTCTGATACCTAAATACATTTTCCCCTAAAAAAATGCGTACAACCAACACACATTGATATTAGTCTAACAGTAAAAGGCCTTATTAGATTTCTCTGAGTTTCAAGTATAAATTCTAGAGGAGACACTTTTACTAAATTGATAGTATAAAAAGAGAAAACAAAACAAAACAAAAGATGCATACACCCCCATAGAACATTTTAGGGCAAAAGTTATCTCTGCTTCCTTTCCTCACTTCCTATCCACCTCTTCTCTCAAGATTAAACTTTGAATGATCAAGATTTTTAGGGCAGGAATAATTTACACCGCTCATTTTTTAAATTAAAGGGTTGAATGTGGAGGGGAAGTGGATGGGAAAGGGAGTGGACACACCATTTGCCCAACAAGAAATTCAAATTTACTTTAAAAGTTTTCATTTAAAAGCAATTTTTCTTCAAAAGTTTCTTTAGATTCAATATTGCACCAAAAGTTTCAAAACATAATAATATTGTCTAATCCAGTTAAAAAGCCAACATTGATCGTTGAAAAATTGAAGTTGATTATTAACATTTTTTATGATAAGGGAAAACATTTCTCTATTTAACACTTCCAGACCTTAAACTTAAAAAAAAATTGAGTAACATTACTTATGAGTGAAAACTTCCCAACTCCATAAAACGTATTGCTTATATTTGTTTGACCTGAACTTGTGCCCAATATCCATCCCCAAATAAAACAGATTACAGATAAAAATATAAATATAAATTGAAAAACCAAAACATTGCTAATAACAAAATCCACATCATATATTTGTTTGACCTGAACTTGTGCCCAGTATCCATGCCCAAATAAAACAGATTACAGATAAAAATATAAATTGAAAAAACAAAACATTGCTAATAACAAAATCCACATCATACAATTCCATGTAATTATTAACTGTTGATAGGTTTTGAAGAATCAACTTCATTTTCTCTGTGATACAACTCATCCTATGATCATGTCATCAATAATTAACTACACCTTTAACTTAATGGGAACCTAGTGTCCTATGAGTGACTATTCATTTTACTCTATCCAGGCATGTGGCAGCACAAAGATAAGCCAAAATGTAGGGCAAGTTCATGCTCATTATTTCTGGCAATATCTCATTTAGCACAAAAGACTTGCAGAGGTCAGAGTTTACTAGGTCTTATTTGATTAACTCCACGCTTTACTTGTTGAGAAGGCTGATCAAAGATTCCCTTTCTTTCAGCAATAAACTTCGCAAACCGAGAACCCTTATTTTCTTTGCTGTTATCGTCTAGGAGGGACTGAGGCAGCTCGGACATAGGAGGGAACTTCGGACACGACGGCCGCATCAAAGCCCAAACCGATGAAATGTATTCGTCCTGTTCATCAAGAACTTGCAAGAGTGAAAGATCCTTCATGTCTGCAGTGGAAAGCAGTGTTGTCAGATGTTCCACTACCTTTTGTCCTCAGCTACTATGGAAAAGCTAAGAGACATGTATGTAAATCATTTGTCTAAGGCCCCATCATTCTTTTCTTTTCTCTTAGTTTTCTGCTCTTTTTGGGTATTCCACGGCTCTATCATTCATCATTAAACTAAATACTCCTTCCAATTCTAAATATAAGAACTAGTTTGAAAGTTTACATTGATCTTAAATATAACATTTTTCGCCAAATTATCCATACTGATTGTATGCCTTAAAAGGTTTTTCATGGAAAGCACCTCTGATATAGTTATATTCAAAGGTAAAACAGCTCCACAGAGTATGATTATAATGGAGGAATATAGATAGAGATGAAAGCAAAAGGAATGAAACAGAACTGGTGCATTCGAGAGGCAGCACTCCACTCTCCTCACAATCACTCAATATTTTCCATGCCCTCTCCCAACGGACTACATCACATATATAATTCTCATGCCTCCAACTGTCACTCACAATTATCCCTACTCACAAGTTCTGCACTAACTACTTAATTGTTGGGCCTTCTCCTATAATAAGTAAACAACGACCCATGCTCATTAGGTTACTACTAAAGGGTAGTCCCAACAAAAATGCAAAAGGGTATTTTAAGGAAACCAACACATATTTTCAATAAATAATCAACTTAACTAATTTCATTAATTTCTGCAAATTAGCTATCTAGTTTCTATATTAGGGACTAGAAGGAGTAATTGCTTTTGACAGCTTACCTTTTGAGAAAGCATAGATGGGTGCTAAGGCTGCACATGGAATGCTAAAATTAAGATGAGGTATCACTGTTCCTCCACTATGCCTTGCATTGCTGAGTCAAGATTCAAGAAAATCTTATAATTAGCATGAAAGTTAAATCTTCAAACATTCAGCAGCAACTGCTATAAAAATAATGGAAATCATAAAAAAGCTCATATAGAATGCAGAAAACCAATAGGGTGGTTTTCCGCATCAGAAGGGTAAACCAGAGCAGGATAATCTTCTTTGAAGTAATAAAAAAGCACATTCTGTGCTAAATGAAAAAGCACTCAATTCAAAGAGACAGTAAGTATTAAAGCTAAAGAAATTCATCCAAAATGATCTTTGTTGTCTTCAAAGCGTTACTAGTGCTTGAAAGCAGGGCAATTTAATCTAAACCCATCAAAATCCATATAACCTACTAACAGTCTGATTTCAAACCTTGATCCCAAGCTAAGGGTGCCGTTAAAATCTGAAATGGGCACCTGATGCCCAAAGTCCCAAACTAATATCTTCTTGCAGTTTGGTACATGTTGAAAACCATTTGGTTCTGAACAATGATAGAATGAATTATAAATTATACAGAAAGCAGAGCAATACCTTGTAACCAGACCAATCATGTGACCATCTGAATTGATGACAGCACCCCCACTAGCGCCAGGATGAACAGCAGCCGTTGTTTCCAGCATCGCAGGGAGTTGCCCATCTGTGTGCTCTTGCTGGACGAAGAGATAGGACTGAGGAGTTTTTGCTTCAACCACTTTTGCCACGACACCAGAACAAACAGATGGGAAGAACCCTAATGAAAACAGAAATGACTTCCCTGGTTAATAAAGGACATAGAGGGCCATACCAGATTTTATCACACTATGCAATCCTAGGTGGGCTGTTGTCAAACTCAAGCTTTATGTTCAATCCTACAAATGGGTTTAATGAAAACAGAAAATCACAACACATGAGGAGTCAATTTATTCTCATTCCATGTAGGATAAGAGCAAACTTATAGCATATTGCAATCAATCTTAGACGTTAACAGATGAACCATTGGGCAAGCAGATCATACCATCTCCACCAGAGTAACTGATGGAGAGATAGCTCTTGTGTCTGTGAGTATGTTGATGACAATATCAGCGCTAGGAACCATGAATAAGTGATCATGAATCTAAAAGGATCTTTCAACGGAAATACACTCTTGACCTCCTTAGTGAAACTAGAATGCTAAGGAGTAAAGCAACAGATACTCCTATTGGAGCTTGTAATGGAAGAAACATAACTCATTTATCCAGCCCACTGACAACCCAACATAAGCTTCCTGAGTATCTCAGGATTCTACAAGCAGCTTGAGAGGAAGCTTCTGCAGGTTTAATTATGCTTGAAGAATCCCCTAGAAAAAGACTTTACTTCAAGAAAGGTATAAATGGTGATTAAAGAGCCGCTGAGCCTTATCCCAATTTTAACTTTCTAGGCAATCCAATGCTATAGGATAGAGGAGAAATTAATCATTTGCTTCCTATAATTTACCTTATTTTTTAATGTAGTTCTTATGGTTTCTTTTTCAATATAACTCGATAAAGTTGCTAAATGTTATAAGACTAATCTCTATACTATCTTCGGTTTAAAATTTGATCTCCTGCATTACAAACGAGGCATAACTGCATTAGATAATGCCTCATGCGGCAAACACCCAACTAGTCTCAGAAATTAAGGCGGAAAACAGGGAATTAAAGGCATCATAAAGATAGCACAAGGCATGAATATAAATCAAGAAAGGTGACTTACAATACCAATGTATCATGTGATAAACCAAGCTAATCAGAGAATGAATTAGCCCATAATCATGAGATTCCAACAAATTATTAACTGTTCTTAAAAGCATTTTGTAAAATCTTATTATGCTATATACAATTCTCTTTACAAGTAATCAGTAGTAACTTCAAAATTAATTCTACAACAGATCATATAACCAAAAAGGAAACAAAATAAATAAGATGACAGAGCATACCACATCTTGGGCCAAATAGTCCATGGCCAATGACATATGCCTTTGATCCCATGGATGGCCATGAAAAATGCATCACAATAGGTGCAAGCTGATCTGGTTTGGATTCAAGCTGCAAGAGGGCGACATCCCATGGTCCTTTGCAGACATACACAACTTTAGCATTGCACCAAACACAAGGTTTTACATGGTCAAGGCGTACACGTATAATTTGATGTCTACTGTAATTTGGATTCAATATATATCCCTCCCGCTCATGAGCCGAAAAAAGATCAAGAATTGGCATCTTAGACCTTCTGGTTTGACTCTGCTGCTTATCTTCAACTCCTTTCCCAACAGATGCAGCCCCCTCTGCTAATAAGGGAAATATTTTTTGGTCGTCTCCATATCCACTAATCTGTGTTTTACCAAATCTCCATGGTTCCAACAAGTGAGCATTTGTAAGTATCAGACCTTGACTGTTCAGTAGAACACCAGATGCCCAGACTCCATCATCTATAGTAACAAGACAGATAGAAGCCATTGCTTTCACAATTGGTAATGATGAGGAGCTACCAAACTTAGATTGTTCATGATTAGAACCCCAGGATCCTAAGTTGTCAGTTTTGGCAAAAGACCCCTTTCCTCCATCCTGTGACTTTCCCTCATGATATAACTCTTTCACTGTATTTTGAGGCGAATTCCGCAGCAAACCACTAGAAGCAGTCACGATGACTTCCCATGGAATGACCAGCTATTAACAAAGATAAGATTTGCATGATGACAGAAATTTGACACATTTAAACCATGTAGGCCAAGATATAAATTTATTTAGGCTACCTGGATTTCCACAGAACTAGTCTTCTGCCTCAATGGTCTAATCAGGATACCAGTGAGAGATGCATATTCACTAAAGATTGGGCTGCCTTCCATTCCTGAAAGATGCAGCACCAAATTAGAAACACTGGTCAATTGAATTGAAAGATTGATGGATTATAAAACATGGAAATGTCTCAAACCAGGAAGACTTCGTATGTCAGCCATCAACAATGATCCATCAGATGAATTAGGAGGATAGCTGTTTGCAATGCATCCCACTGATATGCTGATTCAAGCAAGAAATTAAATCAATGACAAAACTACAAAGGACCAAACAGTTAATCAAACAATGAGTTTAGAATGAGGATACCAAAAGTATGGTGTGACAACAATATTAGCCTACAACTCAATAATTTAATGAAGCAAAAAACGTAACAAGAGGAAATATGGGACCAAGTAATACATCTCAAATTAACAAACAGCCAAATAAAGGACTAAACTTTCCACAATCAACACTAAATTTATGAATTTCAGAGAATTTCATTTGCCTTGTAGCTTCATTTACTTGACGTTTTATATTCTGTGTAATCAATTCCTCTTCCGTTTGTTGAATGAGATATGGCCTTTTCCTTATTTTGATGTTAAATCAATAGTTGCATTAGTGTGTATTTGAAGAGTAGATTCCTATCAACCTCACTAAATATAGTTAATTTAAAAAAAAAACAAAAGAAGTAAAGAACTGATAATAATAACTGTTAAATTTGCCCAAAACAGAAAAAAGATAATACCTGTTAAAGAAGTGAGTAGGTGACAGCACACCAAAAGGAGACCCAACTGCCAGAAGATAGTCACCCCTTCTATTCATCGAAGATACTGTACTATCCAGCGTGTCCTATGTCACAACCACTAACCAGTTATTCTCCTGAATCTCTACAGATAAATGTACTACCAGCATAACAATTCATATTTCATATCACTATTAAATATGGGTATTATATAGACCGTATTAGCATAAGATATTCTATCAAAAGAAAAAGGCACACATGAAAAAGGGTCACCTTTAAAGTTAAAGAGACACCAAGAATAACCATTCTAGTCAGTGATCTGCACATTAGATTTAACCTGCCAGATCCTCCCAATGCCAAACTTCCCTGACATTTTACAGAAAAACATCATCTCAATCCCATGAGATTGCATTTGCTTTTACAGGACAAGGAAGAGTTCTTACCAAAGAAAATTTATACTATCATGCAAACGTTTTAAGCATCCTAATGATCCCACATTTCAAGTGAAAACCCCAGAGAGTAAGAGAAAGGTATGAGGTTCTAGCGGGTTTTGTTTCTATTGAGCACCCCAGTAATACATACAAAAAGTTAGGGATATAACAGACAAAATTTTCTGTCAGAATACAATTATAATCACATCCAAAATCACATCCTCCCTTAGACTGCAGCACATACAGTTATCAAAGCTCTTTACAGACACTTGTAACTTACCTTGATTCAAGCAACAACAAAAACACAAGCAAGAATTTTTGTTACAACACCCACTCAACCTAAGTCTTTCCTAGAAACAACTACTTATCGACATATTGTTGAACAATTAAACCAAAAATTTCTGTTACAAGTAGCATCGGCTGGACCTAATCCAAGGCACAAAGGTCACTTCGAGTCAACAAAGGGGAACGACATGATGGACCAAAATAGCCATAAAATAAACAATAGTTCTAGTTTCTTATCTTGCACCATGTGGTTTCACGCTTTGTATATTTAAAATAGTTACCCAATTAACAGGTACTATAATTAAGAGCAGTTTTATAAATTAAGGATATATTTATCCTTTCTATAAAGCAATAGAAATAAAAGGCATTACTCCCATTCCTAATTATAGGACAAAATTATGTCTTTAACTAATTTATGCCTTAAACTTGTTTCTATTTTTTCAGTTATGCCCTTGTTTAATAATCAGTATTTTGTCAACCTCAAATTTTATAATCTGTCTTATAAATAGGAACAACTAGCCCTTCAAAATTGTCTAATAATTAGGAATGGAGAAATTATCATTTTTTATTAGATTAGATGTCAATGTTATACCCACCACATAGTGTTACAGACAACTGGATCTTAGACAAATCAAAATACATCTTACTTTTTTCCCTTTCTTTTTATACCGCAACAAAACACATTTGACTTAAAGATTCGATGAATGTGTGTATAACATTGACTCTAAACATCTTCTCACGCCAATACTATAACCGCGCAGAGATATTCTACAAGGCTACAAGCTAAAAAGTTGAGTATGCTAAAACAATAAGAAAAATAGCTTTCACCATTCACCTCAACAGATTTTTGCAACTCTTTTTAAAATCTTTCACATGCTAATTAAGCGGTCCCTGTTGTAGTTCACTAAACAGAAATGCTCCAATGAACTTCAGCAAAGTCATACCCGAAGTCTTAAAAGGATTATCATTCTTTGATCTCAGGCCATAGAATAATGATTCAGATTATGGTGCTCTCAGGCTTGCAAACCAAAGAGTCAAACTTGCAGGTGCTTCGATTGACCTGTTTAGTCCTTTAATCAGCCAATATAAACGTGCTACAATTGAATATAAGAGATCTCCTATTTTATCCAGACTAACATTGTGCCTGCAACTGGCAACTACAATTAATATCATCATGTTTCAGAAAAAAATAATTCTATAGAGGCAGTTCACAGGGAATCAAATTTACAAATGTAGCTGAGTGTATTTCTTTTAGATGTGAAAATCATAATAGTTATCATGGCTAAATAGAAACACGTGTTTAAGCGAATTTGTATACAAACTAATTTATGACAGAAAAAGGATAAAAAAGAATACCAACATCATTTCAATAACATTAGGAAAAGTTAAACTTGCAGAAAACAAAAGACGGGAAAAACAAAACAACATGGCTAACCTGAGTTTGTAAAATATCTTTAGAATGCTGAGAATCATTAGTGTAAGATGCCAAAGACCAGCCAACTTCCCACCCAAGCTCTGGTGAGCTGAAAGATGATTCAACAAGTGACTGGAGACAATGAGCTGATGCAGGGATATCCACCTGCATATGGCATAGATCTCATTGAAATTGAAAGTGACAGGTTACGAAAAGAAAAACATGAAAGTAAAAAACTCAAGCAATATGAATAAAATGATGTCAGAATGTACAATGGTCATAACATTTAGTTAACATATTTTAATCATAACATGAGTACTCATATTGAAGTCATGTCAAAACAATGTACTCTGATAACATTGTACATAGACTGTAGAAAGGAATAACCATGTAAAACACCAGAAAGTGACCAAGAAATTAGCGACATTAGACCAATAGCCAAAACATTGTACTATGATGATATCTATAAGTCGCCTTAACATAACAGCCACACTCAAAATGATGACAGATGAAAGTTTAAAAGCCGGACTAGTCAGTCAGATTTACATAGCAGAATGTGTCCCATATTATTAATCTCAAGAAGCCTGCATTTAAAGAAGAAAGTAAGTTCAAAATGCAAAATCAAACAAGAGATGAGAAGGCAAAATGTATACCAACGACAAAAGCTGCGCCTCAGGCCAAGGTATTCCTTTATCTGTTTTCTCACTGATTTTCTCCGTCATAACATCAATCCGAACACCAGAAATTAACTCAGGCCGACCCTGAAACTAAATATAACAAAAATTCAATAAATATAAAAAATAAGAAAAGGCCAGTCAGTTATAATGCAAATCACATTAGCACCAACCTGAGAAACATTTTCTCTCTGCTGTGGTGATAGAAAAGGCTCAACAACTGAAGCCACTGTCACAACCAAACACATACCCTCACAAAGGTCGCCATAAAGATGCTTGGCTACTTCAGTGTCATAAAGGTTAGCAGGTATAAGCATTCCAGAAGCTGAAAGCGTTGTTTCTCCAGAGCTATAAATATACAAAAGGTAAAAAAAATTAATAAACGAATTTAGCAAAATAGGAAACGGATAAAATTAAGTTAGGAGTGCCTCTTGGAGATAACCGATATTGATGAAAAGCGTGTCTTCTCATCTTCAACCCTTTTGGATCCTGAAAATCAGTAGAAGCGAGAAATTGCGAGCTTAGTGACCCATATATGCGCGTGCGGTATGAAGAACTGAATTTGTTAACATAGGTGAAGTGCAGGAGACTTACTGGACCTCGAACTCTAACCATAACTGCAAAATTTCGAGCAAAAGCAACAGCTTCTGGTAAACTCATGATTGAAGATAACACGCTGCTCCTCCGAGGATCCTCAATTTAGGAATTGCTAAAGGAATTTGTCACGCGTTTCAATGAAAGTCTGAATCTTGTTGCTGAACCTTGAGAGTCAACAAAGTGAATGGAATTGATCAAGACTTACAAGGCAGATAAGGGTGTGGCAAACAGATTACGCTTGAGCCAAAAACAAACACAGAAAACCAAAAGGTTTTAATCCCATTGATCTTCCGGTCTGATCACACCCTAACACCCTTGCAGTTGCCGGGACAACCGAATTGGATTAATCCGTGTTTTTTTTAACCTTAATATAAGCTATCTTATTATAGAAATGTATAATTTTATCACTAATGTATTGTTTTTGTACTTCGAAGTTCTCACTTATTCCTTCATATATTAAATGGAGGTAATATTAGAAAGTTTTTAAATAATAATAAATTTTAATATAAAGTTAATTTGATTTAAAGTTTTAATTGGTTCCCATGATATTGGCAAAAAAAAGTTGGTTCCAATGATATAGTATTTTTTTTGTCAAATAAAACACCTTGTAAATTTGAGTATGGTGGGAGTACTTTATAATTAATTGAGTTTAGATGTACAGAAATATTTTAATAAACTCTATAAACTTATGTCTTATTAATTATTAATCATTAATTATATGTATGTACTCCTTTGATTCTAAATATTATAGTCAATTGAATACTTTAATGAAATTAAAAAAAATTAAATAAATTATTTAATTATAATAATATTATGTATGATTAAATTATTAGAGTTTATAAATCAAGTAAATTAACTTAGAAAAAAATAATGAATATAATTGGTTTAAAATATTTTTTTAATTTTTTTAAATAAATCAATTGCATCTTATATTAACAGAGAAAGTATGTTACCATCTAATTAAAACTTAAATAGATGTTTATACATTTGATATTTCTAGAGATCGAATGTACTTGAATGGGAGTTGGAAAAAAAAAAAAGAATGCACCTACTACTTGTACTGATGGCAATACTTTTGACTAGAAGTGGTAATATGGTTCGGCCCGGTGGGTTCGGGCCAACCCATCACAGGTTGGGACCATATGGGTTCGGTCCCAAAAGGATCGCATCAATATGGGTTGACATTTAGCCAACCCAACCCATAACCTCTGGGTTGGCGGGTTGGGCGGGCAACCCATATTTTTTTTTTCAATTTTTTTAACAATATAATATACTAAGATTATTTTTTTTATATACAATAAGATTATTTTCTCTAAATACTTAAACATAACAAAATTAAAATACATTACAAATTAAATATTCATCACAGGTCCATACACAACAAAATAAATATAAATCCACAAGTCATCAGTATAACTTATCAATAATCAATAATTAGTTAATATTAAAGGTGTTTCAATTTGAAGCACGCTGAGGAGAGTAGGGATTGAGGAGAAATGGGTTGGACTTTGGACTTTGAAGTTACGGTTTTGGAGATTTGGACTATTGGCTAATGGTTCTTCCTTTTCCCTCTTAGTTAAAAAAAATATGGGCCAACCCGCCAACCCGGTGGTCCAACCCGTGACGGGTTGGGACCATATGGGTTCGGGCCAAAAAGGACCGCATCAATATGGTCCCAGTTTTATAGAACCCAAACCGCCCATTTTGTCGGGTTGGGCGGGCTCGGCCCACGGTCCCAACCCATATTACCACCTCTACTTTTGACATTAATAAGTGTGTTTTGATTAGATTTTAAGAATAATTTTTACGATTTACTAAGTATGTGAAAAGAGTTTTGTCTCAGATTACCTAAACCTAGGTTTGGAAACTTCCCAAACACCCATTAAATTTTACTTGGTTTTAAATGTTTGAAAACAAGAATAATTTTTTTTTAAAATGTTCACGTAATTGTATTAAATTTTAAGTTCTGGGATGAAGTGCATGTTTGGCTGAGCTTTTTGTACAGGAAATAAGCCCTTATTACGCAAGCCGAGAAAAAACTCCTCTCACATACTTACCTCGTATACCGTGAATCACGAATTATAAGCACTTATTGCCCAAAAATAAGCTATTCCAAACACGCACGAAGTTGCTGGACTTTTTGGCCGAAATTTCACGGTCATTTCCTATTGAAAAGTCGTCCGGAAACAAATTTCATTGACTTGCGGCTACCTTCTTCATCAATCATCTCTTTCGCTTCTGCCACTGCAATATCTTCTTATTCCTAACGAAAGATTCTCCCATACCATGAAACGTCTAAGGTCATAATAATGGATTCCAACAAAATTTTCTTGTTCTCGTTTATTCCCTTCCTCTTTTATCCCACAACTGAAGCACTGGTTACTTATCTTCACCACAATTGCTCTTCCAGCAAAACCTTCTCTGCCGATAGTGCTTTTCAATCGGACCGTACATCCCTCATCTCTTCCTTAGCTTCCGCCAACACAGAGTTCTACAACACCACCGTTGTCAGTGGAGCCGGCGACGCCGTCTATGGCCTCTTCATGTGCCGAGGCGACATTGTCAACAACCCCACCATGTGCCACCAATGCGTCGTTAAAGCAACCCAACGATTATCTTCCGAGTGCACTGTTTCGAAGGAGGCAATAATCTGGTACGACGAGTGCATGATTCGCTATTCCAACAGCTCCTTCTTCTCCACCATCAACACAAGACCTCGACTCGGCCTCTGGGTCACCGGAAATGTCTCAAACCAGGCAAGCTTCATGAGAACATTGTTCGATGCAATGAACAAGACGGCCGATGAGGCGGCTAAACCGGCAACGGGGAAAAAGAAGTATGCGACCGGAACAGCGAATTTTTCAGGGTTTCAAACTGTGTATTGTCTAGCTCAGTGCACCCCAGACCTTACGCCGTCAGATTGTAGAACTTGCCTGAGTGGTGTGATTGGGGATCTTGAACGGTGTTGCAATGGGAAGCAAGGAGGAAGAGTTCTGTACCCTAGCTGTAATGTTCGTTATGAACTGTACCCTTTCTACCAATCGGAAGCTGCAAGTGTTTCTCCTACAAATACTACTGCTTCCCAAGGTAAAAGATCTGAACTGAACTATATGCCTAAGCCGCCCTAATGTGTTGAAAGAATATTTTTGCTTCTTATATATCTGTTGATCTGGGGATTAGTATGGGAAAATTTTGGGCTTAATTATCCTCCTCTACTTTTATCTTTTATGGTTCTCTCTGTCCCTTTTCCTATTACTACTCATCTCGATCTTTATATTAAAATTGGAGTGATTCTGATTTAATATTTTAGAAAAATATTTTTAAACAGTCTGTTTATTGCATATAACTAAAATTTAATAGTTTTTTTAATTTATTCATTTATTTTTTAACAACTTGATATTTTATTAATAATTCTACACAACATTAGATCTCTACCATTCAAATATTAATCTAAAGGTTAAGATGAATAATAAAAGAGAAAAGAATAGTCAATAATCCTGAAGATTTTGGGTGATTTGGGGATTAGGATGCAAAAATTCTGGATTAAACTGTGGGGGAAGACCCTGTTGTAGAATGAAGGGAACAGAGTGAAGTAAAGGTAGAGGTTTGGTTCTGTCGTTTTGGCTCCACCCCAAGTTGGGATATGTTTGAACGGAAGCTAAATGTTTTTACTATTTTATAATCATAATTTTTTTAGTATTCTATTAATACACCCTCACCCCATTAGAGACACGGAAGGTAAATTAATTACTCCCTCAAGTCCTTAATATAAGATACATTTAAGGTATTGATGTTGGTCCTAAATATAAGATATAATTTTCATATTTGTCAATCATTTCTTAATGTACCCTTATTAATGCTCCCTTAATAATAATCAATTACGAGGGATAATAAGAGAATTAAGAAAGATAACTAGAGTATTTTAAAAAAAAATACATAAAATTAATTTTCTTAATATAATCAAATTAAACAAATATATGTTATATTAAAGTTCAAAAGAGGAAGTATTACAAACCCCCTCCCCTTTGCTCTAGAACCTAACAAGGATGATAAAAATCCCTCCCGGCTTCTTTTCAACAAAACCAAATAAGATAACCCACTCCATTCCACTCAAACCAAACACCATATTTACCAAATAAATATACTCGAAACGGAAACAAACTTGACTGTGGAATATTAATGAAGCCAAGTTGGTTACTCTTCTTTCTCTCTTTTTGGGAAGATGCAGGAAAAGGAGGAATATCATCTAACACGATCGTTGTAATTGTGGTTCCAATTTCTGTGGCTGTCCTGACATTTATAGTCGGCATATGTTGCTTGATTAAAAGAATAAGGAACAAGAATGACTCTGTTCTAGAGGGAAAATGTAAGGATCCCCATAATATACCAAGACCTCTTTGCATTTGCTCGCTCTTCTGTTTTCACTTCTTCTCATCATGCACATGCACCGTTTGGTTGTGTAGCTGCAAGTGACATTAGCAATTTGGATTCCCTGCAGTATGAACTCCATACAATTGAAGCAGCCACCAACATGTTTTCTGCAGATAACAAGCTTGGCGTAGGTGGATATGGAAAGGTTTACAAGGTATCAAGTTCGTGTGCTTTCTTTTCTTGGATTTTAACATGAAGGAAATTAGGTTAGTCCCTTAATCCATACATATATGTTGACTTATGTTTTAAAATTCAGGGCATGCTTCCAAATGGACAAGAAATTGCTGTGAAGAGATTCTATAGAGGCTCTCAAGAAAGTGTTAAAGAATTTAAGAAAGAAGTAGAGGTGCTTGCCAATCTACAACATAAAAATTTAGTGAGACTTCTAGGTTTCTGTATGCAAAAACAAGAGAGGATACTTGTTTATGAATACATGATCAATGGAAGTCTTGATTATATTCTTTTTAGTAAGTCCATCTATGTCAATTTGGCATCTTCATTCTTAATATGATCATTTTAGTTTTTTGAGGAAAAGGCGTTGCTTGACTTTTTAATGTTGAAAGAATTTACTCCTCTTTTATTTGACATTTCTTCTTTTTAAATGTGCAAGACCCTGAAAAGCAAAAACATTTAGATTGGACAAAGCGTTACAAGATTGTCAAAGGAATTGCACAAGGCATTCAATATTTTCATGAAAATTCAAGACTTAAAATTATACATCGTGATCTTAAAGCTGCTAATGTATTATTAGATAGTGATATGAACCCCAAAATCTCAGATCTTGGTACAGCAAAAATTCTTCTGATCGACCAAACTGAAGGAAATACCATTCGCATTGTTGGAACTTAGTAAGAACAAATTTATATATCCTTGCAATATTATTCAAATATCTTGCATCTTCTCTTATAACGAAGAAAGAACTACCACCACCCAAATTTGTATATATTTTTTTCTACACTAACAATTCTCTTCTGATGATTCAATGGTTTAGTAGTTATATGGCTCCAGAATATATCCTGCATGGAGTGTATTCCATTAAGTCTGATGTGTACAGCTTTGGCGTCCTTCTAATGGAGTCTATAAGTGGAAGGATGAATATACCATTTTTCCAGCACATGGAGGGCGCTAACAAGGAACTGCTGAGCTATGTGAGTATATCAAACACTACAATCTGGTTTGATTCAAATGAATCATTTTGCCTTCTATCAAAAGGGTAAATATTGTGGCCCTGATATTTGGATACAGGCCTGGAAACTTTGGAATGATGGAAAGCCATTGGAATTGTTGGACCCCACAATAAGAGAATCTTATGCTCCAAATGAAGTTATTAGATGCATCCACGTTGGCCTTCTATGTGTTCAAGAAAATCCAGCAGATAGACCTTCAATGTCATCCATACTCTTGATGCTTGAAAATTACCCTATGACTCTGCCAACCCCTTTGCAGCCGAGACGTTTCGCAGACAATAGAACTGATTCAACACCAATGTCAGACAATAGAACTGATTCAACACCAATGTCAGTGAATGAGATGTCTGTTAGTGAAGAAATGGGTAGGTAAGCTTGGGAGATAAATTAAATCAAAGGTTTTAATAAGTTGTTGGTCTATTCAGCCAACGTTGTAGTTAGGCACCCTTTATTATTGCTTCCTTTTCAGTGTGAATTACAGGCCATCCAAAGATTGTATTTATAGCTATAAGGTCTTAGATGACTTCTTATATATGTTTCTTTTGTAATTGGCCTTGCAAAGTGTCAATTTTGCGTTGTAGCAGACTTGGGAGTTAGAAAGTACAGTGACATACTATCCAAGAACATATTTTGATATCCGCTTTCAGTTGTCATTTATTGATTAATTAACATCACAAACACATAAACGTGAGATTTTGGTTTAACGATGATATTTGCAATTTAGGGTTCAGATTAAATTAGTAATTTCATAAATAATTTATAAGTTTGATTTAGGTTATGTTATATATGATTATTTATAATAATGTAAAAAACTTCAAAAAAAAAATGATAAGTAGATCAGTCCTATAAGTTATAGCATAAGCCTTATGAGAATAAATAAGCCTAAATAAAAAAAATGTTTAAGAAATTAATTAAATTATTTTAAAATATTTATAAGTATGACTTTTTCTTAAAACTGATTTGTCTAACTTATAAACTAATATATAACCTAATGATATAAAAAAAATGATATGATTAAGTAATTTATTTAGTTTCTTTAATATCTTTACGAAAAGTTAATTATATCTTATATTTAGAATTGAAGGTAATACCATATTCGTGAGATTAAGCATTAAGCAATACCACTCTCCCGTTGTATTTCAATTTTAATCCTAGGATTAAAAATTCACTAACCAAAATGCCCTCGCCTTCTTCCACCACGACCTCTGATCTCCACACCATCTCCATATCTTCTCCATCACGGAACTTTTTATCTATTATCGTACCCCTATCTCCGTCATTTGAATGACATATTTACATTAAAGTTTTATCTAGGAGGAGAAAAGCATATTCTCCACATTAAAAAAAAAATTCTTAATCCAATTATTTTGAGAAGATTAAAGAAACTAATAAATTACTGCTTCTATCCATTATGATAAACTTCAAAATTGCAAATGGATCATGGATGTATCCTAAAACATAAGCTTTATTTTAGATTTGTCTTAACATTTATTATGTTTTTTTCACCCTTACCCTCTGATTGACTGTTTATTGCATTTATTTTCTCTCATCTATATTCGTTATACATAAAGGCATAGTTTGAAAAAGAATACGTATTTATTCCCTTTAACTAATTTTAATTATTTTTTTATTAATGCAAATCAGATATTTGAAACATATAACAAGGGACAGAGAGAGTACTTAATTATGACATATATGATCTCTATAAAACATTTATATGTAACATTAGATTATTTATTAATTTATAAATAGTTTGAAAAAATGTTAAATATAAAAGATCCAATTAAAAAATATTATATTTATAATCAAAATTTACTCCCAAACTAAGTCCTACTATTATTAGGTATGGGAGGACGGAGGAGTATCTTAATATAAAATTCAACTGACTAATTTTGAAAGATTAAAGAAGTTAAACAAATTATTTAATTATAACATATGTTACATTATCTCTCTTAAATACTTTTGTGTCATTATATTATAGGGTTAATGAGCAAAAATATCTATGAACTTTTACTAAAAGTGCGTCCAGCATTATATATATTTTGGAGGTGCAAAAATACCCATAAATATTCAAAATAGAAGCAAAAATGCCAGCACGTTAAATTTGACTTAACATCATTATATATGTGTGTGTTCCAGAAGAGTGTGGGTCCCACTAAAAAAATTAACAATGTTAGCTCAAATTTAACGATTCTAACATTTTTGCTTTGATTTTGAATATTTATAGGTATTTTTGCATCTCCAAAATGTATATGATTCTGAATGCACTTTTAGTAAAAGTTTATGGGCATTTTTACTCCTTAACCCTATATTATATATAAGTTTATAAGTCAAATAAATTAGTTCAAAACAATGATAAAAATAAATACTTTAAAAATAATTTATTCAATTTCATTAATCTTTCTCAATTAATCACCTAAATTTTATGGTACTTTTTATGCTTCATTTCTCCTTCCAAACCTTAAAATATGTTTAAATTAGTTTTTACGATTTACGAAATAAATATGTGTGAAAATTTTACCTAAACTTACAGAAAATGACTTCTAAAATCATTGGTGTCCAGGCACACTCACTTAATTCTTCAAAATTCATTATTGCTTACCAAACAAGCGTTAATGCTCTTCCTTTCTCTTTTGTGACTTGGACGTCCCAACATAAATAAAGAGAAGTGAATGAATTTAACCAAGTCTTGCCTTTTTGCATGTGTGTGTGGCATGTTGACTAGACCTCCTCTCCTTCTCTTGAGTTTGGACGTTAATAAGAGGTCTTGGATGAATTAAATGGCTTCTTGATTAAGTCATTTTCAACTTCTTAAAATATATTATTAATTACAATTTATCACATATACTTTGACTTTTCAACTCTTCATTTACTTGACTACAAATGTTCCAACCTTTTAAGTACATTTAGGGGCATTACATGGAAACTGCGTGAATTTACCTTCCCATCATATGTGTCATTTGCATGACCTTGGGGTAAATTAATATATGCATGACCTTGTGTCATGCATATAAATCGTTCCCATCCATTTCTTGTGGTTAATACCAAATACTAAATTCCAACTTAGCAAAGTTAAGTTTTTACCTTATGCAGATATGTAGTGCATTAATTGAAAGCACAAACCAACTTGGATCCTTTTAAATAACATATAGTATGAAATATAAAATTAAGAGAATCCAAAATGCAAAACATAGATGTACTAGCTAATAGATAAAATCCATGATATTTTCCTATATCCTTTGTATAATATGTTGTTTTTTTGGTTCTAATTAACTATTCTGGCCGTTGGTGCCAGAGATGCAGTATTTGCTGCCTATGCCAGAGGGGAGAGGAAAATATGAAGTTGAAGAATTATGTTGTTGATCATGATCTTTTAATTTTTCAGAATAAGAAAAAAAGTGATAAAAAACTTAATGAAAGTTCAGGAAAATTTGTTGACTCTCACTTTGAGAATGGAGAGTACACTGTATATGGAGGGATGGCTGGAACAGATTGTTGGTTTGAAGACAAAAATTTGGGATCTCATGGAAGAGGAGAGGCAGCTATTAGAAGAGCTGAATATCATGGTTCATGCACAACACACCAAGTTGAGAGAGAACTTTTATAAATATTCATAGATTTGAGCTCTTCCTTTTGTTTTTTTTGTCAATTAATTGGCTTGTTAAGTGAGTGTTTGGGAAACCACAAAACCGTGGTGTCAGAAGCCCCTTTCTGTAAGCCAAAACAAAACCCCTTTCACATATTTATCTCGTAAATCGTAAAACTATTCTCTAAAAACTAATCCAAACATACATATAGAGTTGTTTGCGTACCTGCAATGTCATCAATCGTCGGAATATGCACAGTAATAAATGATTTGAGCATATGATTATAGTTCAATAACAAAGGCTTGTTATTTTGATTTCTCACTTATGTGAAAATATAAGTAATATAAGTACGATTTTCCCCCTTTATTTAAGGTTAAAAGCTTAAAACATATTCACTTATATTTTTACTTATGTTGATTATATTGATTTCGTTATTGTCTCACTAATTTTTATTTACTAAATCAATACTGCACTAAATAAATAAAAAAATTACAATTTAATAAAGACATAATTAAATTATAACATTAGGTGAAAAAGGGAAAATCCCAAAAAAAATTATTTTCAAAATTGGGAAAGGGTTAAGGGACAATTTTACCCCTAAAGGTTTTTCGGCCTCAAATTTTTATCTACTTCTATTGTTCTTTTCGCTTTTTTAGAAGTTTTTTTTTATAATGATTCTGCTCTTTTTCAAATCCATTTTGCATTTCATTGTTGTGCTATATTTTTTCACCGGTGTCTTCCTCCTTATTAATGATATGGGAATTATGGCTTAGTGTAGGATTAATGCTGTGATTTGATTATTTTCTATTCTGTAATTTGCCTCTTATTTATCAGTTTTCTTCTGTTTTGCGTTCTGAATCTTACTCCCATTGAACAAACTGCCCCTCTAATCACTAATTGATCTTATGCTAGACCACATATAATTATATGATGGAATTGTTTCCTTTTCTTTTGGGCTGTCGTGTTGGAATTTGCTTAGTGTTACACTTCTGTAGTTGACATCTTAAGTGTAACAGTTGGCATGGTAATTTTGTTGGCACGCCTTTTTGCTAATATACGTTGTTGTTCCTTGTCCAATTGATTATTAATCTTATGGCTTCCGTGTATACTTCACAGATGCAGTTGCAAGGCTCCTGCAAACTCCACATAGCCATTGCTTTATTAGGCCATTAATAGTTTATTTAAGGGTCAAGAAGCAAATTTACCAACGAAGTTCTAAATATACAGCGTTTGGCACAATTATATTTTAGGGGGGCAAAAATACACATAAAAAATACATAAATTAAAAAAAAAATCTAATGTACCCTTTTTAGTTCTTCACATCATCACGTATAAGTACAGCTTTTGTGCAACGCACGGGGTAATCTATCAAATGACTAAACCATTATTTTTTCACGTTTACGCACACAATTAATGTTAATCACTTGATTTATTTTGTAGGAGTCATGAAGAAGAAATTACACTGAAGTTTTAGAGTAGGGCTGCAACCTTGACTAATTCTTAGTATTGTTTCTATTACTATTATAAACAAATGATGTATTTATTTTCTACCTTATGCGCAACTGTCAAATTTGTTCTTATGGATGAAGTTGCAAATTATATGTTAAACTTTCAAGATATTGATAATCGTCATGATAATGTTTAATTGTTTCTTCATGAGAAAATGATCTCAACATTTTTAGAGGCATTTAAAATTGTTTCTTCGTGTGTGAATATGTGTGAGATAAATTATGCTTGGATTAAAAAAAATATAACATATCATTTAAGTTATTCATATCATGTCTAGGAGCATAGATGGCTTCCATTCATTCCACATTTTCACATATTTCACTTATTTTTTTTAACTTTTTTCTTTCAGATATTGAACTAAAATTCAGGAATAAATTTTTTAACATGGTTTTTAAAACCATTAACTTGCACTGGTTATTTTTGTAATAATCCATTCATGTCTTAAATTCATTCTTCATTAACATGGTTATGATTGGCTCAATTTAATACATATATCTTAGATACACCAGTCTTAGATTATAATAATTCCTAGAACAAACACTTAATTATAAACCAAAAGTTAAGGAAAGGAAACAAAATACTAATTATGCATATATATATATATATATATATATATATATATATAAAATTTTCCAGACATCTTTCTTATATTGCTACACGACTTTAAGAACAAAAACAACGTACAATCCATTTACAATGCTAACAATCTCATTTATTTCCATTTTCAATATGTATTACAAGTGCTCATAAATAAGGCACTTGGATTTTATTAACTTGTGCCACATATATATCCTTTATTGTCATACTTAATTCATCCTTTTGTAATCACTGACTAAGAATAATTTATAAATTTAAAGATCATTTTCATCTCCATTTCTAATGAGAAGAAATGATCAGTGCATCACACGGGTAATTTGTCTAGTTATTTTACAAAGGTTTGGAAAAAGGTTTTATAAGCTCAAATAATTATTGTGGAAAATAAGAATTGGACCATTTTATGATATTTTACCTTGGGCTGAAAATATAAGGATAAATATCTCTAAAAGAATCAAAATTTAAAACTTAGGCCCGCGTGTTTTATCTGGATAATAAAACTTCATAAGTTTGACCCTATAGAAACATGCAATGAAGTAAATCAATGTGACTTAACCCAAGTCCTAATAAGTGCTCATTTAGATTAAAGGTGAGAATTGGTTTTGCACTTTCAAAGATAAATGAGAGTAGTTTTGTATCATAAAAGGTAAAACTAATTGGAAACCAAAAAAGTTAAAACTAATTATTTTCCGCTCCCCACAAAATGTGGCTCATAATCCAATATCAAAACTGAGTTTTGATGATTTTAATCATGGTAATTAGACCTGGACCGGACCAGAAATCAGCTAATAAACCGGTCCAGTCCAATATTTTATTTTTTAAAAAAAAATCAATTTTTTTTAAAATTTTTCTTTAAAATTTTATATTAATAATCCTAAAATCTTCAATTTTTCACCGGTTTAGTCACCAATCAGCTCCGGTCTGACCCACTAACCCTTAACTCAGTACCCCAGCCGGTTCAGTAGCCGGTCCGGATTTAATTATCTTGATTTTAACTCAATTTAATTTTCAGGAGAACTAGTCAGAAACACCCTTCTAAGCCTCTCTTGCAGTAATATTTTTCCCACATGTAGGGTAACACTTCTCCCACAAATGGTTTTGTAAATATTGGACAATTATATACAGGCTACTTTGGAGGTCCTGGTGACTTCATTTTTGTCCCTCCCAACAAAATTGTAGCAATTGCAATTCCATAAACACGTCCACAGTAAGATTCTTTTTGTTCGTGTCAGCAATATCTGTTGGAAAAGACTAACAATTTACCTATTATGGTTGAGGACAAATAAATAAACCTACTATGGAAACATGCATGACAAAATCAAAAAAGAAAAAAAAAAAGTCAAAAGTGATTCGGTAGGTAGTAGCTTATAACACTAAAAAGAAAATCCAGTCATGATGATGAGATGATGAACTTATAACGCTAGGGAATACAAAGTACAGCCAAATCCAGAAACAAAAAATAGAATTGCATTTCGGTTCCGGGCAAAAGAAAATACAGCAAATGGTCCCTTTGAAATCTCAAAGTTGCACTTAAATCCTGTAGGACTTTTTTACAATAAATTTCAATCATGAATTTGTTAATAGACACTCATAGACTTGCCAATGGACGCTCCTAAACTTGTCAATGGATACTCCTAGACTTGTCAATGACACGCCCATGGACTTATCAATGGAATTGTAATTTATTGTAAAAAAGTCCTACGGGACTTAAATGTAATTTTAAGATTTTAGGGACCATTTTTTTCATATTTTCATTTCAGGGACTTAAATGTAAGGTGTAAAGAACAATTTTTTAATTGTATTTGAAGAGGTCAAAATATTATGCAAATTATGTCAAAAAGAAAAACTAATAACAAATATTGAAAAAATAGAAAGAAGAGTCTCTATCTCACTAAGAAATTTTTTTAAAGGTAAATAATCACTTATTCTATTTATCAAAAAAGATAAAATATTTAATACTTTAAAAATATTTGTCTTAAATTAAAAATTTTAGTGTATAATTTAATTTGTTTAAGAAAATGAAACATAGGCTTGAGGCCTACATGCCGGCCCAAGTCCGTGAGTAAACGGATCAGGCTTTAAATATGAACATTTTACAGGAGTCGGCCCTAAATGGGAAGCCCATAAAGAGCCGGCCCATTTTCCCACTTCTACCAAATAGAGGAAATTAAGTCAGGCTTTTGTGACTTGTGTACTTGTTTTACTTGAACTTGTACGCCCTATACATACCCAAATAAAACAGGTTACAGATACAAATGTAAATTGAAAAGGAAAAAAAAAATGATCATTGCTAATAGCAAAATCTACATCATACAATTTCATGCAATTATTAACTATTTATAGATTTTCAAGAATAAACTTCATTTTCATTGTGATACAAATCATCTTCTGATCATGTAATCAATAATCACCTTTATAGTATAACCTCTGTGTATCTTTTAGGCATGCTCAACTTCCACTGGCAAGGAGGCCGGTCTGCATTATTAGTTTAATTTTATATGAGCAGTATATTACTCAGGTAACAACGTTCCTGTGAGAACAATTTCAAAGCTCGTTTATATTTATGGTTTTCATGGTAATGGGCTAATACGAAGGTCTTACTTATTTTATGAAAATTTATTATTGCCCTGTACCCAAAAAAAATTATTATTGCCCCGAGTCTATATTATAACTTTTTCCTTCTGTTAATTCTTAACAAATGTGAGTTCAATTACGAAATTCAAAACAACTATATAGACTCAACTATACATTTTCAAGCTGATAGGTCTGCATAACTATGCTTTTATATTACGCAAAAAAACTAGTTTATAATTGATGCTTTCAATATCTAATACCCAAATATTGGCCCATCTGTATATTTTTGAAAATATAGGAGTAATATAGTACCCCATGCGTACCACAATGCCTAAAACATTTAATTACAGACCAAAATTCGTGAGATAGCCCAGCCCCACTCAAAAGGACCATGTCATTTAACGGATTTCCACTAAATTTATATAGTCGGAGTGTGTTTCCCCTTTTAAGGGTGTGTTTGTTATGAGAGATTTGGAGGGGAAGGAAGCGTAAATTATTATGAATAGATTTTAAAAAAAATTAGAGAATTGTGGTTGAAAATTTTTAATTAATTTTTCTTACTCTTTTATTTTACTTCATATCTTTATTAAAATTTTATAACCCCACTTCTTTAATTTTTTTAAATTCAACTCTTCAAAATTTTCCTTCCCCTCCATTTCCCTCCTACCAAACAGATTGAGCTATGAGGGACTTGAGGGAAAGGAAGGGAAAGTAAAATTTTTATAAGTTGGATTTCAAAAATTGAAGAAGTGGGATTACAAAATTTTAGTAAAGAGAATATGTGAAATTTTATCAAAAAAATGAGAATATGTAAGATAAAATAATAAGAAAAAATAATAAAAATCTTGTAATCCCACTTTTTTTATTTTTTTAAAATCTAACTCAAAGAAATTAAATTAAATTTTCTTTAATTTTTTTTAAAATTTGGAGGGGAAGCAAACTTGAAGGGCAAGCAATGAAATCTGGGATTCACGTTGATTATTGGTCTCTTTCAGTTTTGGGATTCTTTCAACGTGTTTTTCGATCAATGTTTATAAATGTATCTTCCCCTTTGAAAGATGTCTGATAAATGTTGGGCAGTCTTTCTTTCAGAAGTTTTTGTTATGATTAGGGCACAAGTTGAAGGCCCAAGTAAGGAGCCTAGCCCAATGTAAAAGGTCCAACTAAGGAGAAGTAAGAGACTCAAGTTGAAAACATGGAAATTGCATGAATTTCCGTTACGTTCCCATCACTATGCATTATTTGCATGACCTTGTGGTAAGTTAATATATGCATGACCTTGTGTCATGCATATAAATCGTTCCCTTCCATTTCTTGTGGTAAATTTACATTCATTACAGTTTTAGACGTTAAACTTGCCCAATCATATGAAATCCCTCAGGGCCGAGAACTTGTAGATAATATTTCAGACTTCAACAAGGTCTAATGACTAATAGATTTAGGCCTTTTGCTTTCACGTTTCAATTTAGTTTTGCTTTATCATATTCTGAGCTTTTTAGGACTTGTTTCGGTTGACATTTAAGAAGTACATTTACGTAAATCTAGACAAAACTTATCTTACATATTTACCTCGTACACCATAAATCACATTGGAAAAACATATTCTACCATTAATCCAAACAGGTATTTACTCTAAATCTATCATTAAGGTGGATAAGCTCACTATTTAATTGATTTTTTTTAATATTTAGCATGAGACTACTAGCACCCATTTGACAGTTGATTATTTTAGAGGGATAGGATTGTTTTTAAGCTTCAGTAAACGGACCTGGCTAATGTAAGATGACAGTGCTATTTGTTTGCAGTTTCTTTACATTTTTCTTTCAAAAGTTTTAGACTTGCCAAGTCACACTGAGATATACAATTAGTTATATCATATGAATCAGATATACCATAAAAAAAAAGATATAGTTGAAAGGAACACAAGTCCACATGTTAGTTGCATTCATGTTCTTATATTTCAAATGGAGCATGCAAAACATTTTTTCATTTATTTAATGTCATATCAAACACTATACATTTTCTATCCACCAAGTGAAGGTTGCATTTGACGTCAAACCGTGACTTAGAAACTCATTTGGTTTACCCAATACCAACTTAGCAAAGTTAAGTTTTTACCTTATGCAGAGTGCATTAATTGAAAGCACAGAGCAACTTAGATCCTTTTAAATAACATATAGTATGAAATATAAAATTAAGAGAATCCAAAATGCAATAAATAGTTGTACTAGCTGATAGATAGAATCCATGATATTTGCCTATATCCTTTGTATAATATGTTGTTTTTTTTGTTCTAATTAATTATATGCAGCAATCTGCGCCCTTATTCTGGCCGCTTGTGCCAGAGATGCAGCATTTGCTGCCTATTCCAGAGGGGAGAGGAAAATATGAAGTTGAAGAAGTATGTTGATCATGATCTTTTAATTTTTCAGAATAAGAAAAAAGTGATAAAAAACTTAATGAAAGTTCAGGCAAATTTGTTGACTCTCACTTTGAGACTGGAGAGTACACTGTATATGGAGGGATGGCTGGAACAGATTGTTGGTTTGAAGACAAAAATTTGGGATCTCATGGAAGAGGAGAGGCAGCTATTAGAAGAGCTGAATATCATGGTTCATGCACAACACACCAAGTTCAAAGAGAACTTTTATAAATATTCATAGATTTGAGCGCTTCCTTTTGGTTTTTTTGTCAATTAATTGGCTTGTTAAGTGAGTGTTTGGGAAACCACGAAACCATGGTGTCAGAAGCCCTACTCTGTAAGCCAAAAGAAAACTCCTTTCACATATTTATCTCATAAATCGTAAAAACTATTCTCCAAAAGCTAATCTAAACATACATATAGAGTTATTTGCGTACCTGTAATGTCATCAATCGTCGGAATCTGCACAGTAATAAACGATTTGAGCATAGGATTATAGTTCAATAACAAAGGCTTGTTATTTTGATTTCTCACTTATGTGAAAATATAAGTAATATAAGTACGGTTTTCCCCTTTATTTACCTTAAAAGCTTAAAACATATTCACTTATATTTTTACTTATGTTGATTATATTGATTTCGTTATTGTCTCACTAATTTTTATTTACTAAATCAATACTGCACTAAATAAATAAATATTACAATTTAATAAAGACATAATTAAATTATAACATCAGGTGAAAAAGGGAAAATCCCAAAAAAATTATTGTCAAAATTGGGAACGGGTTAAGGGACAATTTTACCCCTAAAGGTTTTTCAGCCTCAAATTTTTATCTACTTCTATTGTTCTTTTCGCTTTTTCAGAAGTTTTTAGTGATGATGATTCTGCTCTTTTTCAAATTGCTATATTTTTTCACCGATGTCTTCCTCCTTATTAATGATATCGGAGTTATGGCTTAGTGTAGGATTAATGTTGTGATGTGATTATTTTCTATTCTGTAATTTGCCTCTTATTTATCAGTTTTCTTCTGTTTTGCGTTCTGAATCTTACCCCCATTGAACAAACTGCCCCTCTAATCACTAATTGATCTTATGCTAGACCACATATAATTATATGATGGAACTGTTTCCTTTTCTCTCTCTTTTTTTTTTTGGTAATATGTTTCCTTTTCTTTTGGGGCTGTCGTGTTGGAATTTGCTTGGTGTTAAACTTCTGTAGTTGACATCTTAAGTGTAACAGCTGGCATGGTAATTTTGTTGGCTTCCGTATATACTTCACAGATGCAGTTGCAAGGCTTCTGCAAACTCCGCATAGCCATTGCTTTATTAGGCCCATAATAGCTTATTTAAGGGTCAAGAAGCAAATTTACCAACGAAGTTTTAAATAAGGAACATCTGACACAATTATATTTTAAGAGGGGTAAAAATACACATAAAAAATATATAAATTAAAAAAAATATCTAATGTACCCTTTTCAGTTCTTCACATCACCACGTATAAGTACAGCTTTTGTGCAACGCACGGCGTAATCTATCAAATGACTAAACCACTATTTTTTCACGTTTAAGCACACAATTAATGTTAATCACTTGATTTATTTTGTAGGAGTCATGAAGAAGACATTACACTGAAGTTTTAGAGTAGTGCCGCAACCTTGATTAATTCTTAGGATTGTTTCTATTACTATTATAAACAAATGATGTATTTCTTTCTACCTTATGCGCAACTGTCAAATTTGTTCTTATGGATGAAGTTGCAAATTATATGTTAAACTTTCAAGATATTGATAAATCGTCATGATAATGTTAAATTGTTTCTTCATTATGAGAAAATGATCTCAAAACATTTTTAGAGGCATTTAAAATTGTTTCTTCGCGTGTGAATATGTGTGAGATAAATTATGCATGGATTAAAAAAATATATATAACATCTCATTTAAGTTATTCATATCACGTCTAGGAGCATACATGGCTTCCATTCATTCCACATTTTCACATATTTCACTTTTTTTTAAAACTTTTTTCTTTTAGATATTGAACTAAAATTCAGGAATAAATCTTTTAACATGGTTTTTAAAACCATTAACTTGCTCTGGTTATTTTTGTAATAATCCATTCATGTCTTAAATTCATTCTTCATTAACATGGTTATGATTGGCTCAATTTAATACATATATCTTAGATACACAAGTCTTAGATTATAATAATTCCTAGAACAAACACTTAATTATAAACCAAAAGTTAAGGAAAGGAAACAAAATACTAATTATGCATATATATATATATATATATAAAATTTTCCAGACATCTTTCTTATATTGCTACACGACTTTAAGAACAAAAACAACGTACAATCCATTTACAATGCTAACAATCTCATTTATTTCCATTTTCAATATGTATTACAAGTGCTCATAAATAAGGCACTTGGATTTTATTAACTTGTGCCACATATATATCCTTTATTGTCATACTTAATTCATCCTTTTGTAATCACTGACTAAGAATAATTTATAAATTTAAAGATCATTTTCATCTCCATTTCTAATGAGAAGAAATGATCAGTGCATCACACGGGTAATTTGTCTAGTTATTTTACACACTACAAAAAAAACGTGATTTAGTAGCGGTTAAAAATAGGTATTCGTAGCGGTTCTAACCGCTACAAACTATATTAGTAGCGGTTAGAAAAACCGCTACTAAATCGTACGTTGCAAGCGGTTTTGTAGCGGTTATATAAAACCGCTACTCAATCAAAAATAACCGCTACTAAGTTTGTAGCGGTTAATAGTAACCGCTACAAAATCAAAAGATATTTGTAGCGGTTATATAACCGCTACAAATATGAAAAATTTTATTTAGAGTGAATTTTTTTTTTGTAGCGGTTAAAAAACCGCTACAAATATATAAAAATGAAAATTTGTTAAAAATGACTTTTTTTATTTGTAGCGGTTAGGAAACCGCTACCAAATTTGAATTTCATGAAATTAGTAGCGGTTCTTAGAACCGCTACTAATTTCATGAAATTCAAATTTACCGCCAAAAAATTTAAATTTACCTTTAAAAAGGCGCGTTATTTAGTAGCGGTTTAATAACCGCTACAAATATTTAAAATTTTTTTTAAATATATACGTTAATTTTTTTCTTTTTTTTCAATATTATATTAAATAGTTTAATTTGTTATTATTTTATTTGTTTCAATTAGTTTATTATTTAATAGTTTAACTTATTAATAAATTAAAAAGAAAAAATGTAATTGAATATGATTAGTATAAAATTATATTAATAATATTATTAACGATAGTTAGGTAATAAGGAATTATTATGTTTTATAATATCATGTAATTATATCTGAAAAATAGATGAAAATGAGATAGAGTTAAGATATATGTAGAAAAAAAGATGTTTAGAATAAATTTTATAGAAAGGAAAGAAGTATTCTAAAAGAAATTGAAAATCTTGTTACCATATTTGATCGTATTATTCAGCTCCTCAACTCATAAGAAAGAAGTTGTAAATGAGAGGAAATGAAAGAAGGGTAAGGTGAAAAAAAATTGGGGGTGTTTGAAATGAGTTGTGATAAGGGTATTTATAGGGATTTACGTATTATTTGTAGCGGTTAATGTAGCGGTTAATGTAGCGGTTACTAATTAGTAGCGGTTATTTATATTTTTGTAGCGGTTTAATTATTTGTAGCGGTTATTTGTTTTTTTGTAGCGGTTTAATAACCGCTACAAATATTATATTAATTTTTTTTTTAAATTTTTTTTTTACATTTTATTTTAACATAAATTTTTTGGATTTTTTGTAATGAAAAATTTTTTACACTTGAATTCTACAAATATTATTTTAATTATTTTTTACATTTTATTTTAACACAAATTTTTTGCATTTTTTGTAAAGACGAATTTTTTACAATTGAATTTGATCACTCATCGTCGCCATCCCTACAGAAATTTTGTAGAAAAATTATTATTATTGATGTATTATTAAATTTAAAAAATTTAATTGAAATGACGTGGACTTGAAAAAACTCACCGCAGTAGAGGTAAATTGTCATCGCCTTCAGGGAAGTAGTTTTCAAAATCAGCTGGCTGAAATGGCTCACTCTCGTAGGCGATGTTATCGCCTTCACCCATGTCGTAAAGGTCTCTTGGCTTTAAATGAACGACCATGTGCCAATCCCTATGCCGCTCGTCCTCGACATAATAAACCTGATGTGCCTCTGAAGCTAGAATATACGGCTCATCATCTTGAGAAATACCAGTATGAATCGGGCGTGAGAAATTGACTGATGTGATCCCTAGGTCGTCAGTTGTCAGTCCCCGAGAAGTAGTGGTATTTGCCCACAAACACTTGAACAGCGTCACGGTGAAACGGCCTTGATAATTAAGCTCGACCACATCAAGAAGCTTGCCATAGTAAGGGACGCCTCCGAACTGCATGTTGGCGTCACTGCTGCTCGCATAACTTCTTGTCCCAAATGTGCCATAAACACCTGAATTCTGTGTTTGCAATCCCTGATCCCGTGAAACCGTGCAAAACTTAAAACCATTGACATTGTATGCTGTAAACCGTTTTGCATGATCAAGAGGGCCGATTGCGAGAGCTCTGAAATCCGGTGAGTGTGGGTTGTGGTCATTTAGTATTCTGCGAGCAAACCAGCCCGGGAATTCTCTGTGGACCCTCCTATCAACTTCCGAGGATGTCTGTGTACGGATCCTGAGCTGACGCTTGACATGACTTCTGAATTCCCTGCAATTAATAATGGAAAGGCGTTAGTGAAATGAAAGTGAGAAATGTTACGAAAGATATAGATCGAATAACATACATGTGAGTATACAATTCTTACCGTATGAAAGGCTCAACTTGAGTGCAATTAATCAAGACATGTCTATGTGCTTGGAACTTCTCAGTTGCCGTTAGTTTGAAGTTCTCAGTTGCTCCAACTGGTTTACCAACACGAGGGATAAATTCTCCTGATGTCGGCGCAGGTTCAGGACAATCGTCAACACGAGGCGGGCGGTTGAAAGCCGTCTCAAGATCATCAAAGTACCTTGAGCAAAAATATAACACCTCATCCCCTATATAGCCTTCAGCTATACAACCTTCTGGCCACGCCTTATTCCTCACGTAAGATTTTAATTTTCCAAGGAACCTACGAAGTACATAAGAGAAAATTGATATAAAATGATGAAAAGGACGACGAGCAAACATTAAATACAGACAATAAATGAAAGCACATATATAAAATGAGTACCTCTCAATCGGATACATCCAACGATATTGTACTGGTCCAGCGAGCTTTGTTTCATGAACGAGGTGGACTGTGAGGTGAACCATCACAGTAAAAAAGGACGGAGGAAAGATCATCTCCAAGTGACAAAGCGTAAGAATGATTTTCGACTGCAGCTGATCGAGCTCCTCAACGATCAAAACCTTAGAACACAACTTCCGAAAGAAAGAACAAAGTTCCACCAAAACGATGGAAACATCGGGAGGAAGTGTATTCTTTATAGCCAGAGGGAGTAACTGCTGCATAAGAACATGTGAGTCGTGACTCTTCAGGCCAGCAACCTTTCGAGCCTGCAAGTCGACACATCGAGAAATGTTGCTTGAATACCCATCAGGAACTTTTAATTTCTTCAAGGTCGCGAGGAACACATCCTTGTTCGGTTTTGTGAGGGTAAACTTTGCCGGTGTAAATCTGTCATTCTCATCTGGCCAAGCGTCTTCACGAACTCCCATGTCGCGTAAATCTTTCCTAGCTTGAAGGTGATCTTTTGTCTTGCCGGGTTCGTTAAGCAGCGTATACAGCACATTGTCGCAAACATTCTTTTCAATGTGCATTACATCAAGACTGTGGCGAAGTAAATTAGATCTCCAATACGGAAGCGTGAAGAAGATACTTATCTTCTTCCACTGCTGAGGCGCCGAAGTCTTGCGCGTCTTTTGGCGAGTTTGTGCTGAACCGTCGCTTTTTCCAAACTCGACGTCAACATGCTCAAGCTGCTGTAAGATATCTGTACCGGACAAATCCTGTGGTGGTCCTCTTTTCTCTGGTTTCCCATTGAAGCGATTCCGTTGCAATCTGAACTTATGCATTCCATCGAGAAACCTCCGATGCCCCATAAAGCACCACTTTCGGCTGTAGGGAAGGCGCAGTGCGTCAGAGTCGAAATTGCAAGCCGGGCACGCCGACCCAGTGTGCACGTTCCAACCAGATAATGTGCCAAGGCCAGGAAAGTCACTGATCGTCCACATCAAGGCTGCACGCATGTTGAACAAAGTCTTGCTGTGAGCGTCGTACGTCTCCAAGCCGACATTCCACAGGTCAAGCAATTCCGCAATAAGCGGTTGGAGATACACATCGATGTCATTGCCCGGTGCCTTTTTGCCTGGAATGATCATAGACATAATGAAAGAGCTTTGTTTCATACACATCCAGGGGGTAAGTTGTAGGGAACTAAGACTACCGGCCAAATGCTGTAACTTGTGCTAAGATTCCCGAAAGGATTGAAACCGTCGGTCGCCAACGCAAGCCGGACATTTCTGGGGTCAGTCGCAAAATCTGGAAAGTCGTTGTCAAACGTTTTCCAAGCAGCTGCATCCCGCGGATGTCTTAATTTACCGTCTTCGTTTTTATCAACGGCATGCCACCTCATGTGCTCAGCAGTTTTAGACGACATAAATAATCTTTGTAGACGAGGTTTCAAAGGGAAGTACCTGAGAATCTTTGCAGGTTTCTTCTTCTGCTTTTTCCCCTTCCGAATTGTCTTGTACCTCGATGTGTGACATCTCTTGCACGTCTCCCTGCTGGAATCGTCTCCCCAATACAGCATACAATCATTTGGGCACGCATCAATCTTTTGATAATTCAACCCCAACCTGTTGATGATCTTCTTGGCCTCGTAGAAGGTTGTGGGAATCTCGGCGTCGGGGAATGCATCTTGTAATAAGTCGAGCAACATCGACATTCCCTTATCCGTGATCCCACACAAGCACTTGATATGATACAATTTGATCAAGAAAGATAATTTAGAATATTTGCGACAACCTTGATATAAAGGACGATCTGCCTCATCCATCAAGCTGAAAAAATCCCGAGCTGCTTCATTCCCCATAAAAGCCGGCTCAGAGCCGTGCACTTCTTCGTTGAAGTTGTCGCCTTGAAATCCAAACGCATCACGCACAGCATCATTCACAGGATCATCTTCATCTACTTGAACGCCTACTTGAGAACTTCGAGGAAGAGCCTCGTCATATCTAACGCCGGCTTTCTCACCGTGAACTGCCCAGAACGTATAGTCCTCAGGGAAAGGCTTCACAAGCAAATGTTCCTTCACAACATTTCGTGGATGCCACTTCTTGAACTTGCATTTCCGACACGGACAGACGATCTTGCCGTTACAGCTGGCGTGAGTGAATGCGAAATCTAAGAAACTGTTTAATCCGTACAAATATTCAGGAGAATTGCGCGGCAACCTTATCCATGATTTATCCATAGCTACAAGTGAGAGAGAAGAAAGTATAGAGAAGAAGATGAGTGAGAAGATAATTACGAATGCCTAGAACCTTATATTCTGAAAATCCAACGTTTATCATTTTGTAGCGGTTTAATAACCGCTACACCAACCGCTACAGAAATTCCAACGTTTATAATTTTGTAGCGGTTACATATATAAAACCGCTACTAATATTCAAGCCGTTAATTGGTGGGAAATTCAAAATGTACTTGTTGAGTATTAGTAGCGGTTTTATATATATAACCGCTACTAATGTTCAACGTATTAGTAGCGGTTATATATATTAAACCGCTACTAATATTAAAGCCGTTGGACATTAAATATAAAAATAATTTTCTAATTGGTAGCGGTTATACATAAGGTAACCGCTACAAATGTGCACAAAGGCGGCAAATTTCAAAATTCAAATGATTTGAGTGTTTGTAGCGGTTCTTAGTGTATAACCGCTACAAATATATAAGTAAATTTGTAGCGGTTATATGTTAAAAACCGCTACAAATATACATTTATAAATTATTTATAAATGTATATATAATTTATTTTTTTTAAAATATATTAAAAAAAAATAAATTAGATATATATTTAATTTATAAAATTATTATATATTTGTAGCGGTTATGTACTAATAACCGCTACAAATATATACATTTGTAGCGGTTTTAACCAAAAACCGCTACAAATATATACATTTGTAGCGGTTTTAACCTAAAACCGCTACAAATATATATATATAATTTTTTTTTTTAAATTTAGATTTAAATCATTTATAAATTATTTCAATGCGATATAATAATATAAATATAATTATATAAAACACAATAAGAAAATTCTTAAATAAAATCTCATAAATATTTACAAATGTTTAAAAGAAAAGAAAATGTCCTAAACTAAGCAGCTGGGGGCTGATCCTCTGGTGCTCCCTCAGGTGGGGCTCCCTCAGATGCCGCTGGATCGGGCCGCTGCGTAGACTGAACCGCACCATCCTCATCAGCAGGAGGAGGAGCTGTAGGAGGAGGAGTCGTGCCCGGGACGACGTAGTGAGGGACAGGAGGGACCGCTGGATGCTGCTCGTCCGGGAGCAGCCGACCCCATGCTCCCTCGAGCATAGTGTTCGCGATCTCACGCCACTGCGTCTGCTGCGCGTATATAGCGTCTGCGTGGATCTGCAGCTGCTGCTGCTGCTGCACCTGCATCTGCTGCATCTGCTGCGCCATCTGCTGCTGCAAATCTGACCGCAGCTGGTCAATCGACTCGTCCCTCCGACGTCTGACCCCTCTAGAGCTGCCAGCCTCAGACGCGGCTCTCCTGCCGTAGATCATGCTGGGTCTGGCGCCTATCCCCATCCCCCGCACTCGTCCGGGGTGCTCAGGCTGACTAAGGCCCGCCTTCAGAGGAGCCGTCGGGTCCACTGACCCCTGTGACTCCTCAGGCTGGGTCTGTCGCAGCTCAGCCTGCGACTGCTGCATCCGCTCCTGCCATTTTATGAAATAATTAATAATTACAATTTTTCATTATTAACTTGGTATTATAAAAAATATAATATTAAATTAACTTACAATCGCCGCCTCTGCCTGCTGAGAGGTCGCAGTCCCGTCACGGTGTCTGTGTGTGATGGCGTACAGCTCCGCATAGTCCGTCTGACGGTTCTCCTGCTGTGCCCTCGTCTCCTGAAACAATTACAAAACAATAATTAGTGTTATGAATTAATCAGCTAAAAGTAAGTGAAGTACTTGAAAAGTTACCAGCTCGCTGTAGGTCACAGCAAAGGTCTTCGATCCTGCTGTGTGGTGGATCGTCTGCTGCGCCCGGTTCGCGGCGTTCCTCCGAGCAAGCTCCTGGAAAAAAAAATTAAATGTATTATAATTTAAAATTAAATACAAAATAAATTGATATTATAATTTAATATTTAACAATTACAAAATTATATATCAAAAATCTAATAAATACATTACCTGCGCCTCAGGGCTCCTCCTGAACTGGACGAAACGCGCCCAGTCGTTCGGCGGCACGCCGTCCGGTACGCTCTCCTGCAGCTGCTCCAGAGGCATCGTCCCGTCCCCATCCACACTGTGGAAGAGACGGTTCCTCCTGTTCCTCCAGGCGTCGCCCATCTTCACGAGGGCGTACCTCTTCCGGTTGGCCCGGACGGCAAACCGCAGCTGAAAAAAATACATTTAAATATCAATAATACTAAAAATCATAATTTAAAAAAGATAATTAAATAGAATTAATTAAAAAAATATTAATTGAATAGTTTTAATTACCTGAATCACCTCCTCCCAAGCCTGATCCTTCGGCCCCTTCGGAATGTGCCTCCATGTCGGGAAGTGAACGGGGAACCGCATCCAATTCGATCCCAGATCGCTCAGGAAGCGGTTGAGCAGGTGACCCCCATTGTGGATCGGCTGGTCAGTGCCCTCGTTCCACGGCACTACAACTCGCAGGGACCGGTCCATGCTGTTCAGACCGGCCACATCCAGCCTCCTCGTCGACACGCTCCCCTGCTCATCTGCACAGTTGACCGCACGTTAGATAAATTATAATTCAAAGTTAAAAAGTTAAAAAATTAAAAAATTAAATAATTTACCTTCGACCTGCACCTCAAACCCAGTGGACCGCGAAGACGACCCTCGTGGGTTGTTCTGCTCCCGAGCCTCTTCCTCATCGAGGAACTGCTCCATCTCCCTGAACCCACTAATCGGGATCTCGAACTCCTCCTCGTTGAGGAAGTCCTCAACGCTAATCTCTGGCACCTCCACCTCAGGCACCTCAGCTGCGGTCGTCGCCTGTGGGATCGTATGTGGATCCTGTGGGGGGATGGGCTGAGATGCCTCGGTAGCCCTGCCTGCGCGCTGCCCCCTCCCTCTGCCCCCTGCCTGGCTGCTGCCACCCCGTAAAGTCGGTCTGGGGGGCACAGGGGCCTTCCCCTTATCCTGTCCTGAAGCCATATCAACTGTACAAATTAAAAAAAAAATTAGTCCATTATTCTACACAAATATAATAAAATACAAATATAAATAAAAATACGTGTTATATACGTACCTCAAGTGTAAATACTGCAGAATACTGACCAAAAACTCCTATAGAGCCGTCTGAACGCTCAAATCTCGAAGAAATCACTCAGAGAAACCTCAGGAAACAAAATGAGCAAAAGGAGAAATGAAGGAGGTGGGGGGTTTAAATAGGCCAGTAATTAGTAGCGGTTATTAAAAATAACCGCTACCCTAACCGCTACAAATAATTAAATTTGTAGCGGTTCTAAAATAACCGCTACAAATCTTCACAACGTTTGAAATTTTGTAGCGGTTATTGCCCAGAACCGCTACAAATTTGGAGTCTCTTGAAATTCTGTAGCGGTTTTGGGCAAGAACCGCTACAAAATTATGACCTTTGGTATTTTGTAGCGGTTATTGTGCATTAACCGCTACAAAATAACCGCTACAAGTTTTGGCGGGAATTTCGCGCCAAATTTGTAGCGGTTTTTTGTAGGAAACCGCTACAAATATTCTTGCCGCTACAAATTTGTAGCGGTTTATGTGAAAACCGCTACAAATGTCATAATTTGTAGCGGTTTAATATAACCGCTACTAGTCCACCGCTACAAAATACCTTTTTTTTTGTAGTGACAAAGGTTTGGAAAAAGGTTTTATAAGCTCAAATAATTATTGTGGAAAATAAGAATTGGACCATTTTATGATATTTTACCTTGGGCTGAAAATATAAGGATAAATATCTCTAAAAGAATCAAAATTTAAAACTTAGGCCCGCGTGTTTTATCTGGATAATAAAACTTCATAAGTTTGACCCTATAGAAACATGCAATGAAGTAAATCAATGTGACTTAACCCAAGTCCTAATAAGTGCTCATTTAGATTAAAGGTGAGAATTGGTTTTGCACTTTCAAAGATAAATGAGAGTAGTTTTGTATCATAAAAGGTAAAACTCATTAGAAACGAAAAAAGTTAAAACTAATTATTTTCCGCTCCCCACAAAATGGGGCTCATAATCCAATATCAAAACTGAGTTTTGACGATTTTAACCATGGTAATCAGATCTGGATCGGACCAGAAATTAGCAAATAATATAAACCGGTCCAGTCCAGTATTTTATTTTTTTAAAAAAAATCAATTATTTTAAAAAAAAAAATTTTTGAATTTTATATTAATAATCCCAAAATCTTCAATTTTTCACCGTTTAATTATCTTGATTTTAACTCAATTTAATTTTCAGGAGAACTAGTCAGAAACACCCTTCTAAGCCCCTCTTGCAGTAATCTTTTTCCCACATGTAGGGCAACACTTCTCCCACAAATGGTTTTGTAAATATTGGACAATTATATACAGGCTACTTTGGAGGTCCTGGTGACTTCATTTTTGTCCCTCCCGACAAAATTGTAGCAATTGCAATTCCAAAAACACGTCCACAGTAAGATTCTTTTTGTTCGTGTCAGCAATATCTATTGTAAAAGACTAACAATTCACCTATTATGCTTGAGGACAATTAAATATACCTACTATGGAAACATGCATGACAAAATCAAAAAAGAAAAAAAAGTGAGAAGTGATTCAGTAGGTAGTATCTTATAACACTAAAAAGAAAATCCAGTCATGATGAGATGATGAACTGCACAGGGAATATAGTTGTTTATATTATCCATGACAAATGATAACAATGTAAAAAGCGAATAATTTTCATTCCTCATATTAAGCACCCCCATAGAATACCACTACCAATTTCTACAGTCAAAACGGCTTTCAGATTACCAAACTAAAATTATCAAGTGGACACAACAACTTTTCCAGAGAAGAAAGAATAGGAATAGCAAAACTTAACACCTAAAAAGTCTATCAAAATTGAAACTGCATTTCTAAAGGAGAAAGACAAATTGGCTCATGAACAAGTAAAAGGGACTCAAGTTCATGAACTTCTCTATCATAGATTCATAGACCCCTGACAAAATGAGGCTTCCAAGATAAAGCATCCACTTGAAAAGGACTAAGGCTATGCTTGGATTGGAAGAAAAATTAAGAGGAAAGAAAATGGAAGGAGAAAAAAATGGAAAGTATTGAAAACTAGAGATAAAAAGCCATCGCCTCTCCTGCCTGGATGGATGAGAGAAAATAGGGAGGAAAGAAAATGAGCAACCATCTAAATGACCAAAATATCCTTGTCTATGTATCAAAATGTATCATCTTTAAAATCAACATAAACATCACAATGGAAACATCATATTAATATTAACAAAAGCAAATAGTTTTAAATCAAATCATTCGGTGAGGAGAATTTACTCAAAATGTTATTAAATTTTAAGAATTTAATCTCAAGCCATGATTTTACGGAAAAAAATAATGTGGTTAAGTAAGAATAAGTAAATATATTGAAATTAATTTCTCACAAAAATATTTATTTATATATTATAAGAGATGACTTAAATACATTTTAGACTTAATTTATGAGCAACAGAGAATTTAATAAAATAAGTTAAAAAAAGAGGAAAAGAGGTATGACAAAAACTTAAATTAAGGGTAAATACGACTGTTGGTCCCTCAAGTTTTGTCTGATTTTATTTTTAGTCCCTGAAGTTTAAAGCCCGTGGTTTTGGTCCCTGAGGTTTGGTCCGTTTATTACATTTAGTCCTTAAAGTTTAAAAAGGACTTGGTGCCCTCTTTAACAGCGTTAAATTATCATACGTGGCACTAACGGTGTTAAACCATCCTATGTGTCATGCTTAGCTGGCATCTGATCTGGCAAAACTAATATAGAATATTGGTGTTTTAAAAAAAATGCTGATCAGGTATAACAAAAGGAGCACAGGTTAAGGCTAGGGCAAGACGGGGTTCAGCCAGACGAGGTTCAACAGAGGGTGTGTGCGCGATCCGAGCAAGGGGGCAATCGAATTTAAGGGGCGATCCGAGCTACAGTGCGATCAAATTTGACGACACCTAAGGATAGCTGCGATCGAATATCGTTGCTTTTTGGGTAAGGAAAGTGCCAATATTGTGCTATTTACAGTTTTTTATGGCATAAATTATATTAACAATTTCTAGACACCAAACATGATCAAACATGCTCTTTTACCAAATATATTAATTGTGGTGTTCTTCTCATTGTCTTTGTAGGAATATATGAACAAAGTGATTCAAAATCGAATGATTATTGTCAGTGGTGAAGTTGAGGGCTTTCATCATCGAATTTCAGGGGAGGCTGAAGGTGCACCTGTCTATATGGTGAGATGCAATGGCTTCTACTAGTCGGAGCTCTTCTTCACACGCTGGGGGAAGATCAGTCAGAGAAAGATGCAGATGTGGGGATGAGGTAGTAGTGCTCACTTCTTGGACAGAGAAAAATTATGGTCGGAGGTTTGTTAAATGTCCAAATTACAAGGTTAGTGCTCTGTACCCAATGTTTCTAATGTATGTATCTATGATTCGTGGCCTGTATGCTAATGTATGCTCTGTACCCAGTGTTTTTAATGTGTGTATCTGTGATTCGTGGCTCTGTATGCTAATGTATGCTCTGTACCCTAATTATATAAGGTTTGTTAAATGTATATGTGATTTGCTAAAAGTGCAAATTATAAGGTTTGTTAATGTATGCTCTGTACCTAAATTATAAGGTTTGTAATGAATGGCTCTGTGATTTGTGGTTGCCTCATTCAAACTGGCACATGACTGTATAAAGGGATTGTTTATGTAGATGTTTGAAGTTTTCGTCATTTAAACGTGTGTCTGATTTAGTTAGTGCTGTGTACCCAATTTTTGACGTCTACTTTGGATTTTGTTCTTTGTGTATTCAGTCACGGTGGGGATGCAACTACTTTGATTGGTTTGATGGACCAATTGAGAATCCACTGCTAGAGGAGCTAAAGAAGATGAAGAAAACCAATACTGGATTAAGGAGGAAGCTGAAGTTTGTGAAATGGTTGTTATATGTAATGGCCTTTGTCAATGTTTTTTTGTTTTGGAAAGTGTTCACTATCAATGTATGAAAACACCAAGATTATATGTAATGTTGTAATTCCAATGACATAATAGGTTTTATTGAGGTGCTTAACCTTTCCTTTGTTTAACATGGATGTAGTTTGTCTTATCTGTTGATCCGAGAGGCTGGAACAAGCTAAAATAATAGCATGTTTAATCAATTTACAATCAACTATTGGCCTCTTCTTGCTATCTAATAATATTTAAATCCTTTAACAACAATTCAACTAAGCTAAGCCTGAATCTTTCTGAAAACTTCAGATGAAGGTTGCCATTTCTTTAGAGATAATAACAACAACAACGGCTGTCAATCCCAACAACATCAAATGGCACATGAGGAAAGATCATTCGCACATGGTTCAATGGCACTTGTGAGGACTAAATAAACCTAAGTGGAAGAGACATTGAACAAACGAAACATGTTTTGCACATAGGGGAGAGTTCTTGCACATAGGGAAGAGTTCTTGCACATGAGGGAAGATCTTTCGCACATGGCTCATGGCACTTATGAGGACTAGATGAACCTAAGTGGAAGAGACATTGAACAAACAAAACATGTTTTGTACATAAGGGAGAGTTCTTGCACATAGGGAAGATGTGTTGAACATAAGGGAAGATCCTTTGCACATGGGTCAGTGGCACTTGTGAGGACTAGATGAACCTAAGTGGAAGAGACATTGAACAAACGGAACATGTTTTGCACATAGCGGAGAGTTCTTACACATAGGGAAAAGTTCTTGCACATGAGGGAAGATCTTTTGCACATGGTTCAGTGGCACTTGTGAGGACTAAATAAACCTACGTGGAAGAGACATTGAACAAACGGAACATGTTTTGCAAATAGGGAAGAGTTGTTGCACATAGGGGAGAGTTCTTGCACATAGGGAAGAGTGCTTGTAAATAGGGAAGAGTTCGTGCGCATGAGGGAAGATCTTTCACACATGGTTCATGGCACTTATAAGGACTAGATGAACCTAAGTGGAAAAGATATTGAACAAACGGAACATGTTTTGCACATAGGGAAGGGTTGTTGCACATAGAGGAGAGTTCTTGCACATAGGGAAGAGTTCTTGCACATAAGGGAAGAGTGCTTGGACATAGGGAAGAGTTCTTGCACATGAGGTAAAATCTTTTGCACAAGGTTCAGTGGCATTTGTGAGGACTAAATGAACCTAAGTGAAAGAGACATTGAACAAACGGAACATGTTTTGCACATAGGGGAGAGTTCTTGCACATGAAGGGAGATCTTTCGCACATGGTTCAGTGGCACTTGTGAGGACTAAATAAACTTATGTGAAAGAGACATTGAACAAACAGAATATGATTTGCACATAGGGGAGAGTTCTTGCACATAAGGGAAGAGTTCTTGCATATGAGGGAAGATCTTTCGCACATGGCTCATGGCACTTATGAGGACTAGATGAACCTAAGTGGAAGAGACATTGAACAAACAGAACATGTTTTGCACATAGGGGAGAGTTCTTGCACATAGGAGAGATGTGTTGAACATAAGGGAAGATCCTTCGTACATGGGTCAGTGGCACTTGTGAGGACTAAATGAACCTAAGTGGAAGAGACATTGAACAAACAGAACATGTTTTGCACATAAGGGAGAGTTCTTACACATAGGGAAAAGTTCTTACACATGAGGGAAGATCTTTCACACATGGTTCAGTGGCACTTGTGAGGACTAAATAAACCTACGTGGAAGAGACATTGAACAAACGGAACATGTTTTGCACATAGGGGAGAGTTCTTGCACATAAGGGAAGAGTTCTTGCACATGAGGGAAGATCTTTCGCACATGGTTCATGGTACTTATGAGGACTAGATGAACCTAAGTAGAAGAGACATTGAACAAATGGAACATGTTTTGCACATAGGGGAGAGTTGTTGCACATAGGGAAGAGTTCTTGCACCTTAGGAAAGATTTTTCACACATGGTTCAGTAAAGAACAAACCGATACATAGTAGTATCTAAATATATTCAACTCCATGAGGGGAAAAATGTTCTCTAAGCAAATGTTTTACTAATCAAGTGAGGTGAATGCATCTAGTCATATTATATCTATATAACATTAAAAGCAAATGTTTTGCTAATCAATTACATCCAAAATATTATCTACAAACGTCATATTATATCCAAATAAACATAACATTTACATCCAAAATATTATAAGCATTTTCCTAACATCCAAAATATTATAAACATAACAATTACATCCAAAGTTTTGCTCAGCAATTACATCCAACATTCATATCCCAAGTCAAGGTTGATTGCCTCTCGGGGGGTTGCATTAATCGACTCTTGAGTGGAAGAAGGTTGTGGGCCCTTTAGTGCTTTGCAAGACCTTCGGTTGTGTCCCCGTCTGTGACAGTTAGAACAAGTCACTGTTGGAATTTGCAGTTTCTCCTTCATAGCTCTTGTTGTGTCCTCATCTCGCCTCTTTTTCTTTTTTTGGGTGGGCGTCCAGGACGTTTGTGATATACTGGAGGATCAATTGGTTGACCATCAGCCTACTCCCACATGATCTCTCCATTGATAGGCTCAATGACCAGAGAGTACGAGGCCACAAATGATTGCAAAGTCAACCACTTGTCAACATACTCATGTGGATCCTCCCTCTTAACATATATGCAAGCAACTCCATGTCTACAAACAAATAGAAACACCACATTGAGTCTTAATAGGATGACAGATTTTTGATGCAATTTATGGCAAATTCAAATAGAAACCAACATAAAATTTGCAAGAACCAACATAACCAAAAAAATAATTCATACCTGCATGGGATTTCGTTCAATTGCCACCAATAACATGAGCATGTTCTAGTAGACAAATCAACTTGGAACTTATGACTATTAAGAGAAACTTCATAGCGATTATCACCTGCATATCTCACTTCCCACTTCCGAGATCCTTGAATTTCTTTGTCTAATCTTTTACGAGGCCATGGGCACACTATCCCTTTGTCACGGTACTTCTTAGCCTTGACACGATTTTCAGCAAATCTTGTCATTAAATATGTGCTTATCCAATCAAGCATGCTTATAATAGGAAGCTCTCTTGCTTCTAACAGCCTTCCATTAAATGACTCTGTGATGTTATTGGTGACCATATCACTCTTGCAAGTGTCATAGAAGTGTGACTTTGTCCAATATGTTGGAGGGATTGCTAATAAATAATCATGTGCTCCGGTGGAAATAGCCTTCAACTCATTCATCCGTTGTTTCTATTCAGCCTTAACAGTGGCCTTTGCAGCACAAACAATTAAGTCACGCACCACGGTTCCTCCTCCATATTTGGCTTTTACATTTGCATGCAAATGCCGAATACAAAATCTATGTTCAGCTCCTTCAAGTAGCTCTTCAAATGTAGGAATAAGGCCCTACATGTAAATTGTAATTATGGTTAAAATTCTTTGTTGCTTTTGAATACCTTGTTCCCACTTGGAAAGAATATCTAGATTATTGTAAAATGAGAGTTCCATGCAGCTGAAAAAGAAGACTAGCATTCAAGTCAATAAGCCTAACAATGGATATAGACCATTCCCTAGTTGCTAAACATAAACTTAATTTTTGGTAAAACAAAAATAGAGCCTTAATCCTTAAAAAAACAGAGAATATTTCCACATTTCAGGCATACTAAAAACTAGCTCCAAGTTGTATAACACAACATGAACATAATCCTCTAATCAGTTTTGCTTCATCAGCTTCAGAAATTACCTTTTGCCAATCAGATATGAAGACCCATCTTCTTTCTCTCATGGTGCCAATGTCATCAAATAAATTATTCAAAACCATGTCCAAGAGTCTTTATTTTCTCCCTCAACAACAGCCCATGCTAATGGGAAGTATTGGTCATTAGCATCACGTCCTACGGCCACAAGTAGTATTCCCCCATAAAGACCCTTCAAAAAACACCCGTCTAGCCCAATTATAGATCTGCACCCTACTAAAAATCCTCGCTTCACAACATAAATGCATTCATATAGTCTTCTAAATATAGGAGGACAATGTGTGTAGGGATGATCAGTAACCAAAACAAATGTTGTCTCAAGATTACACTTTTTGACCTCATTGCAATAATCTCTCAACTTATGATATTGCTCCTTATAATCACCCTCAATTATTGACTTCGCCCTTTTCCTTGCCTTGTACGCCTTCCATGCAGACACATCAACCATGTAGTGCTCTCTCACTGATGCAATTATGTTTTGTAACTTCAAGTTTTTGTTCATTTTCAACATGTTATTTATTTTCTCAAAAACCTACTTGTACGACTTATTCTTCCCCTTTATCAACACCCCACATGTGTGTTTAGCATAAATGTCTTCAATCGAAATGTTACATCATCCCCACTTCCTTTACTCACAAATGCTACCCATTTGCATTCTCCCTATGCACACTTAACTCTGCATCTCACTTTATCGTTCTTTACGAACTTCAATTCATATCCATTGAGTAGTGCGTACTTTCTAACTGCATCATTAAATTGTTGAAGTGAGGTAAACTCCATCCCCAAATGAAATTTAAACTCTTTGCACATCTCTGAGGGATTATATTTCGGATGTTGTTCTGCGACTACTAACTCATCCTCATCTTCACTCATTCCATCAACTTCTTCAATGTCCTCATATTCATAATCAGATAACATGGCCAACGTATTCTCCTCTCTAACCTCAATCGCATTTGCTTACTAAGGATGATTAGTCTTAATGGAAATCATCTGTGAACTACCAACAACTTCCTCCAATACTTCACCTACACCAACATCAACACATTGTCTAAAATAGTCATCATCTACATTTTCTTCATCACTATCCTCAAAATCTGACGGAAAGGCCTCTGAAGCACTGCTGTCACTGCACTCTTTGTTATTTAACCTATGAAAAACACAACATTTGGTATAAAAAAACAGAGCATTATACTGAAAAAAACACAGGTCAAAGATAATAGAATAAATGCAACAGGTAATATGTTGCCCTGTTCTTGCTCGTCCCTAAATTTCATTTGCTCCTAAACTTCATTTGTTCCTTATTGCTAATACGGTCACCTAAATTTTAGCACCTACAGAAACTGAAACAGGGATCTTCGCACAGATTTTAGAAGGAAACATTGAATGCCAATCTCATACTGTGCAAAGGCCATAATTCAAAAAATGGTTCATTAAAATCCAAAAAAAAAGGCTTACAGCCCATCAACTACTCTGTAAGCCTATTATATTTTTTGTTGATGATGCCGGTTTTGTTCTAATAATGCTTTGCATATAACAAATTTTTACAGTGGGGTTGCAAACTTCATAAAGATCATCAAATACAGTGGTCCACCAATGACAAGTACTCATCATCAGAAACCAATATTCAAACTAATAACAATGTTGTCGACAACTATGAAAAAACAGAGCATTGACGATTGAATGCTTTAGTCTTACCAAACAAAAGGGTTCAACTATTAACTTGATTTCGATATGAAGAAGAAGTTTCTTACCTTTAGCTTAAGCAAATGGCGACGATAATACACCGCCGATCTTCACTCGACAATCGTCGTCGATGAAAACTCCTCCAGCGATGGCCACGTCAGATTCGGCCGCCGTGGGTCCTCCTTGATCTAACCCTTGCTCTTTTTCTTTTCCAAGGTGAAGCTTTTCCATTTGTCCTCTTTCACTTCTCTTTTAATTTTCGCCGAACCCAATTTTGATTATCTTTTTTTTAACTGATCAGCATTTTTTTAAAACACCAATATTCTATATTAGTTTTGCCAGATTAGATTTCTACTAAGCATGACACATGGGATTGTTTAACACCGTTAGTGCCATGTACGACAATTTAACGCTGTTAAAGAGGGTACCAAGTCCTTTTTAAACTTCAAGGACTAACTATAATAAATGGACTAAACCTCAGGGACCAAAACCACGGGCTTTAAACTTCAGGGATCACAAACAAAATCAGACAAAACTTGAGGGACTAAAAGTTGTATTTACCCTTAAATTAATATTTACTAAAAAAAAGGGGGCAACGAAGAAATATGGCAAGACCGCAGCAATCATATTGGATCAATAGCCATTTATGTTTGTGACAACGATTACAAAAGGGGTTTTTTTTAATATGACTTTTTATAATCTTATTTTTGTGTAAAATTCAGATTGTGTAATATGATTTATGTTTGGATTTGTAGTTGTATAAGTGACTTTTACAAAAGTAGAAATTGTTTGGATTGGCTTTAGCATAAGTGGCTTTTGTGATAATGGTAAGAGAGAATAGGTGGAAAAATATTTAAAAAATCAAGTAAATATTTAAAAATTACTTTAAAATATTATGTGCTACTGGAAAAATATTTTAGAGTGAGTGGAAATCAATAAATCAGTATTTTAAGTTTTGGGCACTCTTTACTAGTAAAAAAATACATTAAATGTAAAATTATAGTCAGTCTCTTCAGACTGAGTACAATTGAAAAAAGATTTTAAAGGATTAAAAGCACCAAAAAATATTTTAAAGTAATTTTTGGAGCTGAAAAAACATATTAAAGGTAAGATTGCAATCGATCTGATAACACACTGGGTATAACTGAAAAAATATTTTAAGGGGTTTAAAGCATAAAAAATTATTTCATGATATTGCAACTTAAAAAACATTTTAAGATACTAGATAAGTCCAAAAAAAATACTTCATAATATTAGACACCATTTTCTTTAAAAAAAAAGGTTCAGCATAATTGGTGTGAGAGATATGAGAGTATTTTTTTTAGGTGGGACAGCATTTATGCCCTAGTAATTTCTCTGTCCAATTTTCATCAGAAGTTAATCGTGGCATAAGTCCCAAATTCTGGCTTATGGTAAAAGCAGGATCAGATTACACAAGTCATTTTCCTCAACAACTATCACAAACACTCAAAAAATTATTGCTTGTGCCAATTGGGCTTTTTGGGACCCAATCGTGTGATTGGCCCCCCAAACTGAATGCCAAACACTCACTGGCCTATTTAGTTTAAAGGGAGGGGATGGAAGAGGAAGATGGAGGATCACCTTGTTCGGTTTGGTTGGAGGGGGGAAGGGAAAGATTTTTTAATGATTCTTTGTTTGGTTTAAGAGGGGAGGGGAAGGGAGATAATATCTAATTTACCATTTTACCCTTAAACATTAGTTTATATATTTTTCCTTACATAAATGATTTAAATTAGTTTACACCTTAATATAAATTATATAATTTATACAAAAAAATAGATGAAGATATAAAAATGGAAATGGTTTTCAATTCCCCCCAACTTAATTTCTTGTTATATGAATATTCCAACAATTATCATGTTAAATTAAATGGAAAATTCCTTCTATTGAAAAAAATGTAGAGGACTTGAAAAAAAATGGCAGGAAAACTTTAAAAAACTGTTTCTAAGTGGCAATGTTTAATTAGGTGCAAAATGGCAACAAAAAATTTTTGGAAGCGATGGTTACGTTGAGGGAAGGGAATAAATTTATAACTTCATATTCATAGGGATGAAAAGCGATTGAGCGTACTCCTGCAGCCTATGGAAAGTAATTAAGTTTAGTTTGAATAAGAGTAGTATAATTAAGAAGCCATATCCTTTCATTTGTATGACTAAATTTTCCCTATTTTACACACGCATGCACACACATAACTAAAGTGCTTGTGCATATGCTTGCATTTGGGTAAGCATATAGACCTAAAGAATACAGAAAAATGGAGTATGTTCTTGGCCACACACTAGTAATATTCACCAAAACTCATCAATAACTAACATCAATGTGATGGTTGGCCCAAAAACTTAACATCAACATTAGAAGAGATGGCTACATTCCTGATTTTATCAATGAACCTGAGGAAACAATGAAATAATATCCTATCAGCAAAGATTAATCCAGCTAAAATCAGTTACATTGATAACCAACATCTAGTGTTTAGCAATAAGGCACAATATGAAATCTATTATCCATATTACTTGCTTTACATCCTATCAGCAAAGATTAATTCAAAAAGAAGGGGTGGAGAATTTAATACCCACCCATGACAAGTCATCAACACTTGCATCCTATGACTTGCTTTACATCCTATCAACAAGGATTTAATACCATATGTAGAGCATTTGACAAAGCATCCAAAAAGTTATCAAAAGTCATTATAATAAATAGCCAACAGATCATCTATTGAGAACTATAGAACATCTCCATTATCACTTCCTTCCTTATTGAGGCTGGTGATTGTACTGCAGTCCTAAGCTTTTCATCATCATTCATAAGCAAGCAATAAATTTTTGGTATTTTTGCAACATCACAGCCACATTCTTGAACCATATTGCATAGTTCTTCACCAGACAATTAGGGTACTTCCCTCTTGTTGTTGCTTGCTTTTAGTAGAACAGAATTTCCTTGCATGATTGCATCATTCCCTCTCTCAAGTGCTAAAACCATTGCAAACATTATCCCAGTCATTTCCTTAAAATTATTTTCATGCTCTTTAGGTGCCCTCTTTGGCTTCTTACTGGAAGCACTATTAGCACGAGGTAAATGATCTTCTTCAGGTGATACTCCTTGTGCGGGTGAGTTACCTTGGCCATCAACCTCAACAAACATATCAGCATTGTTTAATGAGAAGCCACCTTATGAAACTAAGTTATCAATTTCATGAATACTTTTAGTGACCTCTGCTGTAGATCGATGCCTCTTCCTCCACTCCCGCATTGTTTCCCCCTCATCACTATTAGCTCTGTCTACTCTGCATAGAAGCATACCCTTTCATAATTTGGAATAGGAGTATTTCTCCATAGAGCTCCTTTGAGTTTAACCTAGTGACAAAAATAGAATAGAAACTGAAAACAGAATAGAAGATAGAGCAAAAACAAAAACAGAATAGTAAAACAGAATAGAAATCAAGAGAGGACCCATAGATGCATAATATTGCCAAAGCTGAATTAGTTTCGGATATAACAATAACATAATAGAAACTGAAACATAATAGAAACTGAAAATAGAATACAAGATAGAGCAGAAACAAAAACAGAAAAGTAAAACATAATAGAAATCAAGAGAGGACACGTAGATGTAGAATATTGCCAAAGCAGAATTAGTTTCGGATATAACAATAACATAATAGAACAAAAAACAAAATAGAAACTGAAAACAGAATAGAAACAGTAGGAAATAGAAATTGAATCAGTTCTACTCTTTTCCAGATTTGATAACAGAATAACAAGCATTGGGAAATTGAATACAACAGAATAATTGACCTCAATGAGTGCATCCCAAACTTCAGGTTCATCTTCCCACATCTGAGTTGCTAGGTTCTAAGCAAACCACTCACATATTTAAAAATATCATGCAGATCAGAGAAATTTTTCTTCAGATTTTTCCACCGGTTCTTCACATTATCCTTGTCAATGTGTTTACCAAATAAAGCACTCAGATACTTGACAATGTTGTCATAAGCTTGAGTTGTAGAAGATCCACCAAGTTTGCGGCCCTCATTGTACTCAGTCATAAAAGCATCAATAAGGGCATCATCCATGACTCGTGACCAGTTAACTGCCTCTTTACCATTGTTTGGTGCCATCCTATCACATAACAGTATAGATAACAACTGCAAATCAAACTACACAAATAATACAATAAACACATATTATGAAATTGAAATTCATATTCTAAATAGAACAAGATATGCCCTCAATATCATGTCTGAAAAAATTAAATTCGAAGACTACATTGAACAAGCAATAGAACAAAAACCATGTCTTAAATTCAAAGTTATATGTCTTAAATTCATGTCTAATAATAATACACAACAAGTAACAAAATCCATATGTAATTTTGGAAAACAGACTTCAACCCTCAACATCATCATCAAAGTCATCCTCAATAGCAGCCGTATTATTCTGATAATCTGCCCACATCTGAGTTGCTATATTTTCTCTAATAAGAACACCTCGAGTAGCCTCATTATTGTCACCACTTGGAACATGATTACCGTCATGTGATCCATTTTGTTGATGGAGGTCTATATCATCTTCTCTTAACAAATATTCAACAGGGTCAATACTCATGAGGAAGTTATGAAGAATGATACATGTATATATTATCATTTTTTGAAGTTTTATGCCATATGTAGGTTCAGTTCCATTAGATAAACTTGCAAATCTTTTCTTCAAAACACCAAAAGCCCGTTCAATGGCATTACGCAACTTTGCATGGTGAAGGTTAAATAACTCCTTATAGTTTATGGGTGGATTTCTTTGTGAATATTCTTTCAAATGGTAGCGGACTCCCCTGTAAGGTGTTATAAGCCCTCTTGTTAATATAAACACATCATCCACAAGGTAATATTTACCTATAATACATGAAGATAATTACTATAGAGGGTTTTGAATACCTAATGAATGTAAACTTCATCAAAATTGGTTAAATATGTACCTTCAGGAATGTTAAGTCTATCTTCCCTTGTTAATGCATTTTTAATTATCCTTGGTCAGATGCATTACCTTCCCAACCAGGGAGCACATAAGTGAACTTCAGGTCAAATATACATGCCACTAACACATTCTATGTAGGGAATTCCTTCCTACCACGATATCAAGGAGCATCTAAAGAAGACACCTTCACACATATATGTGTTCCATCTATAGCACCAATACAATTTTCAAAATATGGAAAGAACTTATGTTCATTTTGAATTTCTGGAGGAATGCTAGACCTATCAGGTTGGACAACAAATTTTTCTCCTAACTCAATGATGGTTGCCAAGACTGTATGAAAATGACAACTAATTGTCTCACCAGAACACCTAAACCAAAAATTGAATTCATGATTTTTCACACTATGTGTTAATATATAAAGAGTTTTTACAACTTGTTCTTCCACACTTGACCAACATGTGGGTTGCAGATAGGGATGGAAATAGGCCAGGCCCCTAACAGGGGCCTACGGCCTAGCCTACATAAAGCCTATCCTAGCCTATTTAGTAAATAGGCCAGACTCAGGCTCAGGCATATTGCTAGGCCTATTTAGATAAACAGACCAGGCCTATTTTTATAAGGCCTAGCCTACAGGCCTGGCCTATTTAATTTTTATTTTAAAAAATATATTATTATATAAGTATATATAATATCATCTAAATAATTTTATAAATTTACCAACTTAATCTTAATTTTAAATTCTAAGTTTTATATTTCATCGTTATTATATTCATCCCTTGTTTTCGCATAAATCATTCACCTCTACATCTCTTCTCTTCGATCGTTCGAGATAGCAATACTAACTCACTCTCTCCCCTAATTTGTGCCCTCTACTAAAGCATAAAAAATGTTATGAGTTTATTTTAGTGTCAAATGAAATATTTTAATCTTAACAAGAGGAGTTTGTCCCAATTTACGTGGAAAGAATAAAATAGGTAAAAATCTAGTTTTACATGTTATTTGTTATGCTTGGTCGATTTTAAAAAATATATCTCATTAGTCAACAGTCGATTAGTTTTTTTTATTCCTATTTGCTCGAACAAGTGTTGTCACTAGACATTATTTTCTTTTCCTTACTAAGCCTTAATATTACTACAAGAATAGATGTTAGGCTTTTAAGACATAATGTAGGATTGTATATAAGCATGAAGGGTTATATATGAATTTGGCAGCATAGGCTTTAAAGGCTATTTAAAGTCCTATATTTTAAGTAGGCTTTTAAACAGGCTTCAGGCCTTGTCAGGCCTTCTGAAGGCCCAGGCCCAGGCCTAAAAAAAAGCCTACATACAGGCTCAGGCCCAGGCTCAGGCTTTGAATCTTTGTTACAAGCCCAGGCCTATTTAGGCAAAGCCTAGCCTAGCCTAGCCTATTTCCACCCCTAGTTGCAGACCACAGTCTCTTTCTAACATACCACATAATTCTAAGAATGCTCTAGGTGTCATTATAATTATATTTCGACTAGACAGACAGCTACTTATTCTATTCATTATTTCATCACGCACCCTCTCTCTTTTGCCACTCAAACTATAACTTATTCCTCTAGCACATATTTCATTGGCACATACTTGAGCCATAAAACACAAAAGCAAAGCTATTGCTCTTTGACGTAACTCAAGCCACCAACACACCAGTAGAAAGTATTGAGTTTTCAAGTCCATCTAACAAAGTAAATGAAAATGCATATCAATAACCAGAATATCGAAATGAAAAAAATAATACCAAACAAAGTAAAGACAGAGAGACTTGCAGAATCTTCAAACTTTTTCTTGTGCTTTACAAAATCTTAATATTAGTTTTGAGCATGGGAAACCTATCACAATGTCAAATATGCTATTGGCAGAAAAATAATTCAGAAGCATACAAAACAGTAGTAGAGACAGAAAAAGCAGAATCCAAGAATAACAAGCATTATGGAGAGCTAGAATCCTCTATGCTCTTTTACCCCATTTTGACTATCAGTAACTTATTAGAAAAAATAGTTTAAGTACCAGCCTTACACGAACAATTGAACATAGAAGAAAGCTCACCTCTGTTCTAATGGCAATCCAATATTTGCAAGCAAGCAACACAAAGAATGGAAATGAGATTAATAAAGCAACAATACAATCCAAAAAAAATGAACCCTTTACCGGAAATAACCTATACAATATAGAAATAACCCAGAAAAAATGCAACAATACAGTGCATTTTACTAAAATAATCGATGTTTGCAAAAAATCAACCCAGAAAAATGAAAGAAGTTTAAGTGCAACCGACGGCATTTCAGAAACACAGGTGGCATTTATCTTGTGCCGAGAAAATAAAGGAGAAATCGATGAAGAAATTGATGCACAAATTAGATTCAGAACACACCCACCCAACTGATGAAACTGACAGCACCACAGAGAAACTAGAGACATAATCAAAATCAGAAAAAAAAAACCTGGCAGTCGAGCGAGAGAGCCGAGGAAGACGACGCCACACAGCCGAGCTAGACGATGCCACACATTCAAGTGAGACGACGGAGGAAGATGGAGGAAGAGAGCTGAGTTGAGACGCGAGGAGGAAGAGACCGTGATGGCTGAGCTGAGACACGGGATCTAATGGGAAACACTGGATATTGGAGAACGAAGTAATGTTTTCATTTTTGACTCAGGGTATAATTGGGAATATGAAAAGATCATGGGGGCAAATTAGTCCCAAATTTTTGGCTCCCTCCAAAACCCCCCATTTTGGAGGGGACCAATTTGAGGGGATGGGAGGGAATTTGATCCCCTTTTTTGGGGCCCCTCCCCTCCAATTTTGCATACCAAACAAGGGGAAGGGCTTATTTTCCATCCCCCCATCCCCTCCCTTCCAACCAAACAGGCCTTAAGACGTCTCTTACTTCTTTATTTTTTTTTAAATATTGACGCTAAGAGAGGGGAGTAGAAATTGAAAATGAGTTTTCTCCTTCAAATCTCTCATTTTTACCCCATCCAAGAAAGGGGTAAGGGTTTGTTTGGTATGAGGGATTTAGAGGGAAGTGGAGAAAAGGAAAAATTTTTATAAGTTGGATGTTAAAAAAATTGGAGAAGTGGGGTTATTAAATTTTAATATAGAGAATATATAGGATAAAAGAATAAGAAAAATTAACTGTGAGCTCATAGATTTTATATTCCATATTTATGATTGATATTGATATTTAACGTGCCCTCATTATATAGATATGTGTGCACACGCAACGTGTTTTTAGGGGTGTGTTTGATTCAACAGAGGTTAGGTTAAATTGTTGTTTGGTTCAAGAATAGGGTAGGTAAGGTTTGGTGTCTTGTTTGGTTCAGGAGGTTAGGTTAGAGGAGTTAATTATAAGTGGATAAAAATTCCCTTCTATATATTTTCCTTCTTTTTTTAATAATGTATTTATTAATAATAGTTATTTGTAAAATTATTATTTATAAAATAATTATTCTAACAATTATACACATTTCTTTCACACATTTGTCATTTTAAGACTTAAGACAATAAAAAAGATTAAAGAAAATGAAAAAAAAACATTTTTTCTAATCACTAAATACTTTTCATATTTAATTTTTTCCCTCTTCTTTCGATATTTAAAAATTTAGAAGAAAGACTTTATTTTATCAAAGAAATGGTGCCCATAGAAAAAAAAAGCTTACCATGAATCTTTCTCAATCTTGGAATTCACTCTTTGCGAAAATTAAGGTTGGAGCTCCAGGAATTCCATAACAACATACTACCAATGATCATCCCATTTAGAAATTCAATTCTTAAAAAAATATAGAATCTGGACCATCAATGACCATTTATGATTAATTAATTCAAGATATAGAATATCCCAAAAATTCAAGATATAGAAACTCATCTCAGAAGCCAATATTGCATGCTAACTGTGGAATAATCCTATTTGGTTCATTAAGGGTAGCGCTGTAATTTGGAAAATATTTGTAATCTGGAAAATATTATTTGTTTTCTGATTTTGTAATTAGTTAGAGTGGATGATACTTTTATCCGATAGGGACTTATATAAACAATGGTCTGTGCATATGTCAGGCTGTGTGGTGTATTATTTTTTTCTTCTTCTTCTAAAAGGTAATAAAGGTTTTGTTCTTGCACGCCTTTGTTTGTGGTCCTCCTGGAGAAAACTTTACATGGCATCAGAGCCACCTGTGAGATAATACAATCCACGTTTCACCACTTATCGTGCAACACCTCTTTGAAGACAAAGCCACCCACCATTTTCTTCTGCGTTTGAAGTGTTCTCATGGCAGACAAAGAAAATGGATCTGCGAAGAACTCCAGTAGCAGCGATGCCGCTCGCCATCACGATCCGGCGAGTCTCCCTTTCACGCACCCGTTGTACCTTCATCCTTCTGAGACCCAAGGATCGACAATTATCTCGCATATCTTGACGGGATCCGATAATTACACCGTCTAGAGTCGAGCGATGAGAATCACATTAAAAGGCAAGCACAAACTAGGTTTTGTGGACGGATCTTGCCGAAAAGAAAGAAGACCAAGAATTGGAGCTATACGGCCAGTGGGAGCGCTGCAACGCCGTCGTGTTATCTTGGCTTCTTAACTCAATTTCAAAAGATCTTGCGAACAGTGTCGTCTTCTATGAGGAGGCACATAGGGTTTGGACTGATCTTAAGGAGTTGTTTGATAAGAAGACCGGTTCTCGTATCTTTGCCCTCCATCACGAAATTACATCTCTGCGGCAAGGGTCACAGTCTGTTTCCATTTATTTTTTGAAGCTGAAAGAGCTCTGGGAAGAGCAATCGGTTCTTATACATCTTCCCTCTTGTAAGTGTGAAACATCTACTGCATACCTTGAATTATTGCAACAACAGAAATTGTTGCAATTCTTGTTAGGACTGAATGAATCCTATACCCAAGCTCGAAGCCAAATACTGCTTATGGTGCCACTCCCATCCGTCAATCAAGCTTATGGGATGATCTTGGAAGATGAGACACATCGGACAATCACGTCTCTTGAGAATGGCTCCTCCCTTGAAGGAATAGCTATGGCAGTAAGAGGGAGAGGGCGAGGCAGGGGACGAGGCCGAACCAATTCCAATCTTGAATGCTCTCATTGCCTCAAGAAAGGACATCTTAAGGACAACTGCTTTCAATTGATTGGTTATCCACCGAATTTCAGAAATGGAAGAGGTAAACAAGATAAAGATTCTATTGCTAATCAAGTTACAACTGAAGCAACTGTTGTGGAAGAAGCTCTCTCACACACTGTCAACGCCACTGCACCCACGTTCACCCACGAGCAATATGAAAAACTCCTGGACCTGATTCGGAAGGACTCTGAACCGACAGTCCATGCCTTAGCTGATACAGGTTTGGCAGTCCCTTTTTCATATCCTACGAAATCACATACTTACTGGGTTATAAATTCTGGGGCCACTACTCATATGGTCAGTAATTTGAATCTCCTTACTGACTATAGAGTTTATGATGGGCCAATAAAATCAATTAAACTTCCTGATGGAAAAAGGGTACCGGTAACGCATATTAGGAATGCAAGAATTACTAATGATCTGACTGTTAATGGAATCTTGTATGCTCCTTCATTAGAATTTAATCTATTATTAGTTTCTAGACTAACAAAGGAACATAATGGAAAGTTGTTTTTTCTCCTGATTCATGGTTTATGCAGGACCTACAGGATGGTAGGACCAAGGTGATTGGTAGATTGGTATAAGGACTTTATGTTCTAGAAATTACAGTAATGCTTGATGTGGTTAATTCAGTTTGTAATAGCTCTAGAATACTTAATGTGAATAATATGTGCACTTGGCACATTAGGTTGGGGCATGCTCCCTATTGTGTTATGAAACATCTGGGCTTTGTATTTGAAAACAATGTTATGATAAGCGAGAAATGTGATATATGTGCACTTGGCACAATAGGTTGGGGCATACTCCCTATTCTGTTATAAAACATCTGGGCTTTGTATTTGAAAACAATGTTATGATGAGCAAGAAATGTGATATATGTGTTCAATCAAAGCAAACAAAATTTCCTTTTACTTCTAGTTCTATTAAAACTAGTAGATGCTTTGAATTGCTTCATCTTGATGTGTGGGGATATATAAAATCCCAACACACCAAGGATATGTTTATTTTTTGACAGTTGTGGATGACTTTTCTAGAGCCACATGGACTTTTCTGCTACGATCAAAATCTGAGGTAACACTCCGCATTAAGAATTTTATACAATATATTGCCACACAATTTTCTGTCAAAGTTAAAACTATTAGAAGTGATAATGGCATGGAGTTTGTTAACATAGATTTAAATCAATTTCTTAAAGGAAAGGGGATTGTGCATCAAACCACATGTCCCTATACTCTTGAGCAAAATGGAGTGGTTGAGAGAAAACATAGGACTATAGTTCAAATAGCTAGAGGACTAATTTTACAGTCTGGTATACCAATTCAATACTGGGGAGAATGTATAAAAATGGCCACCTATCTTGTCAATAGGATTCCTTCTAGGATACTAAGTTACAAAACACCCTATGAAATTGTATATGGGACACCTCCAGACTTGACTAACCTGAGAATCTTTGGTTGCCTAGCTTATGCCACTGACCTGAGGCAAAATGATAAGTTCCAGGCCAGATCCATACCTTGTGTTTTCATTGGTTTTCCTGAAAATCAGAAAGGTTTTCAACTCCTTGATCTTGAAACTAAGAGAATCATTACTACTAGGCATGTAAGCTTTATTGAAAATAAATTTCCATTCAAGGATGTTAGATCTAATGAATCTGGTGGAGTGTGCAGGGACATAAAATCTATGTTTTGGTTTGATTTAGAGGATAACCAGCAGGTGCAGAATGGTGGTTTTGGACCTGCTGAGAGAGATGGACATCTGGATACTTCACAGAGCAGCTCAAGTGATTTCACCAAGGATAGAACACAATTAAGAAATGAGCCTCAAACTCCAATGGAAGGTAGACAACCTAGAGAGAGGCAGCCACCTATATGTCTAAGGACTATGTCTGCTCCTTAATTCAAACAAGCAAACCAGATAAGTATCTTTATAGCATACATAAATATGTGTCATATAGCAATATATCATGTGATCATATGTGTTTCTTAACAACTATTGATATGATACATGAACCTGAATTATATGATGATGCTGTTAAGGACAAACGCTGGATTGATGCAATGAATGACGAAATTCAGGCCCTAGAAATTAATAGGACTTGGAACATTGTCCCTTTACCTAAAGGAAAAAGAGCTATAGGCTGTAAATGGGTCTATAAGATAAAATATAATTCTAATGGCAGCATAGATAAGTTTAAGGCAAGACTCGTAGCTAAAGGATATAACCAAAGAGAGGGAGTTGACTATCATGAAACATTTTCACCTGTAGTAAAAATGCTAACAGTAAGATTAGTCCTTACACTAGCAGCAATGTGTGAGTGGGAATTGCACCAAATGGATGTATGCAATGCTTTTCTGCAGGGAGACCTTGATGAGGAAGTATATATGAAAATTCCTTAAGGTTTTGAAAGTAAGGGGGAGCACTTAGTGTGCAAATTGAATAAGTCCTTATATGGACTAAAACAAGCTTCGAGACAATGGAACCAAAAGCTCTCGGAGGCATTGTGTGATGTCGGATTCAAACAGAGTGAGTATGACCATTCTCTTTTCATTATGAACCGAGAGGATGGTGTTGTGTTAATACTAGTCTATGTAAACGATTTGCTTATTACTGGTAGTAGTGAGCATGGTATTCTAGAAACTAAAGCATTTTTACATAGCAAATTTAAGATCAAGGATCTTGGTTTGATGAAATATTTTCTGGGCATAGAGGTAGCTAGATCAAAACAGGGAATTATATTATGCCAAAGAAAATATGTGCTTGATATTCTTGCAGAAACTGGTATGAGTGCTTGCAGGCCTCTTGGAGTTCCTTTAGCACAAAATCAGAAGCTAGTAGCTTTTGAAGAAGGCAGAAACAAGGTGGAGGAGTTGCTGGCAGATCCAGAGTGCTATAGGCAACTTGTTGGTAAGCTAATATATTTGACTATGACACGTCCTGACATTTCTTTTTGTGTGCAGACGCTGAGTCAATTCATGCAAAGGCCAACCAAGGAGCATATGGCATCAGCCTTGAACGTGCTGCGATATTTGAAAGGCAGTCTAAGCCTTGGTGTTCTATTGAGTTCTAAAGGCACTTTGGATTTAGAATGCTTCTGTGATGTAGATTGGGGATCATGCAGAACAACAAGGAGGACAGTCACTGGCTATTTGTTAAAATTTGGAGGATCTCTAGTGATGATGTGGAAGACCAAGAAGCAAGCAACTGTATCTAAGTCATCAGCAGAGGCTGAATATCGTGCATTAAGCATGGCTGTTTTTGAGATTGTCTGGACTGTGGGAATGGTCAAGGATCTAAGGGTTAGTCACAAGAACCTAGTGAGAGTTTATTGTGATAACAAGGCTGCCATTCACATTGCAAGCAACCCTGTTTTTCATGAACACATCGAGATCGATTGCCACTTCGTTCGTGAGAAGTTGAGGCAGAAGCTCATTACTTTAAGACATGTGAGATCTGAAGATCAAGAAGCTAATCTATTAACTAAAGCTGTTAGAAAAGATGTACAGAGAAGATTATTGGCCAAGTTGGGAACTATTAATATATTCCAGCCTCCAACTTGAGGGGGAGTGTGGAATAATCCTATTTGGTTCATTAAGGGTAGCGCTGTAATTTGGAAAATATTTGTAATCTGGAAAATATTATTTGTTTTCTGATTTTGTAATTAGTTAGAGTGGATGATACTTTTATCCGATAGGGACTTATATAAACAATGGTCTGTGCATATGTCAGGCTGTGTGGTGTATTATTTTTTGTCTTCTAAAAGGTAATAAAGGTTTTGTTCTCGCACGCCTTTGTTTGTGGTCCTCCTGGAGAAAACTTTACACTAACGACTTACACGTGCTCCCTAAAATGATCTGAAGTTGTTCACCATCCATTTCCCATATGCGACAAGCACAGTCCTCACTGGCAGGGGAAAAAGGATATCGAGCGGGAGACGACTTTTACAGGGAGGGTAGTGTTGGAATTTTAAAAAAGTGTCATGGGCAATTTAGTCATAATTGGACAAAAAAATTATCTCACATAGAAAAAACCCCAAATTTGAAAGTTTTGTAAAGTGGGGGAGGCTACCACTACAGAACAAAAAAATCTCCCACACCTAACATAACCTCCTTTCAACCAAACACCTATTTTTAATCTCCAACCCCACCCGACCCTAACCTAACTTAATAAAACCTCCAATCAAACAAAGCCTAAGAGTAAAACAAGTTTTTAAAGTTGGTTTAGTTGGTTTAGTTTTGGATTAACCTTGGATTTATTAACAACAAATCAAATTTAAAAGTATTATTTCTCAATAATTCTCGTTATTACTTTTTCTCTACTTTAGGTTGATTATCAATGACTGTGGAATACAAAGTATAGCCAAACCCAGAAATAAAAAATGGGGAATATTGCATTTAGATCCTGGTAAGAGAAAATACGACAAAATAATCCATTAGAGTGTCAAAGTTGCATTTAAGTCCCATGAGACTATTTGTCTATGGACTTGTCAATGGACGCCCATGAACTTGTTAGTGTAAGCATTCATAAATTTATCAATAGAATTTAAATTTATTGCAAAAAAAATCCCGTGAAACTTAAATATAATTTTGAGATTCCAAGGGATCATTTTATTGTATTTTCTCTTGTCTGATACCTAAATACATTTTCCCCTAAAAAAATGCATACAACCAACACACATTGATATTAGTCTAGCAGTATAAGGCCTTATTAGATTTCTCTGAGTTTCAAGTTTAAATTCTAGAGGAAACACTTATACTAAAGTGATAGTATAAAAAGAGAAAACAAAACAAAAGATGCAAACACCCCTTAGAACATTTTAGGGCAAAAGTTATCTCTGCTTCCTTTCCTCACTTCCTATCCACCTCTTCTCTCAAGATTAAACTTTGAATGATCAAGATTTTTAGGGCAGGAATAATTTACACCGCTCATTTTTTAAATTAAAGGGTTGAATGTGGAGGGGAAGTGGATGGGAAAGGGAGTGGACACACCATTTGCCTAACAAGAAATTCAAATTTACTTTAAAAGTTTTCATTTAAAAGCAATTTTTCTTCGAAAGTTTTTTTAGATTCAATATTGCACCAAAAGTTTCAAAACATAATCATATTTTCTGATCCAGTTAAAAAGCCAACATTGATCGTTGAAAAATTGAAGTTGATTATTAACATTTTTTATGATAAGGGAAAACATTTCTCCATTTAACACTTCCAGACCTTAAACTTAAAAAAAAAAAAAATTGAGTAACATTACTTATGAGTGAAAACTTCCAGACTCCATAAAAAGGATTGCTTATATGCCCAAATAAAACAGATTACAGATAAAAATATAAATTGAAAAAACAAAACATTGCTAATAACAAAATCCACATCATACAAAATCCACATCATATATTTGTTTGACCTGAACCTGTGCCCAGTATCCATGCCCAAATAAAACAGATTACAGATAAAAATATAAATTGAAAAAACAAAACATTGCTAATAACAAAATCCACATCATACAATTCCATGTAATTATTAACTGTTTATAGGTTTTGAAGAATCAACTTCATTTTCTCTGTGATACAACTCATCCTATGATCATGTCATCAATAATTAACTACACCTTTAACTTAATGGGAACCTAGTGTCCTATGAGTGACTATTCATTTTACTCTATCCAGGCATGTGGCAGCACAAAGATAAGCCAAAATGTAGGGCAAGTTCATGCTCATTATTTCTGGCAATCTCTCATTTAGCACAAAAGACTTGCAGAGGTCAGAGTTTACTCGGTCTTATTTGATTAACTCCACGCTTTACTTGTTGAGAAGGCTGATCAAAGATTCCCTTTCTTTCAGCAATAAACTTTGCAAACCGAGAACCCTTATTTTCTTTGCTGTTATCGTCTAGGAGGGACTGAGGCAGCTCGGACATAGGAGGGAGCTTCAGAGACGACGGCCGCATCAAAGCCCAAACCGATGAAATGTATTCGTCCTGTTCATCAAGAACTTGCAAGAGTGAAAGATCCTTCATGTCTGCAGATGAAAGCAGTGTTGTCAGATGTTCCACTACCTTTTGTCCTCAGCTACTATGGAAAAGCCAAGAGACATGTATGTAAATCATTTGTCTAAGGCCCCATCATTCTTTTCTTTTCTCTTAGTTTTCTGCTCTTTTTGGGTATTCCACGGCTCTATCATTCATCATTAAACTAAATACTCCTTCCAATTCTAAATATAAGAACTAGTTTGAAAGTTTACATTGATCTTAAATATAACTTTTTGCGCCAAATTATCCATACTGATTGTATGCCTTAAAAGGTTTTTCATGGAAAGCACCTCTGATATAGTTATATTCAAAGGTAAAACAGCTCCACAGAGTATGATTATAATGGAGGAATATAGAGATGAAAGCAAAAGGAATGAAACAGAACTGGTGCATTCGAGAGGCACTCCACTCTCCTCACAATCACTCAATATTTTCCATGCCCTCTCCCAACGGACTACATCACATATATAATTCTCATGCCTCCAACTGTCACTCACAATTAACCCTACTCACAAGTTCTGCACTAACTACTTAATTGTTGGGCCTTCTCCTATAATAAGTAAACAAACGGCCCATGCTCATCAGGTTTCTACCAAAGGGTAGTCCCAACAAAAATGCAAAAGGGTATTTTAAGGAAACCAACACATATTTTCAATAAATAATCAACTTAACTAATTTCATTAATTTCTGCAAATTAGCTATCTAGTTTCTATATTAGGGACTAGAAGGAGTAATTGCTTTGACAGCTTACCTTTTGAGAAAGCATAGATTGGTGCTAAGGCTGCACATGGAATGCTAAAATTAAGATGAGGTATCACTGTTCCTCCACTATGCCTTGCATTGCTGAGTCAAGATTCAAGAAAATCTTATAATTAGCATGAAAGTTAAATCTTCAAACATTCAGCAGCAACTGCTATAAAAATAATGGAAATCATAAAAAAGCTCATATAGAATGCAGAAAACCAATAGGGTGGTTAGCCACATCAAAAGGGTAAACCAGAGCAGGATAATCTTCTTTGAAGAAATAAAAAAGCACATTCTGTGCTAAATGAAAAAGCACTCAATTCAAAGAGACAGTAAGTATTAAAGCTAAAGAAATTCATCCAAAAAGATCTTTGTTGTCTTCAAAGCGTTACTAGTGCTTGAAAGCAGGGCAATTTAATATAAACCCATCAAAATCTATATAACCTACTAACAGTCTGATTTCAAACCTTGATCCCAAGCTAAGGGTGCCGTTAAAATCTGAAATGGGCACCTGATGCCCAAAGTCCCAAACTAATATCTTCTTGCAGTTTGGTACATGTTGAAAACCATTTGGTTCTGAACAATGATAGAATGAATTATATCTGAACAATGATAGAATGAATTATAAATTATACAGAAAGCAGAGCAATACCTTGTAACCAGACCAATCATGTGACCATCTGAATTGATGACAGCACCCCCCACTAGCGCCAGGATGAACAGCAGCCGTTGTTTCCAGCATCGCAGGGAGTTGCCCATCTGTGTGCTCTTGCTGGACGAAGAGATAGGACTGAGGAGTTTTTGCTTCAACCACTTTTGCCACAACACCAGAACAAACAGATGGGAAGAACCCTAATGAAAACAGAAATGACTTCCCTGGTTAATAAAGGACATAGAGGGCCATACCAGATTTTATCACACTATGCAATCCTAGGTGGGCTGTTGTCAAACTCAAGCTTTATGTTCAATCCTACAAATGGGTTTAATGAAAACAGAAAATCACAACACATGAGGAGTCAATTTATTCTCATTCCATGTAGGATAAGAGCAAACTTATAGCATATTGTAATCAATCTTAGACGTTAACAGATGAACCATTGGGCAAGCAGATCATACCATCTCCACCAGAGTAACTGATGGAGAGATAGCTCTTGTGTCTGTGAGTATGTTGATGACAATATCATCACTATGAACCATGAATAAGTGATGATGAATCTAAAAGGATCTTTCAACGGAAATACACTCTTGACCTCCTTAGTGAAACTAGAATGCTAAGGAGTAAAGCAACAGATACTCCTATTGGAGCTTGTAATGGAAGAAACATAACTCATTTATCCAGCCCACTGACAACCCAGCATAAGCTTCCTGAGTATCTCAGGATTCTACAAGCAGCTTGAGAGGAAGCTTCTGCAGGTTTACTTATGCTTGAAGAATCCCCTAGAAAAAGACTTCACTTCAAGAAAGGTATAAATGGTGATTAAAGAGCTGCTGAGCCTTATCCCAACTTTAACTTTCTAGGCAATCCAATGCTATAGGATAGAGGAGAAATTAATCATTTGCTTCCTATAATTTACCTTATTTTTTAATGTAGTTCTTATGGTTTCTTTTTCAATATAACTCCATAAAGTTGCTAAATGTTATAAGACTAATCTCTATACTATCTTCGGTTTAAAATTTGATCTCCTGCATTACAAACGAGGCATAACTGCATTAGATAATGCCTCATGCGGCAAACACCCAACTAGTCTCAGAAATTAAGGAGGAAAGACATCATAAAGATAGCATAAGGCATGAATATAAATCAAGAAAGTTGACTTACAATACCAATGTATCATGTGATAAACCAAGCTAATCAGAGAATGAATTAGCCCATAATCATGAGATTCCAACAAATTATTAACTGTTTCTAAAAGCATTTTGTAAAATCTTATTATGCTATATACAATTCTCTTTACATGTAATCAGTAGTAACTTCAAAATTAATTCTACAACAGATCATATAACCAAAAGGAAACAAAATAAATAAGATGACAGAGCATACCACATCTTGGGCCAAATAGTCCATGGCCAATGACATATGCCTTTGATCCCATGGATGGCCATGAAAAATGCATCACAATAGGTGCAAGCTGATCTGGTTTGGATTCAAGCTGCAAGAGGGCAACATCCCATGGTCCTTTGCAGACATACACAACTTTGGCATTGCACCAAACACAAGGTTTTACATGGTCAAAGCGTACACGTATAATTTGATGTCTACTGTAATTTGGATTCAATATATATCCCTCCCACTCATGAGCCGAAAAAAGATCAAGAATTGTCATCTTAGACCTTCTGGTTTGACTCTGCTGCTTATCTTCAACTCCTTTCCCAACAGATGCAGCCCCCTCTGCTAATAAGGGAAATATTTTTTGGTCGTCTCCATATCCACTAATCTGTGTTTTCCCAAATCTCCATGGTTCCAACAAGTGAGCATTTGTAAGTATCAGACCTTGACTGTTCAGTAGAACACCAGATGCCCAGACTCCATCATCTATAGTAACAAGACAGATAGAAGCCATTGCTTTCACAATTGGTAATGATGAGGAGCTACCAAACTTAGATTGTTCATGATTAGAACCCCAGGATCCTAAGTTGTCAGTTTTGGCAAAAGACCCCTTTCCTCCATCCTGTGACTTTCCCTCATGATATAACTCTTTCACTGTATTTTGAGGCGAATTCCGCAGCAAACCACTAGAAGCAGTCACAATGACTTCCCATGGAATGACCAGCTATTAACAAAGATAAGATTTGCATGATGACAGAAATTTGACACATTTAAACCATGTAGGCCAAGATATAAATTTATTTAGGCTACCTGGATTTCCACAGAACTAGTCTTCTGCCTCAATGGTATAATCAGGATACCAGTGAGAGATGCATATTCACTAAAGATTGGGCTGCCTTCCATTCCTGAAAGATGCAGCACCAAATTAGAAACACTGGTCAATTGAATTGAAAGATTGATGGATTATAAAACATGGAAATGTCTCAAACCAGGAAGACTTCGTATGTCAGCCATCAACAATGATCCATCAGGTGAACTAGGAGGATAGCTGTTTGCAATGCATCCCACTGATATGCTAATTCAAGCAAGAAATTAAATCAATGACAAAACTACAAAGGACCAAACAGTTAATCAAACAATGAGTTTAGAATGAGGATACCAAAAGTATGGTGTGACAACAATATTAGCCTACAACTCAATAATTTAATGAAGCAAAAAACGTAACAAGAGGAAATATGGGACCAAGTAATACATCTCAAATTAACAAACAGCCAAATAAAGGACTAAACTTTCCACAATCAACACTAAATTTATGAATTTCAGAGAATTTCATTTGCCTTGTAGCTTCATTTACTTGACGTTTTATATTCTGTGTAATCAATTCCTCTTCCGTTTGTTGAATGAGATATGGCCTTTTCCTTATTTTGATGTTAAATCAATAGTTGCATTAGTGTGTATTTGAAGAGTAGATTCCTATCAACCTCACTAAATATAGTTAATTTAAAAAAAAACAAAAGAAGTAAAGAACTGATAATAATAACTGTTAAATTTGCCCAAAACAGAAAAAAGATAATACCTGTTAAAGAAGTGAGTAGGTGACAGCACACCAAAAGGAGACCCAACTGCCAGAAGATAGTCACCCCTTCTATTCATCGAAGATACTGTACTATCCAGCGTGTCCTATGTCACAACCACTAACCAGTTATTCTCCTGAATCTCTACAGATAAATGTACTACCAGCATAACAATTCATATTTCATATCACTAGTAAATATGGGTATTATATAGACCGTATTAGCATAAGATATTCTATCAAAAGAAAAAGGCACACATGAAAAAGGGTCACCTTTAAAGTTAAAGAGACACCAAGAATAACCATTCTAGTCAGTGATCTGCACATTACATTTAACCTGCCAGATCCTCCCAATGCCAAACTTCCCTGACATTTTACAGAAAAACATCATCTCAATCCCATGAGATTGCATTTGCTTTTACAGGACAAGGAAGAGTTCTTACCAAAGAAAATTTATACTATCAAGCAAACGTTTTTAAGCATCCTAATGATCCCACATTTCAAGTGAAAACCCCAGAGAGTAAGAGAAAGGTATGAGGTTCTAGCGGGTTTTGTTTCTATTGAGCACCCCAGTAATACATACAAAATGTTAGGGATATAACAGACAAAATTTTCTGTCAGAATACAATTATAATCACATCCAAAATCAAATCCTCCCTTAGACTGCAGCACATACAGTTATCAAAGCTCTTTACAGACACTTGTAACTTACCTTGATTCAAGCAACAACAAAAAAACAAGCAAGAATTTTTGTTACAACACGCACTCAACCCAAGTCTTTCCTAGAAACAACTACTTATCGACATATTGTTGAACAATTAAACTAAAAATTTCTGTTACAAGTAGCATCGGCTGGACCTAATCCAAGGCCCAAAGGTCACTTCGAGTCAACAAAGGGGAATGACATGATGGACCAAAATAGCCATAAAATAAACAATAGTTCTAGTTTCTTATCTTGCACCATGTGGTTTCACGCTTTGTATATTTAAAATAGTTACCCAATTAACAGGTACTATAATTAAGAGCAGTTTTATAAATTAAGGATATATTTATCCTTTCTATAAAGCAATAGAAATAAAAGGCATTACTCCCATTCCTAATTATAGGACAAAATTATGTCTTTAACTAATTTATGCCTTAAACTTGTTTCTATTTTTTCAGTTATGCCCTTGTTTAATAATCAGTATTTTGTCAACCTCAAATTTTATAATCTGTCTTATAAATAGGAACAACTAGCCCTTCAAAATTGTCTAATAATTAGGAATGGAGAAATTATCATTTTTTATTAGATTAGATGTCAATGTTATACCCACCACATAGTGTTACAGACAACTGGATCTTAGACAAATCAAAATACATCTTACTTTTTTCCCTTTCTTTTTATACCGCAACAAAACACATTTGACTTAAAGATTCGATGAATGTGTGTATAACATTGACTCTAAACATCTTCTCACAATACTATAACCGTGCAGAGATATTCTACAAGGCTACAAGCTAAAAAGTTGAGTATGCTAAAACAATAAGAAAAATAGCTTTCACCATTCACCTCAACAGATTTTTGCAACTCTTTTTAAAATCTTTCACATGCTAATTAAGCGGTTCCTGTTGTAGTTCACTAAACAGAAATGCTCCAATGAATTTCAGCAAAGTCATACCCGAAGTCTTAAAAGGATTATCATTCTTTGATCACAGGCCATAGAATAATGATTCAGATTATGGTGCTCTCAGGCTTGCAAACCAAAGAGTCAAACTTGCAGGTGCTTCGATTGACCTGTTTAGTCCTTTAATCAGCCAATATAAACGTGCTACAATTGAATATAAGAGATCTCCTATTTTATCCAGACCAACATTGTGCCTGCAACTGGCAAGTACATTTAATATCATCGTGTTTCAGAAAAAAATAATTCTATAGAGGCAGTTCACAGGGAATCAAATTTACAAATGTAGCTTTGTGTATTTCTTTTAGATGTGAAAATCATAATAGTTATCATCGCTAAATAGAAACACGTGTTTAAGAGAATTTGTATACAAACTAATTTATGACAGAAAAAGGATAAAAAAGAATACCAACATCATTTCAATAACATTAGGAAAAGTTAAACTTGCAGAAAACAAAAGACGGGAAAAACAAAACAACATGGCTAACCTGAGTTTGTAAAATATCTTTAGAATGCTGAGAATCATTAGTGTAAGATGCCAAAGACCAGCCAACTTCCCACCCAAGCTCTGGTGAGCTGAAAGATGATTCAACAAGTGACTGGAGACAATGAGCTGATGCAGGGATATCCACCTGCATATGGCATAGATCTCATTGAAATTGAAAGTGACAGGTTACGAAAAGAAAAACATGAAAGTAAAAAACTCAAGCAATATGAATAAAATGATGTCAGAATGTACAATGGTCATAACATTTAGTTAACATATTTTAATCATAACATGAGTACTCATATTGAAGTCATGTCAAAACAATGTACTCTGATAACATTGTACATAGACTGTAGAAAGGAATAACCATGTAAAACACCAGAAAGTGACCAAGAAATTAGCGACATTAGACCAATAGCCAAAACATTGTACTCTGATGATATCTATAAGTCGCCTTAACATAACAGCCACATTCAAAATGATGACAGATGAAAGTTTAAAAGCCGGACTAGTCAGTCAGATTTACATAGCAGAATGTGTCCCATATTATTAATCTCAAGAAGCCTGCATTTAAAGAAGAAAGGAAGTTCAAAATGCAAAATCAAACAAGAGATGAGAAGGCAAAATGTATACCAATGACAAAAGCTGCGCCTCAGGCCAAGGTATTCCTTTATCTGTTTTCTCACTGATTTTCTCCGTCATAACATCAATCCAAACACCAGAAATTAACTCAGGCCGACCCTGAAACTAAATATAACAAAAAAAATAAAAATTCAATAAATATAAAAAATAAGAAAAGGCTAGTCAGTTATAATGCAAATCACATTAGCACCAACCTGAGAAACATTTTCTCTCTGCTGTGGTGATAGAAAAGGCTCAACAACTGAAGCCACTGTCACAACCAAACACATACCCTCACAAAGGTCGCCATAAAGATGCTTGGCTACTTCAGTGTCATAAAGGTTAGCAGGTATAAGCATTCCAGAAGCTGAAAGCGTTGTTTCTCCAGAGCTATAAATAACCAAAAGGTAAAAAAAATTAATAAACGAATGTAGCAAAATAGGAAACGGATAAAATTAAGTTAGGAGTGCCTCTTGGAGATAACCGATATTGATGAAAAGCGTGTCTTCTCATCTTCAACCCTTTTGGATCCTGAAAATCAGTAGAAGCGAGAAATTGCGAGCTTAGTGACCCATATATGCGCGTGCGGTATGAAGAACTGAATTTGTTAACATAGGTGAAGTGCAGGAGACTTACTGGACCTCGAACTCTAACCATAACTGCAAAATTTCGAGCAAAAGCAACAGCTTCTGGTAAACCCATGATTGAAGATAACACGCTGCTCCTCCGAGGATCCTCAATTTAGGAATTGCTAAAGGAATTTGTCACGCGTTTCAATGAAAGTCTGAATCTTGTTGCTGAACCTTGAGAGTCAACAAAGTGAATGGAATTGATCAAGACTTACAAGGCAGATAAGGGTGTGTCAAACAGATTACGTTTGAGCCAAAAACAAACACAGAAAACCAAAAGGTTTTAATCCCATTGATCTTCCGGTCTGATCACACCCTAACACCCTTGCAGTTGCCGGGACAACCGAATTGGATTAATCCGTGTTTTTTTTAACCTTAATATAAGCTATCTTATTATATTTAGGGAAAATCCTTATAAAATATCTTTAAAATAAAGAAATCCTTAATAAGTATATTGAAATAAAAAAATTCGGATAAGTCACGTGTCAGTATAGATGAACAGTATATTGAAATCAAAAAATCTTTAAATGAGAAAATTGTTAATCAAGAATACGAAGTTGTTCATCAAGAATCCAGAGTTGTTAATTAAGAACCGCGTGTTGTTATTTTTGAAGTTGTGAGAATTAGGGCTGAACGGCAAAATCATCTTTTGGTGCCGCCCGCATTGTTCATCCATACTGACGTGACCCGGATTTTTTTATTTCAATATACTGATTAGGGATTTCCTTATATCAAAGATATTTTATAAGGATTTTTCCTTATATAAATATATAATTTTATCATTAATGTATTGTTTTTGTACTTCGAAGTTCTCACTTATTCCTTCATATATTAAATGGAGGTAATATTAGAAAGTTTTTAAATAATAATAAATTTTAATATAAAGTTAATTTGATTTAAAGTTTTAATTGGTTCCCATGATATTGGCAAAAAAAGTTGGTTCCAATGATATAGTATTTTTTTTGTCAAATAAAACACCTTGTAAATTTGAGTATGTTGGAAGTACTTTATAATTAATTGAGTTTAGATGTACAGAAATATTTTAATAAACTCTATAAACTTATATCTTATTAATTATTAATCATTAATTATATGTATGTACTCCTTTTATTCTAATTATAATAATATTATGTATGGTTAAATTATTAGAGTTTATAAGTCAAGTAAATTAAATTAAAAAAAACAATGAATGTAATTGGTTTAAAATATTTTTTTAATTTGTTTAAATTAACCAATTGAATCTTATATTAACAGAGAAAGTATGTTAACATTTAATTAAAACTTAAATAGATGTTTATACATTTGATATTTCTAGATATCGAATGTACTTGAATGGGAGTTGGAAGAAAAAAAAGAAGGGAGAATGACAGTGAAGTCCCAAGGAAGAGGAGAAATGAAGAAATGGTCCCTATAGATTGCAAAATGAAAAAATGGTCCCATGGAGTTGTCAATACAGGCTCCTGGAGTTGTCATTAACAACTCCAGGAGCCTGTATTGACAACTCAATGGGACCATTTTTTCATTTTGCAATGTATAGGGACCATTTTTTCATTTTATTTCTTACATGGGACCTAAGTGTAAATCTCCCAAAAAAGAATGTACCTAATACCTGTACTGATGGCAATACTTTTAACATTAACAAGTGTGTTTGGATTAATTTTTAGGAATAATTTTTACGATTTATGAAATAAATATGTAAACGAAGTTTTATTTTGGATTGTACAAACTTAAGTTTGGAAACTTCGCAAACACCACTAAATTTTACTTGGTTTTAAACAAGGTATTAAAACCCGGACCGGGTATTGAACCGGTCGGGGTACTGGGTTAAGGGTCAGTGGGTCAAACCGGGGCCAAACCGGAGCTAAACCGGGACCAAACCGGTGAGTAATTGAAAATTTTAGACTTATAGTATAATTTTCTAAAGGAAAAAGTTAAAAAAAAAATTTTTTTTTTTTAATTTGGGACCCGGACCGGACCGGTCGGTCCGGGTCCCTGAACCCTGGTTTTAAATGTTTGAAAACAAGAATAATTTTTTTTAAAAATGTTCACGTAATTGTATTAAATTTTAAGTTCTGGGATGAAGTTGCTGGACTTTTTGGCCGAAATTTCACGGTCATTTCCTATTGAAAAGTCGTCCGGAAACAAATTTCATTGACTTGCGGCTACCTTCTTCATCAATCATCTCTTTCGCTTCTGCCACTGCAATATCTTCTTATTCCTAACGAAAGATTCTCCCATACCATGAAACGTCTAAGGTCATAATAATGGATTCCAACAAAATTTTCTTGTTCTCGTTTATTCCCTTCCTCTTTTATCCCACAACTGAAGCACTGGTTACTTATCTTCACCACAATTGCTCTTCCAGCAAAACCGTCTCTGCCGATAGTGCTTTTCAATCGGACCGTACATCCCTCATCTCTTCCTTAGCTTCCGCCAACACAGAGTTCTACAACACCACCGTTGTCAGTGGAGCCGGCGACGCCGTCTATGGCCTCTTCATGTGCCGAGGCGACATTGTCAACAACCCCACCATGTGCCACCAATGCGTCGTTAAAGCAACCCAACGATTATCTTCCGAGTGCACTGTTTCGAAGGAGGCAATAATCTGGTACGACGAGTGCATGATTCGCTATTCCAACAGCTCCTTCTTCTCCACCATCAACACAAGACCTAGACTCGGCCTCTGGGTCACCGGAAATGTCTCAAACCAGGCAAGCTTCATGAGAACATTGTTCGATGCAATGAACAAGACGGCCGATGAGGCGGCTAAACCGGCAACGGGGAAAAAGAAGTATGCGACCGGAACAGCGAATTTTTCAGGGTTTCAAACTGTGTATTGTCTAGCTCAGTGCACCCCAGACCTTACGCCGTCAGATTGTAGAACTTGCCTGAGTGGTGTGATTGGGGATCTTGAACGGTGTTGCAATGGGAAGCAAGGAGGAAGAGTTCTGTACCCTAGCTGTAATGTTCGTTATGAACTGTACCCTTTCTACCAATCGGAAGCTGCAATTGTTTCTCCTACCAATACTACTGCTTCCCAAGGTAAAAGATCTGAACTATATGCCCAAGTCGCCCTAATGTATTGAAAGAATATTTATGTCTCTCATCTGTTTGATGATTTTTTTTTTTGGTCAACAATCGGTTTGATGATTTGGGGATTAGTATGGGAAAATTTTGGACGAGGTGATTCACCTCTACTATTATGATTCTCTTTCTATCCCCTTCTCCTTTACTATTTTATCTCAATATTTGGATTAAAATTTAAACGTTTCATATTTAATATTTTATAAAAATATTTTAAAATTGGTAGAAAAAAATTAAAAATATTTTTAAAAATTATTTTTTATTACGTTTTTAAATTATCATAAATAAATTTAATAGTTTTTTAATTAATTTATTTATTTTATAATAATTTGATATTTTATTAATAACTCTATGAAACATCAAAGCTCAAGTGCTCAACCACTCAAATATCAATCTAAATATTAAAATGAGTAGTGTACGGGGAAATAGGCTGTGAGATTAGAGAAAGATGGTCAATTTTGAAAATTTTGGGTGATCTGGGGATTAGAAATTTTGGATTAAACTGTAGGGGGAAGACCCTGTTGTAGAATGAAGGGAACAGAGTGAAAAGTAAAAGTAGTGGTTCTGTCGTTTTGGCTCCACCCCAACTCCCCAAGTTGGATATGTTTGGAGGGGAAGCTAATAACATATTTGGATTAGTTTATTTTTTAAAAATAAACACTTATTACATAAATTGAAATAAAATTTCTCTCACATAATTACCTTGTATACCGTAAATTATTATTTATAAACATTTATTACCCAAAAATAAGCTATTCCAAATGAATAATTAATGTTTTTACTAATTTTAATTTATACTCATAATTTTCGTAATATTCTATTAATACACCCTCACCCATCAAACGTACAAAAGGTAAATTAATTACTTCTTTTTATCCTAAATATAAAATATATCTGTGCAGTTGATATTTGTCATAAATATAAAATATAATTTTTGTATTTGTTAATCTTTTCCTAATTTACCTCTATTAATACCCCATTAACAATAATCAATGAGGAGCGGAATAAGGGAATTAACAAATATGGTTAGGGTGTTTTAAAAAATATATATCATATTGACTAACTCTCTTAATATAATCAAATTAAATAAATATGTTTTACATTAAGGATCAGAGGAAGTATTAAAAAACCCATCCCCCTCGCTCTTGAACCAAACAAGGATGATAAAAATCCCTCACTTAGTTCTTTTCCAACCAAACCAAATAAGATAACACATCCCATTCCACTCAATCCAAACACCATATTAAATATACTTGGAACGAAAACAAACTTGACTGTGGAATATTAATGAAGCCAAGTTGGTTACCCTTCTTTCCCTCTTTTTGGGAAGATGCAGGAAAAGCAGGAATATCATCTAAGACGATTGTTGCAATTGTGGTTCCAATTTCTGTGGCTGTCCTAATATTTATAGTCGGCATATGTTGCTTCATTAAAAGAATAAGGAACAAGAATGACTCTGTTCTAGAAGGAAAATGTAAGGATCCCCATAATATACCAAGACCTCTTTGCATTTGCTCGCTCTTCTGTTTTCACTTCTTCTCATCATGCACATGCACCATTTGGTTGTGTAGCTGCAAGTGACTTTAGCAATTTGGATTCACTGCAGTATGAACTCCATACAATTGAAGCAGCCACCAACATGTTTTCTGCAGATAACAAGCTTGGCGTAGGTGGATATGGAGAGGTTTACAAGGTATCAAGTTCGTGTGCTTTCTTTTCTTGGATTTTAACATGAAGGAAACTAGTTAGGCCCTTACTCCATACATATATGTTGACATTATGTTTTGAAATTCAGGGCATGCTTCCAAATAGACAAGAAATTGCTGTGAAGAGACTCTCTAGAGCCTCTACACAAAGTGTAAAACAATTTAAGAATGAAGTGCAGGTGCTTGCCCAGCTACAACATAAAAATTTAGTGAAACTTTTAGGTTTCTGTATGCAAAAACAAGAGAGGATACTTGTTTATGAATACATGGTCAATGGAAGTCTTGACTACATTCTTTTTAGTAAGTCCATCTATGTCGATTTGGCATCTTCATTCTTAATATGATCATTTTAGTTTTTTGAGGAAAAAGCGTTGCTTGACTTTTTAATGTTGAAAGAATTTACTCCTCTTTTATTTGACATTTCTTCTTTTTGAATGTGCAAGACCCTGAAAAGCGACAACATTTAGATTGGACAAAGCGTTACAAGATTGTTAAAGGAATTGCACAAGGCATTCAATATTTTCATGAAGATTCAAGACTTAAAATTATACATCGTGATCTTAAAGCTGCTAATGTATTATTAGATAGTGATATGAACCCCAAAATCTCAGATCTTGGTACAGCAAAAATTCTTCTGATCGACCAAACTGAAGGAAATACCAGTCGCATTGTTGGAACTTAGTAAGAACAAATTTATATATCCTCACAATATTATTCAAATATCTTGCATCTTCTCTTAAAACGAAGAAAGAACTACCACCACCCAAATTTGTATATATTTTTTCCTACACTAACAATTCTCTTCTGATGATTCAATGGTTTAGTGGTTATATGGCTCCAGAATATATCCTGCATGGAGTGTATTCCATTAAGTCTGATGTGTACAGCTTTGGCGTCCTTCTAATGGAGTCTATAAGTGGAAGGATGAATATACCATTTTTCCAGCACATGGAGGGCGCTAACAAGGAACTGCTGAGCTATGTGAGTATATCAAACACTACAATCTGGTTTGATTCAAATGAATCATTTTGCCTTCTATCAAAAGGATAAATATTGTGGCCCTGATATTTGGATACAGGCCTGGAAACTTTGGAATGATGGAAAGCCATTGGAATTGTTGGACCCCACAATAAGAGAATCTTATGCTCCAAATGAAGTTATTAGATGCATCCACGTTGGCCTTCTATGTGTTCAAGAAAATCCAGCAGATAGACCTTCAATGTCATCCATACTCTTGATGCTTGAAAATTACCCTATGACTCTGCCAACCCCTTTGCAGCCGAGACGTTTCGCAGACAATAGAACTGATTCAACACCAATGTCAGACAATAGAACTGATTCAACACCAATGTCAGTGAATGAGATGTCTGTTAGTGAAGAAATGGGTAGGTAAGCTTGGGAGATAAATTAAATCAAAGGTTTTAATAAGTTGTTGGTCTATTCAGCCAACGTTGTAGTTAGGCACCCTTTATTATTGCTTCCTTTTCAGTGTGAATTACAGGCCATCCAAAGATTGTATTTATAGCTATAAGGTCTTAGATGACTTCTTATATATGTTTCTTTTGTAATTGGCCTTGCAAAGTGTCAATTTTGCGTTGTAGCAGACTTGGGAGTTAGAAAGTACAGTGACATACTATCCAAGAACATATTTTGATATCCGCTTTCAGTTGTCATTTATTGATTAATTAACATCACAAACACATAAACGTGAGATTTTGGTTTAACGATGATATTTGCAATTTAGGGTTCAGATTAAATTAGTAATTTCATAAATAATTTATAAGTTTGATTTAGGTTATGTTATATATGATTATTTATAATGATGTAAAAAACTTCAAAAAAAAAATGATAAGTAGATCAGTCCTATAAGTTATAGCATAAGCTTTATGAGAATAAATAAGTCTAAACTTAACCTATTTACTAGATAAACTATTGGCTCAAAATAAGCCAAGTTATGTGCCCATATCCTACTTCCACCCGTAATGCACCATTACTTGGATTAATATCCTTATTTATTTTTTTGCAGCCCTTAGATTAGTCTTAAATGATTGGTGGTCTAGATATAAATGTTATGCATAAAGCATTTTAATTTTATCGTTGTGAGTAATACCCTTTTTAATTTCGTCCACTCATTATATCATCTCTCTCTATCTCTCTTAATATCTACATTCTTTGACAGGGTAAAAGTAAAAAAACATTTCAATTTAAGACATGAGTATTAAAAGAGTTAATTGTCACTTTTTGATTTACGCCAATTAGTTAAAGTGTTAGATATCATAGAGAGGAGAGAGTAAGCAACATTTGACAAACTTGAGTGAATGTGAGCTGCCAATAACTCTTTCTTTCTCTTTGCCTTGTTATCTCTCTTAGATTTCCTTTATTATTTATGAGAACAAACTCCCATTGCTTATGTTTATGTGATATAAGAAAATAATAATTGTTTTCCAAAACCATGAGCCATTACAGGCTGTTTGGTATGTGAGATTGGGGCGTTGAGATCATGATGATTGATGGGACTCACCCAATTTAGTGTTTGATATGAGGTGGTGGTCTCCACGTGGAATTGCTCCAGACTACCTTCGGTCTTGATACTGTTGGCTTTTTAAAAAAATGTTTAAGAAATTAATTAAATTATTTTAAAATATTTATAGGTATGACTTTTTCTTAAAACTGATTTGTCTAACTTATAAACTAATATATAATCTAATGATATAAAAAATATGATATGATTAAATAACTTATTTAGTTTCTTTAATATCTTTACGAAAAGTCAATTATATCTTATATTTAGAATTGAAGGTAGTACCATATTCATGAGATTAAGCATTAAGCAATACCACTCTCCCATTGTATTTCAATTTTAATCCTACGATTAAAAATTCACTAACCAAAATGCCCTCGCCTTCTTCCACCACGACCTCTGATCTCCATCACCATCTCCATTTCTTCATAAACTTCAAAATTGTAAATGGATCATGGATGTGTCCTAAAACATAAGCTTTATTTTAGATTTGTCTTAACATTTATTATGTTTTTTTCACCTTTACCCTCTTGTTGACTGTTTATTGCATTTATTTTCTCTCATCTATATTCGTTATACATAAAGGCATAGTTTGAAAAAGAATATGTACTTATTGCCTTTAACTAATTTTAATTAGTTTTTTATTAACGCAAATCAGATATTTGAAACATATAACAAGGGACAGAGAGAGTACTTGATTATGACATATATGATCTCTATAAAACATTTATGTGTAACATTAGATTATTTATTAATTTGTAAATAGTTTGAAAAAATGTTAAATATAAAAGATACAATTAAAAAATATTATATTTATAACCAAAATTTACTCCCAAACTAAGTCCTAGTATTATTAGGTATGGGAGGATGGAGGAGTATCTTAATATAAAATTCAACTGACTAATTTGAAGAGATTAAAGAAGTTAAACAAATTACTTAATTATAACATATGTTATATTATCTCTTTTAAATACTTTTGTGTCATTATATTATAGGGTTAATGAGCAAAAATATATATGAATTTTTACTAAAAGTGCGTCCAGCATTATATATATTTTAGAGGTGCAAAAATATCCATAAATATTCAAAATAGAAGTAAAAATGTCAGCATGTTAAATTTGACTTAACATCATTATATATGTGTGTGTTCCAAAAGAGTGTGGGTCCCAATAAAAAAAATTAACAATGTTAGATCAAATTTAACGGTCCTGACATTTTTGCTTTGATTTTGAATATTTATGGGTATTTTGGCATCTCCAAAATGTATATGGTTCTGAATGCACTTTTAGTAAAAGTTTATGGGCATTTTTGCTCCTTAACCCTATATTATATATAAGTTTATAAGTCAAATAAATTAATTCAAAAAAATGATAAATATAAATACTTTAAAAATAATTTATTCAATTTCATTAATCTTTCTAAATTAATCACCTAAATTTTATGGTACTTTTTATGCTTCATTTCTCCTTCCAAACCTTAAAATATGTTTAAATTAGTTTTTACGACTTACAAAATAAATATGTGTGAGATTTTTACCTAAACTTACAGAAAATGACTTCTAAAATCATTGGTGTCCAGGCACACTCACTTAATTCTTCAAAATTCATTATTGCTTACCAAACAAGCGTTAATGCTCTTCCTTTCTCTTTTGTGACTTGGACGTCCCAACATAAATAAAGAGAAGTGAATGAATTTGACCAAGTCTTGCCTTTTTGCATGTGTGTGTGGCATGTTGACTAGACCTCCTCTCCTTCTCTTGAGTTTGGACGTTAATAAGAGGTCTTGGATGAATTAAATGACTTCTTGATTAAGTCATTTTCACCTTCTTAAAATATATTATTAATTACAATTTATCACATATACTTTGACTTTTCAACTCTTCATTTACTTGATTACAAATGTTTCAACCTTTTGAATACATTTAGGGGCATTACATGGAAACTGCGTGAATTTACCTTCCCATCATATGTGTCATTTGCATGACCCTATGGTAAATTAATATATGCATGACCTTGTGTCATGCATATAAATCGTTCCCATCCATTTCTTGTGGTTAATACCAAATAACTAAATACCAACTTAGCAAAGTTAAGTTTTTACCTTACGCAGATATGTAGTGCATTAATTGAAAGCACAAACCAACTTGGATCCTTTTAAATAACATATAGTATGAAATATAAAATTAAGAGAATCCAAAATGCAAAACATAGATGTACTAGCTAATAGATAAAATCCATGATATTTGCCTATATCCTTTGTATAATATGTTGTTTTTTTGGTTCTAATTAACTCTATGCAGTAACATGCGCCCTTATTTTGGCCGCTGGTGCCAGAGATGCAGTATTTTCTGCCTATACCAGAGTGGAGAGGAAAATATGAAGTTGAAGAATTATGTTGATCATGATCTTTTAATTTTTCAGAATAAGAAAAAAGTGATCAAAAACTTAATGAAAGTTCAGGAAAATTTGTTGACTCTCACTTTGAGAATGGAGAGTACACTGTATATGGAGGGATGGCTGGAACAAATTGTTGGTTTGAAGACAAAAATTTGGATCTCATGGAATAGGAGAGGCAACTATTAGAAGAGCTGAATATCATGGTTCATGCACAACACACCAAGTTGAGAGAGAACTTTTATAAATATTCATAGATTTGAGCACTTCCTTTTGTTTTTTGTTTTTGTCAATTAATTGGCTTGTTAAGTGAGTGTTTGGGAAACCACGAAACCGTGGTGTCAGAAGCCCCTTTCTGTAAGTCAAAACAAAACTCCTTTTACATATTTATCTCGTAAAACTATTTTCCAAAAGATAATACAAACATGCATATAGAGTTGTTTGCGTACCTGCAATGTCATCAATCGTCGGAATATGCACAGTAATAAATGATTTGAGCATAGGATTATAGTTCAATAACAAAGGCTTGTTATTTTGATTTCTCACTTATGTGAAAATATAAGTAATATAAGTACGGTTTTCCCCCTTTATTTACGGTTAAAAGCTTAAAACATATTCACTTATATTTTTACTTATGTTGATTATATTGATTTCGTTATTGTCTCACTAATTTTTATTTACTAAATCAATACTGCACTAAATAAATAAAAAAATTACAATTTAATAAAGACATAATTAAATTATAACATCAGGTGAAAAAATTAACAATGTGTGTGTTCCAAAAGAGTGTGGGTCTCACTAAAAAAATTAACAATGTTAGGTTAAATTTAACGATCCTGACATTTTTGCTTTGATTTTGAATATTTATAGGTATTTTTGCATCTCCAAAATGTATATGATTTTGAATGCACTTTTAGTAAAAGTTTATGGGTATTTTTGCTCCTTAACTCTATATTATATATAAGTTTATAGGTCAAATAAATTATTTCAAAAGAATAATAAATATAAATACTTTAAAAGTAATTTATTCAATTTCATTAATCTTTCTAAATTAATCACCTAAATCTTGTGGTACTTTTTATGCTTCATTTCTCCTTCCAAACCTTAAAATATATTTAGATTAGTTTTTACGATTTACGAAATAAATATATGTGAGATTTTTATCTAAATTTATAGAAAATGACTTCTAAAATCATTGATGTCCAGGCACACCCACTTAATTCTTCAAAATTCATTATTGCTTACCAAACAAGCGTTAATTCCGTCAATTTGTTTGGTAGCCCAGCCCTTTCGATCAAATTTAGAAGAATGGTCCAAAACTGAAATCAGTATAAACGACAAATAATCTATTCATGAAAATGAAAGAAAGCGACCGTTTTAAAAATTTTTGGATAAGCTTCAACTGGCCCCGTTGCGTGCCCAGATGCACTTAACCCCGGACCATTTTCAATTATTACCATTAATTTATTACTAATTTAGGTTAGATGATGATCATTCCAAAAAAAAAATTCAGATGATTAAGACCCTCATTAATGTCGTACGATTGTAATCCACATCCATTGAATCTGTAAACTAATGGCACCTCACAGAGCACATTCAAAAAGATGAATCTTATCCTTCAGATTTTTATTTTCTTCTTTATTCATGATTCGCCTTCCAGTATAGGATAGAAGGAGAATCATGATTGCGAAAAGGAAAACAAAAAATACCACCCCAATTTTTTATTTCTTGAATAAAAGTAAAATATTTTAGAAGATATTTTAAGTGTCCAAAATCTTTAATATATAAAAGTAGAGCCGAAAGTAGGACTCTTATGAGACTGCCAAGTGGCATCTTGGCTAAACCATATTTGATGAGTCACTCCCTCACTTTTGTTTATAAAGCAAAAATGTGAATTTAAATGTTTTTTCCGCTAATTGTCATTGTATTTGCTTGTAACTTCTTGACCACTCTCCCGTGATTTATGCTGATAAATTAATGCATTTTATTTTAAATGTTATTTTTGTTAATTGTCATTGTATTTACTTATAATTTCTTGACCACTGTCCTGTGATTCATACTGCCAAATTAATTCATTTTATTTTAAATCTTTTTTTTGTTAAATGTCATTATATTTGTTTGTAACTTCGTGGCCGATCTCTCATGATTCATGTTAATAAATTAATGCATTTTATGTAATTAAAATACCTTTGTATTGACAATTGCATTCGTGCCTTTCAAATCTCTTTGCTATATAAAATGAGCAGTTTGAGCCATCCTCGTACTATCAGGTAATTATTTTGTATATTTTATTTTTTATTCTCTATTTTTTATTTTATATATTTTAACTTCATAAATAATTTCTAATATATGCAAAACAACCCCATTACTTCCACTCATGACATTCTAAATAGTTTATTAAAACATTTGTTTTTTATATTGTGTTAAATAATTTAAACGTTTGTTTATTTTACTTTAAATTATAAGGACAAAAATCATGGATAATTTAGAGATGGCCTTTTGATTTTTATATTTTACATATTTATATATTTTGATTTAAATGATAACATCATAATTGAAATATATTTTATAAGTACTTAATTATTTAAAATATTTAAATTAATATTTATTATATTGGTATAACACCATAATGCTATAATTATTTGATAATATACTAAAATATCTCCCAAAATATTTCACTTAAAGAAATAACTTTTAATATATGGGTAACAATGCCACTACTCCTACTAATGAAATTCTAAATATTTTAATCAAACTTTTGTTTTTTTATATTATTTCAAATATTTTAAAATTTTATTTATATTACTTTAAATTCTAAGAAAAAAAAAACCAAGGAGTATTTAGTTATGGCCTTTTGATGTTTATATTTTATATATTTATATATCTTGACTTAAATGAAAACATCAACTATATTTCATATATTTTGAATTAAAATTATGCACTTAATTATTTTAAAAAATTAAATTAATATTTACTATATTAATATAATACATAATTCCATAATTTTTGATAAATTTGATAATATCCCAAAATATCTTCCAAAATAATTACCTTAAAGAAATAACTTTCAATATATGGGCAAAAATCCCACCAACAGTTTTATATTTTATATATTTATATATTTTGATTTAAATGATAACATTATAACTAAAATATATTTTATAAGGAAATTTAGAAAGAAGGATAGAGAGAATATAATATTTTATTGGGAAAGACCATAAAAGTTATAATTATTTAGAATGATCAATTATAAAAATATAAATTTAAAAATACTAAAATACCCTTGATTAAATTTCCTACATTCTCTCCTTCAATATCTCTCACATTCTATTTTAAAAGTAATTTGAATTCTATTTTTCACAAAAATTACAACCGCCAAATCATAATTTATTTTTTTAACTTCAACTAACATCTACATAATCATATCATCATTATATCATTTAATTAGTAATATAAACATTGACACATTTATATCATTAAGTTTTTTCCTGATTTATTCAAATTATATAGATCAAGAAAAAACTTCATCAACGCAAAAAAAACACATTTCATATTTAATATATTACATCAAGTATTATCACAACGTAGGTTTTGTAACATTATATACCTTATTAAATGTCAGAGGCATGCTCCTCTTAGTGATCATGCAAGTGAAGTGTGGATGTTATTTTTTTAACATGTTTAAATATATGGATCAGTTTTTTTCTAGCATATAATTCAACCTGTCTTCCCCTCATCAACCTCTTGCCCCCCTCTCTTTATCTCCTCTTTCTCCTATTCTTCTTTATCATCCCTCTTCAATCTTCTATTCCTATCAAATTTCCTTTCTAACGTAACGTAGAGTTGGTTTTTTTTTTCCAAAGCAAGGAAGTCGTTGAAATGGTGAAACTAGATTATGCCTATTGAAGTCTTTAAAAATGAAATATAGATTAATTGAGAATCAAAATGAGAATAGCAAGCGCGAACCAAAGAACAATGGGCATGTCTTCGCTAAGGTTTTGTTTTGTTACATGGGTAGTATCATAATCCCTTACATTTGGATATTTTGAATTTGGTTTGGTTTGATTTTATTTACAAATGAGTTTTTTTTTTTCACTTTATATGGAAAAGAATTGATTTTATAGAACTATTGTGATTCCTCTCATAATATCCTATCCATTTCTAATAGAGGTAACCCGAAAGGCGTTCTGTAGATTAATAAATGTTTTGTTCTTTTGGTCTTTAACTCTATTCTAAGAGAGCAATATCTACTAAAAATGCTCTATTTCTTTCTACATTGAAGGTTGAATTTCATAGTGTAAGGAAAGGTAATAGGCTAATAGTTATATTATTTGTATTACTTATGCTTTATGCATCTATGAAGAAGGCACAAAGGGAACTAGAATAGTTGTAAGTTTTAATTAATAGGATTAAACATTAAATATATTTTTGGATGTTTCCCCTCAAAAATTTCTTAATATAGAACTAATTTTTTATTACACATACATAATACAGTTGATCTTTAAGCTTTTCTCATTTCTTTAATCATTATTATATTTATCTAAAGATATATGCTTGTGAACAGTGAAAATGGGCTAACAAATACATTTATAGATCTTCTACCTTTTGCATTTATTAATATAAAAGAAAATATTTAAATAAATCATTCTTCTTCATACCTATAAAAAAATAATATATTGTCTTATATTTGTATATTATAAATGTAAACACTAAAAACTTATACAATTTATATAATAAGCGCTGCACTTTACTCGAGTTCTGTGATGCTTAATATAAAAACATCAAACACAATTTTTCAAAAACACGAGTCTGTTTAAATTTAAATTTTGTTCTAAACTTTTCAAAAAATAAAAAGAAAAAGAAAAACATAGTAGGCACATAATTAAAAAGGTAATTATAAGCACCGGGTGCTCATTGCCCTCATAAGATTTAGAACGCTCAAATCTAATTTGAAATGTGAATATTCCAAAACCAAAATTTTTAATTTGCGATCAGAAGTAATAGTTATAAGTTAATCTTTATTTTAAATTTTATAAATGTTAAAATAATAAGCTATTCAAAATATTAAATTAAGAATAAATAAAATGTGGACCGGGCTCCTGTGAGCTAATGCGAGATTCCAGCGCAAGTGTATGAGCTGTATCAAAGAAAAAATTCGAACAAAAAACATAATCAAAAGAAAATTATTCCCTCACAAGCTAGGCCTAGACCGTTCATTTTTTTCAGAATATTCAAGTAAACAGCGCACAGTTTATCTTGAAAAAAAGACATATTATTTTCGAAGTTCATGCTAAAACATCCACCTAAATTTTATTATTTCTCCCCCAGATGCCTATCGAATCCAATATCAGTCGCTGTTTCAACTAATAAAATTAATATCAACAAAAAAAAAAAAGAGTGATAGAGTAAATAAATAATATTTTCCTGGACTCCATCCCTCAACTAAACTGTAATTCAACTTACTGACCAAAGAAAGTTGCAATTCAACCTTTAATTGAGGCCGATCATTTAAAAAGAAAAAAACTAAATGCCATCCGACCAAAAAAAAAAACCTCACAAATAAAAATATGATTAATAAATTCAAGAGCCTTTCAAACTTTTCAATTAATCACCAATCTTCATACCACCATAAGAACTATCAAGCTTCTTAATTTTTTCCCACCATCACGCAGAACAATGACATCATCTATATACACCAAGGAACAAAAAACCGGACCGGTCAATGAACCGGTCACGGAACAGGTTCAAGGGTTAATGGTTCAACCGGGGTCGAACCGGTGATCAAACCGGTGGTCGAACCGGTCATATTAAAATATTACAATTTATTAGTAACAATATATATTAATATATTCTTAAACTTCTATAGATAAAATCAATTGATTATATTAGATTTGATTACTTGAATCATATAAAATTAATTGACTAAAATATTATATATTATAAGTATATAATACAAAATATTTATTCTTTTATTCTTTTTATTTTTTAAATTTTTGTAGCCTTGAAATTAAAATTTGTTCTTATAATTTAGTAAAATATTATAGATTGTATGTATATCGGTCTAAATCTATGATTTTCTTTATTTTTCAGCTTTTTTTTGAGCCGGATATCTCATTTTTCAAAAAAAAAAAGAAAAAAAAAGAGCAAACCGGTTGAACCAGTGACCCACCGGTTTTGGCCGGTTTGACCGGTTTTGGACCGGTTCGACCGGTTCGACCGGTTCAACCCTCTCCCCCTCAGAAACAGCAAACCGGACCGGACTGAGGACCCGTTCACCGGTTTTCCGGTCGGACCGGCCGGTCCGGTCCGGTTTTTTGCACCATGATATACACTGATTTTATTTGATAATTATAGATTTATATATTGTCTTGTGGCTAACAAAAACGAAACCAACGTTACCCCGCAAAAAAAAAAAAAAAAAAGGCAAATCACCACCAACCACCAAACAAGAGACAAACACGTACCCTTGATGCGTTCTCGACGGAACGTTACATTCACATCAATTACGAACAAACACAGACACAACCCACCAGTATATGCTCAGTCATCAGCAAACAGACCAATAGAATTTGAACACGTAGTCATATACTGCCACGTAGCATATACTCAAATATCAAAGAGACACTATTTACAATCAAACCACAGTAACGTTAACACATACGCCATCTCCGTTCCTCAGTTCAGCGGTGCTTGCTCCTGGTCTCACCGCTGTAGAGCCTGCCATTATATACAACACGAATCATTAGTCCAACCATGAATCGATCTACAACCGTTGATCAGATTCATAAACAGATCTGAGACCGTTAGATTATAGATCCATGTTTAGTAGTCAGGTGAACAAATTATATTGTCAGATCCAACGGTTTATATCAATATTAGCCAACACATATTCAGATCCAACAGTTCATAAATTTTCTTTCATTCGGACCTAAGAATAAAATTATTTCATTATCCATTTCTTTCGCTATATATTTTTCTGATTATATCATCACAAACTACCCCCATAAACTTTGCATCCATAGTCAAAAGAAAGTACAAAACAAATAATAAAAAAAATTCTCCTAAATTTTTACCCAAAAAATTATTTAATTAAATTTCAAAATAAAAATATAAAATTAAAATAAGATAATTCATAAAATAAATTAGGACGACCCTGATCTACTACTTTAACAACAAAACCGAACAAAAAAAAAAATCATACGCATTAGCGAAAGCACCATCAACCAAATACGCATCCAAAGAGTTTGGATGTCCGATACGCTTGAGGAAATTTATTTTTTTTTAAAAAAAGATCAATAAGAAATAAAATAAAATTCAAGAATAATATCTAGGCAGTTGGATGATCCAGATCTGCGTTAATAAAACACCCGGCCAACAAAAAAAATCAGAGTGCCTTCTCAATAATTAATCAGACAAGCGCGTACGCCACGCGCCTGATAAACCCAAAAAAGGAAGTGAGCTTGTAGCTTACCAGTCATAGACAGTAGGAGAGTTGGGCAAAGGTTTATCAAACTTCTGAGCACCGATCGTCTTCGTGGCCAAGTTACTGCCAGGATGGAACACGCTCCTCCAGACGTTGTCCGGCTTACGCGCCGACAGTGGCGTCGTCGGGGTTGTCGGGGTTGTTGGCGTCGACGACATCGACAACGACTTCTGGTACTTGCTTCCTTCTCCTTCCTCTGAAAAAACACAAAAAATAATCATATTTAACCGTTAAGCTTCAGAAATAAAAGCTTTATTACAAAACTTAATAGAAAGTGTTAGAGATGAAGAAGGAAGTAATTAACCTTTGTTGACGTTCAAGGGCTGAGCTGATATGACCTTCCTGAGTTTGCCTAGGCCTTGATCTGGTTGAGGCCCCGCAACGACGTCGTCCCAAAGCTTCTCTAGCAGAACCATCTTCAGAATTCAGATTCGTTTTCTGACTTTTCTCTCAAAAGCCCCCGCAGGGGTGATTCAGTGTGCTTTGCGGAGACTGTTTATATAGAAAGAGGAAGCAGACGGGGTTGCTTGAAAAAATATCTGTAACTTTTTAATTTAATTTTATTATTATTATTTTATTTTTTTTGGAGCTTTCAAGATCAGGGTGGGATCAAGCATTTTGCTATTTCCAGGTGTGACTTTTTCGTTGGTTTCGCTGTGGTTAAAATGTTTTGAAAATATATAGCAATATCTGTTGGAGTTGAAAAGTTGTAGATATTTTTCTTATGAATTATGATTGTTTATTTGCCAACAATTATGATTGTTGAGTTATATAATTTATTACAATTACAGTTATATGTTTTATTTTTTTCCAACCATGTTTTCTATTAAATATTGATATTTCTTGATGCATCTTTATTCATGATGTAACTTTATGTTTTACATTTTTTCCTAAATCATACAAACTTTAAAATAAATTAATAATGGTGGTGCTTGAGTATTAATTTTAAAATTTTTAAAATACAAAATAAACTGACAGTTTTTGTTCCTGAATAGAAAGTATAAGGGATTAAATTTGTATTTGTAATGTATTTTGGTTCAATGAAACAAATAGATTTTAAATGCGAACATTTGTAAAAAATATTAATAATACAAGTTAAAGGATGAATAATGTATGAAAAAACATCCCACTATTGTACTTTAATTGTGGAAAAAGATTGGCAAATCTTATTGGGGAAAGCGTTATTAAGCTTCTAAATTAACTGTAAAATGGATACAATTTATAATTTACCCACTTAAAATAAATAAAAAAGACCTGAGTGAGTGGCAATAGGAAAACGAGAGAGACGAAAGGGTGGAGCCTTGGAAAGTGGATAAGGATGAAGCATCGGGACTGACAAACGTGGGACCCGCGTGATAATATCGCCTCCAGATCAAGATATTATTGTCGACTTCTTTTTGCAAGGATGAAAAGAATTATTTTGATTTTTTTTATAAAAATCGGATAAAACTTGTTCTAATATTTAATAAGTTTTTTCTATTTTTTTATTAATTATATATCCTGCATTAATTAAAGAATTGATATACTTATATTTACTCTATTTTTTTTTAGGATCATACTTATATCAAGTTCTTTACATTCATTACATCAAGTTCTCCAATTATATATGATCATGTGTCCTATTTTTCTCATTTTGGATTTATAGTTGATTGATAATAATTCAAAAATAGAACATATGGTCATGTGTGATTGGAGAACTTGACGAAACGGATATAAGGAACTTGATGTAAGTATTTTCCTTTTTTTTAATTTAGCCCCTTATAAATAAAAGTATACTTAAAAAAATTTATTTCAAATCACATTTATTATTTTTAATTAATTTTAATCATTTTTAAACCACACAATTCGATTATCAGACTCTTATAATTAAGATAGGAAGGAGTACCCCTAGCTGCTTTATTATAAATATTTTTAATTATTTTATCCATACCAATAGAAATAGGGAAAAATTTAGGGAAAATTGTCCAAAAATACTTTGGGGGCAAATTAATTGCTGATTGCTACCAAATGTGCAAGCGATCTTCCTTGTGTGCAAGTGATCTTCCGTTTTATGCAAACCATCTTCTACGTGTGCAAAAATCTTCCATATAAATGTGGAAGCAATCTTACATTTTGTGCAAATCATCTTGCATTTTGTGCAAACCATAATAACATTCAGCAATTAATTTATCAAAAAAGTATTTATCAGCAATCCTCCCAAAAATTTATACCGGACTGGTAATGCTAGATACAGATAGGTTAATCCTAAAAATAGGAAAAATGTCAGAAACAAAAATCTCCAAAAAAAAAATTTATGAGTGACATAACAAATAAATATACAATATTATGTAAATTTGGTACACACAGTCCATACTCTGATTTAAGTTTTTCTCAGTAATAAAATTTTAATGAGATATTTTCCACAATTTTCTTAATAATTTATTTAAAAGATTATAAAAACATTTTAAATTTTTATTTTTATTTACAATCATTTAATAAAGGCCTTTTTTTGAAGAATAATTAATTATTTTTATAATTTCTAAAAATTAAGAGTAAAATGGTTTAATTATAAAAAATGACCCTCATCTAGTTATAAATATAAAAACTAACTAACTAATTTAGTAGATTAAGGAAGTATGATAAATTAGTTAACTATTATAAATATAACCTGGTCTCTCCGTAACACTCCTATATAATAATTTAGAAAAAAATTAAATTATAAGTATTAAAAATAAAATGGATTAAATTGTTGTATTTAGAATTAATACAAACTTCTGACAAGCTTTTATGTTTAGTTTTCCACGTATAGACATAAGACATCACACATGAAAGCGCTCAATAATTTGCATCCTTTGTCCTTTCCTCGGTGCGCCGTGGGGTGGACCCACAATTAGTTCCTTGTAGGGGCCACCTCCTAATGGTGACTGCCTTTATGGTTTTCAATTTAATTAATGTTAAAAAAAAATTTTGATAATTGAGAAAATTCCAAAAAACTACGCTGAAAAATAGAAAAGGATAATTCAATATAGTAAAATTCAGAATTTTCATATCAGTTGTGTCAGAGTAGAAGAAGAATCTGGGATATGCTATTTTGTCATAATGACTTTAATGCCTTTAGTGACAGGGAAAAGGGAAAAAATCAAAAGAGGGAAGGCCGAATAACTGTCAGACGAGAAACCTAAGGGATGACAGAGAGATAGCGGGAATGATGGTGTAGTGACAGTGGTCGGCGGCGATCTGGGGTTTCATGGAAGGGGGTTAACAGAGAAAGGATGAGCATAGGAGGTCAGCGGCGTGATATGGTTCTGCAATTTGCAATCTGTTAAGGGAGGTTGACATGCTGTTCTTGCGAAGATGTTAATGAAGGAAGTGGATTCGTTAATGACGAATGTTGTGTTGTTAATAGTCCAGAAGGTGTTGTTTTCGGACATCCATGTTACAACTTTTCACGTAGTTCCAGCGAAGATGTTAATGAAGGAAGTGGATTCGTTAATGATGAATGTTGTGTTGTTAATAGTCCAGAAGGTGTTGTTTTCGGACATCCATATTACGACTTTTCACGTAATTCCAGCGAAGATGTTAATCAAGGATGTAGAGTCATTAATGACGAATATGGTGTTGTTAATAGTCCAAAAGGTCTTCTTGTGAAGATGTTAATGAAGGAAGAAGAGTCATTAATGAAGAATGTGGTGTTGTTAATAGTCCATGAGGTATTGTTTTCGGACATCCACATTACGACTTTCCATGTAATTCCTGTGAAAATGTTAATCAAGGATGTTGAGTCGTTAATGACGAATATGGTGTTGTTAATATTTTGCGTGTTGCAACTTTGTTTGCCATTGTTATTAGGTTCAAAACAACACATGGGATATAGTTGACAACTCCACATCCTTGATTAATATCTTCGCTGGAACTACATGGAAAGTCATAATATAAATGTTTGGAAACAACACCTTCTGAACTATTAACAACACCACATTCGTCATTAACAACTCTACATCCTTGATTAACATTTTCACTGGAACTAAATGGAAATTCGTAATGTGGATGTCCGAAAACAACACCTACTGGACTATTAACAACACTACATTTTTCATTAACGACTCTACATCCTTGATTAACATCTTCAGAGGAATTACATGGAAAGTCGTAATGTGGATGTTTGAAAACAACACCCCCTAGACTATTAACAACACCACATTCTTAATTAACGACTCTTCTTCCTTTATTAACATCTTCACAAGAAGACCTTCTAGACTACTAACAACACCATATTCATTACTAATGACTCCACATCCTTGATTAACATCTTCGCTAGAACTACATGGAAAGTCGTAACGTGGATATTTGAAACAACGTCTCCTGAACTATTAACAACACCACATTAGTCATTAACGACTCCGCTTCCTACATTAACATCTTCGCAGGAACAGTATGCCAACCTCCCTTGACAGACTGTAGGTCGCAGAACCATACAACGCCGTCGATTTCCTATGTTCGTTCTTTCTCTGTTAACCTCCTTCTGAGAGACCCCAGATCGCCGTTGACCACCGTCACTACACCATCGTTCCCGTTATCTCTCCCTCGCCCCTTAGGTTTCTCGTCTGAAAGTTATTCGGCCTTCCCTCTTCTGATTTTTCCCCTTTTCCCTGTCACTAAGGGCATTAAAGTCATTATGACAAGATATCATATCCCAGATTCCTCGTCTGCTCTGACACAACACTGACATGGGAATTCTGAATTTTGCCGCACTGAATTATCCTTTTCTATTTTTCAACGTAGTTTTTTGGATTTTCCCTTGATAATTTGGCCTGTGATTCATCCCATGACGTGAAGGCAAGGGTTGGTAAAAATTAAAAAAGAAAAAAGCAAAAAAACTTAATAAAACTCTATTAATGTCATTTACTAGTTTTATTTGGCCCAGCATGTTTGGATAATAATAAAATCATAGTTTTAGAAACATCTTTTTATAAATTGAGATAAAACTCCTCTCACATATTTATCTTATAAATCGTAAAAACTATTTTCTAAATGAAAATAGGGATGTGTGTAGATCGGGTTTGACATCAATCTATGGTCTAATCTGATTCAACATCAACCTATGTATTTTTATAAATTGGAGCTAAAAAATATATTTTTATAATATATTTCTTTTTTTTTAACGTAATAGTCTATAAATGGAAATGATATAATTTGATCTGACTTATGGTTTCATATGGAAAAAGAATTTCAATCCGATCCAATTCAATATTCATCATGAAATTCAGAGTTTTTGTCTTTTATTATTTGGGCTGCAATATCTGGGCCATTGTAAGCACTTCAAATCAAGAACTGAAGGGAACATGCTGGTTATGAAACATCAGTGGTTTGCCATTCACCTTGTAAACAATACTAGCAATTATTAGAGAAACAAAACAAAGAAGATGAAAAATCTTATATCATCTATATAAGAGCAACATACTTATATAAATTATAACTCACTTAGGTTATCTCTAATCTACCATCACTTGAGAGAGATAACTAACCTAACCATAATTTAGGAATCTTGGAGGAACTTCTCTTTCCAGAGAGAGACTCAAATTATTCTCTCTCTAAACATAGTGAGGATCCAACTATCCTAACACACTAAATACATCAACCATTACTCTTTATATAGACCAAGGTTTCAACCAACCATCCATTTAAGTTCACCTTAATATCTTTAAAAAAACAAAACCAGATATGATTTTGATACATTTGATTTGCTAGAAAATGAAAACAAGATTTGATTGCCATCGACCTGGCTAGAAAATTGTAACCATCAAACTCGTCACGACCTCACCGCCTCTTGCCGTGGATGGAGGGAGAAGACCAGCTTACTATTTGTGGGCGGATGGAAGGAGATGAAAGGATGTTAGAGGGAGAGACAAAATTTTAAGGGAAAACGGCATAAAGCCCTCATCACAAAATTTATTATTCAAAGGTAACTGATATTTATTTAAGAAGTCAAGTATAACTCTTCTTCCTCTCTATGTGCTAAACAAGAGGCATTTACACAATTAAAAATTTGTTGTATATATAACTAAAGAAGAATCGCACCTATTTAACGACATGGTTCCAATCAATTTTGTGGGTGTTATGTAAATATTGATGATAAGAGAGAGTAAGGGATAAAGAAGAGAGAAACTCAAGAGAGAACATAGAGAGAAATTCTCATTCACTTGTCTGTATAAAATTTTCAATCCAAGGCCTGCATGTGTGGGTGAAGAAAACACGCATGAATAGTGAAAAATGTGTATCCTACAGCAAGTTTAGATGGAATTGATCCTCGCCCACCGACTCTAGAGAGAACATAGAGAGAAATTCTCATTCATTTTCAGTATGGACAATATGTATGCTTTTTAGATATTATGTTAACTAGAGGAGTAAGTTGGTCTGAAAATGAGTTAATGAACATTCACATAATTAATATTCATAATAATATTGTTGAACAATTAAACCAAAAATTTCTGTTACAAGTAGCATCGGCTGGACCTAATCCAAAGCCCAAAGGTCACTTCGAGTCAACAAAGGGGAATGACATGATGGACCAAAATAGCCATAAAATAAACAATAGTTCTAGTTTCTTATCTTGCACCATGTGGTTTCACGCTTTGTATATTTAAAATAGTTACCCAATTAACAGGTACTATAATTAAGAGCAGTTTTATAAATTAAGGATATATTTATCCTTTCTATAAAGCAATAGAAATAAAAGGCATTACTCCCATTCCTAATTATAGGACAAAATTATGTCTTTAACTAATTTATGCCTTAAACTTGTTTCTATTTTTTCAGTTATGCCCTTGTTTAATAATCAGTATTTTGTCCACCTCAAATTTTATAATCTGTCTTATAAATAGGAACAACTAGCCCTTCAAAATTGTCTAATAATTAGGAATGGAGAAATTATCATTTTTTATTAGATTAGATGTCAATGTTATACCCACCACATAGTGTTACAGACAACTGGATCTTAGACAAATCAAAATACATCTTACTTTTTTCCCTTTCTTTTTATACCGCAACAAAACACATTTGACTTAAAGATTCGATGAATGTGTGTATAACATTGACTCTAAACATCTTCTCACGCCAATACTATAACCGTGCAGAGATATTCTACAAGGCTACAAGCTAAAAAGTTGAGTATGCTAAAACAATAAGAAAAATAGCTTTCACCATTCACCTCAACAGATTTTTGCAACTCTTTTTAAAATCTTTCACATGCTAATTAAGCGGTCCCTGTTGTAGTTCACTAAACAGAAATGCTCCAATGAATTTCAGCAAAGTCATACCCGAAGTCTTAAAAGGATTATCATTCTTTGATCTCAGGCCATAGAATAATGATTCAGATTATGGTGCTCTCAGGCTTGCAAACCAAAGAGTCAAACTTGCAGGTGCTTCGATTGACCTGTTTAGTCCTTTAATCAGCCAATATAAACGTGCTACAATTGAATATAAGAGATCTCCTATTTTATCCAGACCAACATTGTGCCTGCAACTGGCAACTACAATTAATATCATCGTGTTTCAGAAAAAAATAATTCTGTAGAGGCAGTTCAAAGGGAATCAAATTTACAAATGTAGCTGAGTGTATTTCTTTTAGATGTGAAAATCATAACAGTTATCATCGCTAAATAGAAACACGTGTTTAAGCGAATTTGTATACACACTAATTTATGACAGAAAAAGGATAAAAAAGAATACCAACATCATTTCAATAACATTAGGAAAAGTTAAACTTGCAGAAAACAAAAGACGGGAAAAACAAAACAACATGGCTAACCTGAGTTTGTAAAATATCTTTAGAATGCTGAGAATCATTAGTGTAAGATGCCAAAGACCAGCCAACTTCCCACCCAAGCTCTGGTGAGCTGAAAGATGATTCAACAAGTGACTGGAGACAATGAGCTGATGCAGGGATATCCACCTGCATATGGCATAGATCTCATTGAAATTGAAAGTGACAGGTTACGAAAAGAAAAACATGAAAGTAAAAAACTCAAGCAATATGAATAAAATGATGTCAGAATGTACAATGGTCATAACATTTAGTTAACATATTTTAATCATAACATGAGTACTCATATTGAAGTCATGTCAAAACAATGTACTCTGATAACATTGTACATAGACTGTAGAAAGGAATAACCATGTAAAACACCAGAAAGTGACCAAGAAATTAGCGACATTAGACCAATAGCCAAAACATTGTACTCTGATGATGTGTGTGTTTGTTTTGCCAATTGGGAGGCTAAACGTTGGAAAATAGTGCCAGAATTGGGCTTAAACAGTAAAACCAAAACGAGCCCTGTTTGTTTCACCGATGTAATTTAAGGCACAATAAGCAAAAGTCACCGATTGGCCATTTGGATGAAATGAAACTTATTTTTGCTTCAGCACAAATAAGACCGTTGGAGGGCATTTATTGGTTTTTAAATTATTAACCTACCCACTTTTTCGCTTGACTGCGTGTGTCATTGCAACAATAATTCTCCATTCTCTTCTCCACATTTACGCACACAGAGCACAAGCGAAGGCGAGCGGCGGCCTGGATCCGTGCGGTTTTGGCCTGTCAACGGTCGTTTTGGGCGAGGTTCTGAGCTGCATCATCTAGTCCACATCGTGTGGTGTTGCATGTGTCTTCTTCTCCGGCTGCGTGTGTGTGGGCGTTAGTGTCGAAGTCCAGCTGCAGTTGAAGGTCGTCGCCGATCTGGTCTGTCCAGCTACTGTCAAGCCCACCAGGGAATCGTGCTTACAATTATGCGGGGCCCGTGCAAGGTGATGGAAGGAGCTATAGACCTTCACAATATCATCCGCCTCAACAGAATTATGGTCCAGCATCACAGAGTTATACCCAAGGGCAAAGCTATGGTCCTCCTTCACAGCAATATGCACCACAGCAACAATATGGTCCTGCTTCGCCACAAACACCACAGCAACCATATGGTCCTGCTTCATCACAGCAGGCACCACAGCCTAGCTTCAGACTATCTCCACCTCCTGGCCAGGGTAATATGACTGGATATAATAGGAACTATGATCCTTCTCAGGGTGGGAATTATGGGCAAGGACCTGGTTATCAGGGCACTACAAACGCATATGGTCAAGGAACAAACCAGGGGTATGGACAAAATTTCTCCGGGCAAGGGGAAGGTCAGCGATTTGCACCAGGGGAAGAAAGGAGTGCACCTTTTGGACAAACAGGCACTGAGCAAGTAAGCCATTTCTCCTACAGAAACTAGCATTTGGTCATGAATTGTTTATTACATCTTGACGCTGGATAAGTATCATAACATTCCCCATTCTGGGGATTCCTTATAAACAAGAACATCACTTTTGCTTGGTATTTAATATTTATTTCTGTGCAGTAGACATTTATGGAACTATTCTGATGCTCCTTTGATCTATGTACTTGGTGACATTGGAAAAGTTGTCAACTTTTTTAAGCAATGGCAATATAACCTTTTTTTTTTTTGAATTTTTCTGCAGCGAAGATATTGATTTGTAGTAGGTACTCTGAGCCGCAGGTGGCATGAAGTTTTAAGTGCATTCCTGATTGCATATCCTGCTGTTGGGAAAAAAATGAGCCAATTATCTTACCACTATATCTTGCTCAGTTACTCTTGGATGTTGGTATGTTGAATTGTAAAGCTTATGATTGAGTACTTTCTCTTTTGGAGACTGATGTTGATGTAATCAGGTGGGTGTCAGCTAAAAACCACTCTGTTTTCTTCATGTCTATTTTCCAGTAACAAGCAACAAATCCAGCATAAAATTATGTATTTTATAATTTCCTAATATATATGAAACGGGGGCAGATTTTTATGCTAGAGTCTGCAAAGAACGGTTTTATGTCTTTTGCCTTGTATTTTTTTGGTTAGGTCTCTACTGGTTTGAAGATTAGAAATATTAGACTCAATTATGTCCCCGGAGAAAAGAAAGATTTGTGAGTGAAGAGTATGCAAAGAACTGTTATCTGGATGGGTTAATGGCATCAAACTTTTGAAAATGTGCCTTGTGGTAACACTGTCGCCATTGGATGGTTTGGATCAATTTATTACCAAGAATGCCACTTTAATAAATACAGATATCTTCTCAGGTCCCATTTGGCATTTAAGTTGTCAATTAGTTTTTTTTCCACAATTAGTTCTTCATTTTTTCAATTTCCATAATTTTTTTCATTTTTTTTCCTCTTAATTAATACAAAAGTCACTTATGCAAAAGTTAAACCAAACATCCTAACTTTTACATAAGTTACTTTAAGTTACTTATCCAATCGCTAATCCAAACACTCATCATTTTACCCCATCTAACTTTTTTCCTATCTTAAGATTCCATAAGTTGAAGTAAAAATAAGTTACTTATCCCATCGCCAAAACAAACACACCCGATATCTATAAGTCGCCTTAACATAACAGCCACACTCAAAATGATGACAGATGAAAGTTTAAAAGCCGGACTAGTCAGTCAGATTTACATAGCAGAATGTGTCCCATATTATTAATCTCAAGAAGCCTGCATTTAAAGAAGAAAGGAAGTTCAAAATGCAAAATCAAACAAGAGATGAGAAGGCAAAATGTATACCAATGACAAAAGCTGCGCCTCAGGCCAAGGTATTCCTTTATCTGTTTTCTCACTGATTTTCTCCGTCATAACATCAATCCGAACACCAGAAATTAACTCAGGCCGACCCTGAAACTAAATATAACAAAAAAAATAAAAATTCAATAAATATAAAAAATAAGAAAAGGCCAGTCAGTTATAATGCAAATCACATTAGCACCAACCTGAGAAACATTTTCTCTCTGCTGTGGTGATAGAAAAGGCTCAACAACTGAAGCCACTGTCACAACCAAACACATACCCTCACAAAGGTCGCCATAAAGATGCTTGGCTACTTCAGTGTCATAAAGGTTAGCAGGTATAAGCATTCCAGAAGCTGAAAGCGTTGTTTCTCCAGAGCTATAAATATCCAAAAGGTAAAAAAAATTAATAAACGAATGTAGCAAAATAGGGAACGGATAAAATTAAGTTAGGAGTGCCTCTTGGAGAAAACCGATATTGATGAAAAGCGTGTCTTCTCATCTTCAACCCTTTTGGATCCTGAAAATCAGTAGAAGCGAGAAATTGCGAGCTTAGTGACCCATATATGCGCGTGCGGTATGAAGAACTGAATTTGTTAACATAGGTGAAGTGCAGGAGACTTACTGGACCTCGAACTCTAACCATAACTGCAAAATTTCGAGCAAAAGCAACAGCTTCTGGTAAACCCATGATTGAAGATAACACGCTGCTCCTCCGAGGATCCTCAATTTAGGAATTGCTAAAGGAATTTGTCACGCGTTTCAATGAAAGTCTGAATCTTGTTGCTGAACCTTGAGAGTCAACAAAGTGAATGGAATTGATCAAGACTTACAAGGCAGATAAGGGTGTGGCAAACAGATGTAAGTTTGAGCCAAAAACAAACACAGAAAACCATAAGGTTTTAATCCCATTGATCTTCCGGTCTGATCACACCCTAACACCCTTGCAGTTGCCGGGACAACCGAATTGGATTAATCCGTGTTTTTTTTAACCTTAATATTATCTACAACGTCCTAAATATAGGACAAAGTTTATAGTATAAAATTTTAAATATAGGACAAAATTTATAGTACAATTTACACTATACAAACTTTATCTTATATTTAGGATCGGAGGGAGTATCTTATTATATGAAGGGAAAATCCTTATAAAATACCTTTGAAATAAAGAAATCCTTAATCAGTATATTGAAATAAAAAAATTTGGATCAGTCACGCGTCAGTATATATGAACAGTACATTGAAATCAAAAAATCTTTAAATGAGAAAGTTGTTGATAAGAATACGGAGTTGTTCATCTATTTTTGAAGTGGCGAGAATGAGGGCTGAAGGGCAAAATCATCTTTTGGTGCCGCCCGCACTATTCATCCGTACTGACGTGACTGATCCGGATTTTTTTATTTCAATGTACTGATTAGGGATTTCCTTATTTTAAGGATATTTTATAAGGATTTTTCCTTATATAAATATATAATTTTATCACTAATGTATTGTTTTTGTACTTCGAAGTTCTCGCTTATTCCTTCATATATTAAATGGAGGTAATATTAGAAATTTTTTAAATAATAATAAATTTTAATATAAAGTTAATTTGACTTAAAGTTTTAATTAATTGGTTCCCATGATATTGGCAAAAAAAAGTTGGTTCCAATGATATAGTATTTTTTATTTATTTATTTGTTTTTGTCAAATAAAACACCTTGTAAATATGAGTATGTTGGGAGTACTTTATAATTAATTGAGTTTAGATGTACAGTAATATTTTAATAAAATCTATAAACTTATTAATTATTAATCATTAATTATATGTATTCAACTGACCACCTTGCTAGGTTGGGTCACACTAGTGCGGGGGTTTTTATTTTCTTTGATCAACCACCACCTTCTTTACTGGAGGTGGTTGTTGATGAGGGATAGGTTTCTTCTCTTGTTTCTAGTTTGAGTTTGTATTAAGTCTTCCTGATTGAAACTTAATGAATTCCAGATTTCACTCAAAAAAAAAAAAATATTATAGTCAGTTGAATAATTTAACAAGATTAAAAAAATTAAATAAATTGCTGGCAAAAAAATTAAATAAATTACTGAATTATAACAATATTATGTACAATTAAATTATATGAGTTTATAAGTTAAGAATGTAATTGGTTTAAAATATTTTATTTAGTTTTTTAAATTTCTCTAAATTAATCAAGTGAATCTTATATTAGTTGAAAAAGATATTATTATCTAATTAAAACTTAAACAGATGTTTATACATTTGATATTTCTAGATGGAATGTACTTGTATGGGAGTTGGAAAAAAAAAGAATGTACCCACTACTTGCATTGATGGCAATACTTTTGACATTAAATTTTACTTGGTTTTAAATGTTGGAAAACAAGAATAATTTTTTTTTAAATGTTCACATAATTATATTAAATTTTAAGTCTTGGATGAAGTTGCTGGACTTTTTGGCCGAAACTTCACGGTCATTTCCTATTGGAAAGTCGTCCGCAAACAAATGTCATTGACCTGCGGCTGCCGTCTTCATCATCAATCATCTCTTTTGCTTCTGCCACTGCGGTATCTTCTTATTCCTAACGAAAGATTCTCCCACACCATGAAACGTCCATGGTCATAATAATGGATTCCAACAAAATTTTCTTGCTCTCGTTTATTCCCTTCCTCTTTTCTCCCACAACTGAAGCACTGGTTTCTTATCTTCACCACAATTGCTCTTCCAGCAAAACATTCTCTGCCAACAGTGCTTTTCAATCGGACCGTACAACCCTCCTCTCTTCCTTAGCTTCCGCCAACACAGAGTTCTACAACACCACCGTTCTCGGCGGCGGCAACACCGTCTATGGCCTCTTCATGTGCCGGGGCGACATTGTCAACAACCCCACTATGTGCCACCAATGCGTCGTTAAAGCAACCCAACGATTATCTTCCGAGTGCACTGTTTCGAAGGAGGCAATAATCTGGTACGACGAGTGCATGATTCGCTATTCCAACAGCTCCTTCTTCTCCACCATCAACACAAGACCTAGACTCGGCCTCTGGGTCACCGGAAATGTCTCAAACCAGGCAAGCTTCATGAGAACATTGTTCGATGCAATGAACAAGACGGCCGATGAGGCGGCTAAGCCGGCAACGGGGAAAAAGAAGTATGCGACCGGAACAGCGAATTTTTCAGGGTTTCAAACTGTGTATTGTCTAGCTCAGTGTACACCAGACCTAACGCCATCAGATTGCAGAACTTGCCTGAGTGGTGTGATTGGGGACCTTGAATGGTGTTGCAATGGGAAGCAAGGAGGAAGAGTTCTGTACCCTAGCTGTAATGTTCGTTATGAACTGTACCCTTTCTACCAATCGGAAGCTGCAATTGTTTCTCCTACCAATACTACTGCTTCCCAAGGTAAAAGATCTGAACTATATGCCCAAGTCGCCCTAATGTATTGAAAGAATATTTATGTCTCTCATCTGTTTGATGATTTTTTTTTTTTGGTCAACAATCGGTTTGATGCTTTGGGGATTAGTATGGGAAAATTTTGGACGATTATGATTCTCTTTCTAATTTATTTATTTATTTTCTAATAATTTAATATTTTATTAATAACTCTATGAAACATCAGAACTCAACCACTCAAATACCAATCTAAATATTAAAATGAGTAGTGTACGGAAAAAAAGGCTGTGAGAGTAGAGAAAGATAGTCAGTTTAGAAAATTTTGGGTGATCCGGGGAATAGAAATTTTGGATTAAACTGTGGGGGGAGACCCTGTTGTAGAATGAAGGGAACAAGGAAGTAAAAGTAGTGGTTCTGTCGTTTTGGCTCCACCCCAACTCCCCAAGTTGGGATATGTTTGGAGGGAAGTTAATAGCATGTTTGAATTAGCTTATTTTTCAAAAATAAACATTTATTATATAAATTGAGATAAAACTTCTCTCACATACTTACCTTGTATACCGTAAATCACGATTTATAAACACTTATTACCAAAAAATAAGCTATTCCAAATGAATAATTAATGTTTTTACTGATTTTAATTTATACTCATAATTTTCGTAATATTCTATTAATACACCCTCACCCAGCAAACGTATGGTAAATTAATTACTCCTTTTTATCCTAAATATAAGATATATCTGTGTAGTTGATATTTTTCCTAAATATAAAATATAATTTTTGTATTTGTTAATCTTTTCCTAATTTACCTCTATTAATACCCCATCAACAATAATTAATGAGGAGGGGAATAAGGGAATTAACAAATATGGTTAGGGTGTTTTAGAAAATATATATCATATTGACTAACTCTCTTAATATAATCAAATTAGATAAATATGTTTTACATTAAAGATCAGAGAAAATATTAAAAAACCCATCCCCCTTCGCTCTTGAACCAAACAAGGATGATAAAAATCCCTCACTTAGTTCTTTTCCAACCAAACCAAATAAGATAACAGATTCCATTCCACTCAATCCAAACACCATATTAAATGTACTTGGAACGAAAACAAACTTGACTGTGGAATATTAATGAAGCCACGTTGGTTACTCTTCTTTCCCTCTTTTTGGGCAGATGCAGGAAAAGCAGGAATATCATCTAGGACGATTGTTGCAATTGTGGTTCCAATTTCTGTGGCTGTCCTAATATTTATAGTCGGCATATGTTGCTTCATTAAAAGAATAAGGAACAAGAATGACTCTGTTCTAGAAGGAAAATGTAAGGATCCCCATAATATACCAAGACCTCTTTGCATTTGGTCGCTCTTCTGTTTTCACTTCTTCTCATCATGCACATGCACCATTTGGTTGTGTAGCTGCAAGTGACTTTAGCAATTTGGATTCACTGCAGTATGAACTCGATACAATTGAAGCAGCCACCAACATGTTTTCTGCAGATAACAAGCTTGGCGTAGGTGGATATGGAAAGGTTTACAAGGTATCAAGTTCGTGTGCTTTCTTTTCTTGGATTTTAACATGAAGGAAACTAGGTTAGGCCCTTACTCCATACATATATGTTGACATTATGTTTTGAAATTCAGGGCATGCTTCCAAATGGACAAGAAATTGCTGTGAAGAGACTCTCTAGAGGCTCTAAACAAAGTGCAGAACAATTTAAAAATGAAGTAGAGGTGCTTGCCCAGCTACAACATAAAAATTTAGTGAAACTTCTAGGTTTCTGTAAGCAAAAACAAGAGAGGATACTTGTTTATGAATATATGGTCAATGGAAGTCTTGATTACATTCTTTTTAGTAAGTCCGCCAATTTGGCGTCTTCATTCTTAATATGATCATTTTAGTTTTTTGAGGAAAAAGCGTTGCTTAACTTTTTAATGTTGAAAGAATTTACTCCTCTTTTATTTGACATTTCTTCTTTTTAAATGTGCAAGACCTTGAAAAGCAAAAACATTTAGATTGGACAAAGCGTTACAAGATTGTCAAAGGAATTGCACAAGGCATTCAATATTTTCATGAAGATTCAAGACTTAAAATTATACATTGTGATCTTAAAGCTGCTAATGTATTATTAGATAGTGATATGAACCCCAAAATCTCAGATCTTGGTACAGCAAAAATTCTTCTGATCGACCAAACTGAAGGAAATACCAGTCGCATTGTTGGAACTTAGTAAGAACAAATTTATATATCCTTGCAATATTATTCAAATATCTTGCATCTTCTCTTAAAACGAAGAAAGAACTACCGCCACCCTAATTTGTATGTATATTTTTCTACACTAACAATTCTCTTCTGATGATTCATTGGTTTAGTCGTTATATGGCTCCGGAATATATGATGCATGGAGTGTATTCCATTAAGTCTGATGTGTACAGCTTTGGCGTCCTTCTAATAGAGACTATAAGTGGAAAGATGAATTTACCATTTTCCCATCACAGAGAGTGCGCTTACGAGGCACTGCTGAGCTATGTGAGTATATCAAACACTACATTCTGGTTTGATTCAAATGAATCATTTCGCCTTCTATCAAAAGGATAAATATTGTGGCCCTGATATTTCGATATAGGCTTGGAAACTTTGGAATGATGGAAAGCCCTTGGAATTGTTGGACCCCACAATAAGAGAATCTTATGCTCCAAATGAAGTTGTTAGATGCATCCACGTTGGCCTTCTATGTGTTCAAGAAAATCCAGCAGATAGACCTGCAATGTCATCCATACTCCTGATGCTTGAAAGTTACCCTATGACTCTGCCAACTCCTTTGCAGCCGAGACGTTTTGCAGACAATAGAACTGATTCAGCACCAATGTCAGTGAATGAGATGTCTGTTAGTGAAGAAATGGGTAGGTAAGCTTGGGAGATAAATTAAATCAAAGGTTTTAATAAGTTGTTGGTCTATTCAGCCAACGTTGTAGTTAGGCACCCTTTATTATTGCTTCCTTTTCAGTGTGAATAACAGGCCATCCAAAGATTGTATTTATAGCTATAAGGTTTTAGATGACTTCTTATATATGTTTCTTCTGTAATTGGCCTTGCGAAGTGTCGATTTTGCATTCTAGCAGACTTGGAAGTTGGAAAGTACAATGACATGCTTTCAGAAGAACGGATTTTGATATCCGCTTTCAGTTGTCATTTACTAATTAATTAACATCACAAACACACAAAAAGTGAGATTCTGGTTTAACAATGATATGTGAAATTTAGGGTTAAGATTAAATTAGTAAGTTCATAAATAATTTATAAGTTTGATTTAGGTTATGTTATATATGATTATTTATAATAATGTAAAAAAATTCAAAAAAAAAGTAGATCAGGCCTATAAGTTCTAGGATAAGTGCTCGTTTGGAATAGCTTATTTTTGTGCAATAAGTGCTTATAAATCATGATACACAGTATACGAGGTAAGTATATGAGAAGAGTTTTATCTCGGTTTACATAATAAAGACTTATTGTCCAAAAATAAGTGATGTCAAACACACACTAAGTCTTATGAGAATAAATTTAAACCTAAACCTAACCTATTTACTAGATAAGCTATCTTGACTCGAAATAGGCCAAAGCATGTGCTCATATCCTACTTCCACCCGTAATTGCACCATTTCTTGGATTAGTATCCTTATTTATTTTATTGCAGCCCTTAGATTAGTCTTAAATGATTGGTGGTCTACATACAAATGTTATGCACAAAGCATTTTAATTTTATCGCTGTTGGTAATACTCATTTTCAATTTTATCCACTCATTATATCATCTCTCTCTCTCAGGATCCACATTCTTTGATAGGATAAAAGTGAAAAAACATTTCAATTTAGGATATGAGTATTAAATGAGTTAATTGTCACTTTTTGATTTACATAAATTAGTTAACGTGTTAGATATTATAGACAGGAGAGGGTAAGCAACATTTGACACACTTGAGTGAATGTAAGATACCAATTACTCCACGGCCACCAATTACTCTTTCTCTCTCTCTGCCTTGTTATCTCTCTTAGATTTCCTTTATTATTTATGAGAACAAACTCCCATTGCTTATATTTATGTGATATAAGAAAACAATAATTCTTTTCCAAAATCATGAGCCATTACGGGCTGTTTGGTATGTGAGATTGGGGCGTTGAGATCATGATGATTGATGGGACTCACCCAATTTAGTGTTTGATATGAGGTGGTGGTCTCCACATGGAATTGCTTAAGACTACCTTCGGTCTTGATCTGTTGACTTTTTAAAAAAGTTTAAGAAATTAATTAAATTATTTTAAAATATTTATAGGTATGACTTTTTCTTAAAATTGATTTGTTTAACTTATAAACTAATATATAATCTAATGATATAAAAAATATGATATGATTAAATAACTTATTTAGTTTCTTTAATATCTTTAAGAAAAATTAATTATATCTTATATTTAGAATTGAAGGTAGTATCATATTCGTGAGATTAAGCATTAAGCAATACCACTCTCCCGTTGTATTTCAATTTTAATCCTACGATTAAAAATTCACTAACCAAAATGCCCTCACCTTCTTCCACCACGACCTCTGATCTCCATCACCATCTCCATTTCTTCTCCATCACGGAACTTCTTATGATAAACTTCAAAATTGTAAATGGATCATGGATGTGTCCTAAAGCATAAGCTTTATTTTAGATTTGTCTTAACATTTATTATGTTTTTTTCACCTTTACCCTCTTGTTGACTGTTTATTGCATTTATTTTCTCTCATCTATATTCGTTATACATAAAGGCATAGTTTGAAAAAGATTATGTATTTATTGCCTTTAATTAATTTTAATTATTTTTTTATTAACGCAAATCAGATATTTGAAACATATAACAAGGGACAGAGAGAGTACTTAATTATGACATATATGATCTCTATAAAACATATATGTGTAACATTAGATTATTTATTAATTTATAAATAGTTAGAAAACATGTTAAATATAAAAGATACAATTAAAAAATATTATATTTATAACCAAAATTTACTCTCAAACTAAGTCCTACTATTATTAGGCATGGGAGGATGGAGGGGTATCTTAATATAAAATTCAACTGATTAATTTGGAGAAATTAAAGAAGTTAAATAAATTATTTAATTATAACATATGTTATATTATCTCTCTTAAATACTTTTGTGTCATTATATTATAGGATTAATGAGCAAAAATATCTATGAACTTTCAGTAAAAGTGTGTCCAGCATTATATATATTTTGGAGGTGCAAAAATACCCATAAATATTCAAAATAGAAGCAAAAAATGCCAGCAAGTTAAATTTAACTTAACATCATTATGTATGTGTGTGTTCCAAAAGAGTGTGGGTCCCACTAAACAAATTAACAATGTTAGGTCAAATTTATGACATTTTTGCTTTGATTTTGAATATTTATGGGCATTTTTGTATCTCTAAAATGTATGATTCTGAATGCACTTTTAGTAAAAGTTTATGGACATTTTTGCTCCTTAACCTTATATTATATATAAGTTTATAAGCCAAATAAATTAGTTTAAAAGAATGATAAATATAAATACTTTAAAAGCAGTTTATTCATTTTCATTAAGCTTTCTAAATTAATCACCTAAATCTTATGGTACGTTTTATGCTTCATTTCTCCTTCCAAACTTTAAAGTATGTTAAGATTAGTTTTTACGATTTATAAAATAAATATGTGTGAGATTTTTATCTAAACTTATAGAAAATGACTTCTAAAAATCACTGGTGTCCAGGCACACTCACTTAATTCTTCAAAATTCATTATTGCTTACCAAACAAGCGTTAATTCCGTCAATTTGTTTGGTAGCCCAGCCCTTTCGATCAAATTTAGAAGAATGGTCCAAAACTGAAATCAGTATAAACGACAAATAATCTATTCATGAAAATGAAAGAAAGCGACCGTTTTAAAAATTTTTGGATAAGCTTCAACTGGCCCCGTTGCGTGCCCAGATGCACTTAACCCCGGACAATTTTCAATTATTACCATTAATTTATTACTAATTTAGGTTAGATGATGATCATTCCAAAAAAAAAAAAAAATCAGATGATTAAGACCCTCATTAATGTCGTACGATTGTAATCCACATCCATTGAATCTGTAAACTAATGGCACCTCACAGAGCACATTCAAAAAGATGAATCTTATCCTTCAGATTTTTATTTTCTTCTTTATTCATGATTCGCCTTCCAGTATAGGATAGAAGGAGAATCATGATTGCGAAAAGGAAAACAAAAAATACCGCCCCAATTTTTTATTTCTTGAATAAAAGTAAAATATTTTAGAAGATATTTTAAGTATCCAAAATCTATTAATATATAAAAGTATGGCCGAAATTAGGACTCTTGTGAGATTGCCAAGTGGCATCTTGGCTAAACCATATTTGGTGAGTCACTCCCTCACTTTTGTTTATAAAGCAAAAATGTGAATTTAAATGTTTTTTCTGCTAATTGTCATTGTATTTGTTTGTAACTTTTTGACCACTCTCCCATGATTCATGCTGATAAATTAATGTATTTTATTTTAAATGTTGTTTTTGTTAAGCGTCATTGTATTTATTTATAATTTCTTGACCATTGTCCTGTGATTCATGTAGCCAAATTAATGTATTTTATTTTAAATCTTTTTTTGCTAATTATCATTGTATTTGTTTGTAAATTCCTGACCATTCTCTCGTGATTCATGTTAATAAATTAATACTACCTCCAGTCCTAAATATAGGATATAGTTTGTAGTGCAAATTACACTACAAACTATGTCCTATATTTAGCACCGGAGGGAATACATTTTATGTAATTAAAATAATATTATTTAGTTAAATTTGAAAAACACGTTACAAAAAAATCTCAAATCTAAAATATCTAACAAATTTTGTGTTTGTATATTTTATAGTTCCCATTACAAATGGAATATAATATTGGAAAAACATCTATTGTTATGGTATTTAATTATGCAATATTATTTATGATCATATTTAATTTTTTTTTTGTGTTTATATAACTCAAATCCTATTATTTACTTATTCTATATTTTTTTGTTATTTTATCTTATAGTTTATTATTATTTAAGCTTATTATAAATTCCCTTTCTTTTATTTTGTTTTGGTTATTTTTAAAAGCTATTGTGTTGACAATTGCATTTGTGCCTTTCAGATCTCTTTGCTATATAAAATGAGCAGTTTGAGCTTTCCTCGTGCTACCAGGTAATCATTTCGTATAGTTTATTTTTTATTCTCTATTTTTTATTTTATATATTTTAACTTCATAAATAATTTCTAATATATGCAAAACAACCCCACTACTTCCACCACGACATTCTAAATAGTTTATTAAAACATTTTTTTTATATTGTGTTAAATATTTTAAACATTTGTTTATTTTACTTTAAATTATAAAAAAAAACTGTGGATAATTTAGCGATGGCCTTTTGATTTTTATATTTTACATATTTATATATTTTGATTTAAATGATAACATCATAATTGAAATATATTTTATAAATACTTAATTATTTAAAATATTTAAATTAATATTTATTATATTGGTATAACACCATAATGCTAGAATTATTTGATAAATTTGATAATATACTTAAATATCTCCCAAAATATTTCACTTAAAGAAATAACTTCTAATATATGGGTAACAATGCCACTACTCCTATTAAGGAAATTCTAAATATTTTAATCAAACTTTTGTTTTTTTGTATATTATTTCAAATATTTTAAAATTTTATTTATATTACTTTAAATTATAAGGAAAAAAAACCAAAGAGAATTTAATCATGGCCTTTTGATGCTTATATATTTATATATCTTGACTTAAATGAAAACATCAACTATATTTCATATATTTTGAATTAAAATTATGCACTTAATTATTTAAAAAATATAAATTAATATTTAATATATTAATATAATACATAATTCTGGAATTTTTGATAAATTTGATAATATCCCAAAATATCTTCCAAAATAATTACCTTAAAGAAATAATTTTCAATATATGGGCAAGAATCCCACCAACAGTTTTATATTTTATATATTTATATATTTTGATTTAAATCATAACTAAAATATATTTTATATAAGGAAATTTAGAAAGAAGGATCGGGAGAGAATAATATTTTATTGGAAAAAATCATAAAAATTGTAATTATTTAGAATGATCAATTATAAAAGTATAAATTTAAAAATGCTAAAATGCCCTTGATTAAACTTCCTACATTCTCTTCTTCAATATCTCTCACATTCTATTTTAAAAGTAATTTGAATTCTATTTTCCACAAAAATTACAACCGCCAAATCATAATTTTTTTAACTTCAACTAACATTTACATAACCATATCATTATTATATCATTTAATTAGTAATATAAACATTGACACATTTATATCCTTAAATTTTTTCCTGATTTATACAAATTATATATATCAAGAAAAAACTTCATCAACCCAAAAAAAACACATTTCATATTTTATCAGTATTAGTTGTGTAGGCTCAAAAAACACATTTCATATTTAATATATTACATCAAGTATTATCACAATGTAGGTTTTGTAACGTTATATACCTTATTAAATGTGGGAGGCATGCTTCTATGGGTGATCATGTAAGTGAGGTGTGGATGTTATCTCTTCAACATGTTTAAATATATAGATCAGTTTTTTTCTAACATATAATTTAGCCTGTCTTCCCCTCATCAACCTCTTCCTCCCCCCTCTTTATCTCCTCTTTCTCCTATTCTTCTTTATCATCCCTCTTCAATCTTCTATTCTTACCAAATTTCCTTTCTAATGTAGAGTTGGTTTTTTTTTTCCCCAAAGTAAGGAAGTCGTTGAAATGGTGAAACTAGATTATAACTGTTGAAGTCCTTAAAAATGAAATACAGATTAGTTGAGAATAAGAATGAGAATGACAAGTACGAACCAAAGAACAATGGGTATGTCTTCGCTAAGGTTTTGTTTTGCTAGATGGGCAGTTACATAATCCCTTGCATTTGGATATTTTGAATTTGGTTTGGTTTGATTTTATTTACAAATGAGTTTTTTTTTTCACTTTATGTGAAGAAGAATTCATTTTATAGAACTGTTGTAATTTCTCTCATAATATCCTATCCATTCCTAATAGAGGTAACCCGAAAGGCGTTTTGTAGATTAATAAATGTTTTGTTCTTTTGGTCTTTAACTCTATTCTAAGAGGGCAACATCTACTAAAAATGCTCTATTCTTTCCTACATTGGAAGTTGAATTTCACGGTCTAAGAAAAGATAATAGGCTAATAGTTATATTATTATTTGTATTATTTATGCTTTATGCATCTAGGGAACTATAATAGTTGTAAGTTTTAATTAATGGAATTAAACATTAAATCTATTTTTGAATGTTTCCCCCTCAAAAATTTTCTAATATATAACTGATTTTTTATTACACATACATAATGCATTTGATCTTTAAACTTTTCTCCTTTCTATTCAAATCATTACTATATTTATTTCCTTATAAAGAATAAAGGGCATTAAAGATATATGCTTGTGAACAGTAAAAATGGGCTAACAAATATATTTATAGATCTTCTACCTTTTATATTTATTAATATAAAAGAAAATATTTAAATATATCATTCTTCTTCGTATCTATAAAAAATAATATATTATCTTATATTTGTATATTACAAATGTAAACAATAAAAATTTCTACAATTTATATAATAAGCGCCGGCACATTCCGCGAGTTCTGTGATAGTTAATATAAAAACATCAAACATGTATTTTTTCAAAAACACGAGTCTGTTTAAATTTAAATTTTGTTCTAAACTTTTCAAAAACTAAAAAGAAAAATATATTAGACACATAATTAAAAAAGGTAATTATAAGCACCGGGTGCTCATTGCCCTCATAAGATTTAGATCGCTCAAATCAAATTGAAATGTGAATATTCCAAAACCAAAAATTTTAATTTGCGATCAGAAGTAATAGTTATAAGTTAATCTTTATTTTAAATTTTATAAATGTTAAAATAAGAAGCTATTCAAAATATTAAATTAAGAATAAAAAAATGTGGACCGGGCTCCTGTGAGCGAATGCGAGATTCCCGCGCAAGTGTATGAGTTGTATCAAAGAAAAAATTCGAACAAAAAACATAAACAAAAGAAAATTATTCCCTCACGAGCTAGGCCTAGACCGTTGATTTTTTTCAGAATATTTAAGTAAACAGCACACAGTTCATCTTGAAAAAAATACAACAGTTTATTTTCCAAATTTATGCAAAAACATCTGCCTAAATTTTATCATTTCTCCCCCAGAAGCCTATCGAATCCAATATCAGTCGCTGTTTCTACTAATAAAATTAATATCAACAAAAAAAAAAAGAGTGATAGAGTAAATAAATAATATTTTCATGGACTCCATCTCTCAACTAAACTGTAATTCAACTTACTGACCAAAGAAAGCTGCAATTCAACCTTTAATTGAGGCCGATCCTTTAAAAAGGACAAAAAGAAAAAGCCATCCGACAAAAAAAAAAAACCTTACAAATAAAAATATGATTAATAAATTCAAGAGCCTTTCAAACTTTTCAGTTAATCACCAATCTTCATACCACCATAAGAAGAACTATCAAGCTTCTTAATATTTTCCCACCATCACGCAGAACAAGAACATCATCTATATACACTGATTTTATTTGATAATTATAGATTTATATATTGTCTTATGGCTAACAAAAACGAAACCAACGTTACCCGCCAAAAAAAAAGGGGCAAAACACCACCAACAACCAAACAAGAGACAAACACGTACTCTTGACGAGTTCTCGACGGAACGTTACATTCACATCACGTACGAACGAACAAAGACACAACCCACACGTAGCCGTATATGCTCAGTCATCAGCAAACAGACCAATAGAATTTGAACACGTAGTCATGTACTGCCACGTAGCATATACTCAAATATCAAAGAGACACTATTTACAATCAAACCACAGTGATGTTTTTTTTTTGCCATCAAACCAGAGTGATGTTAACACATACGCCATCTCCGTTCCGCTGATCAGCGGTGCTTGCTCCTGGTCTCACCGCTGTAGAGCCTGCCATTATATACAACACGAATCATTAGTCCAACCATGAATCGATCTACAACCGTTGATCAGATTCATAAACAGATCTGAGACCGTTAGATTATATATCCATGTTTAGTAGTCAGGTGAACAAATTATATTGTCAGATCCAATGGTTTATATCAATATTAGCCAACACATACTCAGATCCAACAGTTCATAAATGTTCTTTCATTCGGACCTAAGAATAAAATTATTTCATTATCCATTTCTTTCGCCGATATATTTTTCTGATTATATCATCACAAACTACCCCCATAAACTTTGCATCCATAGTCAAAAGAATGTACAAAACAAATAATAAAAAAAAATTCTTCTAAAATTTTACCCAAAAAATTATTTAATTAAATTTCAAAATAAAAATATAAAATTAAAATAAGATAATTCATAAAATAAATTAGGACGACCATGATCTACTACTTTAACAACAAAACCGAACAAAAAAAAAAATCATACGCATTAGCGAAAGCACCATCAACCAAATACGCATCCAAAGAGTTTGGATGTCCGATACGCTTGAGGAAATTTATTTTTTTTTAAAAAAAGATCAATAAGAAATAAAATAAAATTCAAGAATAATATCTAGGCAGTTGGATGATCCAGATCTGCGTTAATAAAACACCCGGCCAACAAAAAAAATCAGAGTGCCTTCTCAATAATTAATCAGACAAGCGCGTACGCCACGCGCCTGATAAACCCAAAAAAGGAAGTGAGCTTGTAGCTTACCAGTCATAGACAGTAGGAGAGTTGGGCAAAGGTTTATCAAACTTCTGAGCACCGATCGTCTTCGTGGCCAAGTTACTGCCAGGATGGAACACGCTCCTCCAGACGTTGTCCGGCTTACGCGCCGATAGTGGCGTCGTCGGGGTTGTCGGCGTTGTTGGCGTCGACGACATCGACAACGACTTCTGGTATTTGCTTCCTTCTCCTTCCTCTGAAAAAACACAAAAAATAATCATATTTAACCGTTAAGCTTCAGAAATAAAAGCTTTATTATAAAACTTAATAGAAAGTGTTAGAGATGAAGAAGGAAGTAATTAACCTTTGTTGACGTTCAAGGGCTGAGCTGATATGACCTTCCTGAGTTTGCCTAGGCCTTGATCTGGTTGAGGCCCCGCAACGACGTCGTCCCAAAGCTTCTCTAGCAGAACCATCTTCAGAATTCAGATTCGTTTTCTGACTTTTCTCTCAAAAGCCCCCGCAGGGGTGATTCAGTGTGCTTTGCGGAGACTGTTTATATAGAAAGAGGAAGCAGACGGGGTTGCTTGAAAAAATATCTGTAACTTTTTAATTTAATTTTATTATTATTATTATTTTTTTTTTGGAGCTTTCAAGATCAGGGTGGGATCAAGCATTTTGCTATTTCCAGGTGTGACTTTTTCGTTGGTTTCGCTGTGGTTAAAATGTTTTGAAAATATATAGCAATATCTGTTGGAGTTGAAAAATTGTAGATATTTTTCTTATGAATTATGATTGTTTATTTGCCAACAATTATGATTGTTGAGTTATATAATTTATTACAATTACAGTTATATGTTTTATTTTTTTCCAACCATGTTTTCTATTAAATATTGATATTTCTTGATGCATCTTTATTCATGATGTAACTTTATGTTTTACATTTTTTCCTAAATCATACAAACTTTAAAATAAATTAATAATGGTGGTGCTTGAGTATTAATTTTAAAATTTTTAAAATACAAAATAAACTGACAGTTTTTGTTCCTGAATAGAAAGTATAAGGGATTAAATTTGTATTTGTAATGTATTTTGGTTCAATGAAACAAATAGATTTTAAATGTGAACATTTGTAAAAAATATTAATAATACAAGTTAAAGGATGAATAATGTATGAAAAAACGTCCCACTATTGTACTTTAATTGTGGAAAAAGATTGGCAAATCTTATTGGGGAAAGCGTTATTAAGCTTCTAAATTAACTGTAAAATGGATACAATTTATAATTTACCCACTTAAAATAAATAAAAAAGACCTGAGTGAGTGGCAATAGGAAAACGAGAGAGACGAAAGGGTGGAGCCTTGAAAAGTGGATAAGGATGAAGAATTGGGACTGACAAACGTGGGACCCGCGTGATAATATCGCATCCAGATCAAGATATTGTCGACTTCTTTTTGCAAGGTTCAGAAGAATTATTTTGATTTTTTTTTTTATAAAAATCGGATAAAACTTGTCGTAATATTTAATAAAGTTTTTCTATTTTTCCTCATTAATTATATGCCCTGCATTAATTAAAAAGTTGATATACTTATATTTATTCTATATATTTTTTTATTTAGTCCCTTATAAATAAAAGTATATTTTAAAAAAATTATTTTAAATCATATTTATTATTTTTAATTAATTTTAATCATTTTTAAATCACACAATTTAATTATCAGACTCTTATAATTAAGATATGAAAGAGTACCCCTAGGTGCTTTATTATAAATATTTTTAATTATTTTATCCATACCAAGAGAAATAGGGAAAAATTTATACCGGACTAGTAATGCTAGATACAGATAGATTAATCCTAAAAATAGGAAAAATGTCGGAAAAAAAATCTCCAATAAGAAATTTATGAGTGACATAACAAATAAATATACAATATTATGTACATTTGGTACACACAGTCCATACTCTGATTTAAGTTTTTCTCAGTAATAAAATTTTAATGAGATATTTTCCTCAATTTTCTTAATAATTTATTTAAAATATTATAAAAACATTTTAAATTTTTATTTTTATTTCCAATCAGTTAATAAAGGCCTGTTTTTGAAGAATAATTAATTATTTCTATAATTTCTAAAAATTAAGAGTAAAATGGTTTAATTATAAAAAATTACACTCATCTAGTTATAAATGTAAAAACTAACTAACTAACTAATTTAATAGATTAAGGAAGTATGATAAATTAGTTAACTATTACAAATATAACCTGGTCTCTCGGTAACACTCCTATATAATAATTTGGAAAAAAAAAATTAAATTATAAGTATTAAAATAAAATGGATTAAATTATTGTATTTTTTTTGCCATATAAATTATTGTATTTAGAATCAATACAAACTTCTGACCAGCTTTTATGTTTAGACAGAAAGAATACAACTTTTTATACTTTATGAATTTGGAGAGGTGGGGGGAGTAATCCTGTACTCGAGTCTCGAGCACTAGAAGGCTGGGTTTTGTTTTCCACGTATAGACATAAGACATCACACATGAAAGCGCTCAATAATTTGCATCCTTTGTCCTTTCTTCGGTGCGCCTTGGGGTGGACCCACAATTAGCTCCTTGTAGGGGCCACCTCCAAATGGTGATTGCCTTTATGGTTTTCAATTTAATTAATGTTAAAAAAAAAAGGTTTTGATAATTGGGAAAATTCTAAAAAACTACGTTGAAAATTAAAAAAGGATAATTCAGTGCAGTAAAATTCAGAATTTCTATATCAGTGTTGTGTCAGAATAGAAGAGGAATTTGGGATATGCTATTTTGTCACAATGACTTTAATGCCTTTAGTGACAGGGAAAAGGGAAAAAATCAGAAGAGGGAAGGTCGAATAACTGTCAGACGAGAAACCTAAGGGGCGACGGAGAGATAACGGGAACGATGGTGTAGTGACAGTGGTTAGCGGCGATTTGGGGTTTCATGGAAGGGGGTTAACAGAGAAAGGACGAACGTAGGAGGTCAGCGGCGTGATACGGTTCTGCGATCTGCAATCTGTTAAGGGAGGTTAGTATGCTGTTCCTGCGAAGATGTTAATGAAGGAAGTGGATTCGTTAATGACGAATGTTGTGTTGTTAATAGTCCAGAAGGTGTTGTTTTCGGACATCCATGTTACGACTTTTCATGTAGTTCCAGCAAAAATGTTAATCAAGGATGTGGAGTCGTTAATGACGAATATGGTGTTGTTAATAGTCCAAAAGGTCTTCTTGTGAAGATGTTAATGAAGGAAGAAGAGTCGTTAATGAAGAATGTGGTGTTGTTAATAGTCCAGGAGGTGTTGTTTTCGGACATCCACATTACGACTTTCCATGTAATTCCTGTGAAGATGTTAATCAAGGATGTGAAGTCGTTAATGACTAATATAGTGTTGTTAATATTTTGTGTGTTGCAACTTTGTTTGCCATTGTTATTAGGTTCAAAACAACACATGTGATATAATTGACAACTCCACATCCTTGATTAACATCTTCCCTGGAACTACATGGAAAGTCATAATGTAGATGTCTGAAAACAACACCTCCTGGACTATTAACAACACCACATTCGTCATTAACGACTCAACATCATTGATTAACATTTTCGATGGAACTAAACGGAAAGTCATAATGTGAATATCCGAAAACAACACCTACTGGACTATTAACAACATTACATTTTTCATTAACGACTCCACATCCTTGATTAACATCTTTGGAGGAATTACATGGAAAGTCGTAATGTGGATGTCCGAAAACAACACCCCTTAAACTATTAACAACACCACATTCTTAATTAACGACTCTTCTTCCTTTATTAACATCTTCACAAGAAGACCTTCTGAACTATTAACAACACCATATTCATTACTAATGATTCCACATCCTTGATTAATATCTTCGCTAGAACTACATGGAAAGTCGTAATGTGGATATCCGAAAACAACGTCTCTTGAACTATTAACAACACCACATTCGTCATTAACGACTCTGCTTCCTTCATTAACATCTTCGCAGGAACATCATGCCAACTTCCCTTGATAGACTGCAAGTCGCAGAACTGTACCACGCCGTTGACCTCCTATGTTCGTTCTTTCTCTGTTAACCTTCTTCCAAGAGACCCCAGATCGCTGTCGACCACTGTCACTACACCATCGTTCCCGTCACCTCTCCCTCGCCCCTTAGGTTTCTCGTCTGATAGTTATTCGGCCTTCCCTCTTCTGATTTTTTCCCTTTTCCCTGTCATTAAGGGCATTAAAGTCATTATGACAAGATATCATATCCCAGATTCCTCGTATGCTCTGACACAACACTGATATGGGAATTCCGAATTTTGCCGCACTAAATTGTCCTTTTCTATTTTCCAACGTAATTTTTTGGATTTTCCCTTGATAATTTGTCCTGCGATTCATCCCATGACGTGAAGGCAAGGGTCGGTAAAAATTAAAAAAGAAAAAAGAAAAAAAACTTAATAATACTCTATTAATGTCATTTACTAGTTTTATTTGGCACAGCATGTTTGGATAATAATAAAATCATAGTTTTAGAAACATTTTTTTATAAGTTGAGATAAAACTCCTCTCACATATTTATCTTATAAATCGTAAAAACTATTTTCTAAATGAAAATAGGAATGTGTGTAGATCAGGTTTGACATCAACCTATGGTCCAGTCTGATTCAACATCAACCTATGTATTTTTATAAATTGGAGCCAAAAAATATATTTTTATAATATATTTCTTTTTTTAACGTAATCGTCTATAAATGGAAATGATATAATTTGATCTGACTTATGGTTTCATATGGAAAAAGAATTTCAATCCGATCCAATTGAATATTCATAATGAAATTCAGAGTTTTTGTCTTTTATTATTTGGGCTGCCATATCTGGGCCATTGGAAGCACTTCAAATCAAGAACTGAAGGGAACATGCTGGTTATGAAACATCAGTGATTTGCCATTCACCTTGTAAACAATAGCAATTATTAGAGAAACAAAACAAAGAAGATGAAAAATCTTATATCATCTGTATAAGAGCAACATACTCATAAAAACTATAACTCACTTAAGTTATCTTTAATCTACCATCACTTGATAGAGATAACTAACCTAACCATAATTTAGGAATCTTGGAGGAACTTCTCTCTCCAGAGAGAGGCTCAAATTATTCTCTCTCTAAACATAGTGAGGATCCAACTATCCTAACATGCTAAATACATCAACCATTACTCTTTATATAGACTGAGGTCTCAACCAACCATCCATTTAATTTCACCTTAATATATTTAAAAAAACAAAACCAGATATGATTTGATACATTTGATTTGCTAGAAAATGAAAACAAGATTTGATTGCCATCGACCTGGCTAGAAAATTGTAACCATCAAACTCGTCACGACCTCACCGCCTCTTGCCGTGGATGGATGGAGAAGACCAGCTTACTATTTGTGGGCGGATGGAAGGAGATGAAAGGATGTTAGAGGGAGAGACAAAATTTTAAGGGAAAACAGCATAAAGCCCTCATCACAAAATTTATTATTCAAAGGTAACTGATGTTTATTTAAGAAGTCAAGTATAACTCTTCTTCCTCTCTATGTGCTAAACAAGAGGCATTTACACAATTAAAAATTTGTTGTATATAACTAAAGAAGAATCGCACCTATTTAAGGACATGGTTCTAATAAATTTTGTGGGTGTCATGTAAATATTGATGATAAGAGAGAGTAAGGGATAAAGAAGAGAGAAACTCAAGAGAGAACATAGAGAAAAATTCTCATTCACTTGTCTGTATAAAATTTTCAACCCAAGGCCTGCATGTGTAGGTGAAGAAAACATGCATGAATAGTGAAAAATGCGTATGCTACAATAAGTTTAGATGGAATTGATCCTCGCCCACCGACTCTAGAGAGAATATAGAGAGAAATTCTCATTCATTTTCAGTACGGATAATATGTATGCTTTTTAGAGATCATGTTAACTGGAGGAGCAAATTGGTCTGGAAATGAGTTAATGAACATCTACATAATTAATATTCATACCAGTAAGGAGAGATTTTCCACAATTTTGCTTATTTTTACTTGAGATCCGAATAAAAAGGACAAAAGTGATATGGTATGGGGACAAATGGACAATAGTTTAGATGGAATTGATCCTCGCCCACCGACTCTAGTTCCCTAACGAAGAGTCTCGAAATATTTCCTCTTTAATTGATGAGAACTCCGTATTTATCATTCTTTTTATTGGCCTGTCACGCGACAAGTCTGTGACACTCACTCCTTTATAAAATAGCTCATCATCCATTTGTCTTATTCTAGAAACCTTCAACAGTTTCCAAAAAACTTAAAACGGAACACAATCAAAGAGGCCCCAAGTTAGGAAGCAAGGTTCAGTAATAAAGTCCAGGGAATAGTTATATAAAGACAAATGATCAAAGCCCTAATCAAACTAGCTGAATTGTATAACGTAGAATAGTTATATGCGTCGTTAAATATAATATATGTAAAGTTAGAAAAATGATTTATTTTCAAACAAAGCTGATGAGTTTATTTTTTGGTACGAACAGAGCTGACAAGTTAATATGACTAGGAGAGAGAATATTTGAAGCCCAATTACCATAGTGATCATCGTCATTATTTTTGTGAACGGCTTTCTTGTTTTGACAATCATATTGCAACACTAAGACATTAGTTGTTGACCTAATAGTTTTTAAATTTCACATTAAGGGCTTGTTTGGTTAGAGGGAGGGGAAGGAAAATAGGTGGAGGGAAAATTTTTTTGAGTTGAATTTAAAAAAATTAGAGAAATGGGGTTAAAAACTTTTAATTAATTTTTCTTACTCTTTTATCTTATATATTTTCTTTATTAAAATTTTATTATCCCACTTATTCAATCTTTTAAAATTCAATTCATAAAAATTTCCTCTCCAAATCCCTCACATCAAACGGACCCTAAAGCAAAAAGGGCCTAGTTACATGCATTTCAAGCCCAAATGAAACGATCAAGTGCAAACAAATGATTCATCCGCTAATGTCAATTTTGCGGGACTTCTCGTGCTGACGCCTTTCCTAATTATATCTAGACATAGATTAGTTTTGCAAAATATAGAAGATTTGTTCTTGTTATTTTATCTTTTTTTTTTTCAAGACATACACTAGTACCTTCTATGCTTATTATAAGCAATTAATAATAACTTTACATAAATTAATGAAACTAAATAAGTTAAAATTAATTATTTTTAAATAATAATTTAATTAGGAAGTTTTATATTTAGTTAGGAATAATAAATAATAAATTAATAATTTATACAAAAACATGTTAAATTATGAAACATGATGTCTTGTAATTATGGCTCAAACCAGCAACCTTTTCATTTTCTTTTGTAATTCAGTGGGCTAACACAATACCAAAAAATAGTGTAGTAACGCTTAAATTTAATGATTTCATTATAAAATAGACTGCTCCCAATTGATTAGCGACAAAATTCCTGAATTATTTTCTCCTGCTACATTTCTTCGTTAATTCGCTGTTTTTTTTTAATAGTGAAACTTGTTTAACTTTTCCACATTATCAACTCGCATAAGCTTTATGCATATTTGGGATCATGGGATGGTATTGAGCAACCCCAAAACATGGCTTTGGCAAAAATTAAAAGTTACAAACTTACACTTATGCCAAAACATGATTTAAAAATGGCTTAAACATATAGTCTTAATTAATTGTTCAATTAAGCATAATTAACAAGGAACGAAAAATCAGACCGGGCAATGAACCGGCCACAGTACAAGTTCAAGGGTTAATGGGCCAACTGGGGTCTAACTGGTAGTTGAACCGGTCATATTAAAATATTATAATTTATTAGTGGCAATATATATTAATATATTTTTAAACTTCTATAGATAAAAATGAAGATTTTTAGAAAAAAATAATTAAAATCTATTAGTATGAGTTATAATGCCTATACTTATGCAATGATATCTCCTTTTCTATAATTATTATATCTTTTTAAATAATTTTTTTCATTATCTTCTTCATTTTTTTTTAGATTTGTTCTTTCTTTACCTATTTTTCTCTTCATTTTGGTTTTTAACTTTCAATTTTTCCCTAAAAAAAGAAAAAAAATTATAAAAAAAATGAAATTGGTCCAATCGATTGAACCACCGGTTTTATCGATCTTAACCAGTTATGACCGGTTCAACCGATTTCAGACTGGTTCCTTGGTTCAACCATCAAACCAGATCGGACCACTGGCTGGTTCCCGGTTCAACCGGTTGAACCGGCCGGTCCAGTCCGATTTTTCGTGCAGTGATAATTAACATCAATTTTAGGGAATTTTTCATGTCTTTTTCTAGCCTGTTAATTAGCTTAATTAAGAATCTAACAACAATCTCGGGGTAATATATTCTTTGTGGACATCACTTGCTCACTTCATCACTATAAGAGCTCCAGTTTTCTGATTTGAAGATTGTGAGCGATAAATCCCAAATTTAATATATTTTACCCTACTTTATTTATTTATTTTAGGGATTATTTTAGGTTAATTTGGATTTATTAAATAATATTTGGATAGTTTGCCAATTTTAGGAAATAATATAAATCTGAATTGATTATGATATTATTGAGTCTAAATTGTTAATATTCTGATTGCTATCTTATGATTAAATAATATTTTTAAATATATGATATATCACGATTTTATCTAATTCTTGTAGGACAAAGAAAAGCAGATTAAAAGATCCTAAGATACAGAATTTTTCTTAGAAACTAAAATAGAATATGATGGTTATATTTTATTGGGCTTCTTGAATTTTAATGGGCTCAAGATTGGACCCCAAAAACTCTCTCTTCCCTTCATTAATTAACCTAGCCACCAATAGAAAATGAGGCAGTCACAGACGCTGAGAGAGAGGCGGAAGACGCATGCACAGACGCTGAAACTCCGATCCTGGCGGTGCCATTCATCATATTGTGACAAATTCCCTATGCATCTTCCTCAATTCATCGCCACACATACATTCCTATATATATTCTTCTCCTTCCACGTACACACTGTACGAATTCCAACCACCAATTCATTAATAAATTCCTCCACCAACATTAAGGGTCCGTTTGGTATGTTGGAATTGATTTTGATGGAAATGAATATGAATATGGATATGGAAATGGAAATGGAAATGGAAATGGGGACTAAAAGTATGTTTGGTATGTCATAGAAATGAGATCTAATTTTTGTATAAAAATACCAAAATGTCCTTCAATTTTTTATTTTTTATTTTTTTTGAAGGTAGTGGAGGGTAATAGATGGAAATGATCATATAGAATTGTAAATCTTATGCCCTGTTTGGTATGGTGGAATTGAAGGTATGGAATTGGAATTGGAATTCAATTTCATGAGTTGTGCATGTTTGGTATAAAGAAATGCTCATGAAATTTAATTCCATATGGAAGCCAAATGGGGCCAATTCCATCAAATTCAATTCCACCAAAATAGCTAAGATTTGCAATTCCATGTCTTCAATTCCAACCTTGCCCTTTCTATGATGAGACCTAGGTTCATGAACCCGGACCGGACCGGCCAGTCTGGCCCGGAAACCGGCGAACCTGCCGGTGAACTGGTCCGATTCCAGGTCCGGTCCGGGTTCCAATTTAAAATTTTTTTTATATTTTTCCTTTAGAATTTCATACTATAAGCCTAAAATTTTTAAAGGAGAGGAATTTTTTATTTTTTTAATTATAAAGGCATTTTGGTCTTTTCACATATAAATTAGAACTCATTTCTATGACATACCAAACATTTGAAAAAAATGAAATGGTGCAGGTTTTCGGGAGGAGAAGGTTCTGGGCTTAACGGAATGATATTTTTTTGGAAAAAAAAATTTGAAGGACATTTTGGTCTTTTCACCTAAAAATCATATTTCATTTCCATGACATACCAAACATGCTTTTACAACTCATTTCCATTTCCATTTCCATATCCATATCCATATCCATAGTGAAGCCCAATTACCATAGTGATCATCGTCATTATTTTTGTGAACTGCTTTCTTGTTTTGACAATCATATTGCAACACTAAGACATTAGTTGTTAACCTAATAGTTTTTAAATTTCCCATTAAGGGCTTGTTTGGTCTGAGGGAGGAGAAGGAAAGTGGGTGGAGGGAAAAGTTTTTTGAGTTGAATTTAAAAAAATTAGAGAAATGGGGTTAAAAACTTTTAATTAATTTTTCTTACTCTTTTATCTTATATATTCTCTTTATTAAAATTTTATTACCCCACTTATTCAATCTTTTAAAATTCAATTCATAAAAATTTCCCCTCCCCTCCCTCCTCCTCCAATCCCTCACTCCAAACGGACTCTAAAGCAAAAAGGGCCTAGTTACATGCATTTCAAGCCCAAATGAAACGATCAAGTGGAAACAAATGATTCATCCGCTAATGTCAATTTTGCGGGACTTCTCGTGCTGACGCCTTTCCTAATTATATATAGACATAGATTAGTTTTGCAAAATATAGAAGATTTGTTCTTGTTATTTTATCTTTTTTTTTTTTCAAGACATACACTAGTACCTTCTATGCTTATTATAAGCAATTAATAATAACTTTATACAAATTAATGAAACTAAATAAGTTAAAATTCATTATTTTTAAATAATCATTTAATTAGGAAGTTTTATATTTAGTTAGGAATAATAAATAATAAATTAATAATTAATACAAAAACATGTTAAATTATGAAACATGATGTCTTGTAATTATGGCTCAAACCGGCAACCTTTTGATTTTCTCTTGTAATTCAGTGGGCTAACACAATACCAAAAACTAGTGTAGTAACGCTTAAATTATAAAATAGACCGCTCCCAATTGATTAGCGACAAAATTCCTGAATTATTTTGTCCTGCTACATTTCTTCGTTAATTGGCTGATTTTTTTTTTAATAGTGAAACTTGTTTAACTTTTCCACATTATCAACTCGCATAAGCTCTATGCATATCTGGGATCAAGGGATGGTATTGAGCAACCCCAAAACATGGCTTTGGCAAAAATTAAAAATTACAAACTTATCACTTATGCCAAAACATGATTTAAGAATGGCTTAAACATATAGTCTTAATTAATTGTTCAATTAAGCATAATTAACATCAATTTTAGGAAATTTTTCATGTCTTTTTCTATTCTGCTAATTAGCTTAATTAAGAATCTAACAACAATCTCGGGGTAATATATTCTTTGTGGACATCACTTGCTCACTTCATCACTATAAGAGCTCCAGTTTTCTGATTTGAAGATTGTGAGCGATAAATCCCAAATTTAATATATTTTATCCCACTTTATTTATTTATTTTGGGGATTATTTTAGGCTAATTTAGATTTATTAAATAATATTTGGATAATTTACCAATTTTAGGAAATAATATAAATCTGAATTGATTATGATATTTTTGAGTCTAAATTGTTAATATTTTGATTGCTATATTATGATTAAATAATATTTTTAAATATATGATAGATCACAATTTTATCTAATTCTTGTAGGACAAAGAAAAGTAAATTAGAAGATCCTAAGATGCAGAATTTTTTTTAGAAACTAAAATAGAATATGATGGTTGGATTTTATTGGGCTTCTTAAATTTTAATCGGCTCAAGATTGGACCCCAAAAACTCACTCTTCCCTTCATTAATTAACCTAGCCGCCAATAGAAAATGAGGCAGTCACAGACGCTGAAACTCCAATCCTGGCGGCGCCATTCATCATATTGTGACAAATTCCCTATCCATCTTCCTCAATTCATCGCCACACATACATTCCTATATATATTCTTCTCCTTCCACGTACACACTGTACGAATTCCACCCACCAATTCACTAATAAATTCCTCCACCAACATTAAAGTATTCTTCATCCACAACATCTATCAATCATATTTGTCAATCACTACAAAAAAAACGTGATTTAGTAGCGGTTAAAAATGGATATTCATAGCGGTTCTAACTACTACAAACTAGGTTAGAATTATTATGTTTTATAATATAATGTAATTGTATATGAAAAATAGATGAAAATGAGATAGAGTTATGATCAAGGTATTAAAGACCAGACCGGGTATTGAACCGGTCGGGGTACTGGGTTAAGGGTCAGTGGGTCAAACCGAGACCAAACCGGAGCTAAACCGGTGAGTAATTGAAAATTTTAGGCTTATAGTATGAAATTCTAAAGGAAAAAGTTAAAATTTTTTTTTTTTTAATTTGGGACCCGGACCGGACCGTGAACCGGACCGGTCTAGTGACCGGTTCGGCGGTTTCCGGTCCGGACCGGCCGGTCCGGTCCGGGTCCGGGAACATTGGTTATGATATATCTAGAAAAAAAATGGTTAGAATAAATTTTATAGAAAGGAAAGAAGTATTCTAAAAAAAATTGAAAATCTTGTTACCATATTTGATCGTATTATTCAGCTCCTCTACTCATACGAAAGAAGTTGTAAATGAGAGGAAATGAAAGAAGGGTAAGGTGAAAAGAAATTGGGGAGTGTTTGAAATGAGTTGTGATAAGGGTATTTATAGGGATTAACGTATTATTTGTAGCGGTTAATGTAGCGGTTATTAATTAGTAGTGGTTATTTATATTTTTGTAGCGGTTAATGTAGCGGTTATTTATATTTTTGTAGTGGTTTAATAACCGCTACAAATATTATTTTAATTTTTTTTTAAATTTTTTTTTACATTTTATTTTAACACAAATTTTTTGCATTTTTTGTAAAGACAAATTTTTTACACTTGAATTTGATCACTCATCGTCGCCATCCCTACATAAATTTTGTAGAAAAATTATTGTTATTGATGTATTATTAAATTTAAAAAATTTAATTGAAATGACGTGGACTTGAAAAAAACTCACCGCAGTAGAGGTAAATTGTCATCGCCTTCAGGAAGTAGTTTTCAAAATCAGCTGGTTGAAATGGCTCACTCTCGTAGGCGATGTTATCGCCTTTACCTATGTCGTAAAGGTCTCTTGGCTTTAAATGAACGACCATGTGCCAATCCTTATGCCTCTCGTCCTCGACATAATAAACCTGATGTGCCTCTGAAGCTAGAATATACGGCTCATCATCTTGAGAAATACCAGTATGAATCGGGCGTGAGAAATTGACTGATGTGATCCCTAGGTTGTCAGTTGTCAGTCCCCGAGAAGTAGTGGTATTTGCCCACAAACACTTGAACAGCGTCATGGTGAAACGGCCTTGATAATTAAGCTCGACCACATCAAGAAGCTTGCCATAGTAAGGGACGCCTCCGAACTGTATGTTGGCGTCACTGCTGCTCGCATAACTCCTTGTCCCAAATGTGCCATAAACACCCGAATTCTGTGTTTGCAATCCTTGATCCCGTGAAACCGTGCAAAACTTAAAACCATTGACATTGTATGTTGTAAACCGTTTTGCATGATCAAGAGGGCCGATTGCGAGAGCTCTGAAATCTGGTGAGTGTGGGTTGTGGTCATTTAGTATTCTGCGCGCAAACCAGCTCGGGAATTCTCTATGGACCCTCCTATCAACTTCCGAGGATGTCTGTGTACGGATCCTGAGCTGACGCTTGACATGACTTCTGAATTCCCTGCAATTAATAATGGAAAGGCGTTAATAAAATGAAAGTGAGAAATGTTACGAAAGATATAGATCGAATAACATACATGTGAGTGTACAATTCTTACCGTATGAAAGGCTCAACTTGAGTGCAATTAATCAAGACATGTCTATGTGCTTGGAACTTCTTAGTTGCCGTTAGTTTGAAGTTCTCAGTTGCTCCAACTGGTTTTACCAACACGAGGGATAAATTCTCCTGATGTCGGCGCAGGTTCAGGACAATCGTCAACACGAGGCGGGCGGTTGAAAGCCGTCTCAAGATCATCAAAATACCTTGAGCAAAAATATAGCACCTCATCCCCTATATAGCCTTCAGCTATAGAACCTTCTGGCCACGCCTTATTCCTCACGTAAGATTTTAATTTCCCAAGGAACCTACGAAGTACATAAGAGAAAATTGATATAAAATGATGAAAAGGACGACTAGCAAACATTAAATACGGACAATAAATGAAAGGACATATTTAAAATGAGTACCTCTCAATCGGATACATCCAACGATATTGTACTGGTCCAGCGAGCTTTGTTTCATGAACGAGGTGGACTGTGAGGTGAACCATCACAGTAAAAAAGGACGGAGGAAAGATCATCTCCAAGTGACAAAGCGTAAGAATGATTTTCGACTGCAGCTGATCGAGCTTCTCAACGATCAAAACCTTAGAACACAACTTCCGAAAGAAAGAACAAAGTTCCACCAAAATGATGGAAACATCGGGAGGAAGTGTATTCTTTATAGCCAGAGGGAGTAACTGCTGCATAAGAACATGTGAGTCGTGACTCTTCAGGCCAGCAACCTTTCGAGCCTGCAAGTCGACACATCGAGAAATGTTGCTTGAATACCCATCAGGAACTTTTAATTTCTTCAACGTCGCGAGGAACACATCCTTATTCGGTTTTGTGAGGGTAAACTTTGCCGGTGTAAATCTGTCATGCTCATCTGGCCAAGCGTCTTCACGAACTCCCATGTCGCGTAAATCTTTCCTAGCTTGAAGGTGATCTTTTGTCTTGCCGGGTTCGTTAAGCAGCGTATACAGCACACTGTCGCAAACATTCTTTTCAATGTGCATTATATCAAGACTGTGGCGAAGTAAATTAGATCTCCAATACGGAAGCGTGAAGAAAATACTTATCTTCTTCCACTGCTGAGGTGCCGAAGTCCTGCGCGTCTTTTGGCGAGTTTGTGCTGAATCGTCGCTTTTTCCAAACTCGAAGTCAACATGCTCAAGCTGCTGTAAGATATCTGTACCGGACAAAGTCTGAGGTGGTCCTCTTTTCTCTGGTTTCCCATTGAAGAGATTCCGTTGCAATATGAACTTATGCGTTCCATCGAGAAACCTCTGATGCCCCATAAAGCACCACTTTCGGCTGTGGGGAAAGCACAATGTGTCAGAGTCGAAATTGCAAGCCGGACACGCCGACCCAGTATGCACATTCCAACCAGATAATGTGCCAAGGCCAGGAAAGTCACTGATCGTCCACATCAAGGCTGCACGCATGTTGAACAAAGTCTTGCTGTGAGCGTCGTACGTCTCCAAGCCGACATTCCACAGGTCAAGCAATTCCACAATAAGCGGTTGGAGATACACATTGATGTCATTGCCCGGTGCCTTTTTGCCTGGAATGATCATAGACATAATGAAAGAGCTTTGTTTCATACACATCCAGGGGGTAAGTTGTAGGGAACTAAGACTACCGGCCAAATGCTGTAACTTGTGCTAAGATTCCTGAAAGGATTGAAACCGTTGGTCGCCAACGCAAGCCGAACATTTCTGGGGTCAGTCGCAAAATCTGGAAAGTTGTTAAACGTTTTCCAAGCAGCTGCATCCCTCGGATGTCTTAATTTACCGTCTTTGTATTTATCAACGGCATGCCACCTCATGTGCTCAGCAGTTTTAGACGACATAAATAATCTTTGTAGATGAGGTTTCAAAGGGAAGTACCTGAGAATCTTTGCAGGTTTCTTCTTCTGCTTTTTCCCCTTCCGAATTGTCTTGTACCTCGATGTGTGACATCTCTTACACGTCTCCCTGCTGGAATCGTCTCCCCAATACAGCATACAATCATTTGAGCACGCATCAATCTTTTGATAATTCAACCCCAACCTGTTGATCATCTTCTTGGCCTCGTAGAAGGTTGTGGGAATCTCGGCGTCGGGGAATGCATCTTGTAATAAGTCGAGCAACATCGACATTCCCTTATCCGTGATCCCACACAAGCACTTGATATGATACAATTTGATCAAGAAAGATAATTTAGAATATTTGCGACAACCTTGATATAAAGGACGATCTGCCTTATCCATCAAGCTGAAAAAATCCTGAGCTGCTTCATTCCCCATAAAAGCCGGCTCAGAGCCGTGCACTTCTTCGTTGAAGTTGTCGCCTTGAAATCCAAACGCATCACGCACAGCATCATTCACAGGATCATCTTCATCTACTTGAACGCCTACTTGAGAACTTCGAGGAAGAGCCTCGTCATATCTAATGCCGGCCTTCTCACCATGAACTGCCCAGAACGTATAGTCCTCAGGGAAAGGCTTCGCAAGCAAATGTTCCTTCACAACATTTCGTGGATGCCACTTCTTGAACTTGCATTTCTGACACGGACAGACGATCTTGCCGTTACAGCTGGCGTGAGTGAATGCGAAATCTAAGAAACTGTTTAATCCGTACAAATATTCAGGAGAATTGCGCGGCAACCTTATCCATGATTTATCCATAGCTACAAGTGAGAGAGAAGAAAGTATAGAGAAGAAGATGAGTGAGAAGATAATGACGAATGCCTAAAACCTTATATTCTGAAAATCCAACGTTTATAATTTTGTAGCGGTTATTAAACCGCTACACCAACCGCTACAGAAATTCCAACGTTTATAATTTTATAGCGGTTATCTATATAAAATCGCTACTAATATTCAAGCCATTAATTGGTGGGAAATTCAAAATGTACTTGTTGAGTATTAGTAGCGGTTATATATATAAAACCGCTACTAATGTTCAACGTATTAGTAGCGGTTATATATATGAAACCGCTACTAATATTAAAGCCGTTGGACATTAAATATAAAAATAATTTTCTAATTTGTAGCGGTTATACATAACATAACCGCTACAAATGTGCACAAAGGCGGCAAATTTCAAAATTCAAATGATTTGAGTGTTTATAGCGGTTATTAGTGTATAACCGCTACAAACATATATATTTGTAGCGGTTTCTGAAGGTAAACCGCTACAAATATATATATGTAAATTTGTAGCGGTTATGAGTTTATAACCGCTACAAATATATATCTTTGTAGCGGTTATACACTAATAACCGCTACAAACATATAGATTTGTAGCGGTTTTAGCTTAGAACCACTACAAATATATATATAATTTATTTTTTTTTAAATTTAGATATAAATCATTCATAAATTATTTCAACGCGATCTAATAATATAAATATAATTATATAAAACACAATAAGAAAATTCTGAAATAAAATCTCATATAAATATTTACAAATATTTAAACAAAAGAAAATATCCTAAACTAAGGAGCTGGGGGCTGATCCTCTGGTGCTCCCTCAGGTGGGGCTCCCTCAGATGCTGCTGGATCGGGCCGCTGCGCAGACTGAATCGCACCATCGTCATCATCAGGAGGAGGAGCTGTAGCAGGAGGAGTAGTACTCAGGACGGCGTAGCGAGGGACAGGGGGAACCCTGGATGCTGCTCGTTCGGGAACAGGCGACTCCATGCTCCCTCGAGCATGGTGTTTGCGATCTCACGCCACTGCGTCTACTGAGCGTACATCATATCTGCGTGCATCTGCAGCTGCTGCTACTGTTGCACCTGCATCTGCTGTTGCTGCTGCGCCATCTGCTACTGCGTCTGCTCCAAATCTGACCGCAGCTGGTCAATAGACTCGTCCCTCCGACGTCTGACCCCTCTAGAGCTGCCAGCCTCAGAGGCGGCGCTCCTGCCGTAGACCATGCTGGGTCTGGCGCCTATCCCCATACCCCGCACGCGTCCGGGGTGCTCAGCCTGAGCCAGACCCGCCTTCAAAGGAGCCGTCAGGTCCACTGACCCCTGTGACTCCTCAGGCTGGGTCTGTCGCAGCTCAGCCTGCGACTGCTGCATCCGCTCCTGTTATTTTATGAAACAATTAATAATTACCATTTTTCATTATTAACTTGGTTTTATAAAAAATATAATAATAAAATAACTTACAATGGCCGCCTCTGCCTGCTGAGAGGTCGCAGTCCCGTCACGGTGTCTGTGTGTGATGGCGTACAGCTCCGCATAGTCCGTCTGACGGTTCTTCTGCTGTGCCTTCGTCTCCTGAAACAATTACAAAACAATTAGTATTATGACATAATCAGCTAAAAGTAAGTGAAGCACTTGAAAAGTTACCAGCTCGCTGTAGGTCACAGCAAAGGTCTTCGATCCTGCTGTGTGGTGGATCGTCTGCTGCGCCCAGATCTCGGTGTTCCTCTGAGAAAGCTCCTGGAAAAAAAATAATTAAATGTATTATAATTTAAAATTAAATTCAAATTAAATTGAAATTATAATTTAATATTTAACAATTACAAAATTATATATCAAAAATATAATAAATACATTACCTGCTCCTGAGGGCTCCTCCTGAACTGGACGAAACGCACCCAGTCGTTCGGCGGCACGCCGTCCGGGACGCTCTCCTGCAACTGCTCCAGAGGCATTGTCCCGTCCCCATCCACCTTGTGGAAGAGACGGTTCCTCCCGTTCCTCCAGGCGTCGCCCATCTTCACGAGGGCGTACCTCTTCCGGTTGGCCCGGACGGCAAACCGCAGCTGAAAAAAATACATTTAAATATCAATAATTATAAAAATCATAATTTTAAAAAAATAATTAAATAGAATTAATTAAAAAAAATATTAATCAAATAGTTTTAATTACCTGAACCACCTCCTCCCAAGCCTGGTCCTTCAGCCCCCTCGGAATGTGCCTCCACGTCGAGAAGTGAAGGGGGAACCGCATCCAATTCGCTCCTAGGTCGCTCAGGAAGCGGTTGAGCAGGTGACCCCCATTGTGGATCGGCTGGTCAGTGCCCTCGTTCCACGGCACTATAACTCGCAGGGACCGGTCCATGCTGTTCAGACCGGCCACATCCAGCCTCCTCGTCGACACGTTCCCCTGCTCATCTGCACAGTTGACCGCACGTTAGATAAATTATAATTCAAAGTTAACATTTCTAATTTAAATAAATAATTTACTAAATTAAAAAATTAATTTACCTTCGACCTGCACCTCAAACCCAGTGGACTGCGAAGACGACCCTCGTGGGTTGTTCTGCTCCCGAGCGTCCTCCTCATCAAGGAACCGCTCCATCTCCCTGAACCCCATCGGGATCTCGAACTCCTCCTCGTTGAGGAAGTCCTCAACGCTAATCTCTGGCCTCTCCACCTCAGGCACCTCTGCTGTGGTCGTCGCCTGTGGGATCGTCTGCGGTGCCTGTGGGGGGATGGGCTGAGATGCCGCGGTAGCCCTGCCTGCATGCTGCCCCCTCCCTCTACCCCCTGCCCGGCTGCTGCCACCCCGTAAAGTCGGTCTGGGGACCTCAGGGGCCTTCCCCTTATCCTGTCCTGAAGCCATATCAACTGTACAAATTAAAAAAAAATAGTCCATTATTATGCAAAAATATAATAAAAATACAAATATAAATAAAAATACGTGTTATATACGTACCTCAAGTGTGAATACTGCGGAATACTGACCAAAAACTCCTATAGAGACGTCTGAACGCTCAAATCTCAAAGAAATCACTCAGAGAAACCTCAGAAAACAAAATGAGCAAAAGGAGAAATGAAAGAGGTGGGGGTTTAAATAGGCCAGATATTAGTAGCGGTTATTGAAATAACCGCTACTCTAACCGCTACAAATAATTAAATTTGTAGCGGTTCTACAATAACCGCTACAAATCTTCACAACGTTTGAAATTCTGTAGCGGTTATTGCCCAAAACCGCTACAAATTTGGAGTCTCTTGAAATTCTGTAGCGGTTTTTGCCTAAAACCGCTACAGAATTCTGACCTTTGGTATTTTGTAGCGGTTTATGTGCATTAACCGCTACAAAATAACCGCTACAAGTTTTGGAGGGAATTTCGCGCCAAATTTGTAGCGGTTTTTTGTAGGAAACCACTACAAATAATCTTGCCGCTACAAATTTGTAGCGGTTTAATATAACCGCTACAAGTGCACCGCTACAAAATACCTTTTTTTTTTGTAGTGAATGGCGGTGAGTAGCTTGAGGCGTGAAGAGAGGAATTCCATGGCAGCTTAAATCTTTGGGAAAATTATTCTCAGGTTCTAAGGAAGCAAAATATTGTCAGAAAAGTCTTTGAAAAATCTGAAATTTCAGAAAATTCCCTAGGGACTTTTTTAATATTATTTCTCAAAGTAAAATAACACACATGCCCCTCTTGTAATTATAAAAGTTGAAGCTTTAGAAAGAGAGGGAAGGCACAACTTTTTTGTTGGAGAGACAGAGAAACGATGCGAAAGGGAGGGATTTGAACTCAAACATTGAAGGAATCAAGTTCAGCGTTGAAGTTCTTGGCAAAGGATCAAATTTGCATGCTCCACCTACTGGTACAGAGGTAGAATAGCAAACTGAATTTTTGTTTTGTTTTGTGTGTTCGTTGGATGAAGTGAAATTGAATGATGGTGAAAGGTAAGTGCTTGGGGTCAATAGGGGACAAGGTGGTAGGAGGTAGATGAGTAATGGTATGATTTAGGTAAAGATATGATCTTGAGCATTGTAGTTAGGGTTTCAATGAGGTTGGGTAGTGTTAATGTCACAGTGCTATGTTTTTTAGGAAGGTTACAGAGGAAATGATACGTTTAAAGTAGGAATGGCTGATTGTCATGTTGATGGGTGCTGTGAAAAATGCTGATATGAGGAATAATTTAATTGTTGTTAATTAGTGCAGTTGTAGTTGTAGTTGTTAATATAACTGTAGTAGTTGTTAATACAGCAAATGAGGTTGGGTGTTAGTGGGTGCTTTATTTTTGGGGAATATAATAGAGGAAGTGGTATGTTTGAAGTAGGAATGGTTGATTTTCATAGTGGTGGGTGGTGCGAAAATACTGAAATGGGAAAATAACAAATTGTTGTTAATTCGTGCAGTATGAGTTGTAAATATAATAGTTTTAGTTGTTAATATAAAAAATGAGGTTGGGTGTTATAATGCTCTGTTATTGGGAAAGGAAACAGAGGAAGTTGGACGTTTGAAGTGGGAACGGTTGATATTTTAATATTAGATGATATGTGGATATGATATACTATTATGTTATGACATACACTGTGATGAAATTGGAAAATTAGGTTGCATTAGTTGTTTAAATTCATGTTATGATGAACTTACAGGGGGGACTTTCATTTGGTATACTATCAGGTCTGACAGATCCTTTGTGAAAATAACTCGTTATGTTGTGAAAACATACATTAGGAGTTGTGAAAATTTGCATCAGTTGCTGTCAAATTTTGCAGCAGTATCTGTAATAAATAGGCATTAAAATTAGTTAAAATGATGGGTTGCTTAGGTGAAAGTGGTAAGGTGTAAAGTTTATAAAGTCATGAGAGACTTACAAGTCACTTGTGCATGTGTGTAACGCACTTGATACAATAGGCCAACAAATTGTCAACCACTTGAACAATTATGATACAATTCAGCTGTTGTGAGCTGCCTAATTTGAACTACTGATACAGTCTCAACATCAGGTTGTAAAACGAATTGAACAGGTTGTTAATACACACTTAATGAGTTTTAAAAATCTCAATTGGTCATACTTAACGTGAGGCAACATAGTGAGAGAGAGAGAAAGGCGGTGGATGTTGTGAAAACAACCCAAAAGGTTGTTAATACACGCTTTACAAGTTGTAAATTGCTCAATTGGTCATACTTAACGTGAGGCAACATAGTGTCAGAGAGAAAGTCGTTGGAGGTTGTGAAAACAACTCAAAAGGTTATTAATATACGCTTTATGAGTTGTAAATAGCTCAATTTGTCATACTTAACTTGAGGAACAATAGTGTAAGATAGAAAAGTGTTGGAGGTTGAGAAACAAATTGAACAGGTTGTTAATACGCGCTATACGAGTTGTAAATAACTCAATTTATCATACTTAACGTGAGGAAACATAGTGTTAGCGAGAAACGTGTGGGACGTTGTGAAACGAACTCAAAAGGTTGTTAATACACGCCTTACGAATTGTAAAGAGCTCAATTTGTCATACTTAACATAAGGAAACATAGTGTCAGAGAGAAAGGTGTTTGAGGTTGTGAAAAAAACTGAAAAGGTTATTAATACACGCTTTATGAGTTGTAAATAGCTCAAGTGGTCATACTTAACATCAGAAAAGTGTGGGACGTTGTGAAAAAAACTGAAAAGGTTGTTAATACACGCTTTATGAGTTGTAAATAGCTTAAGTGATCATACTTAACGTGAGAAAAGTGTCAGAGAGAAATGTGAGGGACGTTGTGAAAACAACTCAAAAGGTTGTTAATATATGCTACACGAGTTGTAAATAGCTCAATTTGTCATACTTAACGTGAGGAAACATAGTGTCAGCGAGAAACGTGTGGGACATTGTGAAACAAACTCAAAAGGTTGTTAATACTACTGTACGAAAAACTGGACCGGACCGGTTAGTTCGACCGGTTGAACCTGGAATCGGTCAGTGGTCCTGTCTGGTTTGATGGTTAAACCGGGGAACCGGTCTGAAACCAGTTAAAACCGGTGGTTCAACCGGTTGGACCGGTTTCATTTTTTTTTTACTTTTTTTAGGGGAAAATTGGAAGTTGAAGACCAAAATGAAGAGAAAAATAGATAAAGAAAGAACAAATCTAAAAAAAATGAAGAAGATAATGAAAAAAATTATTTAAAAATATATAATAATTATAGAAAATGATATATCATTGCATAATATAGGTATTATAAATCATACTAATAGATTTTAAGTTTTTTTTCCTCTAAAAATCTTCATTTTTATCTATAGAAGTTTAAAAATATATTAATATATATTGGCACTAATAAATTATAATATTTTAATACGACCGGTTCAACTACCGGTTAGACCCCGGTTAACCCATTAACCCTTAAACCTGTGTTGTGACCGGTTCATTGCCCGGTTCGGTTTTTTGTTTCTTGGTTAATACACGCTTTACGAGTTGTAAATACACGATTTATACGTTGTAAAACGGATATGAGGTGATCTCGGTTTTGTTTCGCTGTGGCATATCGAAAGTAAACATGGTCAGAAGAGGCCATTTTTTACATCATTTTGCTTTTGTTTCGCTATGGCAAAGCAAAAGCAACTGGTCACATCGTCAAGTTATAAACCGAACGCAACAGGTTGTTAATACATACTTTCAGCATTGTAAACACAACATTTTCCATACGTAACGTTACAAAACTTCGTTCCAATAAGAAACGTGTAGTCGGTTGCCAAACGCATTCAACATGGTGTAAATAAACGCTTTACGACTTGTTAAACACACCATTTCTTCTGTTTCCTTTCCCAAAAACAGATCACCATGACACCCAACCTCATTTTCTTTATTAACAACTACTACTGCGTGAATTAACAACAATTTATTTTTTTTCCATATCAGCATTTTTATAGCACCCCACTACTTCAAACATATCACTTCCTCTGTTTCCTTTCCCAAAACAGAGCACCATGACACCCAACCTCATTTTCCTTATTAACAACAACTACTGCGCGAATTAACAACAATTTTTTTTTTTCATATCAGCATTTTCATAACACCCCACTACTTCAAACACACCACTTCCTCTATTTCCTTTCCCAAAAACAGAGCACCATGGCATCCAACCTCATTTTCCATATTAACAACTACTAATGCGCGAATTAACAACAATTTATTTTTTTTTCATATTAACATTTTCACAGCATAATGAGGTTGGAAAAGGGGGATGGGTTGGACTATTCATCATCATCATCACGTTCATCCATTCCTTCTTTAAAAATGGCGGAAGGTTGAAATCAAAAAAATCCCACCACCTTCCTTCCATCTTCTTCTTTCTTCTATCTTACATCCCATCCCACAAATCTTTCACCACCTCAAAGCTTTGGCCTTCACCATCACCACCATATCTGCAGAGAGAGAAGCAGGGAGCTGAAAGAAAAAGATCACATCTGAGAGCTAAAACCCAGAACATATGAGAGAGAGAAATAATAGAAGAGGGGTATGTAGGTCATTTGACTTTGGAAAATAATATCAGAAAAGTCCCTAGGGACTTTTTAGATATTTCATATTTTCCAGAGACTTTTCTGATAATATTTTGCTTCCTTAGGACCTGAGAGTGATTTTCCCTAAATCTTTTGGGAGACAATTTGGGAGGAGCATGGAGGAAGTTAGAGCCTAGGAGCTTATATTTGAAGACCATAAGGGAGTGTCTTTCTTTTTATCTTTTTGATTCAAGACTTCAGATTATTTAGTTTAAATGATTTTGGGTTGTACTAATTGAGAACAATCTAGTTTTAAATTGTAGACTTATTATTGATTTGGATTGAATTGATATTTTGGATTTGATTTGTTCTTAATTGATTGTTGGGATTTTTGTTTGCAAACCCTTTGATTGTCAATTAGATTATTAGCTGAGTTTTCATTATTAATTTAATTGTTGATTTGGGTTTAATCTCTTGATTGTTTAATTAGGGTGATTAATTGTCGAATTGTTTAATTAGGCAATTGTGAATATAATTTCCAAAACTATCTTAAACAATTCTGATTGGTTTTTAATGGATTTAATTAACCACCGCTTTTCTCCATTATGAGTTTTCTAGTGGGGTAGGTGTTATTGAGCTTGAGGGTTTCCCATATTTCAATTAGGTTATTAAATTTATTAATTCCAATATTTCATTAACCTCCCTTTGGTATAATAAATTGAATGGCTAAGAAAGCTAAATTCATGTGAATTTTAAGTTGTCCCTTTCTCATCATAACTGAACTAAACCTTTGTTGATTTTCTTAGATATTAGTTTATTTCTTTTCCTTAGGATTTTAATTTTCCTCTCATAAGAAAAACCCCAAAAATTGCATGTTCATTATTTAGGTTAGTTTCATTCTCATATAGGTTTTAGAGTCTTTTGCATTTTGAATTTAGGTAGTGGAGTCTGGCATTTTAGTTTAGGTTCATTCCATTGCATTTTTTATCACCTAAATTCAATTCTAGAGAAAACCCACATATTGCTCCTTAGGAGAATGACTTAGGTTGCCACTATATTGCATTAGTAGGTTATCCTAGTTATTAATTGATTGCTTTAGCGACAGAAGTACGCATCAGTGAGTGATTCAAGGTTTGATTGATGTCATTTCTGTTGCTAATACAGTTACTGACTTCAAGGATGTGGTGGTATAATTTTCACTACTACAAAAAACATTTTTAACGTCCCTTTTTTAGGCCTTTTAACGTCTGAAAACAAGGGGACGTCTATGTGAGCGACGTAGTAAAAAATGGCAGTAACGTCTGTAGATAAAAAAGGACGTCTAAAATCTGGACTTTAGACGTCCCCACTTTAAATTGGGGACGTCTAAAGTGGGACTTTAGACGTCCCCACTTTAAAGTGGGGACTTCTAAAGTGGTTTTTTTTTAAAAAAAAATTCGTTTATATTACAGATCTGGACTAAACAGTATTTAAAACCAGAAATCATATATCATCGTCAATGAAATTACATATCTAGTATCTGAAATCCAAAATCTACACAATAATAACTCCAAAGTTGAAATCTTATAGGCAGAAGATGAAAATAATAAGAGGAATTAGTTACAAAAAACTTATCTCCTTCTATTATTGAAATTTATTTTCTCGTAATAATGAATAGAGAAGAGCGACAGGGAGAGATGAACCTCGTTTTCTCAGCGGGAACGTGGTCTTGAAGCATGTTTCAGAGTTCTGATCTACAAGCCATAACAACACAAGTTAGAAGATAAAATAGAAGAGAAACTCAAAGAAAAAAGAGAAAGAAGATAAAATACAAAAGATGGTAAGAAAGAATAGCATATCTGGCGGTGAAAAAAAAGAGAGAGATGAACCTCGTTTTCTCAGCGGGAACGTGGTCTTGAAGCATGTTTCAGAGTTCTGATCTACAAGCCATAACAACACAAGTTAGAAGATAAAATAGAAGGGAAACTCAAAGAAAAAAGAGAAAGAAGATAAAATACAAAAGATGGTAAGAAAGCATAGCAGATCTGGTGGTGAAAAAAAAAGAGAGAAAGGAAGAAACAAGAGTAAAAAGGGCATATAAAGAAGAAGAAGCAAGAGTTAAAATGTGTAGTGGTAGTGGCTCTTCTTATGTTTATGGCGATGGGAAGAGAAAGATGAATGTAAAACTAATATAAAGCTGACAAATAAAGACTGTCAGAAAAAATTTGAATTGTTTTTTACGTCCCCAATTTAATTTAAGGACGTCTAAAGTTATCCTTTTTTTTTACTTTAGACGTGACTTTAGACGTCCTCAATTCAATTAGGGACGTCTAAAGTATGTAAAGTTACACTTTAGACGTCCCTATATATATTGGGGACGTCTAAAGTTTTTTTAAATTTTTTTTTTAATGAGGGACACCCTTTGGCGTCCCTCATATATCTTTGGCGTCCCTATAACATACATACATATATATATATATATATATATGGCGTCCCTAACATACATACATATATATATATATATATATATATATATATGTTAGGGATGCCAAAATGGTGTCCTTAACATATATATGTTAGGGACGCCATTTTGGCGTCCCGCAACAGGGACGCCAAACATATGAGGGATGCCAAAGGGTGTCCCTCATAAAAAAAAAAATTTTAAAAAACTTTAGACGTCCCCAATATATATAGGGACGTCTAAAATGTAACTTTACATACTTTAGACGTCCCTAATTGAATTGGGGATGTCTAAAGTAAAAAAATTTTTTTTTTTTAACTTTAGACGTCCCCAATTCAAATAGGGACGTCTAAAGTCTGTAAAGTCACACTTTAGACGTCCCTATTTGAATTGGGGACGTCTAAAGCTATTCAGTTTTCACCCATAATTACAAAAATGCCACCGTCTTTATTTTTTACGTCCCTTTTTTAAAAAGGGACGTTTTTTAGGGACGTAAAATGTATATTCTATAGTAGTGTTTAGAGATAACAGTGAGAGTTGGATTTAATGGAAAAGGCTAATTCTTCGCAACGTGACGAACTAAAATCTAAATTCTCACTTAGAGAAGTGCCAGTATTATATTTAGTGTCCGATAGTATCTCAAATAAAATTACCTCTAATAGGAGAATACCTACAGTGTTTAGACTCTTTTACAAATTGAATGATATGGATACAAATTCTATTGTCACTTTTTTTTTATTTAATTAACAAGTTAGTGAGATCTCAATATAATTTTCATTAATTAACTGATTTGAGTTATTTAAGAAGACAGTTAAAATTAGTTAAAAGTAATAAATATGTAGAAAATAATTTTTTTCCCTTAAAAATTCCCCTATCTCAGATAGAATTACCTCTAATAAGAGGATACCTATTGTGTTTAAACTCTTTTACGATTGAATGATTTGGATACAAATTCTATTGGCAATTTTTTTGATTTAATTAATAAGTTAGTGAGAACCCAATATAATTTTCATTAATTAACCGAATTGAGTTATTTAAGAAGACAGCTAAAATTAGTTAGAAGTAATAAATATGTAGAAACTAATTTTTTTCCCTTCAAAATTCCCTTATTTATGAGTGGGTAAAGGAGAGAGACTAATAATGAGAAAAACATAATGAAAGAGGATGAATGGGATAAATTTACTATTTCAGAAACATGGTTTTCCACTTCTGGCAACCAGAGCATCTGTTGAAGTCTCTTAATAAGACAATTATCATTCTTATTCCAAAGGCAGATAGACTCCGGAGCCTTAGAGATTTTAGGCCAATAAGCCTTTGTAATGTTGCCTACAAAATCATTTCCAAAGTGCTTAGTAATCGACTCAAGCATATCCTACAAAGGCTAATTGCACCCTATCAATGTGCGTTTCTCAAGGGTCAATTAATCTCTGATAACATCTTGTTAGCCTCTCATAATTTATCCCAGATTCATTCTACTAAGGCTAGAAGAAAGGAGCTTCCGGCTATAAAGGTAGACTTTTCTAAAGCTATTAATAAGCTATGTTGGAATTTTGTTGTGGCTGTTTTGAAAAGTATGGACTTCCCTAAGAAATGGATTAATTTGATCCATCAATGTCTATTTACCATGCAATATCAAATTCAATTTGATGATAACCTCGCAAAACCATCCTCCCAAATAGGGGTATACGTCAAGGGGACCCAGTTTCCCCTTACTTGTATATTCTTTCAACTAATGTCTTATCTTGCATGATTTCTCGTAGGATGCTCAACACTTTGGTAAGGTATTCAAGTTTTGTTAGAGTGCCCAAGCAATTTCTCATCTATTATATGCTGATGACTCTCTTTTCTTTTTTTGAGAGTACACCTCAGAATTTTTGCTCTGTCAAATTGGTTCTTAATATGTACGAGCCAGCAACGGTGGTGTTGTAGAACTCAACATTTTGGGAAGCTAAGGTAGAGAGGGTGGTGGTGAGTTCGGATTGAAAGGAACTATTGGCAGTGAAGGTTTTGTTAGTAGAACAGACATGGTCAAGATAAAAGGTCTGTGCTACAGTTGTGAGAGAAAATTTGAAGAAAATGAAAACGAAGGAGAAGAAGAGTGAGAAAGTTTTGTAAGAAGAAGACATGTTCATGGGGAAGCATATCCTCTCATCATCTTATTTTCTCATCATCCCTCATGAGCCTATCTGAACCGTTGATTAAGAAGAGTGGCCCATCTGTATCATTGATTGGAAAGAGGAGAGAAAAGTTGAAGAAGTGATAACTTGATGATGTGATGATGTGGCTCATTTTTTACCTTTCAGATTCATTGAATGGACATGATTTAGAGATTATGAGAGATAATGAGAAAATAGACAATTAGAGGGAGGTAATGGGAAGGGTGAGAAGCTAGGGTGTGTTTGGAGGAGTTTGAAATCAGGCAATAAAAATGGCTTTACATAGTTTCTTGAATTTTAATAATGGCAAGTGTTGGCAAATTGGTAATTTCATTGGCAAGTGGTGAAGAAGTTCGATGAAAGCAGAGGAGGTGCTACTCGTAGCCAGCCGGGGTTTATCACCTTACAAACGGATGCCTCTGTTTTAGATACCGGTCAGAGTGGATGTGCTGGTGTCATTAGGGAAGAAGATGGAAGGTGGATCTGCGGATACATCAGCAAACTTTCCCGAGTGCCCCCGTGGTGGCCGAGATCATTGCAATCATTCAAGGACTTCAACTATGCTGGAACCAAGGTTTTAGAAGGGTTTTGGTCCTCTCTGATTGCCTTGAAGCCATAAATCTAATTACCCGAGGTTGTGAAGGATCGTACCCTTTTAGGGATGAAATTGATGATGCTAGACTATGGATATTTAGGACTTGACAGGTTCTTCTATGCCACATTCCTAGAGATCAGAACTTCATAGCTGATCGTCTTGCCAAATTGGCTCATTCTACTAGCGAACCTTTTGTTCTCCTTGATCACCAACCTCCTTTTCTTTCTGAGGTGGTTGTTGATGAAGGATGAGTAGTCTTTTTGGCTTATTTTGTTTGCTCTTGTAATTGTTCTGTATTGGATTATAAATTTTCAGTTTCTCATAAAAAAAAAAAGCACATTTAATAATTAAATAAATGAAACTGAGGAGAGAGCATTGCTTCGTTGAATTGAATTATTTCCCACTTGAATAATTAATTATATCAATTTACTCTTTTAGTTTTATTTATATTTCCTCTTGGTTGCGTAAAAGTAGTTAAAAGCAATAAGTGTGTAAAAAATGTCATATTTTTTTTTTCATATATGCCCCTATTTATGAAAATAGTATAGAAAAGATAATGAATAAAAAGTATGAGAGATACTCTTGATGTGTGTAATAATTAATTATAAATATATGTATTTAATAAGGATAAAATTGAAAAAAGAAGTTTATATTTTCAGACACAGTAAAATTTGCTTATAAAAAAGATCAGGCTCATAAAAAAAAGTTGTTTATAAACAAGGTTAGAGAAAATATCTTAAAATTGAAGCGTTTGAGCATGGAATGGTCGTATTCAGGGAGGCATCGACACACAACTAGTATCTTAATGATTACCACTACTCCCTGAATGGCCCCTCAATTATGACAAATTTAGAATTTTATATTTATGATATGATTATTGCTAATATGTCACATGATCCTATTAATAAAGATACTAATAGATGGTGAGAAAAGTATACCTAAAGTATATATAGCCTTTAACAGATTCCACTCACCAAACTTTTTTTTAAAAAAAAATCTTTAAAAAAAAAGTAGTCTAGTTGGCCTGATGTCCAGGGATTTATAAGGACCATACTTCTTCGATCCAAGAATACTACATAAATATTTATAATTGTACATCAACAACATCGTTATATTAACAGTAAGATTTGAAGTCGCCACTCTATAGATTATGGTCAGAATTAATTAGTGTGTTAGCCATCAACTTAATTAAGCAATATATATATATATATATATATATGGTTTTATCAAAAACCGTCACTACAAAAAAAACACTTGATTTTTGATGGAACTTTTTCTATGACAAATTCCGACGGAATTCAAAAATTTTTCCAACAGAATTTTCTGTGGCAAATTTAGCCACAGAATTTTTTCCGTAACAAATTCTATTGAAAATTTTCTGAAGAGAAATTCCGATAGGAGAAAATTCTGTGGGAAAAATTAAAATTTATTAATTATTAAATAATTCTATTTAACCTTAATTATTAATATTATATTTAAAATTTTCTACTAAAATAATATTTATCATATTATTATTATATTAGTTATTATTTTATTTTATTTAAAAATAATATATATTTTTATTAATATTATATTTATAATCTTATATTAAAAATAATATGTATAATATTAAATTATTATTTATTAAGTAATTTTAATTAAAAAATTGTTTAATTTAAATATATAAATATTTTTTTTACGTTTTTATTAAATTTTTAATAATATTATATTTAATTAATAATTAATTATATGTATGTGTATATATATATATATGCTAATATTATATATATAATAATATGACATAGATTCATTTCGAGGCAATTAACAAAGACTCGCGCGCGAAGGCCTTGGCAGCTTGAGGTCGTAGGTTCGAACAGGAGGAGAGACACTTGGAGGAATTATGAAGTGCCGACATGTGGCGCTTTAAGGCGCAAACATGTGGCATTTGTAAATTTTAAAAAAAATATTTAAAAAAAATTTGATTTTTTAAAAAAATAATTTTTGAATATTTTTTTTTAAAATTACGACAGAAACGAATTCTGTCAGAAATTCCGACGGAATTGAAATTCCGTCACAAATTTGTTTGAAACGCACCTATTAGTGACGGAACGAATTCCGTTAGAAATTCTATCAGACAAGCTAATTCCGTGACAAATTCTATCAGAAATTCCATCGAAAATTGAGTGTTTTTTTGTAGTGCGTTAATTTTTTCTGCTCTCAAGTTATATAACTTCTTTTATTCAATGGTCAAATCTCCATACTAGTGCCTCCTATTCTTTTATTCCTTCTTGTTTATCCTGAATTCTTCCGGACTTTATGAATTATTTCCCAGTTTTGGGCATCATTTGATACTTTCTACACTTTTTGGACTCCCGCTCAATTGGACATAGTAGCCCCTTTAATTAAGGTTGTCAAACTCACAAGTTTAAGCAAACTTACGATAATGATATAAACTCGTATCGTGAACTTGAACTATAAACTCGTAAAAGTTTATTTTTATCATTAAATTAGTATTTATAATATATAATTAAATAATTAAAATATAAAAAATGACATCAATTTAATTTAAACATATTTTAAATCTAAATAATTGAAATTAAGTTCATCAATATTCATAATGTATCATGCTTAGCAAAGAAATTCATATAACATTCAAATATAATACCATTGAACATGATCAAGTTAAAAAAGTTAACATGGATTTAAGAGTGAGTTAACATGGTTTTGTGAGTTAGAGACATAAAAACGATAAACTCAGTTTGTAAACTAGCAAGTTTGTCTGAGTTTACAAACTAGTTTGAGTTTACTAGCAATCATCACGATTTTGTAAAGTAGAAACATAAAAATGGTAAATTTCAAATGTCAATATTGAGTTTGACAATAATGTCTTTAATTTCGTTTTATTCTTAAATTGTTAGGCCCAAAATTCAGGATATAATTAACAAAAATCTCTTTGCTTGTGCTTATGGTCAAGATCAAAATATGATGCACATATTTTGGTTAAAGGAAAGGGAAAAACTTATATACTTGCCCTTATATACTCAAGGTGTTTGTTTCCGATCAAGGCAAGACATATGAATTTTCTATATATTATTTATTTATTCCATAACAAACTCTTGATACTAATATTATATTAACACTTAAAAATCAACTTGTTATGATTTAATTAATTGAATAAAAGTATATTAAACATATAAGGCTTCTCCTAAAAGAAAGTATGTGGGAAAAAAGAGTGTCATTTGGGCTATCAACTAAGGATTCATTAGTGATAAAAAAAAAGTTTGTTAGCTCTCAGTAATTGTCACCTAACTGGGCTATCACATATAATATACTCCCTCCTGTTCTTAATGTAAGACTTATTTTATGTCTTACATTAGGAATTGGAGGAGTATATATCTATCTTGGCAAACTATAGTGTGGACAGACTTTTCTTGACTAACAAAAACCTATATAATCTATAACACTAGTGTAATTAATTGATCATTAGTATAAACAACATTTTTTAATGAATAACTATTTGAGGACGATGCAACATGTTTTGGTAAAAAAAAAAAAAAAAAAAAAAGAGATGCCAATTGCTTTACATTATTAAACTTTATAGTGAAAATTACACATCCACCAAGCCTTGATGGTAAAAATGCTCTTTAATTAATCCAAAGTCTATATGCTTGGAGTTAATGGAGTTAACGATCCACATCAATGTCAACTAGTCAAAGGAAAATAGTATATTGAAACAGTTTTGACACTTTAGGAGCAACATTGCTCTAATAAATGTATAATTTAAAATCTACAACCAATGGCAAAAATACTCTTTAACCCTACACTAAAATAATAATAATTTTAAAAATGAAAAAAAAAATCGCTATAACTTTCAATAAAAAAAAATTGTTGAGTGCTACTAACACAACAGTTTCCCAAAAAAAAAAAAAGACAAATATAAAAGATATTGTACACTTCAATTTTCATATAGCTGAATAGACTCATAGGCACTTCAATTTTAACGAGGAAGAAATTTACTCGTAGACATTTCATTTATAGAAGATGATTCATTACTTCCAGTCCCACTAGTGGATGGCTTCATTGGACCATGTAGAAGGAAAGCAGGTTCTTGTGGAAATGGCAATTGAATAGAATCATTAGCAAGATAATGAACAACTTTGGCCATGGAAGGCCTTAAGTGTGGATTTTTTTTTTGAGTACAAAGGCAAGCAAAGCTTGAGGTTTACAAAAGAGATGCTAGGAAATATGCATCACACATTGACCCGGTAGTATACCACCACACTCTAACACAAAAAGCGCGTTGTATTCCACTGGCGAAGTGTCGAACTCCAAGTACACTTGATTGCTCAACTGAGCCCTTCTTGCTAGGTGATCAGCACATCGGACATTCTCCCTATAAGCATGCAAGATCTCCAGATCCCAGTCCATGAAGATAAGCGATCTAGTGTCTAAGATGACGTCATATAGTGGATGAGCAGACCCACAATCAATCGATAACAAATGAATAGCCTGTAGGGAATCTGTGTACAGCCTGATCCTGGTAAGTCCCATCTGCTTACATAGTTGAAGTCCACTGTGTATTGCATGGATTTCCGTAGCAGTCGAGGTATTATGTCCCAACTTCTGTTGAAATCCACACATCCAAGTGCTCTGATAGTCACGAATGACACCTCCACAAGCTGCATGTCCTCTACTGTCCTTTGATCCGTCCACATCCACACATACATACCCTGGGTCCGGCGGCCTCCAGTGATCTTCCCCCCTTACTGGCATCTGGAATATTTGGTGACGGAAGTGCCCGTTCTCTACTCCTTCAAGTAGGTGAAACATACACTTTTGAACAATCAACTTCGCATCATCGGCTGTCCCTTTGAAAGCTTTACTGTAGCCGTTCTTCCATAAAAGCCAACAAATAGTGCTGAACACTCGCTGCCATGGCCACCTAGCCGTCCTCCTATTCCCTGGGGAGCATTGTGAGTTCCATTTCAACCAATCCTGCAAATTACCAAAGAAAAACATACTATGATATAAGGAGTTAGTTAAGGAAAACCACACTCTCCTGGCTTGCTCACAGTCTCTCAAAATGTGGAGGATATTCTCTTCACTCTCACACTCAAAAGGACAAGTGTTTGGGATATTCGGGTTAAGCCTCGCTCTCAATTGGTTCTTGGTAGCATCTCATGGAATACCTGCCACATAAAGAATTTTACCCTCTCAGGAGTTCCCCAGCGCCATGAATTCCGCCAGTGAGATTGGTTACCCAGCTCTTGCTGATGGTATATATGGTTGTAAGCAGACTTCACACTGAACGTATCATCCGAAGACATACGCCAGTATATCACATCCTCCTCAGATCCACCAGGAGGAGTTACCAGCATTATCTTCTCTACTACCCCGGCAGGAAGGAAACTCTCCCATTTCCTCCTGTCCCATTGACCTTCCTGCGTTACAAAGGAGCAAACACAGGCATCCAGGTCCATTAAAGCAGCATTATTGTTTATGTACTCTTTTAGCAGTCTGTCCATCGGGGCCCAATAGTCCTGCCATGCCTTTATGGACCTCCCATTTTTTAATTTCCTGCCTAAGCCCTGCTTGAAAACATCCCACACTGCCACTATACCACTCCATACGGCTGATTGGTTTCGCTTTCTTTGCACCTGAGGTACAATACTCATTCCACAAGAGTATTTCATACGCAGGCATTTAACCCACAGACAGTCGGGCTTCGTGATCAATCCCCAGCAAAGTTTCATGAGAAATGCCTTGTTCTGATAGCGGAGATCCTTTATTCCCAAGCCACCTTCCGCCTTAGCTCTCTTCAGCACATCCCATGTTATCAGGTGAAGTTTCTTTGAGTCTTCATGCTGATTCTAAAAGAAATCTCTACTTATTTTCTCAATGAGCGATAAGACCCCTTTTGGAATCAATGTTGATTGCATCTGGTATTGGGGTATTACAGAGAGGACAGATTTAATAAACACCATTCTCCCTGCCATACTTAGAAATCTCCCTTTCCAACATGCCAGCTTTGATCTCACCTTCTGGATTAAAGGGGCAAAAGTCAACTTAACCAGTCTTTTGTGCAGAAGCAGAACCCCCAAGTATTTCCCAAGATCAGCTGTCAGCCCAATCCCCACACTCTGACTCATCTCATATGCCCTATTGAACTGGACGTTCCTGGAGACAAACATTTTTTATTTTTGCAGATTGATTTTGTGGCCAGACACCTTACAGAGTAGTTCTATGATACTCCTCATCTCTTCCATCTGATTGGAAGTGACATCGCCAAATAATATCAGATCATCAGCAAAGAAGAGATGAGATATGGCCGGACCCGCGGAGCTCAGGCTTAAGGGTTTCTAATGAACCATATCTACTTCCTAATGAATAAGCTGCCCCAGGAGCTCCATATATAGAACAAACAGGTATGGAATTAGCGGGTCACCCTGCCTCACTCCCCTAGCAGGTTTAAATTTTTCTGAGACGACACCGTTCCAGATAATACTCATAGAAGCAGAAGAGACACATGACATGATCAGATTAACGAAATCATTTCTCAAACCCAGGTTGTGGAGAGTAAAATCCAAGAACCGCCAGTCTAGCCTATCGAAAGCCTTTTCCATATCAACCTTCACTGCCACATAGCCCCTCTTGCCTCTTTTATTTCTCATAGTATGAATTGTTTCCTGAGCTAAGATGACATTATCGACACCCTGTCTTCCTGAGATGAAGCCACATTGGTTTTCCGCTATGAGATAGTTCATAACACTTTTGAACCTGTTTGTGAGCACTTTGCTTACAATTTTGTAGCTCACATTACACAGGGCAATAGGCCTAAAATCCCTAAGAGATAAAGGATGGTCAACCTTAGGGATTAGGACTATATTGGTGTGATTAATTGCTTGCATCTCTTCCGGATTCCCAAACATCTTAGATACCAGGTCGCAAACCTTTTGTCCAATCCAGTTCCATTGGGTTTAAAAGAAATGAGGGTGGAGACCGTCTGGTCCCGGAGCCTTGAGAGCTACCATAGCAAAAACGGCATTTTTAATCTCAATGGGAGAAACTTGTCTTTGAAGGGATTCCAACTGGCTCGAATCTAAGATAGGGAAGTTGGCAGGCCAAGGGGAAAAGGTGGAAGTCAAATTCTATGCCGTGTATAGCTTCTTGAAATACTTAAGCACCATACACCTCAATTGGTTAGCTTCAGTTACCCAATTCCCGCTCTCATCCTGCAGGGCTTCAATTTTGCTCTTTTTTCTTCTTGTTGACTCACACGCATGGAAGAATCTTGTGTTCCTATCCCCCCGCTTATCCACTTGCATCTTGATCTTTGGAACCAAATAAGCTCCTCTTGTAGGGCGAGCTTGTGATACAGTTTACAGAGCTGGTTTTCAATTTTGAAAAGCCCGTTTTGGAACCCAGTTGCTCGCCTAGCACGATCAATGCCTTTTAGTCTCCGAATAATTTCTCTCTTCTTCCTTGCCACATTCCCAACCACTTTCTCATTCCACAATGTTGCCTCTTTTATGAACTCCTGCCGTCCTTGAAGCCAATCTTTACCGTCCCAAGATGTTTTGACGATATCACTAAAGCCCTCTTCTATACACCACACTGCTTGATATTGAAACCTTCTAATCGAATTCCTGTTTACTCTCAGAGAGCTATCAGCGACAACTATGGCACGGTGGTCCGATTTGAACCTGAGGTTATGATAAGCTTTTGCCTGTGGATTTTGAAGATCCCAATCGAAATTGCCAAACACCCAGTCTAGTCTCTCCTTAACCCCAGATTTTTCCCAAGTGAAACGATCCCCCACTACTGGGATGCTACATAGCCTACAAGCATTGATACAACTCTGAAAGTCATGCATAGAGCTGGCTATAGGAGTAGCTCCACCTACTTTATCCTCAGGATCAAGGAATGAATTAAAGTCCCCCAGAACGGGCTAAGCAGTAGACACATTTTGGCTAATGGCTTGTAAAGCAGACCATAGTGCCCTCCTCTTAAAAGCACTGGTATCCCCATAAACAAAAGTCGCCAACATCTGATGTTGACTCCTTTTATTAGTGATTTTACAGTGGAGGAGTTGAGTGTTAGAAGTAACATAATCAACCAGGATATCCCTATTGTTCCAAAAAACCCAAATACCAGCCGCATACCCAGTAGCTTTAATCCTAATCCAATCAGTAAAACCAAAAAGCCTGACCACCTTCTCAGCTCTATTTCCACTGATTCTTGGTTCAACAAGACACATGACATTAATCCCATACTTGTTAACTACATCTTTTAATATTCGTGGGAACACTCTACCTCCCGCCCCACGACAGTTCCAGGATGAGATAATCATAATTAAAATAATTAACAGGCCTGGAACAAAAGCGAGAAGACTCACCCGTCTGGTAGCTTGCCTTCTAAAAGAACCTCCACAACCAGTTGAGACGTAGAGAGCATCTCTGAGTTCCTCTCATGCTGTCCGGAATTCCCTGAGCTGGGTTTGGAAGGTGGCAGCACCAATTTATTAAAATCTTGAGCACACTCTACATTAACGTCCTCCGCGACCTCAGCTGGGCACACCAATATCATGCTTTCAGCCTTTCCACGTGGTACTGTGCACTTCTTTGGCTGCAGAGGCTGTTTGGCAACAGAAGGTCCAGAAATCTCCAAGTTTCCTTTCACAACCTGATGCACTCTTTGGGTCCCTATAGGTCTAATCTTTTTCGGTGCTTGGTTTCCTATGTCCTGTACTGCACTTGAGCCCATAATCGAGGTTTGGGCCACATCACCAACCCCAATTGAAATGGGCATCCCATTGCCTTTATTCTTGACTTTGGCCCACTTCCTTGCATCTACATTAAGGCCTTTTTTCTTTTGGTTGAGTCCCACGATATCAGACACCAGCTTTCCCTGACCAAGACTTACCTTAGGCGCAGGCGAACATTGCTTCTGGCTCTTCGACACCATACCTCTACTTCCAGAAGTCAAACATGTCTCGAAGTCATCACCTACGTCCTGGTCTGGGTCTTCCAGAACAGCAAATCTGGATAGATCCGCTTTGTCCTTAGCCGCTCCCTTAGTCCCTTCAGTAAGACCTCGAGCTCCCTCTCTGTCCCTATTAATCTCCTTCCTCAGGAGACACGCTCTACCTGGCTTTTGAACCAGCATCCATGGCCCGAATAGGTCATCTTTCGTCGGAAGCTTTTGCTGCTCCAGCGGCCTCTTAAGAGTAGCTGTCTTACTCTGGTTCAAATGCCCTACCGTAGTATTACCTTGTTGAGAGAGCCCCCACTGGCACTGTTCCTTCCTATGCCCGTATCTGCCGCAGGAAAAGCAGATGAGTCCAAGGCATTCATACTCTATATTGAACAGATTGGTTGCTGAGATTATCCGTGGGACCAGTTTCTTTTGCAGATCAATTTCAACGCATATCCTAGCATACCGTCTGCGATGAATTTTGGCTTCATCATCCTCCAGGTTAGCAATTGTGTTCGTGTCAACCTTAAGTGTCTTCCCAATTAAATCGCCTAATCTCCACATACATTCTTTATTATAACACAGAAGTGGAACATGTGAAATTCTGACCTAGGTTGCCACACGACCAAAGGGATTACTAAAGGGATCGAAGTAAGGCGACCACCTCTACACGAGTATGGAGTGCTGAGCAACCATCCATGGACCTTCAAGAAGAACTTTCCTGTAATGAATTCTCCAGTTATCTGGGTCTTTGAATTTTACCACGTAATAATTATTTGGGAGGTCTATTAATTCAAAGCAACTGATCTGCCAAATCCTGCTTAAGTGCTCCTTTAGTCTATAAAAATTGATTATTGTACCAGAGTGGTGATAATTAGCGCGTTATTCCATGGTCTTGCCCATCTATTGTACTCTTCCTGAGACATATGTAGAGTAGGATAAATCTCCATGAGCTTTTTGAGTTCCTCTGAAGGTTCAGGGATATCCCAAGACTGATCTAACAGGTCTGCCAGAAGTGAGTCTCCCTCATTGAATGAATCTCCAAAAGCAATGCCATTGAAATCTGCTCTCTTAAATCCTAGCAGCGAGTCTTTGTAAGAAATGTCCAGACATGCCATGACCTGCGGATTATCATCTTCCTTCGCCTCTGTATCTTGTCCTTGTTCCTCTGCTACAGGCATGTTAGTAGGCATTGAGGAATTTTCTCTACTTCCCTTCTTAGCTTTCAACCCTCTTCCAGCAGCAACACTCATTCCCAACACTCTATCCGGTGGTAGTTTCTGGCCACTGGCATCGTCCATCTGAGTTGAACCCAATAGGTGGCACGTATTCCAAGTCAGAGAAGTTTTTTGGAGGTCGAGATATTTTAAATGTGGATTCTTTTGAACACATAATAAACCAATTTGGATGCGTTTTATCACGTCATTATATGATCCAAATTCTTTCAAGTTTGGATCCAATATCTCCAACAACTTTTCATCCCTCCATCGATTCCAAACCTGCAGCAATGAAGTATATAAAACTAAGTATTTTAATCATAACCCATTAATTATAGTACCTAAGACAATATTGTCAGAATATAGTAGTTAATTGCATAAGAAATATTAATGGGATAACATTAGCATCAAAACTTACATAGCTTATGTGACTATAAGCATCTTTTGATTGTTCGTGATAATTTGTATTCTTCCTTCCATTGATAATTTCTAAAACTAAAACTCCAAAACTGAAAACATCTAATTTTTCAGAATATTGTCCAAACATTACATATTCTGGAGACATATAATCACTGGAAAAGAAAAAGGTATATCAATGATAAAATATTATCAGATAGATATCAAGAGAGACATAGAAGATAAAGGGAAAAATTTAGAAACTTACTATGTTTCAGCAATTCTTTTTGTATTTCCCTCATTTTCACTAACAGCAACCATCTTAGCTAATCCAAAATCTGAAATTTTTGGATTCATTTCGTCATCTAAAAAAATATTGCTAGGTTTGAGATCACGATGTATAATTTTAAGGCGAGAGTGTTCATGAAGATAAATAATTCCTCCAGCAACTCCTCCTATGATGTTACAACGTTCCAACCAATTTAGTACTTTGCTTCTATTGGAACCTATATGAATACATCTGTTGTGAGTGACTAAAATGACAAAATAAATAATAAAGATAATCTTAGTTTAAAGCAATTAACCCTAAATAAATAATAAAGGCACATAATAAATGATAACATGCATGGACTATAAATTTCAACTATAACGTAAAATGAGTTTAGAAGAATCATACCAAATAGAAAGTAGTCAAGGCTTCCGTTGGGGACATATTCATATATAAGTATTTTTTGTTGCTCTTCTATACAGAATCCTAATAATGTCACCAAATATCTGTGCTGGAGTCTGGCTATTAACAAAACTTCATTCTTAAATTCTTCTCCACCTTGGCCAGAACCTTTTGAAAGTCTCTTCACAGCTATATTTTGTCCGCTTGAAAGAATACTCTAAATTGCATTTGGCTAGATTAAAAAGGGATAATATATATATGCATATATATATATATATATATAATATTTACTCTGATGGCATTTGTCACCTTGTAAACTTGTCCAAAGCCACCTTTCCCTAATCTAATTTCCTCTGAAAATTTATTTGTCGCAGATTCAATAGTAGCCAAATTGAATTCCAGTGGCTCTAAACTGGTGCCTTCACTTCCAACTAATAAAAAAAATATTTATATACATTGACCATTCCCACAACTAGTCTTCCAACTAGCAAAATTATAAGAGTGATTTAAGAGATAGAACGAAAATTACTTACAGTATTTTTGTCTAAGAACAGCCCTTCGACTGTTCTTCATGTGATTCTTTAAGAGATAGTAGGCGAAACAAAAAATTATTGCCGTACCAACAAGACAAACCACAACTATCATTGTAATTGGTGCTGATTTGCCTTTCCCTTTCACTGTTTAAGCAAAAGATAATTTCAGAGATCTCAATGTCATTGACAATAAGGAGAAACGAGTAGGATTAGTATTCAGAGCCCAGCATACAAAAGAATGAGACAAAAGCTTTGTAATTAAATCTAATACAATATGGTTTATTTGGACTACAGTAGGGCAGTGCAAATATCTCCCAATATAAACCGATAAAGCTTATTAAATTCATTCAAATTAGGTTGGGTCAAGTGCAAGAAAATAAACAGTCTACATAGCAATAAATTAGAGATAAAATTATAAATTCATATAATAAATTATTGAAGTGATTTATATTAAAAACAACAAATACTCTCTGCCTTATAAACATGACGAGAGAAGTATTCTTTTACAAATAACTAGTTAAACTAATTTTCTTAATTAATATAAATTAGTTATTTAGCTTCTACTTACTGAGTCAGTGTAATAATGTTATACACACACACATATATATACACATCCCTCCGTAAATATAGATGGTAATTTTTTAATCTCCATTCCTAATTATATAGTAGGTATGGCCTCCTTGGAAAAAATCTATGATATTACCTTCCATGTGTGGATTTTCCAAGGAAGCCACAATAAGGTCCATTCCTAATGTGTGAATTCTAAGATATTAAAAACAAATCTTCCAAAAGAAATACCCATATCAATTATTTGTCTCTAAGCCTTGATAAATTATGTTTTAAAAAATAGTCCATTTAAAAAGGGGGGAACTCAGAAAAGTACTACGTGTTTCTAGCAAGTGTCCACTATATTATTTATATTTAGGAACCAGCAGGGAAGTTGGTATAATGAAAAAGCGTGGAACTTAGACTTTACCTCTGGGATCTGAAGACATTGTCGGAGGAGAAGGTAAAGTCGGAGTCCCTACAAGCTGATCATCAGAACGATAGAAACGAAACACTTCATAACGAACGTTACAACTCGGATACAGAACTCTTCCTCCGGCCATACCCTCACAACACGATGAAAGCCCCCCAACTGCACCACCCAGACACTTCCACAATCTCCCGGCGAAAGGTCCGGCGTGCACTGAGACAAACAATACAGAGTCTGATGAGACCCCGAAATATTAGCTTCTCTCGCCGCATACTTCTTCTCTCCCAAATCAGGTTTCGCCGCTGCCGCATCCGCCATATTGTTCATGGTGGTGAACATTATACTCTTGAAGTTCGCTTGGCCGGAAACATTGCCGGTGTTCCAGAGGGGAAAGCCGGTTTGGGGGCTTGTGTCGACAGTGGAGAAGAAGGACCGATTCGAGTAGCGAGGCAAGCACTCGTCATACCAGATTATGGCCTCCTTGGAAAATCCACACATGGAAGGTAATCGTTGGACTGCGGTACCCACGCATTGGCGGCAAACCTGGAGGGTGACATCACCCCGGCACATGAAGAGGCCGTATATGGTGTCTTCGCCGCCGCCACTAGCGGCCACAGTGGTGTTGTAAAAGTCGGTGTTGGCGGAAGATAAGGAAGAGAGGAGGGTGGTGAGGTCGAATTGAAAGGAACTATTTGAAGTGAGGGTTTTGGTGGAAGAGCAAGCGTTAGAGAGAAAAGTGGTCTGTGATTCAGAAAAGAGGAAGTGAAGAAGAAAGAAGAAGAGTAAGAAGAAATCACTGTGGGAAGCCATAAGCATGGAGGTCATGGTGAGGATGAAGAGATTCTGTGAATGATTGTTGAGAAGAAGACGACGATGGAGAGTGATTTTTATTGTTGCATGTAGTTTGAATGGCAAGTGGGAAAGCATCTTTCCTAGGAAGATGACATTATTGCACGCGCAAGTGGAAGAGGCTCCACATGCAAGTCAAAAATCATGTGAGCCACTTCGCTTTTTAAATATTTTTTCTTATTTGAGCTCCTCTTGTTTTTTCCCCCTTATTACTGCACAAAATGATATTAACTCATTAAAAAGGTTTACAAAGAGCCAAAACATAAAGAACTAACATAATTAGAAAATAGGCCGCGAAAAGATTATAAAGAAACAACTTTTATATTAGAGAAAGAAAAGTCAAGCAATAAAAATACAATTTTCTGCTAAGTGATGGTAGATATAGGAGGAGTTCTTGCAAGGATATTGATGATGAACTGTTTTTTGACACAAGTGATTGATAGAGAAGGTTTGAGTTCTCGCTGTAGAAGATTAGAGCAATGTATCCATATTAGAGTAGCTTGAAGGGAATTGGATAAAAAAGGACACTACTACAAAAAGGGGCTATAACGTCCCAAATTTGACACCTTTAACGTCCTAAATTTGGCACATTTAATGTCCCAAAACGGGGGGACGTATATGCTGGGGGCGTAGTAAGTTGTAAGAAAAGACGTCCCAAATAAAAGGGACGTCTAAAGTGGGACTTTAGACGTCCCAAATGACAATTTGGAACGTCTAAAGTCCCACCCAGGGGGACTTTAGACATCCCAATTCTTAATTTGGGACGTCTAAAGATTAGGTTTTCTTTTATACCATAATGTACATTTTGTATTACCCAGCGAATTCAAACTGCAGAAATAGAATAGAAGATGGATTCATAAACCACACTGTCCGTTACAAACTGGTAAGGACATCCAGCACTACAATCTTTACTATATATACATACAATAACAACTCATACAACCTACTACTATATATATCAACAATAACAACCAGAAAGTGTCAAAACACTGTCATCACACAACTATAACAGCTGATATAAAATAAAAATTTTACTGCTCTATATGTTGAAGAAGATGTCCAGTCAAAAGATCTCTGATCAAATCAAGGTCTTCACGTAGGTAGCCATCTTCATTATCAAAAATCTGAAAATTAGAAAGTAAGCTTTGATGAAATGAATCTCAAGCAAATGAATTAATTAGCATTTCGATTAGAACACCAAAAATATTATCATTTGAGAATGAAAAAGCCATTACCTTTTCAAAATCGCTAGTAATTCCACTTTGAGTGATGTTATACCTATGAAGTATAACATAATATCCGCATTCAGTGTTGCCAGGTTGCCGAGGGCACTTTAAATCAAAGGGATGCAATTGGTTGTTAAAATCAATAAAGGTATGTCTAAAAGGACCGTCAATGAAACAATTAGCTAGGATCGAATGTACTTACTATCGGATAAAACCACTTTGGCTTTTAACAACTATACCCTCGCGTGACCCACCTAGGACTCTATATGTTTGACAAGCACTATCATGAAAATCAAAATGAACAGAAATTAGAACTATTCATTTTTTTTAAGAGTCAATGAAATACAAACAGAATAACTTATGTGTCAAAGACGGATTTTATATCTTTGTTTGGCTTTTTACTCAAGGGATCAAACCAATAGACTAGGTTGCGGCGGGGACATATAACACACAAACTCCAGTGGTAACTTTAACAACATGTACACATTAAAATGAAGTTAGATGAGAAGACAATTATTTATTAAACTTCTTAAATTGACAAAATGTAAATACGAACCGTTGGACAATGGGTGCTAGATAACAACGAAGTTTGGTCTGTCCCATTGTGTAGCCGACATAGTGAGTCCTATGCGCCACAGTACAAGTATCCCTTGTCGTATTCGCAGGACATAAGAATCCATACCAATCATGTCTTTCCATGTTTGTGCAGAGACCGTGGAAGGTGCTATAATAGAATTAAAATAAGGAATGAATTATTGAATGTATGAAATCAAAAAACCACTAAATGAATTCTATAGGAAAATTGAAAAAAAAACTTACCGGACTGCAAATTTCACCCAGCCTGCATCTATCTCCTCCAACCTGATAAACTGCTTGAGATCTGTATTGTCAATCGTGTAGGGATACTCCACTTGGCCCACAATCCCTGGAGGCATCTTCAAGTCAATCTGTTTAATGCCCTTGTAGATCTGTTGCAGCCATGCTAAGTAGGGCCATTTCCTCGCAACTTCGTCATCCTTTTAGAACATCAAAAAACAAATTGTTATTAGGATGCCAACAGATTTTCAGTAACAGTAAGGTAATTCCTACCATTGGAGGTGTTGCGTCTGAACCAATAAGATTGTGAGGCCAAAGGATGAAAGATCCTATCGCTTGACCTAACGTGCCAACCTCTGGATCAGGAATAGGGATGGCTGTACCTTCTTCCCCCTTTCTAACACTCGTCACATTCACCCTACAAAAATCCTCCGGAATTTGCTGATGATGGTGGGTGGTAGCACGTGTGTGAATGAGAGCATCAGCAACAACACGTAACAGTGGATCATCCAAATAGAGGGTGCAAGGGTCTCCTGACACTGGAGTGGGAGAAGGGTCGCCAAGTGGTTCCTCCAGAGGGTTGTAACTTCCTCTGGTGCTATTGAAGGCCGGGGATTCCTAAGTTCTATGCTCGTCCCTTGCCCGTTGCGCTTCAAACATCTTTGCCATTTCAAGTTGAAGCTCTGGCAACAGCTTTTGTCGGAGCTTGTCGCGAAGGTTGGCCTCGATCTCTCGTTCGAGGTCCTCTCGAATCTTGGCCACAACGTCCTTACTAGGTCCAGCTTGTGATGAATAACGTGGGTCTCGTCCAAAATACCTCGTGGCACTAACTCCCGTGTCTCTCCTCGAATACGACCAAGGTCATCTGCCTTCCTAATAGCCGTTGAAAAGATGTCCATTCGTCTACTTGGATTGAATGAACCTTGGCTACTCTGCTCGTCCAGTTCATCCTGTAACATACAATTTATCGTAAATGTATCAAAACCACTCGCGATATGTAAAAAATTAGGTACTTATGGTATAACTACTTACAATCCTCGCAGCAACCTCAGCAACAGTCGGATTTATGTACTTCCCAGCCTTAATCCTCCCTGCTTTCCATTTTTTGTGACGTGGAGGAGGTGCCGGTGGCTGGATAACGACGCTAGGATCAGATTCCGCTGCTTCCTTCATTTTCTCTAACTCTTCTTGCATCATTTGCCGCTCAAGCTTCCGATATCGACCACGAGGCATGTAATGTTGATATTTATTTTCTGCTTGCCTCTGTGCATTTGCTGCACTTAATTTCTATGAATGAAAAACAACAAAAAATAAATCAATGATATAAAGTATATGAAAATTAAAGGTTCTATATCATGATGACAGAAATCTTACCAAAAACTCAGGATCTGCTCGTGATGCCGTAAACAACCTCCAGTCCTCTGGAGACAAATATGTATACTGTGCACATGGATCCTTACCCCTAAGGGCCCCTCGAATGTACCGTGCCGTTAGCTTGTTCTTGAAACCTTTCCATCGTACACGAACCTCATCCATCCAGTGCTTATTCATCTCCCTGGTGTCTGGGACATCATATGTTTGCTGCAAGGTACAACATAAGATTATTATATTTGAAACAATAAGAATAAAGCTACAATGAATCAAAACTTATATACCAAAAGTTGCTGCCAAATCATTTCTTTTGTTTTTGGGGGAACCAATCTCCAATTATCGTAGGTAATGCGCACTTTTCTTCGACCCAAAAACCCTATGTAGCTAATGAAGTGGTCTTCCTCAGGACCAACTGGATTCAGATAGTCATCAAAGTCTATATGCAGCTTCTCCTGTTGATGTTCATGACGTGCAACCAATGCTCCCATCTTTGTACAACCTCTAACCCTCCTTCTTGCAGGGGGTTCATCTCTAGGCCTTTCGTCATCTCTACGCCTCTCGTCATCACTAGAGTTGTCCATATTCCTATTAACGCAAAAAGCATAATCAGAAACGTAAATAAATTGCAATAAAATCGAAACAAACTAAGCGGTAAGTAAAACAGAAAAAACACAGTTCTCGTTTATAAATTAAGGTCTTACTCTATATTGTTTCCCATAGTCCTTCACCATGGTCATTTCTTACAGCATATTCGTCATCATCTACCAATTCTACTTCATTTGTTTGAGGTGGAGTTGTTGTGAAAGGTGGTGTGTTATCAAGGTTGAAGGTCAAATCACCATACTTCTGTTTTTTACTTTTAAGGACAATGGACATGTTTTTGCTCGCAGGATCGATGACATAAAACACTTGTTTCGCCTGGCTTGCTAAAATGAAGGGCTCGTCTCTATAGCCAACCCTTCAAAGATCGACTGAGACAAATCCAAATTGTTTATCTATTACCACGGCATTATTGCTAACCCACTTACATTTGAATAAAGAAACTTTGAACTTGTTGTATGTCATCTCCCATATTTCTTCTATAACTCCATAATAGACCATAGACGCTAATATGGGGTTTTTGTCTCTCGAACTGGAAAAGTGCATAGATTCAGCTTCTACCATGACCCCACTATTTTGCATGGTACTTTTGTCATCTTGCTCTTTCGTATAGAAAGAATAGCCATTTATATCATAACCGGTCCAAGTAATGACCTGAAACGAAGGCCCCTAAGCTAGCCACTCGATTGTCTCAGATACACCGGTCTCGTGCAAAACCTTTTCCTCGAACCACTGCATGAATGTCTTGTTTTGCTCAATAGCAATCTGCATGTCATTCTTCCTTGGGTTCTTGTTCTTCAAAGTTTTTCTGTGTTCATCTATATAAGGTTGAACTTCTTCCATATTATTCAGGATATACAGGTGGGCTTGCAACACCTCTTCACGAGGAACATTCTTCACTTTCAGTCCTCGTGTTCCCTTGCTTCTCCCTTCTTCATGCCGAGATTGTTCCTTCTTCCCTGACATATAATCTTTGCAAAACTTCATAGCCTCCTCAACTACATATCTGTCTACTATTGAGGCTTCTGGTCGATAAGGATTTTTAAAATACCCTTTTAAGATCTTCATATATCACTCAAAAGGGTACATCCACCTCAGGTAAACTGGACCGCAGAGCCTTACCTCCCTTACCAAATGAACTACCAAATACACCAATATATCAAAAAATGAAGGAGGAAAATGCATCTCTAGTTGTGACAAAATAATGTAACCCTCATTTTCTAGTTCATCCAACTTTTCAGTGTCAATGACTTTGTTACATATAGCATTGAAGAAAATGCACAATCTTGTCATGGTGGTTCGTACTTCATCTTTCATTATGCCTCTAATAGCTACCGGTAATAGTTGTTGCATCAACACATGATAATCATGGGACTTCATTCCCACTAACTTCAAATCGTCCATTGAGACACATCTTCTCACATTCGAGGAATACCCTTGCGGCACCTTCATGTCATGCAAACACCCACACAAACTTCTTTTCTCTGCTTTTGATAGTGTATGCGCTGCTGGCTCTATGTATACCCTCCTACCATCATCTCTTAGTTGTGGATGTAACCGTTCTCTTATTCCCATATCGACAAGGTCTAATCTCGCATTAATCCCATCCTTAGTCTTCCCTGGTATGTGTAAAAGCGTACTGATAAGGCTATCACAATCATTCTTCTCCACATGCATCACATCAATACTGTGTCTCACGTCAAGCGAACGCCAATATGGAAGATCAAAGAAAATGGATCTCTTCTTCCATATGTTCTTCTTACCCACAACCCTCTGATTCTTACCAAAAGTGACATTGATATGTTCTACTCGACTGTAGACTTCCTCTCCGGTTAATGACTTTAGAGCCATTCCATGCTCCGGTAAGCCATTAAAATGCTTTCTTAGCCTACGATACCGGTGGAACCGATGAAGAAACCTCCTGTGACCAAGGTAGACAGTTTTTCTTTCATGCTTTAGTTGTTGGAAGTGTGTGTCTGCTTCACATATTGGGCATGCTTTATGACCCTTCACGCTGTACCCTGACAAGTTTCCGTACGCAGGGAAGTCGTTTATCATTGTGAAAATCATTGCACGTAGCTTGAAAGACTCCTTCTTATAAGCATCAAACACATCTACGCCTTCCTCCCACAACTTCTTCAAGTCCTCAATCAAAGGCTCTAAATAGACATCAATATCGTTCCCTGGCTGTTTTGGTCCAGAAATCATCATAGATAGCATCATATACTTACGTTTCATACATAGTCAGGGAGGCAAGTTGTATATTACAAGGAGAACCGGCCACGCACTATGTGTGCTAGTAAGAGTTCCATACAGATTGATGCCGTCTGTACAAAGCCCAAGCCGAAGGTTTCTCGGCTCGCTGCCAAATTGAGGGAACATTTCATCTATTTTTTGCCATTGTGGAGAGTCAGCTGGGTGCCGAAGATATTTCCCATCAGATATTCTCTCATCAGAGTGCCATCTCAACTTCTTCGATTTTGTTGCAGTCGCAAACAAACGTTTAAAACGTGGTATTATTGGAAGATACCACATAACCTTTAAAGGTTGCCTTTTACTTGTCACATCGCCACAACCACCATCTTTTTTCACTTTGTATCGTGCAGTTTTACACTTAGGACACTCACTAAGACCTCCATACTCATTTCTGTATAGTACGCAGTCATTAGGGCAAGCATGTATCTTTTTATACTTCATACCCATCGTAGACAGGATTTTCTTGGCCTCATACATACGATTTGGAAGTACATTATCCTCTGGAAACATATCACACAATAGTTCAAGCAGTAATGTAAAACTACTATCGGTCCACCCACAAGTTGCCTTTAAGTTAACCAAATGTAATGTTCCCGTCAGCCGCGTGTACTTACTCCCATGGTACAATGGTGTCTCTGCATCACTCCACAGGCTGTCATACTCCTGCGACTGCGTAAAGGATTCTGCCTCAACATCTTGAATCATTTTCTCCATTCTATCTTCGTCTATGATATCCACATCTTCCTTCTTGTACGACGGACAACCCGTTACTTCCTCACCATGCCATATCCACCTTGTGTATTGCAGATTTATTCCATCGCAAAGTAGATGATCCTTTATGACATCAACATCCTGTCAACAATTGACACAAGGACAAAAATACTTCCCATTTTTTGCAGGAGCATTCTTTTTAGCGAATTTAATAAATTCTTCCACCCCTTTCTCATATTCTTCACTAGTTCTAAAAGCATTCATCCAACTATAATCCATTTTGTTACCACCTAAGGCATTCCCAATAACATTCACACGTTTAGTACAATTGTCAACGACATATGATGGGATTGCCTAATTAAGTTATCAACCCAATTTAGGATTTTAAAATATAGGCTTAATAACTTTATTGCCCCCTCCTAGTCTCCTCTCTCCTCTTAAAAGGGTTTCAGTGCTATGTAACTTATTTTTTTAATAAGTATATGTATATAAACATTAATGTATAATAAAATAAATATAATAAGATTAAATTAAAGAATTTTTTTGAGGTTATGGTTTTCTTTTTAGTTTTAGCTTGAATTATTCTTCATAATTCCTTTGGAATACAAGAATTTCTTTAATTTAAACAAATCATATTTTATTTTATTATATATACTAATTAATGGTAATATATACACAAAACTAAGTTATGAATAACTTAATTAGGGATTTGTTGAGTTTAACAACCAAATTTAGAATTTTCCTATTTGAGGCAACTTTATGTGGAATTTTCCCTTGATTAAAATTAAAATAACCCCTACTCATTTAAGTAAATTTATATTTAAAAAATAAAATAAACCATTACAGTGGAGTTCCCGAATACAATTTAAGCAATATAAGCACACCAACACACCAGGCCAATCTCAACCATCTCAATATAAGCAATATATAAGCACAATTAACGTAATATTTCCTATTGCCTAGTCTTTTCACATTGCAAGTTTTACTTTAATTTATTCAAGTAAATGTATATTTCAAAAACATAATATACCATTCTGTACAAAAAAAAAAGCAAGAAGAACCACGGGTAGAGAAGAACTAACCTGATCAAGGGGCGCCCACTGTGCTATGTGTGTTGGAGAGGTAGAGAAGATCGACGTTGGAGCTCAGAGATGTATGCACGGTGGGGAGGCACACCGGAGGGTGGAGAAAGCAAAAGAACCACGGTTTGGGGACGACAATGGAAGGAAGGAGGTGGAGGAGAGCAAAAACCTGTGGAGGAGGTCAAGTTGCAGAAGGGTGGCCTCTGGTGCGTGCGTCCTTCAATGGATTTCAGGTGTAGGAGGGAGGAGTTGAAGAAAGAAAGAGTAGTTGAAGAAGGGAGGAGTTGAAGAAAGAAAGAAAAGAGGCCGACGGTGGGGGGAGGAGGAAGAAGAGTAAAGTTTTTTTGGGTCAAACAAGGAGGGAGGACGCATGTGAGGAGGGGGATGGATTGAGAAGACGCATGTCAGACAAGTGTCTGACATGCGCCTTTAGGCGTCCCAAATGGCATTTGGGACGTCTAATCCCAGCTCCTGGCGCTAAAAAAAATTTAAAAAATTTATATTTCGCGCCTGGAAGCACTTTAGACGTCCCAAATTCAAATTTGGGACGCTTAAAGGTTCCCCTGCATACATATAATTACGAAAATGCCACCGCCTCCCTTTTTAACCACCCAATTTTAAATTTGGGACGTCCTTGGGGGTGGTTATATCCCAATTCTGTAGTAGTGGGAAGTCCTGGTGAAGCATGATTTTTTCATAAAAAATCAATCGAACACCACTTTTTAAAATTTGTTAAGAAATACTCCTCGTCCTTATATATAACAAGGTCCCTTTTTTAACGGGGGTTTCCCCTTTTTATAAGATCCCATTTTAGTTTGTCTCAAGAATAAATGCACTTTTACCCATTTTACCCTTAATTGATCTCATACCCTACATTCTCTTTCATTATTTTCTCACTATGACTCTCTCTCTCCCTCCCTCCCTCCATCTCTCTCTTATTCATTCATAAATAGGGGTATTTTAGGAAAAAAAAAATTTCTACATATTTGTTACTTTTAACTAATTTTAAGTATTTTTTTGAATCCTGCGATTTAGTTGAAAGGACTTTATATATAGAGATGGAAGGAGTATATCCCAACCAGCATTATTCAGAGAAATGGGCACTTCTGTAGAAGATGAGATACATAGCCTTTCTGATTGATGAGGAATCTTCATAAATGCCAAAGATGGAAAAGAAAGAATATGGCATATTTCCTTCATTATAGAATGAAGAGCGTGAAACTTAACATGATATAGACCTATATTTCTTTTACTCCAAATTACATTAAGAAGGAAAATGATTCCACAAACCAAGTGGTCCAGTCCATCATGGTGAAGTAGGGGTAAAGTGTCTTTTGTCCATGATTTAAGGCACTGAAAGTCCATAAGAGGAACTTTAACAAGAAAACAACCAAACCATAATGATCTGGAGAGGGGGCAACAGAGAAAAGGTGTTCTAAGGTTTCCTCGACATCAACTAAATAAGCAACACCCAAAAGTATTAAGATGTTGTTGTTTCAGGATATCACAAGAAGGAAGCACATTATTCAAGAACTTCTAGAAGAAGAGGAGAAACTTAGTAGCTAGGAAGGGGAATGTTCCAAAGCATTTTTCAAAAGATTTCCTCATTGGCAGTCTAAGTATTTGTTGCCTAAGAGAGTAGAGTGAAAAATCCCTTTTGTTATATATTTTCATTTTATTTGAGGATTTTATCATATTAATTGAGTTTAAAATGCTTTAATTGTGCTTAATTGAGATTAAGAGTAAATATATTAAATTATGACTTAAAAGAGGCAAAATTGTCAAAATAATTGTAATTAGTCTTAATCATTGATTTTTTGAAAGCATTTGATGTTGGTTAAATTGTTTTCAATTGAAAATACTTGAAAATTTGGATTAAATCTGAAAATGGCAATTTGGAGTTTGAATTTTAGAAATAACAGTTTGATAGCACGAAATTTTGAAAATGCCAAATTAGTCTAGCCAAAACTCAGCGTTTTGGCAGCCCTTAGGTTAGGTTAGCTCTTTCATCGGTTTCTCAGATTTAATTGCGGACAGCATCGACAGATTCAGAACAGAGGACAGCCGCAACACACTACCTTCAAAACCTTCGCATCTTCATCTTCAACCTTAGCCTTCATCTTCCTCTCTCGCCGGTGGCGTCTTCACCACAACAAGCCGCCGGCGAGCTTCTGTCTTCACCACCAACAGAGAGACAGCTGCCACAAGTGAAGAACAGGGAGCTGAGTGGCACGAGCTGAGAGACAGAAAGGGAAAAGCAGCCGTGAGTGGTGAGCTAGGGGTGAGGGCCTAAAGCTGAGAGAGATAAGGGAGGCTAAGAGCTGAGAGTGTGGAGGCGAGCTGCAGGCAGGGCAGTGAGCTGAGAGCGAGGAGCTCATCCTCTTCACCACTCCTTCATCGCACCACGGCACCACCACTGTTTACCTCCATCCTGCCACCACTTTCACCGTCAGTCTGCATTTTCAGTGCCGTCGGAATTCACAGGGCCACCGTCACTTCTTCTCTGGCTTTCTACTGTGGCTTCCTATGATAGTCTGGGTTTAATTTCAATAGTGGCTATCTCTGTTCTGTTTTGTTTCGTTTCAAAATCCAACCCCAATTCCTTACTTGAATTAGGGCTAATTGGTCATTTTAATATGTGATTTTATGGCTGGATATTTGAATTAGAATGTGGTTTTGTTTCTTAAATCTATGGCTTTGAGTGGTTGATTTCCTTAATTACTGGAGATGATTTGACAATGGTTTGAGCTCACATGTCCTTCAAAGGGAAGTTTACGTATAGCTTATTATATTTATGATTTCTTAGGTTTAGAAATTCATTTATATATTGAGACTATGATTTTAGTTATGTTTTATTCTATATATTGAATTCTTGTGATTTAGAATTTGTAATGAGGATTTATACTCATCAATATATATGGTTATATATATGTTTATCTATGATTCTATTGCTTTCTATCTATTTAATATGGTATTGTTGGATAGTTTGATTGGATTGGAATTGTAGTTGAACCTAAATGCATTACTTATTCCATATAACTCTCTAAGGGTTTTTAGTAATGCTTAAATGAATGAGTTTTATGAGTTTAAGCATTAGACTCAATGGTAATTGAGGTTTGGTATTGTAGGAAACTTAGATAAACTCATTACACTAAAAGGGCTTAATAGCATTTTAAGGGTAAGGGTTCATCTCTTGTGATGCTGACTCATTGGTTAATGAGGTTTGGAATACTAGAAACTTAGTGTATTAACCCTCCAAATATTTTAATTGAGCAAGGATAGTCATTGAAAACCATTTCCAAGAGCATTTTCATCACTTGCAATTCTAACCTATTTCCATTCTTCCTTATTTGAAAATAACAAAAATATATATTTTAATTGCATTCAATTCATAGTTTTGAAAATCAATTATATTTTATTCTTGTCAATTTTGCTTTGTAATTAGTTAGTTTATTAAAAATTAGTTTCATAATCGGCTCCTCAAAGTGAAACGACTTGAGTTGTGTATTATATTGCATTAATTCGGTTTTATTCTTGATAACCCTGAGGCGACTAAAGGGTGTTATTTCAAGTGGTGCTGTTGGTGGGGAGCCAAGAAATTGGTTTCCTAGTAACTAAGTATCAAATATTTTTTTTGACTGGGGTGAGCCTTTAGGATTTTTACACTATAGTGTTTTCATACTTAATTATAGTTTAGGTTGCATTTTTGTTAGTTTTTCATTTTGCATGTTTTCTTTAGCATACCATTTTGCTTTCATTCTTAAAGGAAACTTTTAGTTAAATAAACAAAACAAAAATAAACCGCAAACAAAGATCTTTGTTTCCATTTGTTTAGGATTTAGCTTAATTTGATGTTAGGTTTAACTTGATTTTATTGTGTTTTTATTTTTCTAGTCTTTGGAACTTTATTGTGGATTACTTGATAGATGCTTGATGATAAAAGTTGAGAAACTTTAAGGATGTTGCATCTGAAACTCGTGGAAACTTGAGTCTTGTTGACTTTGCTAGCTAGAACTTGAATTTGCTGGACTATATTCTTTTGGTGCTGATCTTGCTTGGGGCAGTTTCCTTTGAGCTGATGTGTGCATGAGCCTACTGCAGTTTCTTGTGTGAATTTGTGAAAATTGGAAAGAGTCCATAGATTGAGGGCATAACACTTTCATGGAGGAGACATCTTCTCAAAGACTTCACACATTGGAACAAAAATGGGATCTTATCCAGTCTCAAGTGGAAAATATCAAGAGGATTTTGGATTCCCAAATACATTATGCTAGAGTACACCCTTCTATACCTTAAGCATATGAGTGTTTATATAGGTCTAATAATGAGAGGCATTGTCTTAGAAATTTCCAAAACCATCATATACACAATCCTTTCCCTATTACCTATAACACCAATTCCATTGATTACCTCCCCTATGAACCTTCATTTGCCTCTCGACTATACAAACATGAACCATACTACCAACCTCCATTTCAAACATATCATCAACCCTCTCACCTCCCATACTATCCTTCATTCCAATTGAGTCACCCACCATTTCATGAACCTTCTTCTTCACCCTACTTTGAACTTCCTCCTCATATTCATAACACACAACTTAGTGGATTGGATAGCTTCTTTTCATCCTACAACATGGAATCCCTAACATGTGCCTTGACAAGGAAGTGTGAAACACTCCAAGAGCAATACCTTCAGTTACTTTTGCATCAAGGAACAATTAGAAGCTCTAAGGAGATAGAACATCAATTAGAAGACATTGATGAGTTTTTCAAGACATGCTATGCTCATATGCTATGGGTAAAGATGAGAGGTGTAGATGGAACCCCTTGGCCTCATGACCTACAAGAAAAGGAACAAGGAGTCCAAGCTCAAGAGCTAAATGCCAATTCTCAAGTGGAAGATTTCAAACTTCAAGTGCACACAAGATATAGAGATGATACAAGTGCATTCTCAACTACTAAAGGAGCTACATTCAAATAATGGTAACATTCCTCCTATTCTTGAAAATGTTGACCCTCCTCTTGCTACTATTCTTGATAATGTGAGTGATGATGAGGTGGATGATGAAATTGTAGTTGAATCCCCTCAAATGCTTGATGTTGATACTGCTCACTATGATGTGTTCTATAGTAGTTGTGTAGTTGATGATGTCCCTTGTTCTATCTTTGTTGATGATGCATATTCTTCTCTTTCAAGTGTTGGTAAGCATGATTTGGAATTTTATGATGCTATTGAACTTGATGAAAACTCATTTTTCCCTCTTGCATACATTCTTCTTGTGTTTGTTCATGTGAAAGGAAAATGACATGTGTTAATTGTTTGAAAATTGATAATTGGCTTTCTTCTTCATATGACCTTGATTCTACATCTAGTTCAATTGATAACATCCAAATGCATACTACACTTGATAAAAGCCTTGATAATTGCTCAACTTTTGATCCCTTTGAATTACATGTTTTAGGTAGTTTAATAAGGAAATCTTCAATTATTTTGAATGATAAAATTGTAAATGATAATGAATCTTTCCATTTAGTTCTTTCTTGCGATTTGCCACCTGATATAGCAAATGAAAATACATGTTTTGAATTTTTAGGTGGTTATAGTTTGATCAATTCTCTTTCTTCTTCCACTCTTTTACCTTCCAACTCTTGTGATTGCAAAAGTGTTGTAATGCACCGCAACACTAAATTGGATTCTACATTTTCCCTATTGCAAACATAAGAGGATTTTCAAAATTTGACCGCTTGTTCAATTCCTACTGAAGGGAGCCAAATTGACTTTCTTGGTTGTGAAGTTTACTTAGAGAATCATGTTTGTACCATGCCTATGTTTTATTTTAGATCTCTATATATTTATTTTTGGACTAGATACTGTTGCTGGTTTGGCGTTTCCTTTGCAGGAACTTTCACTACCAAGAAGGCGCAAATTAGGAGAAATGGTTATAAAACGGAAATTCATGTTTCTCATCCGAGATGAGAACTCCTATACAAGTCTACGGAGATTTAAGCATTAGGTTGTCTCTTTCCTCACTTGCTTTCTTATAATATTTGTATGTATCTTGAGCTTAATTGTTATGTGAAGAGAATAAGCGTGGGGGAGACAAAACCATTAATAAAAGGTAGATCTTTTTGTTTTTCTTTTTCCTAGGAAATTAATAAATGCTCCATGATTATATGCTATTCTCACTTTGCACTTAATCTTTACTACATTTTGAACTTCATCGTTAAACTCACTTCATTTGTTTATTTCTTCTCCTCCTCATGGTGATTTGATGACATTTTGTACTTCAATGTTGAATTGAACCTCGCAATTTACCACTTCACCAAAGAAAGAAGTCAAGTTAGTTTTCCATTTGTTATTTACATTGAGGACAACGAGTAGGTCCTACCCGTGTGTTGCACGGTGAGACTATAATATAACAATCATTTATAAACATCTATTTATTTGATAACAATATCTGTCCTTTTCATCACGTCAATTAGTTACATTCTACATGGAATAAAAACAATGTATTTCACACTGTTTTTGTACACATCACAAAACCTTACATTCATGAATGTAAATGCTCTTTATTTCAGTTGTCACCTTACGAGTCTGTTTGGCAAGAGGGAAATGGAGGGGAAGGGAGGAAAAAGAAAATTTTTATGAGTTGGATTTTAAAAAATTGGAGAAGTTGGGTTATAAAATTTTAATCAAGATAATATGTAAAATAAAAGAGTAAGAAAAACTAACTAAAAACTTCCAACCCCACTTTTCCAACTTTTTAAAATCCAAGTCATGAAAACTTTCCCTCCTCTCCCTTTCCTTCCAAATCCCTCACACCAAACGGCCCCTACATGATCATAATTAAGCATCTAGATTTCTAAAAACTTCCTTACACAATATTCCCCATAGGAGTTGTTACTTCTGAATCAACTTGTCCGACAAAAACCTTCGTTGACTACCCAAAACAACTTCTCTAAAAATATAGTAATTCCTACAAAAATAATTTTAAAAAGAAAGCCCTTATTGTTTGTGCATGTGATGCCTTCACTAAAAAGTATGTAATAATATTATTAATTACAACAATTCATATTAACATTTACTCCCTCCAATGAATTAACTTTATTGTATATTATCAAATTACTCATTTCCAACATTCATTCAATTACTATCACAAGTAAGTAACTGAACATATGAAACGATGTGGCTAAAAAAATCTTAGAGATTTGATCGAATAGGTGAGAGAGAACTAAATATATGAAAGGATTCAGCTAGCTTCCCATAAATAATATTTTCATTACAACAGTATTAAAACAATTCATTAGCTCTTATCATTCATAAGCATTTAAGAAGAACTACAACTTCATATCGTATTGATAAATAATCATTAAAAAACTAAAATTAGATCACTAAATCTTCATTCATGCTCAGTGATCTTTAGACACTGACCCTCTACAGATCTAGGTTGAAAGCATACGTGTCAAAAGTAAAAATTCGAAGGCATATGGTAATGTATGTGAAAGGTCATTTCACTAAATGCCAAAACATTTACAAACTCATTACCCTCATGTTCTTACTTCTGCGCATCACACCTGTTTAGCAAATAGCCTAGAGACTTTCACAACCCTAGAGAGAAGACCCGTAGCCACTTTGGCTTGTACAAAAGACTTTCACATGGTAATGCATCATTTGCTTGCTTGCAAATCCAAATTCAAAAACACGGGGTGCTCTCAAAACAGGAAAGAAATGACTAAATAGCCTTAAGAATCACAACACATCCACGAATTATTTATAAAGCAGAGGCATTGTAAAAATTATAACAATCGTCTGAACTGTTCATTGGTCAAGAATAAATAACTACTAATGTAAAAAAATGATAGACTGAACTGTTCATACCTATTACTGCATGGAGCTATTGAAGCACCTACTTCCATAGCCATAATCTGACAAGGTACACCAAAATGGTAGATATTAGCTACTGCACCACCTTAGACTGAGAATGCAATGTTTCTATGACCTTTTTGTAAGCATTGTTTGTTTCTCATTCTAACCCAAGACCTACCATGTTTTGTATTCTATAAGTTCAGGTCTGCTACCATTACTATGCATGATCACAACAATTTTTCAATTTATTCTCCAAGTTCAGGTTTGCAACCATTTCTAGCACCATATATTGTTATATAAATATGGTGACAAAATTTTTCTAAGAGAAGAAAATAATCCATCAAGATACGTATTCTTAAAACAACATGCAAGAAAAGAAAGACATGAATGTAAAATCTGAAAATTGTCCAATGCACAAATCTAATAATAAGACAAAACTCCCGAGAATGCATTTTCTTATGAAACATCTCAAGCAACTTTCTCTCTCACACACAGCTAATGCTAAATGCTTGTCCGCTTTTTTGACCAACTTAGCCCATTACCTTCTCTCTCTCAGAAGCTTCAATGCTACATCTCACACCACCCCATAGCTTTACAACCTCCAATGCCTTCTGTGCTACCAACATTTTAGCTTTGTGAGCAATCAATGTATGGCTCTCTGAAGACATCCTATTAAAAGACAAAGAAAGCCATCATCATAAGTCAGATGTTAAAGCTCTCTAACCTTTACATATCCATACCCCTAAATGACAAAACATGTTCAAAAATATCCAGGCACATCCATTGAAGGGTTGCAAAATTAGCTGAGAAGGAAATGGTGATAGATTTTTTTTTTAAAATGGTTTAAAATGAATGGGCCCCAAAAGGTAGAGGCAAGGGGCCATTGGATATCTTTCTGGAGAAAAGTGTATTGTTGCTAAATTCCATACACATTTCCGGATTATTCATAGCAAGGCATTAAATCAAAGGAATAATAAATCTTCAAGAAAAAATCTCTCTTTGGATAAAGAACTAAGCAATAAATAATACCAGGTTCTTCCGCAGCAATATTGGGATGACTGAATATTTGTGCAGCTGCTTATCTTTTGTTTGTGGGAATGGGATCCTCAATAGGAGTGTAAGTAGTACACTTGACGTAATGCCAATTTCAATTGCAAAGGTTAAAATGAGAGCTACACCATGAAAACAGTTTCTAACGGTGACAAATAAATTGATAAAGTAAAATTCAAAAGAAATATAGAAACAAAACCCACCAAGATATTGTTACCCCTTCTGATAATGGATCCCTTTCACTGCTTGTGGCCTATGAAATTAATCCATGAATGACAACCACAGAAAATGGGAAACTTTCTATCAGTTTTGTTGGTAATTGATGGGAGGAATGTCTTGAGTTTATTTAATTTAAGGTTAAGGGCTAGACTGTGGGAAAAGAAGCACCTTTGGGTTGTTTGTGCATTTTGTGCCATTTCCAATTTTAACAAAATTTGTAACATAAAATAATTTTATGTTGAATAATGTCTGCCTTTTTCCTAATTTCCCTTGTTTTACCTTTCACATAAAGATAGAACTAAGAGATTTGAAGATAGCAAAGTCAAGTAAAACAACCAACTAACTCCATCACCTCACAGTTGATAGAACTTGTAGTAGCTTTCAGATTACAGTCAAAGTTTTTTTTCCTTACCAACTATTGTCAGATTAGGTCACCTAACCTGCAATAGTTGCAAACACAAAATACATTACTTTATCCATTTTTATATTTTCATGTGAATGAGCACATTTTTCAAGTCATGTTTCAAGCATTACTACAAAATGTATATGTATATGTTTTGCTCGTGTCATTAAGTGGATATAATACTGTAGCATCATGAGTTGCCTTTTGGACTAATCAGAATTAGTCCTTGAAAAAACATGTACAAAAATTGCTAGTAAGCAGCATATTAAAATTTATGCCTTTCACTATGTAACTTACAATATTTTTTTGGGAAATTAGCAGTCATGCTATGATCAACAGTTTTAAAGCGTTTTGCAGAAGCATAAAGTAGGTGAGACTTTTTGCATGTAGTTATGATGAGAAAGTTTAAAAATCATGTGTTTTCCTAGTTACAGTTTGTATTTGGCAACAAAATAGTTCATTGTTATCATTTGCTATTTACCATTTCTGTAACAAAAGTAAATGGTCGTAAATTTTTTTCACCCTCTATGGAGTCTTGAAACAGTAGATGAAGCATGAAACAGCACAAAAGATTATCTCAGGATCATACCAGGAAGGAAGAAAGCATTTAATCACTCCTGTGATCATGTTAATTTGCATTCACCAACATCATAATTAGTGAATTGCAAATAAGTTTCAAAATATTAAACCTAGGTGGCATTAAACATCAACAGTATTAGTGAACACTTCAATAAAGGAGTTCTGCCCTTGTCAAACAATTAGACACTACCATTAAACACATAGAGTTCAGCAGCATCTCTGTGCTTACCATAAGACTCCATGTTTGATTGATTCCTCTGTGGTTGCAGTTGAAGCAATGATAAATAGCTGTAAAATAATGTCTGCTTAGCATGCTGAATAGTTGTCAAGATAAAAACCATTCAAATTCAAAATGAAAACAAAATTATTAAATAGACAGCATTAGGCATTTTAAAAATTGTAACAGTGGTCTGTACTGTTTATTGGTAAAAAATAAATGACTACTGATGTGCAAAAGATGTAACGGTATTGTTCATACCTACTACAGCATGGAGCATATGCACCACCTACATCCATAGCCTTAATGCTGAGAAGGTACACCAAAATGATAGATATTATAACTTGTGCTACATTGGACACAAATCAAGGAAAAAATCCTGATCAGTAGACATAGAATGACAAGCATTAAAGATATGCTCGGTTAAACCATTATCGAATTGCCTACTCCACTGAACTTTTAGTAAAAATAACTGCCCTTTATTCAATGTACTTTATCCTTGCTAATTGGCATTGATGATGTTAATATGAACATTTTTTTAGATGTCACAGTCATGATAAACATAAGGTTTTGAAAAGCTCATATAACCATACAATGTTACATAATAAGTGATGTTAAAGACCATCTCCCCATCAATTAGAAGCGCAGGTAAAAAACATTAGTTAGTAGTTAACCACCTCCAGAATAGACAAAAAAACATGGTTCAAACTTGGAACTTGGAATATAAATACTTCATTAAAATAAGGTCATGCAAGACCATGTATGTACTAAGGAAAAATAGGTATTAAATTTAATCCAACTCAAAACCATCCCAAACTGCCTCCCAAACTGCTAGTTCATTAAGTTCCCTTTCTGAGTTAACATAGCCACATAGGAATTAAAATCACAAATTTCTTGATATCAAACCAAAGAGAACTTTTAAAATACCTTCACCATTGTCACACGAACTGTAGCAAGCAGGCCAATATCTGAAGCACCTAATCTTTCACCAAAATTCAAGACTATGGCATCTTTCTAAATATCAACACCCTGCCAAATAAATAATCTAAATAATCAAAAAGAGATGAAAGTAACCTTTTCTCTTTTCAGTTCATATCCATCTTTGAAAACTATGAGTGGTCCTAAATCTTTCAGAGTTATATAAAATCAAATATTCAGATAGGGAAACAATATTAGAGGGGGAAATGACTTTGGATTAAAGTCACTTTTCACTTTACTATTTATATTCATCTTTTTAAATCCTCTGGAGTAATTGAATGATTGAACGGTAGCATATGCCATCATTCTTAATTTTTTATACCTGTAGAGAACGGAAATTTTGATTTGGAAATCAGGATAGAGATTCTTTTTTTAATAGACAATACATAAAAGATAAGCAAAAGTAAGCAAGTGAATAAGATATGTATAGAAGTGTAAGAGGAAGATCTCACCCATAAAAAAATTACAAATTTGCTGATGTGCATTTTAATGATTGATTCAGAAACTTGTTAAAAGTCAAAAAATTTGACCCCCATCTTCATAGCTTCTTTGAAAGAAGGAGCGCCAACAGGGAGAATCATAAATTCCTACAAAGGAGATCATGATGAGAAAGTATTTGAACTGGAAAGAATCCTTATCCATTTGAAGCAATCTCATGCCTACATTGCCAATTTGTTGCCAGTATGTGAGCCTCCATTGATGACATTAAATGAAGGTACGGGAAGAACCAAGGTTCTGTTTCTGGCCAAATTGGCAATGTGCTGAAATGTCATAAATTGAAACCATACCATCATAATGCAAACAAAGTAATCACATTGGCACTAAGACCTATAATTATTTACTCACGTACATGGTAGAGAGTAATCTTCTTCACCGAAGCACCTGCTTTACAAACAGCGAGTGACACTGCCAAAATAGTATTGGCTCCAAGCTGAAACGGGCAAAAATAAATGAAAACCGAAAAATAACCAATAGGTTAGTAAAACTATGAAATAAGGTTTCACAATCTCAAGAAACAAAATAAAACATAGTAACACCTTCTGCTTGCACCATCCCTACTCATTCACCATTCCATAAAGTTGTTGTACCATGTAATTGTCAATTTCAATCTGCTTGGTCGGGTCTTACAAATACAGAAAACAATAACAGTTAATCATTTAATGCCTAATGAGATTCGATCAATAAGCAATAACACCAAGTGTCACATACTACTTTGCCAACCAAAGCAGGTACTATAATTACGTTCACATTCTCCACAGCCTGAACTAAGGCAATTTTCAGAATTCATGATCAGACCCAGTTCATCCATGAAATCTCCACCCCCTTCCCCCAACCACACACACAATGAAATGTAACAGCAAATTTTGAAAGGAAAAAAAAGGAAAGGGGAGGCAGAAAGGGATTATCTAAATGCATGTCACGTAGATATTAACTGACTTTAAAAGCCATGGTGCAAGATTCTTGTCGTAAAAAATACAAAAAATCAAGTACCTTTAAAAAACATTCACTACGAAAACCAAGCAACCGAGTAATATTAATGAATACGAAATCAACTACGTAGCAAAGGAAAGATGACTATAAGAAGTAGAAAACAAAACATACAAACGCAGATCCAGGTTTGTGATTTTTTTTCCTCTTCTTCTGTTGATTCTTTTTCCACGAAACAGCAACTGCTCACCTGTTGAAGCACCACTAGGCACAGCAGCTCTGGCGAAGGTTCCATCAGAAAGAGTGACATCAACCTGACAAGAAAAGCCACATTAAGATGTTACAACAAAGATTGATAAATGATGACATAATAACCGAATCCGAATGCAAGACCGAAGCAACGTAAAAAAGAAAGAAAGAAAGACCAGCCATGAAAGTTCGCATTTCTATTAAGTTACTCTCAACACTAGATCAACCGAACAGATAAATCATTCAAGGCTACGAACAAAGAAGGATCATCAACACTTTTTTGAAGAAATTATTCCGCGCGATTTCTCAGCGCCCAAACAGAAACAAAACATGGCATTTTTCGGTGAAACACACCTTGAGGGTGGGATTACCACGGCTGTCGAATATTTGGCGAGCCTTCACAATCTTGATCGTTGTCATTGTTAGATCTCTCCCAGAAATCACAAGCTCTCACAGTATTCCGGAGATAATGCCAGAAATGCAGCAAGCAAAACCAATGACTATCAAAATTAGCTTCATTTCCGTGTTTCCTACTGTATTCTATGGCTTCTTCTTTTCTAGAGAACTTTGCATTTTTCGATTTATTCCCACAGAATAATGAAGATGGAAGCTCCAAACACATAGGAGAAAACCAGTGTTATTTGAACCGCAAGTAATGTTGATAGAAAAAAGAAAAGATGAAGAAAAAAAGTAAGGAGAGAAAAAAAATAAACCGATGGTACAGGAGGCTTGAGAGCTTGTCCGATAATAAAAACCGAAGTGTTGACGAAGAAGAGGGTTCAAAGCAGAAACGCGCCTTGGCCTGTGATGGTGATAGAGTGAGAGCCTTCTGAAGCTACCCTTCAGAAGCAGAACCTCGATCTCCTCTTGAGGTTGCCGTTTTCTACTAAGTAGGGAAAGGGAAATCATACCTTATAGGAGTTGGTCCAAGCATTCCAGCTCCTCCGGCATTCCTTCTTATTCTTCGCTCTTCTCCCGATCAGTGTTAGTCGCAGAAGGGGAGAAAATATGTACCGGCTGCGGCAAGGAATGGGATGAAGCTTCTGGAGAGAGAAAGGAAAAAGAAATATCGAAGGCTAATGAGGGAAATCTCGCGTAACTTGTGCTTCTGGGAGAGATCTAACAATGAAACCTAATTCCTATGATGAGCAAAAGATGAGATTTCAGAGCACAAAACGTGAGACTTCAGAGCACTAAGCCCAACACGAAGCCGGAACTATTCATCGGCTTTGTGGCTTATAAACAGTACTATTCTGTCTCTAAGAAAGGGAAGGGAAATTTATTATATATTGATGTAAAGATTAAGTGTGGGGGAGGGATTGCTCTAGTCATAATGTGTAGCTGCAATATTTTGATTCATGAAACTTGGGAAAAATTGAAAAAATTTTGAACTTCAAAATTGGTTTTGTGAAATGCTTAATGAACCCTTATTTACACTTTTCTAATGTAACTCCTTGGCATATTTTTATGAACATTAAATGCATGATGATTGTGAAAGTCAAGCATTTCTAAGTATGATTGTATTAAGCTTGAGTAATCCTTTTGCTTGATTCAATTGAGTAATTGGAGTGTCTTTAATGCAATTTTATTAATTTGGATGCCTAACTTGATTTTAGAAAGTGGATATGGTAGAGAAAAGCCTTGTTGGAAGATTCTTGAGCCTTGATTCCATTTTCTCATCATGTGTGTGTATTCACCTATTCTCTAGTTAATCTCTAGAACTTGTCTAGGTTCTTTTTCATAGCTACATTAATGCATTTGATTTGTAGTATGATAGAGAAATTCATTTCATCACCTTCTATCCCAAACACAAACCATTCATCATTTACCTTTGTTTACCGTACCCCATTGAGTCCTTCACTTTCGTTTCTATTTCATTATACAAATGCTATGTCTGTATCATTTATCAAGTTTTTACTAGCACTATGATATAAAAAAAAGGTACTATTATATATGTGAAAAGAAAAGTGCCATGTGATTAGTTTAAAAAAAGGGAGAGAAAATAGAAAAAAGAAGAAGAAAAAGAGAAGAAGAAAAAAATCAAAGACAAAGAAACAAATAATAAAATATGTGAATTAATTTTAGTTGTGTAGTGCTAAATGATCTATCGATGTATTTGGTACAAGCATAGTATTTTGTTACATTTTCCATTCAATTTAGCCTTTTCAACATTACAACCTTAAGAAGATCCCTTGACAATGGATTCATGGTAAAACTAGTGATAGAGATAATAGAACATTTACAAGTCTATGGTAGATGCTAAAATAGGTGAATTGAGTGAAATTCCCTATAATTTGAGAGATGAGAGAAACTTATACCCTTTGGAGTTCTATCATGTCTATCTCTCATGGTCTCGTTATGTGTTCAAGTTGATTTCTTTGCATTAAAATTTCCATGAGTTTTAATTGATTAGGAATTGTGGTTATTCAATCTTTATGTAATTGTATTCTTGAATTACTTGATGATTACAACATTGAGCATATTTTTTGAAACATTAGTTTTATTTTGCCCAGGAGTGCAAAAGGCTAAGTGTGGGGGAATTGACAAATCCCTTTTGTTATATATTTTTACACTTTATTTGGGGATTTTGTTATATTAATTGAGTCTGAAATGCTTTAATTGTGCTTAGTTGAGATTAAGAGTAAATATATTACATTATGACTTAAAAGGGGAAAAATTGTCAAATTAATTATAATTACTCTTAACCATTGATTTCTTGAGAACAGTTGATGTTGGTTAAATTGTTTTCAATTGAAAATATTTGAAAATTTGGATTAAATCTGAAAATGGCAATTTGGAGTTTGAATTTTAGAAATAACAGTTTGATATCACGAGATTTTGAAAATGCCAAATTAGTCTAGCAAAAACTCAGCGTTTTGGCAGCCCTTAGGTTAGCTCTTTCATCGGTTTCTCAGATTTAATTGCAAACAGCATCGACAGATTCAGAACAAAGGACAGCCGCAAGACACTACCTTCAAAACCTTCGCATCTTCATCTTCAACCTTAGCCTTCATCTTCCTCTCTCGCCGGTGGCGTCTTCACCACCACAAGCCGCCGGCGAGCTTCTGTCTTCACCACCAACAGAGAGACAGCTGCCACAAGTGAAGAACAGGGAGCTGAGTGGCACGAGCTGAGAGACAGAAAGGGAAAAGAAGCCGTGAGTGGTGAGCTAGGGGTGAGGGCCTAAAGCTGAGAGAGATCAGGGAGGCTAAGAGCTGAGAGTGTGGAGGCGAGTTGCGGGCAGGGCAGTGAGCTGAGAGCGAGGAGCTCATCCTCTTCACCACTCCTTCATCGCACCACGGCACCACCACTGTTTACCTCCATCCTGCCACCACTTTCACCGTCAGTCTGCATTTTCAGTGCCGTCGGAATTCACAGGGCCACCGTCACTTCTTCTCTGGCTTTCTACTGTGGCTTCCTCTGATAGTCTGGGTTTAATTTCAATAGTGGCTATCTCTGTTCTGTTCTGGTTCAAAATCCAACCCCAATTCCTTCCTTGAATTAGGGCTAACTGGTCATTTTAATATGTGATTTTATGGCTGGATATTTGAATTAGAATGTGGTCTTGTTTCTTAAATCTATGGCTTTGAGTGGTTGGTTTCCTTAATTACTTACTGGAGATGATTGACGATGGTTTGAGCTCACATGTACTTTAAAGGTAAGTTTACTTATAGCTCATTATATTTATGATTTTTTAGGTTTAGGAATTCACTTATATATTGAGATTATGACTTGAGTTATGTTTTATTCTATGTATTGAGTTCTTGTGATTTGAAATTTGTAATGAGGATTTATATTTATCAATATATATGGTTATATCTATGTTTATCTATGATTCTATTGCTTTCTATCTACTCCCTCCGGTCCTAATTATAAGATAAAGTTGACTTTTTTGGAAAAATTAAGGAAGCCAATTAAATCACTTTAGAATATTTTTATTTTTATTTTTTTCTTCAAACTAATTAATTTGACTAATAAACTGATATATAATCTAAAGATACTAAAAATATAAATACTCTAAAGTGATTTAATTGGCTTCTTTAATTTCTCCAAAAAAGTCAACTTTGTCTTATAATTAGGATCAGAGGGAGTATTTAACATGGTATTGTTGGATAGTTTGATTGGACTTGAATTGTAGTTAAACCTAAACACATTACTTATTCCATATAAGTCTCTCAGGGTTTTTAATAAAGCTTAAATGAATAGGTTCATGAGTTTAAGCATTAGACTCAATGGTAAGGGTAAGGGTTCGTCTCTTAGATAAACTCATTATACTAAGAGGGCTTAATAGCATTTCAATGGTAAGAGTTCCTCTCTTATGATACTAGACTTATTGGTTAATGAGGTTTGGAATACTAGAAACTTAGTGTATTAACTCTTCAAATATTTTAATTGAGTAAGGATAGCCATTGAAAACCATTTCCAAGAACATCTTCATCACTTGCAATTCTAACCTATTTCCATTCTTCCTTATTTGAAAATCCCAAAAATATATTTTTTAATTGCATTCAATTCATAGTTTTGAAAATCAATTATATTTTACCCTTGTCAGTTTTGCTTTGTAATTAGTTAGTTTATTAGAAATTAGTTTCATAATCGGCTCCTCAAAGTGAAACAACCCGAGTTATACACTATTTGTATTAATTTGGTTTTATTTTTTATAACCCCCAAGGTGACTAAAGGATATTATTTCATAGAGTTAATTCATCCTTGACTACATATGAGCCAAATGCATTACCACTCCAGTTCAAGCTATTAGAAGAGTTTAATACAGAGGTGTCTTGGAATAATAAATTCAGCAACATCTTGGTGGTATAAGGTGCAAACCAGAGGCAAGTTCCATGTAGTGGAGTTCCAAGAAGAAGGGACATGCAATAATTATGCAATAATACATCAGCAACAAAATGAATGTTCATCATGGATGCTTGATCAAGCTGCATGGCCACCATAAATGGTGGTTAATTGGGATGGAAGCACCATTACCCACTTTTCATTTTAGCTTCTCAATGATGATATTTTCATTTTCAGCAATACCTTTCTACATCCAAAAAGAATTATAAGGTTTCTTAATGATACAAGGAGAGGTGAGATCAATATACTTAACCTTAAGAGTGGTTACCAGAAGAGAAGATGAGTCAGATGAGATGATTCTCCAAACTTGCTTGGCTAACAAAGCCTGGTTTACAATTTTGGTAGGTCTTTATCCCAGTCTTCCTCTGTCAGCGGACCGGAAAAGGGATTCTTTCTTGATAAGATGAATTTTCTTCTTGTTGCTCGTAGATCCCTAGAATAAGTTTATACAACAAGAGTCAATGCAATTACAAATGTATTGAGGCAGATTGATATAAGAGAGGACATGGATGTTGGTGACATCAAAGACAGACTTAATAAAAGTAGGCTGAGAAGCTTGAGACAAAAGCTTAACTTGCCAAGCATTAGTTCGCTTCTCAATGGAGTTTTCTACTTGCTGGTAAATGACTGATTACTCCTACCTAAATGTTCGCAGTTTAGCTTACCATAAGTATGCGAGTCACAAGTAGTATAAAAGGTTGTCATTCCCATGAAGACTAGGCAAAAGTGGGCTAAATAATTCAATTATGCTCTTAATTAGTTTGGGCAAAATCACTTTGAATATTTCAATTTGTGAAAATAATTTTTGGTTCAAAATAAGGTAAATTGGACAAAGCAAGATAAAAGTTTAATCTAACTTCAATTAAATGGAGTCTAGGATTATTTCTCCTTTTTTGTATTTGATAAAACTAGGTTAATTTTCTCTCAAATAGTATTTCAATGAATATATATGTTACTCTATGGTTCAAAAACACTTGATAAAGCTTTTTCAAGTCAAAATCAAGTTTCTCTTTTCATCAAAATGCACAATCTCTTGCTACAATTAATGAAAATCAATTTTAACCAACAAACTTAATGTGACAATGCAATATTAGTAAATATATATCTATTTTACCAACAAATTATCCATTTATCAAGTAAACTTCAAGTCAAGCATGATTTTAACCAAATTCTACACCTAAATTAGCTCTCGCAAGTCAAACCCAAGTGACCAAGTCAATCTAAATGGTGGTCATTCACTTAGAAACATTAAGTAAAGGATAAAATCAACACATATATATATCATTAGCTACCAAAAGATAGGGATATTCAAGTCTTAATCCATACAAAGGTTCAAAATAATCCTAGAATGAAAAGTCTAGAAACTCATGTTTAGCAAATAGCCACAAATACACTTCATAGCTACAGTCATATCAAAATATAAGCAAAGAAAGGGAAGAAAAATGAGAATGACCAAGAATTGAAGCTTCAAATCTCTTCTAAACTCTCATTCCAAGCTCCAAACCCTTCAAGAGATCAAGCCCTAGCAAAGAAAAGCTCTCAAAACATCCAAGAAGTCCAGAATGCCTCATTTTCAGCTTATCCCTAGGTTTTATACTTGTTTTTCTACTTCAATTTTCAAAACGTACAGCATTAGTTTTGCGCATTCACTGTCGGTTCATTATAGCTAACCCTCAACGAATTGTCAAACATAGATAGTGGTTTTTTAGGTGATTTCACTATGGCTTGGCTAAAGTGAACTCACGGCCAAAGGATAGACAGAGAGGTCATCTTTTGAGGTAGTTTTGTCATGGTTTGGCTAATTCCACGTTGAATGTAGGTTTCTTCGTCCATTGTGTCTTTTTTGACCTTCTTCTTGCATTTTTTCCTTCTCTTCACAGTTTTCCATGATTTTTTAGAGCTTTTACAACTTGTCAACTTCCACCTACAAGGAAGAGGAATTCATGAGCTCTTTAACTTTCACCAATAATCACAACTATATTTATTTAACTAATGATTCAACAAAAGTTTGAGTTTGCTTTTGCCACATCACATTTTCTTCTAAAAACTCCATATATGCACAATTTGAACCCAAAAATAAGCGAAAAGAGAAGAAAATATACTGAAATATTATCGATTTCTATAAGTTAACACTAGATCAATCCAAGTATCCAAGTATTTCCCCAGTTTAGAATTGAATCAAACGCCCAAGAGATTGGAGAGGTGTATGTTTTGTAGAATGAGATACATTGGAAGTGAACACAAGGAAGGATTTTGATTTGTTGCCATCTGGTACAACGAGTGCATGCTTCGCTATTCGAACCGCTCCTTCTTCTCCGTCATGAACACGACGCCGAGAACCAGCCTCTACAACACTGACAATATGACTGATCAAGCAAGCTTCATGAGATTACTGTACAAGGTTATGAATGAGACAGCAGATGTGGCCGCGAAACCCACTTTGGGGAAGAAGTATGCGACTAAAGAAGTGAATATTTCGGAGTCTCAAACTCTGTATTGTTTGGCTCAGTGCACGCCGGATCTTTCGCTGGAAGATTGCAGAATGTGTTTGAGTGATACGATTGGGGGGCCTTGATTGGTGTTGTGAGGGAAGTCACGGAGGAAGAGTTCTTAATCCTAGTTGCAATGTTCGTTATGAATTGTATCCCTTTTATGGCCCAGGCGCCAGAGATCAGCTAGTGGCGCCGACACCTGCACCGGCGGCTGCGTTCTCTCCTCCTGCAAATTCTTCAGATCCCCAAGGTAATGTGTTTAACTTTACATGCGCTTTATTATTCTTTTGTTGACATATTATATATGTGGGCATGTGGGTCGGTAGGCGGCCATTTTTGTGTATAGCTTTGCATTGCTCTGATTTTTAATTTTAACCTTTTTCAACTTATGTAGAGTTTTTTGGCTCATTTTCACATAGAGAAAATTTAGATACTTAAATTTATATATTTAACGTACTTTTTCATATAACAAATGAATTATAAATTGAAAAAACTATTAATAATTAGAGTGAGTTGTAGGATCTTTTGGGGGGGGGGGATACACATTTTCAAATTTCCAGAGAAAAAGTACTTATAGAATGTTTAGAGTTTAGGATGAATTAAATGAAATTATCATTAATAGAAAGGGATTTTTAGATGGATTAAAATAAACTTTTGAGTGAATTTTGGATGAATGTTGAAGTAACCATATAGAAAGTTTTTTTTTTTTTGGATTGGTTGTAGAATCAATATAAAAATCAAGGTTATTAAACCCGGACCGGCAACTAATCCGGTCGAGGTACTAGGTCAAGGGTCAATAGGTCCGATTGGAGTTAAACTGAAGCTAACCCGGGGCTATTCCAATGAGGAAGTAAAGATTTTAGCGTTATTTATATAAAATTTTAAATAAAAAAACTATTTAATTTTTTTTTTAATTTTAAAAAGGTTGAACCAGTTAAATTAGTCCAACTTGCCAGATTGGATCGGTTGGACAACTGATTGGCTGGTTTCCTCCCCAAACCGGCCAGTCCGATCCGGTTTTGATGATGACACTAATAAAAATTATGTGTTATAGATTAATCTTATATAATGAATTTTATTAAAAATAGTAGAAAACCTTGCATACTTTCTAGCTGTAAAAATACTTTCTAGTTTGGTTATATTCTTAAAAGTCATTCTAGATTGGTTAATCCTGGTGATTAATTTTTTTAATATAAATATCGAAGGTTGCTCCTATCCTTTCTATTAAAAGAAATAGTTTACATTCATTCAGCCAGCGCCAATGACAATTAATCATGAGAAACAAAAACAAAGCCTTACTCACTATAGGGTCAGCTATAAAGATCATAGGGCAACATTATGCTCAACAGCTCCATTAAAAACAAAATATCTAGATAAATTGTTAACTAAGTGGTCTTGCTTAATAATTTCATTGAGTGATCTCTTCGATCTTCCTCTATTGCTTTTTACTAAGCTCCAAATAATTTGACCCACACTCATCATTGGCAATGACCTTCTCTATACGTGTCCAAACCACATAGCTCAAAAGATTTTTTACCATTGTTTCTTCAATAAGTGCCACTCTAAGGGTGTGTTTGGTTTGAGGGGAGGGGAGGGGGTGGGAGGGAAAGAAGGAAAAATTTTGACTTTAATTTCCTTCCCTCCCTTTAATTTAAACAAATTAAAGGATCCCCTTCCCTCCTTTCCGTTCTAACAAACCAAATAAGGTAATATACCCTCCCCTCCCCCTCCCCGCAAACCAAACACACCCTAACCCTTCATCATATCAATTCATTATGAATCTTTTCTTTGCTTGTATAACCACATGTCCATATCTCAACATCCTCATCTTAGTTATCAACACTTTATGCTCATGTAGCCTCTTCAACAACAATAATAATAAAGCATTTATACCATTAGGTGGGGTCGCCTACATGGATCGCACGATGTCATTGAGCATTCGCTTTGGCCCTCGTCGACCTTGTTTTACAAGAATCTATATTGCTTGATCAACCCTTCACATCGAAGCATTTAATGACCTTCGTTGAATATGTCTAAACCACCTCAAATGACTTTCTACCATTTTTTCTTCAATAGAGGCCAGTCCAACTCTTTCACGTATATGAGTAGTATGAATCTTGTCTATTCTTATATGTCCACACATCCATCTCAACATCCTCATCTCAGGTACTCTCATTTTATGTTCATGTTGCCCCTTTAAAGCCCAACATTGATTACCATATAGCATTGCTGGTTTTATAGCAGTACGATAGAACTTCTCTTTTACCTTCTTAGGTACTTTCTGATCACAAATAACTCTAGTAGCTTTTCTCTATTTATACCATCCAGCTTGAATTCTGTGATTGACATTTCCATCAATTTCACCATCTTGTTGTACAATTAATCCCAAATATCTAAATTTTGTCATTTGCGGAATGATTTGCTCCCCAATTTAACTCCCACTTCACTTCGACCTTGTCTCTTATCATAATTACAATGCATATATTTAGTTTTACTCCTACTCAGCTAAAAGCCCTTCAATTTCAAAGTCCATATCCATATCTCAAGTTTAGAATTAATTTCCTTCTTGGATTCAGCCAACAGAACCATATCATCCGCAGAAAGCATGCAATTAGGGATCTCATTTTTTATAGGCTCAGTTAGAACATATACCACTAAGTTAAACAAATAAGGGCTCAAAGTTAATCCCTAATGTAGGCCAATCATTGATACATGCAACCCACACCTCCTTCTTTTCCAAGACTTTTCAAAGTACATTTCTTGGCACACGACTATATGCGTTTTCTAAATCAATGAAAACTGTATGCAAATCTCTTCCTTTGCTCCTATACTTTTCCATTAGCCCTCTTAATAAATAAATGGCTTCTATTGTAGATCTTTCTGGCATGAATCCAAATTGGTTTTCGGCAATATTAATCTCCAACATCAACCTGTGTTCAATCACTTTTTTCCACAATTTCATTGTATGACTCATAAGCTTAATTCTTCTATAGTTTGCACAATTCTGAATATCCCCTTTATTCTTATAAATAGGGATCAAAGTGCTTTTTTTCTACTCATCTAGCATTTTTTTGAATCATAAAATCTCATTAAATAATTTTGTGAGCCACAACACACCCTCTTAACCCAAACATTTCCAAACTTTGATAGGAATACCATCGGTCCAACAGCTTTACTATTTTCCATTTTCTTAAGAGCTTCCTTAACCTCACCAACACGAACCCTGCAGTAAAATGACAAATTGATATCATCTTTTTGAGTTGTCAAATCTTCCCAGTCATAAGGCAATCCTCCCCCTCCACCATTGAACAACTTATAAAAGTAAGCTTCCTACCTATTCTTAATATCTCCATCAGTAACCAAAACTTTGCCTTCTTTGTCCTTTATACAGCTCACTTGATCTAAGTCTCTCAATTTTCTCTCCTTATTCTTTGCGATCTTGTAAATTGTACGCTCTCCTGCCTTTATCCCTAACTCCCATAAAACTCTTCATATGCTTTATTACGAGCTTCACTCACCGCCTTCTTAGTCTCCCTTTTAGCCAAACGATATCTTTCCCAATTTTCAACATTATTACACAAATGTATGTCTTTAAAACAATCTTTCTTATGCTTGACTTTTTCTTGAACAATCTCATCCCACCACTAAGTCTCCTTATCTTGCTGATCAATTTGATTCTCTCAAAATTGCTTTAGCAACCTTTTGGACCTTTTTAGATATATTCTTCCACATGATATTAGCACTTTGTTGTAACTCCCACTCACCCTCCTCCAAAAGAGTTCTCTTTAAAATCTCCCGATTCTCCCCCTTTAATTGCCACCAGCTAACTCTTAGGTTTAAAACTTGCCAGCGCTTTTGTTTTACACACTTAATATTTACATCAAGGACCAAAACCCTATGTTGTGTTGTCATGCATTTTTCAGGGATCACTTGGTAGTTAGTATAGAGTCTTCTATCAGGATTCCTTGCCAAAAAGAAGTCAATCTGTGTCCTGGCAGCTCCACTTTTGTATGTTATTAAATGCTCCTCCCACTTCTTAAAGCAAGTGTTGACAATCTTGAGGTTATAAGGGATGGAGAAATCAACAATAGATTGACGTTCATTATTGAACACCCCAAATCCAAAACCACCATAAGCCCTTGCATGAGGTCCTACCTCCTTACCAATATGTTCATTAAGATCTCCTCCAATAAAAATCTTTTTAGTTAGTGGAATATTCTAAATTAGCCTTTTCATATCTTTCCAGAACTTTTCCTTAAGATATACTCCTGTCCCTACTTGAGGTGCATACACACTAATAATGTTTATAGTATCCTTCCCAACAATCATTCTTAAGAAAATGATTCTATTCTCAACCCTTTTACTCCACCACATTCTTCCTTCATTCATTATCAGCGATGATACCAACACCTTTCCTTCCATTGACCTTTCCTATGTACCAGAGGTTAAAACCATTAATTTCCTGAGACCCTTCTCCTACCCATTTAGTTTCCTGGAGGCACAAGATATTAATCTTTTGATAATTCATTACGCCTACCACGTCCTGAGATTTGTCATTCAAAGTCACGATGTTCCAAGTGCCAAATCTGATCTTGCTCTCATGAACTAGCTTCTTTAGCTGCCTCCATTCAAAAAAGAGTAGTAGCCCTTACTCATTTAATACTATATCCGGACGACGATGCAATGGCTCTCGCTCACTTCTCACTATACTCAAGCCATATAGCTTGTTACTTACAAGTAACGATCTAGCATTAGCATAATTTCTTCGTTGATCCTTGTTCATAAGAGATTCAACAGGGTTTTATGTTGGCCATCGGGGTTTAACACAACCCTCCTCCTTTACCCGGGCTTGGGACCGACTATAAACATAGGCAAAGTTTCATATGGCCTCTCCAAAACCAACATTTACCACCATAAGGCATTGCTAGTCAAATATAAATACAATAAAATTTCCCTTTTACTTTACCAATTACTTTTAAATTACAAATAATTCTGGTAGCTTTTCTTCATTTAAATCTCATTATAAAACTTAGAAGGAAAAACATCTCTTCTTCACCTAAACACTTTCAAACTTCAAAAGGATGCTGTCAAGACCAACAACTTTACAATTTTCCATTTTCAGGAAAACATATTCAATAAAATTCTTTTCAAAGCCAAAATTCATTCAACAAATTAACTATGATAGTTAATTAAATCATTGACAAAAAAAGGTCAATCCCCAAATAGATCCTATATTGAGGACAGGAGGGAGTCACATGTTATATTTTAATGCCATATAGGTGTGTGTGTTGCCTGTGCGATGCTTATGTATATTTATATATAATATGGAAAAACACTTTCATGTTTACGTATAGCTAAAACAGAATCTTCAATATATTGTCAAACCAAATCTGTGACAATTAAAATATAAATCTAATTTGGTTGACTTCATGTGATCATATAACTGTATAAGTTTATCTAACAATAAATAATAATTCTTTCAAAAAAGGTTAGATATTGTCCAATTGAATCCTCCATTTTCTTATCTTTCAAATTCAAATTAGTACAAAGTGACCCTAGGGCCCCAATACTATTAACCCGGTCACTTGATATTCACTTTAAAATTAAATTGACTAACTTTATCCTTCTTTTGTATCTTTTCGGACACAGGCTGAAGGGAAAACCACCTAACGCGGGTGGCAGCTAAACAGCCCTCACTTACTTGTAGACACTCACACACACGCTTACCCATCCGATGTGGGGCTTAAAGGCACCCACAGCCCCCCCCCCCCCCCCCCCCCCCCCCAAGCACACCGTAAGACCCTTCTTTTGTATCGAAAAATTAATAAATCAACCCCACTTGACATTTCCATATTTTTACTTTTACTGTTCCCAACTCGATTTGATTGATGTTGCATGTCAAGTTTATTGAGTTATTTGTACTACCCTACTCTTAAGTTTTAGGGAAAATTCCAGAAAACTATAATTTAAATTACAAAAGGACAAAAAGGTGTAGTGAATTTCTCATATCCCAAATCAGTGAGGCTGTAGGAATCTGGAATATGAAATCTTCATACAATTACCTAAATGCCCTCAAAAGTGAGAGGTAAAAGGGAAAAAGACAGCAGATGACGAGAAGGAAACAGAGGATGTTTGTGGAGCCAAAAAGTGACGAAACAAGAGGAAACGTGACGGAAACCAAACGCAAGCCACAGGTAAGTAAATTTAAGAGAGAAATTATTTATGTATTGTGCTTCTTGAATGTTAACAGAAAATTGATTATTGTTCGTGGTTGGGGTTTATGATATCGAAACTTTCGCGTTATGAGTAAGGGGAGTATTAGATTATCATAGAGAAAAGGTAGTGACTTTGAGGTAATGGGACAATGTTGATGGTTGTGCGATGAATTTGATTGTGTTTTGTTGAGTGATTGATAAAGCTTGTGCCTTTTTTGTTCATCGTGACTGATTACAGGATGGGTGTTGCGTCAGGTGAAAGATGGGTCGGTAGTGGATAGTAAGGTTGGGGGAGGGTGGTGTTATTAGTGAATATGGATATGTGAAGAGCTATTATCTAGGTGTTAATAGCAGAGACAGAGTGACGAGATGGGAGGAGTGTTGTTATTAGTGAATATGGAGATGTTAAAGTACATTATGTTGTTGTTAATAGGAGATGCAGGGTGATGATTTGTGGGTGTTATTAATAGAGAAGATGGAGATATTAAAAACTATAGTATTGTTGTCAATTGTCGGTGGTGGGTGATGGTAGGGGAAGTTACTCAGTTTAATAATCAATTTGTGACAAGACAAGCTTACTGGAGTGAGATTATAAAGAGTGGTGTAAAGTTTTTTTTTTAAGTAAGCATGCAAAATGACATGTACTAAAGGGTCATCATCTTTGAAGGAACTATTTTGTTATTTTCATGTTGGAGGGAAATTAGTGTGTAGTGATGAAGGTAAAATTCAATATAATGGTGGTTATGTGAAGGTGAAGTGGTTAAAATAGTTGATAACACTAACAGATTTGATGTTGATGATATCATCATGGCTTGGTATTGATTGTAACATGTGTCAGATGAAATATACAGTGAGCTTTGATGAGAAGACACTAATAGATTTAAATGATGATGGTGAAGTTGGGAACTTGTTTGACTATAATGAGAGGAGTGACCATGTGTATATAGCACAAAAAAGGAATGATAATGTGTCAAATATATCCGTTAAGTGTAAATATTTTTAGGTTTCATAGTTGTTATTTATGAAGTTGTTGTTGTTTATTAAGTAACTGCAGTTGTTATTGATTGTAGGGTTGAAGATTTGTTGGGACTGTCACAACAAAGATCCACTCTGTATCCAAGCATTGTGGAAAATGAATATGAAGGTTCTTTTTGTAAAGTTACTGTCAACCCACTCATGCATTTTTGGGAGATAGGTTGCTGTCATATGTGTACTCTAGTAGCTAGTTAATGTATTCAGTGTCTGATGTAATGCAATGTTTGTGATAAGAAAACATTATGTACTACTGCAATGTTAACGTTCCCTTGTCATGAAATATGTGAATGTGTAAAAGGGGCAGTGTGTAACTTTTTTTCGGCTTCAAATGATTAGTGAATGTAATTATGCAGATTGTGATCTTATATCATCTTATAAATATAGCAAGGTATTAAACCAATAGAGCCATGTTGTTAATATAGAGTGGCGTGCTGTTATCAGACCTGCAACATCTCATTTTCAAACTTTTTCCTGGACAAGTCTTCTGTTGTCTGTGTGAGTGGAAGATGTGAAAGGTATTGCGTTTCGGCATCGACACTAAAACTTTTCAAGTTCTTCTGGGCCAGATGTTAATCTACCAAATAATGTCATTAATAATGAATATAATCTTGTTAATTGTGGGTGAGGTGTTGTTTTGGGCATCGAACTAGTGATTTGGCAATTTCATTCCTTGTAAGATGTTAATGGAGAAAGATGAGTCGTTAATGCAGAAGCTAATGTTGTTAATTGCGGGTGACATGTTGTGTTTTCTCATCTACATTATGACCTTCCCAACTTATTCTTCACATGATGTTAATGGAGGAAGTTGAGTCGTTAATGAAGAAGCTGATGTTGTTAATACTGGGAGAGATGTTGTGTTTCCCTATCTATATTACGATCTTCCCAACTTATTCATCATATGATGTTAATGGAGGAAGTGGAGTCATTAATAAAGAAGCTGATGTTGTTAATCTTGGGTGACATGTTACGTTTTCCCATCTATATTAGGACCTTCCCAACTTATTCCTCACATGATGTTAATGGAGGAAAATGAGTCATTAATAAAGAAGCTAATGTTGTTAATAGTGGGTGACATGTTGTATTTTCCCATCTATATTAGGACCTTACTAACTTATTCCTCACATGATGTTAATGGCGGAAGCGAAGTCGTTAAAAAAGAAGATGATGTTGTTAATAGGGGAGCGATGTTGTGTTTTCCCATCTACATTAGGACCTTCCCAACTTACTCCTCACATGATGTTAATGGAGGACAAGGAGTCATTAATGAAGAAGCTGATGTTGTTAATGGCAGATGACATGTTGTGTTTTCCCATTGACATTAGGACCTTCCTAACTTATTCCTCACATGATGTTAATGGCAGAAGCAAAATCGTTAACAAAGAAGATGATGTTGTTAATAGGGGAGTGATATTGTGTTTTCCCATCTACATTATGACGTTCCCAACTTGTTCCTTTGAAGATGTTAATGAAAGAAATGGAGGCGTTAGTAAAGAAGATGATATTGTTAAAAGTGGGAGAGATGTTGTGTATTCCCATATACATTACGATCTTCCCAACTTGTTCTTCATAAGATGTTAATGGACGAAGATGAGTTGTTAATGAAGAAAGTCATGTTGTTAATCGAGGGTGACATGTTGTGTTTTTCCATCAACATTAAAACAGTCCCAACTTGTTCCTCTTAAGATGTTAATGGCCGAAGCGAAGTCATTAACAAAGAAGATAAAGTTATTAATAATGTGATAGATGTTGTTCTTGCCATGCTGCCCAACCTCGGACAGCCCACTATAGGTGAAGTTTCATTTCGTTGTGTCACGCCACCGAACACCGTAAACTAAAACCGTTGAATGTCGAACGTCGGACAAACCGCAGAAAGCAAAACGCACAACCCCACAATGCCGCCTTAACCTCCGTAGAAGACACCGCAGATTGCCACCAACAAGCATCGACCCGCCATCCTTCTCGTCATCTCTCCATCGCCCCTAGCTTTCCCGTCACTCTCTGTTTCTGTCGGCCTTTTCAAATTCTGACTCCCTCATGTATTTTTTTCGTTGTTACCTCTCACTTTTAAGGGCATTTAGGTAATTGTATGAAGATTTCATATTTTAGATTCCTACAGCCTCACTAATTTGGGATATGAGAAATTCACCATACCTTTTTGTCCTTTTATAATTTCCACTATAGTTTTCTGGAATTTTCCCTAAGTTTTAACCATTCGATTTTAGTTCATGATGATGCTTTCCATATTCTGTTACATAGTTAATTCTGAAACCTAGCCTTTCTCATTACTTCTTTTAAACAGTAAAAAAGAAAGGCCAATCATCTCCAACAACTATTCTGATAGTTGTGGTTTCTATTATCGGTTCGGGGTTACTTCTTGGTTTTGCTTACTATCTCTAAAGGAGGAAAATGAAGAAAAGACGTAGAAATGTTCTTAGACAAAAATACTGTAAGTGATTATTTTCATTTCTATTCTCTTTACTCGTATAGTTTGCCAAGTTTGAAGAGTTGAGGGAAATTTATTTGTATACTTTTTTTTATTGTCTAGTTGGAAGTGAAGGCACCACCTTAGAACGCTTACAGTTCAGTTTGGCTACTATTGAAACTGCTACAAATCAATTTTCACATGAAAACAGTTTAGGCAAAGGTGGATTTGGACAAGTTTATAAGGTAACAATAAACGCCATCAATGGAAAGCTTACATAAGCACGCACGAGCGCATGTACGCACGCGCGCAAATATTTTTCTATTTTGATCAAATCAATTATATGATTCCAGGGTATTCTTTCAAATGGCCAAGAAATAGCTGTGAAAAGACTCTCAAAGGTTTCTGGCCAAGGTGCAGAAGAATTCAAGAACGAGGTTTTATTAATAGCCAAACTCCAGCACAGAAATTTGGTGGCATTATTAGGATTCTGCATAGATGAGCAAGAGAAAATACTTATTTATGAATATGTTGGCAACAGAAGCCTGGATTACTTTCTATTTGGTTTGACTTCTAGACTCATTTTTGCATTTTGTCGACATTTATATATACTTCATAGCATGTTATTATTTAATTTGTATTATGCCTTTTGTTGTTCGATTGAGCTTAGTTATGTCTATATTTGTTTATTTTGTCTCTTTACATAGCTACTCACAGCAAATTTATCTATAGGTTCCCAAAATAGCAAAGTAGTAACTTGGCTAGAGCATAGGAAAATCATCAAAGGAGTTGCTCAAGGAATCCTTTATCTTCATGATTATTCCCACCTCAAAATCATACATCGTGATCTCAAACCTAACAATATTTTGTTAGATGATAAAATAAATCCAAAGATTTCAGACTTTGGCTTGACTAAAATGGTTGCTATCAATGAAAATGAGGGAAATACAAATAGAATTGTTGGAACATAGTCAGTTCTATTTTTTCCTTTAATGTCTACATCGATATGTAGATATATCTTGATATGGCTGAATTAAGAAAAATAAGCTTAGTGATAGAGGAATGTTTGACATTCTATTGATTATTTTAATTAAATTTTCATTATTGATGTTTTTTTCTTTACAGTGGTTATGATCTCCAGAATATGCAATGTTTGGATAATATTCTGAAAAGTCATATGTTTTTAGTTTTGGAGTTATAATTTTAGAAATTATGAGTGGAAGGAAGAACGCAAGCCGTCATAATCAATCACAATATGCTGATAGCCTCTTAAGCTATGTAAGTTACCGTCATGTGCTTCTCTCATTAATACTTCTTTTGAATAATCTCAACCTCTAATTTGTTCATGCCAGTTAAAGGCCAGTGATTGTAATAATTAGTTTTACTTAATTAATTGTTGCAGGTTTGGAACCAATGGAAGGATGAAAAGCTCTTAGAGATATTGGATTCAAATCTTAAAGAATTGGGATCATGTAATGAAGTGATTAAGTGCATCCAGATGGGATTGTTATGCGTTCAAGAGAATCCAGAAGCTAGGCCTTCCATGGCAACAATTATTTCATATCTAAGCGATGATTCAATTCAATTACCAATTCCACAAGAGCCTGCATTCTTTTTGCATGGTCGAAAGGATCCTAACAATATTGAATCTCAAAGTGGAGAATCATGCTCTAGTCATGAAGTATCTAAGAGTGAATTCTTTTCTCGCTAGTATATAAGACTTCTAATATTTCTTGTTTTCCTTGGACAATGAGGCCTCTATTGATATTTACAATAAGATAATGTATTAATTGTATGACAATTGAAATATATATTCCAATATAATATTTGTTATATTTTTTTTTGTCATTGCTCAACAATAATTGTTTCTTTATTGCTCCTTTATTTAAAGATGTCAAGGAAGTGTTTTGTTTAGTTAATTTTTTGGGGAAATCACTGATAGGTTTCAAGGAGCTAAAAAAATCACAAAAAAGTCCCAATCCAAATTCCCAAATCAAAAAAGTACCTAGGGACTTTTCTGTGATTAATTGGAAATGTGAAATGACTAAATTGCCCCCAATGACTAAATTGAGAAAGAGAAAATGGAGAAAGCTGTGATGTTGCAGGTCGTGGAGTAGCAACAAGTGGCATGCAGGGAGCAGGTGAGGGGGCTTTCAGTGGGGTTGCGGTGGGGGGCTGAGTGGGGGCAGCTCCGGGGGCTTCAGCAAATCAAGAAGTAGCCAAAAACAAGACGACGAACACTCGAAGAGCAGCGAAAGCCATGGCGAGATCTGAAACTGAAACAGAGAGAACAAAGAGAAAATGACAGACGAGGAAATATGAGAGATGAGTGACCTATGTGCTAGTAGCTAGGTAATTAATGCTAAGATTTTGCTAAAGATATAATATTGACCATTGAAGTTGGGGTTTCACCATGGTTGGGTAGTATGAATAAAATTGTGCCCTGTTTTTCAGCAAGGTAATAGAAGGATTGCTTTGTTTTAAGTGGAAATGGTTGAATATGGTGAAGGTTTGTTTGCTTACAAAATGCTAGTATGAGATAAAAAAAAGTGTTGTTAACACGTGCTGTTATAATTGTTAATATAGTTGTTGTAGTTGTTAATACAAAGTGCATGTTGCAGATCGTGACAGGTGGGACATGTGAAATTCTGATATGTTAAAATCAACTTGCCAAAATAAGCCATGTAGTTGTGAATATATGCATTAGGACTTGTGAAAACAGGCATAAGCTCTTACCAAAATTGGCACATGTAGTTGTGAAATTTCAAAACTTCTTCGGGGTGGGAAATGACTCATCAAGGTATGAAAAATAAGTTTTCAAAACAATTCATCATGTTGTAAAAATAGGCAAAACCAGTTGTTAAAATTGTCATATACAATTGTGGAAGTTGAGACTTAAGAAACTTGTAATCTCACGCAAGTATAAAACAGAAGTTGTTAAAATGACTCATCAAGTTATGAAAATAGGCAAAACTAGTTGTTAAAATTGTCATCAGCAGTTGTGAGAGTTGGGACTTATGAAACTTGTAATCTCACACAGGTATGAGAAGGAAGTCGTCAAAAATGACTCCTCAAGTGTTGAAAATGGGCAAAACCAGTTGTTAAAATTGTCATATACAGTTGTGAAAGTTGAAACTTAAGAAACTTGTAATCTCATGCAAGTATAAAAAAGAAGTTTTCAAGATGACTCATCAAATTGTGAAAATAGGCAAAACTAGTTGTTAAAATTGTCATGTGATTTGTGAAAGTTGGGACTTGTAAAACTTGTAATATCATGCAGGTTTGAAAAAGAAGTTGTCAAAATGAGTCATCAAGTTGTGAAAATAGGAAAAACTAGTTATTAAATTACAAAGGGCAACATAGTCATTTCACATTCCTAATTAATCACAAAAGACCTTTTTGATTTGGGAATTTGGATTGGGACTTTTTTGTGGTTTTATTGGGTACTTGGGAATTGTAAGTGATTTTCCCTAAATTTTTTATTCCATTTGTTTCAATTAATTAATTCCGTGTCTTGCTTGTCAAATATGTCTACACTTTTGTATTCCTTTTGAAATCAGTGGAAAAGATAACAAGTTTTGCTATAAAAGTATTTAGTATTTTTTTTCCTTTAGTTTATGTTACAAAGAAAGCACAAGCTGAGGTCGTTTATTGGAAGTTTAGCAGTTGAGACTGCAATTTTGTTTTCTTGCTTCAGTAAAAGATGTTAGCTAATGTAGAAACGACTGTTTTTATCCCTAGAATAATTTATAATAGCATTGGACATTCGGACCCATTGTTGTACTTGTCCCTCCATTTGATTGTAATACTGGGGTTGACATTATTTTATAATAATGTATTATTCACTGGTACGCAAAAGCGAAAAAGGTAGCTACCCCTGAACTATACAAAATCTAAATTAGCCCCAATATTTTTTTGTTGAGCAAACAAATTAACCCCAATATTACAATCAGGGAAAAATAAGGTCATTTCACTAAAATTAACTCACTCACTTAGATACTATGGTCATTTGCTAAATAATTGTCGTTATTCGTTATGCTATTGTAGTAATTCATGATTATGTTAAACCTACGATTGAACCAATGAGTATTTGTGAAAATATTGGTTACTTACTTAGATTATACGGTCATTTTCTAATTAATTATTGTTATTCACATAGCCACTCTAATCATTCCATATATGTAAATTAAGAAAGAGAAACTGATTTGTGAAAATTATGGTATGAATAGAAGTCACTAGTGGAAAAATCCCTTTTTAGACCGTCACATTTAGACCGGTTTTGACGGATAAGGTCTTAAAAATTTGCGTGATGGCAGTTCTATAATTATATTGAACTTAGAAGACCGGTTCTAAAAAAAATGGGTCTTAAAAAATTTATTTAGACCGGTTATAAATAGAACCGGTCTTAAAATGTTGAAATTTTTAAAAATTTAAAATGTTAAAACATTTAAGACCGGATGTTATAAAAACCGGTCTTAAATTTGAAATTTCACACTTTTAAGACCAGTTTTTGTAGAAAACCGGTCTAAAAGGTAAGCTTTTTCAGCCATATTTTTACTCCTGCGCTCAGATCGTGCGCTCTATGAACCATTTCTTCTCTTTGCGCCATTTCTCTATGAGCTCTGTTCGTGCTTGTTCTGAACTCGTCCATGGCGTCCCATTCCTCATTTACTCAACCCTCCTCCGTCATTACCGCTGCAGTTGCTGTGTTCGTCGTCGCTGTTCTTTGATTATCGTCAGTCTTCTCCACCGCTACCTCTATTCTCCGTAGGGACCATTCTCCTCTGCCTTGACTTCCCTTTGTCAGTGCAGTGAATTTGAGGACTTCGTTTTAACCTCAATCGAACCGTGACTTTGGGTTGAAGCTCACTCCTTGGTCTTCAATCAGGTTAGTACGTGTTCGATCTGTTATTTAATTGTACGTGGTTCAATAATTAATAATATTTTATAAAAAAATGGTTCTTGTTGTTGTTTTGAGCACTTAATTCCCACAAGTTGTTATTATAGTTTGTTGGAAATCCAACTGTTTTGTGATAACGTAATCTGGAAAAAAAATTTGCGCATTCTTGTTAGATATATGCTCTGACTTTTAATTACATCCATGTGATTTTTTGCTTGGAGTAATACCACTCTGTCTTGTTTTAATTTAGTGTGATTGTTTGATTATTGTCAATGTTATTGGTTTGTTAAAACAATACTAGTTTCAAATGGTGCATGTTAATTTCGTTGAAATCTCTAAAACTCTATAGTTGTTGTTTTTTTGTCTATCCTTTTGTTGTTGGATATAGGGTGCTACAAGTGTTGAGATATATATGGATCATAGTTGGATAAACGCTAAACGAATGAGTGTTGAATATGATAATGGGGTGAGGGATTTTTTAGACTTCACTAGAAGAAATTAGGAAGTTTTATTGCCCTTGTATAGTATGTTTGAATGAGAAGTGACTAAGTACTGCATATATATATACACATTTAATTTGTGAAGGATTTTGTAAGAGTTATACGTGTGGGTATGGCACGGTGAAGAATTAGAAATGCCAAATTCATCAGGGGGAGTGAACTTTGATGATAATGACACTGATACAGATGATCGGATAGAGGATATTATTCGTGATGTAGGAGAAGAGGCTTTTGAGCAATCACATGCATATGGCAATATGTGCATTGATGTTGAGACGCCGCTGTACCCGGGGTGTAAAAATTACCAATTGTTGAAAGCAGTATTGAAATTGGTAAGCTTGAAAGCACGGCATGGATGGAGCGACAAGAGTTTTTCAGAAATGCTTGAGGCTTTTAAGGACATGCTTCCAGATGATAATGTATTGCCTTCTTGATACTATGATGCTAAGAAAATATTGTGTCCACTAGGGATGAAGTATAAAAAGATCCATGCATGCCCTAATGATTGTATATTGTATAGAAAAGAGTATGAAGAGGAACAACAATGTCCAATATGTAAAACCTCGAGGTACAAATCAAATAACGCACCTGTAAAAGTGTTGTGGTACCTTCCAATCATATCAAGGTTCAAGCGCTTGTTTGCTAATGAAAACGATGCAAGAAATTTAAGATGGTATGTGGATGAGAGGATACCCGATGGAAAGCTTCGACATCCGGCTGATTCTTCTCAATGGAAGAAAATCAATCAATTATTTCCTGCCTTCGGTGAAGAGCCTATGAACCTTAGGCTTGGGCTTAGTATGGATGGCATGAATCCTTTTGCTAGCCTGAGCAATATACATAGTTCATGGCTTATTCTGTTGGTAATTTACAACTTATCTCCTTGGTTATGCATGAAATGAAAGTATGTCATGTTGTCTATGTTGATTTCGGGACCAAAACAACCCAGAAATGACATAGATTTTTACCTAGAACCCTTGATCGAAGACTTGAAAGAGTTGTGGGACGAAGATATTGATGTTTTTGACGCAAACAAGAAGGAATTTTTTAAAATGCGAGCCATGATCTCTTATACTAAAAATGACTTCCCTGCATATGGAAATTTGTCAGGATATAGTGTTAAAGGCCATAAAGCATGTTTGATTTGTGAAGAAGGAACATGCTACCATCAACTTCAACATGGAAGAAAGACAATTTATCTTGACCATAGGAGATTTCTTAGATGGGGCTACCCGTATCGTATATTAAAGAAAGCTTTTTTTGGTGGACAAGAGTTTGAAGATGCTCCGAAGGCATTGACTGGGGAACAAGTTTATGAAAAGGTGAAAAATATGAATGTTATCTTTGGTAAAACCACAAAGAATAGTGATGAGAAAAGTAAATGGAAAAAGAGGTATGTCTTCTTCAATCTTCCATATTGGCCGAATCTTGATGTGAGACACTATTGATTTCATGCATGTGGAGAAAAACGTTTGTGATAGTATTGTTGGGACACTGCTTAACATACAAGGTAGTTCTAAGGATGGTATGAAGGCAAGATTAAATTTATAAGAAATGGGGATACGAGAAGACTTGCATCCAAAGCCATATGGTAAGAGAACTTTTTGTCCTCCAGCTGCTCATACTTTGTCTAAAGTTCATAAAAGAAGCTTTTGTGAGTGTTTACATGGCATGAAAGTTCCTTCAGGGTATTCTTCAAATTTAAGGAAGCTTGTGTCGATGAAAGATTTGAAGTTAGTAGGGCTAAATCTCATGATTGTCATGTCTTAATGCAACAACTTCTCCCAGTAGCTATTCGTGGCATTGCCGAATATGATCTTCAACATATTTTGACTAGATTTTGTTTCTTCTTCAATGCTATTTGTAGTAAAGTCATTGAGACAGAAAAATTGGATGAACTGGAAAATGAAGGATATCTGATCTTGTGCCAGCTTGAGAAGCTTTTTCTTCCTTCTTTTTTGACATCATGGTACATCTAATTGTTCATCTAGTCGGGGAGATCAATTTGTGTGGCCTTATCTATTTACGATGGATGTACACAATTGAAAGAACTATGAAAATCCTAAAAGGGTATGTGAAGAACCCTAACCGGCCTGAAGCATCTATTGTTCAGAAATATGTTTCTGAAAAAACCATAGAGTTTTGTCAAGATTACTTGTCAAATGTAGGACACATTGGACTTCCTGAATGTCATGACAAAGAAGGCGGTAGACACGAGGCTTCAGTAAAGAGTGTGGATCCTGATGAATTGCAACAAGTCCACTTGTACATCTTGAATAATGTTGATGAAGTTCAAGATTAATGCTCATAAAGAAATTGTACGGAAAGAAAATAGTCGAATGACTAAACAAAGGTTAATTAGGGAGTATAACAAAACTTTTGCACATTGGTTCAAACAAAAGGTTGACGGCGAAGAATGTGTTTCTGATACAATTAAATGGTTAGCACGTGGTCCTGAGGCTGAGTCATAAGTTGGACTTCATTTGTGATCAATGGTTATACGTTTTACACAAAGTCCCTTGATGATAGGAGCACCATCTAGAACAGTGGAGTTATGTTAGTGGCTGAATCTATGCACTTCTCTAGTTCGAAAGATAAAAATCCTAGATTGATAGCAATACCTTATTATGGGGTTATTGAAGAGATTTGGGTGGTTGATTATGTTAAAGTTAAACTTCCCATTTTCAAATGGAAGTGGGTTGATGTCAACAATGGTGTGATGATTGATCAGTTGAGATTTACATTGGTTGATTTAATTAATAGAAGTTTTGGAGATGAATCTTTTATTATGGCATATCAAGCAAAACAAGTATTCTGTGTTATTGATCAGGCAAATAAAATGTGGTCTGTAGTTCTCCAAGGAAAAAAGGTCTTTGATATTAATCAGGAAAGTCATTCAATGAATGATCTTCTTGAGACTCCTTCTTTTTCTAGGGGCTACCAGAATTGAACGAAGAAGATGAAGCAGACAATGAACACGGTACAAGAAATGATCATCATGAAGGGATATGGGAGGATATCCCTTTATAAAACTACATTGAAGGTTAATTAACTAAAATAATTATCATGAACTATATTTGAATTATGTATATTGTTATTGGTGTATATATAAAACTACTTTTTTTGTTGTCGTCACAGGAAAATGAAGGATATGAGGTGTACGTCTTAGTGTAGATTCTCCTAAGCCAGGCCAGCTAGTGATCATCAACCTGAGAAGAGTGTGTATAAATAATTTTGGCCCTAATGAATAACAACATTGTCATTAATGTAATTTAATCTTTGATGTATGTATGTAAGTGAAAAGATAAGGAACTTGGTCAAAACAACATTGTCATGGTTGTATGATTTCCTTGCATTATGATTCTGTTTATAATTGTGAGGTTATTATTCAAGATTGTTTACCTTACTTCTATTTCGGCCAACACTCTTTAAGCACAAGAGAGTTGAGTTTTAATATGTTCCAATGAGTTTTGAGTCTTTCACATGTCATTAAGATGTTAGTTATAATCTGTAAGAGAAGAAGATTTATTTGAATGTCGTTGAACTGGCTGCTGCTTGTTGAGTGAAATGTTTTAACAAGGGAAATGGCTTGTTGGGTAAATGTTTTAAATGAAAATTAAAAAAAACTACTTTTAAGACTGATTCTCTCCAAAATTGGTCTGAAAAGTACATTTAAGACCGGTTTTGGAGAGAATCAGTTTTAAAAATATTACTTTAAGACTGGTTTACTTTTAAGACCGGTTTTGTAGAAAATCGGTCTTAAAATTTGAACCTTTCAGACCGGTTCCTTTGATAACCGGTCTAAAAATATTTATTTTTAGACCGTTTTTATAATAACCGATCTTAAAACTTTTTTTAAATACCGGTTCTATAACCGGTCTTAAAAGTAATAGACTTTTAAGACCGGCTGTATCAAGACCGGATCTAGAACTGATCTAAAATGTCTTTTTTAACCGGTCTTAAAAGTGATTTTTCCACTAGTGAGTTCATTGGTTCTCTCTTCCACTTACATCCTACATTATTTCAGAGAAATTGTTTTTTTATATATGTCATTATTAATAAATTAGCAAAATGAAGCAGATAAATGTATTAATAAGGGAAGAAAAGTATTACTTCGATTGATATTGCATTGCATATTTTCATTTATTTGGTACTAAGAATATTCACATTTCAGACCTATGAAAGGTTCAATGCAACCTTATTACTGCTTCATTCTTCGAGAAGTTATCAACTTGCAGCAACAGAATATATTAGAAATGATATTGATGTTGAAATTTTTTATTCTTATAATTATATAACACTAATTAATATACATTATTCATTCAATATAAAATATAACAATAGTTAGAAAGTCGCACTAGTGTCCACAAGCCATTCAGAATAGTACCTCTTTAATAGTTTTAGTGCTTGTTTGGGAAACCCAAAAAAGCACTTTTCCACAAATTAAGATAAAATTCTTCTGATATACTTACCAAATAAATGAAAAAACACTTCTCAAGAGCTAAAACGAACAGGTACTTAATGGTTATTATTAATTAGTAATTTGATAGTGTAGGTATAATCGGAAGCATGAAAAATGCATAAAAATTATAATAATATATTTTGAGCATAGTCTTAAATCTATTTTTAAGATTTTAAAATACTTTCTTATGTTCTTAAAATGCAAATCGAGATAAAACTCCTCTCACATACTTACCTCGTAAACTGTAAAAGCTATTCTCTAAAAGCTAATCCGAACACACACTTAATGTAAAAGCTAGTTCGGGGTTGGACTGCACATGTTAAAAGAGTTTCCATGAATAGGTAGTTTCAATATAAATGAATTAATTGGGTATTTTAGGTAAGTCAATAGTCATTTTTAATAATTAATTAATTTATTTATTTAATTTATCTAAATTAGTTGAGTAGATTTTACGTTCGGGAGGAATAACACTTCGAATTTCGACCATTTCAAAAGATCAAAGTGCCAATAATTAAGCTTAGATTAAATTCAGTTTTTAAGGTCTATATTTTTTGTTCCTCTTCAATTTTGATTATATCTAATCCTAAGAGATTCAACTGTCCATAACAATTTGGATCCCATGCAAGCATTTAGCATACATTTAGTAACTAAATGCAAATGATCCAGTTCGTTTTCATGAGCAGGGTTATCGGCAATCCATAAGTTCTTTTGAAGAAAGAAAGAAATTTTATTTTATTAATAAAAAGACAATTTTATTTAAAATAAAGTAAAACGATACACATTGCCAGGCTTCAGTACTAGAAACACAAAACCAAACAGACTTGACAGAAACACAATAAACGTATAACCCATAAAAACGTTGACACAAAACAACATTGAAACAAAAAACTGGAATAAAATTTCAGTACTTTGAAATCTGGCCATATGATCAGCCAAAAGGGACATCGTGAATCTTCATATTGCAAAGCCTTGCTTTTAGGACGTAACATACTTAAAAATACAAACTTAGAAAGCCAACTGAAACCATAAACCTGAAATGCAAAGCAAAATAACCAAAGCATGAACTGATGAAATGAGTAGCCTCAGATTGAGATCGATAGACAACCATGGCACTACCCATTCCATGGTTGTCTCTGAAAACAAGTGAGAAGGTGGAAGACGGCGGTGGTGAGGGGGGGAGAAGACGGTGGGGCTCAGTATTTATAGCAAACAGAAATGTCTTGAAGGTTTATTTTATAGAGTGCATCTCGAAGCCTGTGACAATCTACCAAATAAGCAAACCCAAAAGCCATGTTCTTCAAAGTCGCCTCATGGAGCTCCGAATTTATTGTCGCCGTGGCATCCGCAGAGAAGAAAACCCTAAACCCTCTCACGAAAGCCTCACGCGCCGTCATCTCACAGCACTGGTTCGTACACACCCCCGTCACAATCACCTCTTTTATCCCCCTCTCCATAAGCTTCTCCTCCAATTGAGTGTTCCAAAACGCGCCGTAGGTGCTCTTCTCCACCACCATATCCTCCGGCTTCCGATCAAGTGCTGGCATGAACTCCGCCTCTTCTGTGCCGTCCAAGAGGATGTGCTCGTTCCACCACTCATCAAACATGCCGTAGTCGGCGGGGGATTTGTGGCAGTGGCGCGTAAAGATGACGGGGATGGAGGCGTTCCGGCAAAGAAGGATTGTGGTGGAGAGATTGGAGAGGATGGGCTCGGCGATATAAGAATAGGAGTTTTGCATGTCAATGACTAAAAGAGCACATGATTTAGGATCTGGATTTCTCTTCCTTATCTCATATGTATTGTATAGATTTAGTTTCTTCAGAAGTGAAGACGCCATCTCTTGGTTTTGCATGTCGATGTTCCCTCCCTCCTCTGATCACTTTGCTTTCTCGTCCATACAACGCACTCCTCATATCCTATTTATAAGATGGTAGGAAAATGTTTTTTTATCCATTTTATAAGTCAAATTATTCATTTTTCACATAAATACACGATGTAAGGCTTTTCTTGATATGGTGAAACATGTTGGATGTGATTTATAATTAAAAATAGAGGATATCATGAGAAATATTATTAATTAGGGTTAATGCTATTCTTGGTCCTCACAATTTCATTAAATTTTTTTTGTCCCAATAGTATTAAGTAATGAATTTTTTGTCTTTATAATTTCATAAAAATTGGGTCTGAGTTTAACGACGTTAACTTTTAGTTAACACTGTTAGCTATTAAGGCCAAAACTAAAATTTATTAAAAGCATAGGAACCAAAATGCTCGAATTCCTAGAATAAAATCACATCCTATATTAGGATAATAATAAAATGTGTTTATTCTAAATTCAGTATTCCCAATTTGCAAATAAAAGTGTTTAACACTTTGAGCTACGACGACGGCTCATTGGGATTAGCTTGTATAGCCAAACTGACTAAGTTGCAGGTTAAAGACATACACCCACACCTACGCTTATTTATTTGACTATGTCTCCAATGATCCGACGTCGAGTCGGGAGTTAAATGATTTAACCTTTGATTAAGAATAATTTATACATATATCCAGAAGAATTATGTATCATAAGTCGAAAATATCAGAAGATACATCGAGCAATCTTAGAAGATCGCTTGAATTCTGCTTTAGTTGAGGTTATAGAAGAATTTCAAAATTCTTTTGATTACACAAACGAATATATAATCAGTAATTTCTTGTTATTCAATTTAAGAGATTTTGTTAATCTTAAACATTATACTTATAAGGCAATCAGTCAATGTATAGCTGATAATTACATTGCTCAAGAGGCAGCCAAGTTTTTGATCCCTATACTTAACACCTATACTTAACAGCGTTAACTCATACTAAATACTTATGAAACTATAAGGACCAATAATTATACTTTGAAGATGAAAACCAAAATTTGAGTAAACCGAGAACTTCCGCTTCCCTATGTTGTTTCACTCTCCGTCTCCATTGAAATTTTGGAATGTAAAATTTTAACCTTATAAATTAATTTATAATTTTGGAATGTCATTACTAGCACACGTGTGTGACAAGCAAAGATGGGATAATTTTTTTAGGAGAATGAAAGTGAGGTCCTAGAAACCGAACAAAATATCAGTAAAGTCCCTACGAAAAGAAATAAGAACTTATTGAGTCATTTTTACAACATGTTGAGTTGTAAAACATACTTAATGAGTTGTTATTTCTTTTCACAAAAACTTTACTAGTATTTTTTTTAGTCCTTGGGATCTCACTGTCATTTTCCCAATTTTTTTGGTGTGGGTGACATGTGGTGTTGGTTCCTCACTCATCATAGTGATGCTGCGAAAAAATTTAAACCTTTCAAATATTCAAACTTATTAAATCCAGACTGGCTTTTAAATCAGTTGAGGTAGCGAGTCAATGGCCAATGGATTAAATTGGAGCTAAACTGGAAGTAACTCAAGGTCAGACTGGTGAGGAAGTGAAGATTCCAGAATTATTAATATGAACTTTTGAATAAAATAAAAAAAATAGAATTAAATAAAAAAAATTTGTCCCCGGGTTGGGTTCACCCGAACCGGGCAAGTGTCTGGTTCGTCGGTTTCTGACTCGAACAGTCCAGTCCAGTTCGAGTTTAATAACCCTACAAAACTATGATATGGACCTTTCATTTTTTAAATTAGTAATATGTAATTTCTTAAGAAAAAAATTAATCTTTTTATCCTTATAATTTTAACTCAGTAGTAACAAGTTTTTATTTTTTGACTCGGTATACTCAGTCCTTATAATTTTGACTCACAGCAACTCTTTTCTTTATAATTTTAATCATTTTATAATTTAATCCCTGATTTGTATTATATATTATTTTTTCTAAAACACAGTGAGTAAAAATTTCTGGATGCACATACACATACACAGAATGGCGTTATCTTTTCATTTTCATTCTTTTGGATATGATGAGCAGCAGTTTTGGATTATTATTATTATTATTATTTGGCCAGTAGCAGTTTTGGATATTTAAGCCAGAAAAAGTATTATTTTAGCATTCGCTAATTAAATTAAAGTAGCTGTATATCACATTTTTTGTTCTCTCGTATTCAAGTGAAGACACATCTTGATGCCAAATGTTAGTTTAATCGTCTCGGACCATTTTCTCCTATCACTAACTACCATTTATTATTTATCGGTGGCCTGGCTTTTTCAGCCACTGGCTTTTTGGTACATAGAGAGTTAGTGAAAAAAGAAAGCTATTTTAATTACTTCACCTTTTGATATATTAGCCATATATTATGGGACTTGGCTTGTGTCCGCTGTCAGTCCTTTTCTCTCAAACTACACTGTTTTGGTGTAGTTTTGAGCTAAAATGTTGGCTGATCTCTTTTTTTTTTTTTTAAATGGTGTCTAGTATTTTGAAGTATTTTTCTGGATTTATCTAGTATCTTAAAATGTTTTTTAAGTAACGTGCGCTATCCTAAAATAATTTTTAATGCTTTTAACCCCTTAAAATATTTTTTTAATTATACTCAATCTGTTAGCAGACTGATTATAATTTTACCTTTAATGTATTTTTCAGTTTTAAAAATTACTTTAAAATATTTTAGAGTGGGTGGAAATCAATAAATCAGCACCAAAAAAATATTTTAAAGTAATTTTTAAAACTGAAAAATACATTAAAAGTAAAATTATAATCAGTCTGCTAACAGACTGAGTATAACTAAAAAAATATTTTAAGGGGTTAAAAGCACTAAAAATTATTTTAGGATAATGCATGTTACTTAAAAAATATTTTAAGATACTAGGTAAATTCAGAAAAATATTTCAAAATACTAGACACTATTTAAAAAAAAAACAGAGATCAGCCAACATTTTATCTCAAAACTACACCAAAACGGTGTAGTTTGAGAGAAAAGGACCGGCAGCGAACGCTGAGGCAGCGGACGCAAGCCAAGTCCCTATATTATGTGGGTGATCTTTTTAAATGACATTTTTTCAAAAAAAAAAAAAGGACGGGGGTTAGCCCGTCAACTCGGGGATAGATGTTGCATGTAGTAACAACCCCCACCTTGGTGGGTTTGGAAAGTGACAGCCCAAGCCTGCAACTTTTGGGTGGCTTGGCCCGTTGGGCCCTTCTTTCACAAAATATTGCTTTTTTTTTTCTAAATAACATCAATACGCATTTAGTTGGATAATTAAACACAAGTGTTAGGCTGTCTTGCTTAAAATTAATGGGCCAACAAAATGAAAATTGTGGACAAGATATATGAGTCAATCATCCTGTTTTAGCTTGGCAAAACAAAAAAAATCATCCTGTTTTAGATTTGTAGGTTAATACTTATTCATATCCTTAATATAACACATATTTGATAAGTTAATTTTGATCTTGAGTATAAGACATAATTTTTATATATTTTTAATATTTTTCTAATTTATTTCTATTAATACTCCTTCGACAATAATCAAGGAAGAGAGGGAATGTGAGAAACTAAAGAAGATGTCTAGAATATTTTAAAAAATACATATTATATTAACTAATTTAACTAACTTCCTTAATATAATTAAATTAGGTAAATATGTGTTATATTAAAGAATCAAGGGAGTATATGTTTAGGATTGTATTTTCTTTCTTTTGTTTTGTGGGATGTGTTCTTTTCACTCTGCTTCGTTGCTTCTCTATTTGTTGTTTCACTTAAACTCCCATTGAATTATATTTATACTGTTATGCCATGAGCACATTGAAGTTAATAATAGTTTCATCTATGTTTCCCCTTCTCTACCAATAATTGAACTGAGAACCTCTAAAACAACATCAAGTATCAAATAGTGTCTCGTTCTATAATGATATTTAAGATGTCCTAACTTCTCAAATATTTTTTTTTATTTTGATCATTAGACTCTACATAAAACTACTTCATTGAATAGAAAAGGAGAATGTAATCAAGATCAACTACTTCATTGAACGAAGGATATTTTTAGCAAGGCAATGCAAATTATTGATAAATTTATTAGTTTTAATTAGAATAATTGAACTTCTTAATCATTAAGGAGTAGGCAATTAAAAGGATCATATACCTTGGAAGATATGAGTAATTCCTAGCACATATATAATGGTTTAGATTGTTGGTTTGATTAGATAGACATTTTGTAATGAATTTAGAATGATTTGTTCTGATTGAATTTACGTCATGGATGCATGGATAGATTAATTAATATTTTGTGCTTGCTTGTTTATTTCAGCCTTTTTTTTTTTTTTTTGAAAAGGGAAATATCAATATTATATATTAGTCAACATTGTTAATCGAGAGAATATCATAATATCATATTAAAGACGTTTACCTTTTTGACCTTCAATAAAGACGTTTGTTGCTGATTTGCTTCAATTATTTTATTCTGTTTTACATTATATTTATCTAATTAAAGAAGAAGTGTAAAGGAAGAGAAAATGATTTGTGAAAATTACGGTATGATTAGAACTCCGATTATTGTGGCTTCCACTCTTTGTACATCTTACAAAAGCGTGTGTGCGTTAAAATTTTTATGTATATATCATACCAAAAAATGTTTTTTATATATGTATATATATTTATTCTCCTTATATTTGTATAGCCAGCATGTGTCCTATGCATAAATTTAACGTTATGAAACAAATCAACTTTAGATGAATGCAATAATTTGTTAGAGTCTTTACATTATAATACACACACAGATTAGGTAGATAGATCATTTTAAAACTGTACATTCTATCACAATGAGGTTCTTAGAGTTGCAGAGTACCTTATATGTGTCAATAAAAATTTAATGATGTTAATTATTATACATTTCCACCTTTGGAACTTTCTGATTACTGGTTCAGGTACCAATCTCAAATGTGTTTATTCAAATTCTGGATGGTTAACAATGAAAATGGGATACCTAATTATATACAAAAATCAAGCCATTTTAAAACTCTTTAAAATAATACAAAGGTCAGAAATGGCGTGCCACACCAACCCCTGCTCAACAACCTCTGCCATCGTTCCCTGTTTCCATCGTTATTGCATGCGTCATGTTTATGTCCTCTGTTTCAACGTGCATGGTTCTGGTTCATTCCCCAGGGGTTGGACAGGACTCGTCCTCGAGTCAGAATCAACATCATCAATATAAGGAGATAGATCCGCAATATTGAAAGTGGTGGAAACACCGTAGGCACCAAGCAATTCCACTTTGTAAGCATTATTGTTAATTTTCTGTACAATCTAGAATGGGCCATCAGCTCACGGAGACAACTTGGCATTGGGTTGTTTAGGAAAACGTTCCTTCCTCAAATGTATCCAGACCAGATCCCCCACATTAAAGACTTGATGCTTTCGATGCTTGTCTCGTTGTGCCTTGAGTTTCAAACTCTGCTTCTGAATCCTATTACAGACCTGCTCATGTAATTTCTTAATTTCCTTGGCCTGCTGGTCCGCATTAACACTATATTGTTGCTTATCAGAAGATGGTGTCAAATCGAGTGGGCTGATAGGACAGGTGCCATAAACAACTTCAAATGGACACTTTCCAGTTGCTTGATTGATTGAATTGTTGTAAGCAAATTCAACTTGAGCAAGAATAAAATCACATTGCTTTAAGTTCTTTCCAACAAAACTTTGTAAGAGATTGCCAAGAATTCTGTTAACAGCTTCTGTTTGTCCATCAGTTTGAGGATGGCTAGCACTGCTAAACTGAAGCTTAGTTCCCATCTTTTTCCATGAAGTCCTCCAAAAATGGCTTACAAACTTGATGTCTCTATCAGAGGTGACAGTTTTTGGAATTCCATGGAGATTAACAATCTCCTTGAAGTACAAATCTGCAACTTGAACCGTATCATTGGTCTTTTGGCAAGGAATGAAGTGAGCCATCTTTGAAAAACGGTCAACAACCACCATTATAGAGTCCTTTTATCTCTGGGTCTGAGGTAACCCGAGGACAAAATCCATACTCACATCCTCCCAAGGTGCTTCGGGTACTGGCAACGGCATGTACAACTCGGTATTTTGGCTTTTGGATTTAGCTAGATGGCATGTTCTGCACCTTTGGATATGTTTGTTTATATCCCGTTCAAGTCTTGGCCAATAGAAGTTCTCCTTTACTAAGGCCACAATTTTATCTCTACCAAAATGACCAGCTAATCCTCCATCATGGGCTTCCTAAATTATAGCTTCGCGTAGTGAACAACGAGGAATGCAAAGGGTTTTTCCTTTGAATAAAAATCCTTCTTCCCTATAATATTGTTGAAATGGCTGAGACTCAGTGGCACTCCAGGCACCTTGGAAATCAGGATCTTCTTGGTACAACTCTTTTATAGTTTCAAAACCCACTACTTTGGTTTGCATAGTCGTTAACAAAGCATGCCGACGACTAAGCGCATTAGCTACTGAATTCAGGATACTAGCCTTATGCTTGAGTAAAAACGGATAGGTCTGCAACATTTCACTCCAAGTGGCATGCCTTCGATTGATCTTCTGTTGAGAATTCAAATGCTTGAGTGATTCGTGGTCAGAATAGAGAATAAACTCTTTATGCAACAGGTAGTGGCTCCAATGTTGCAAAGCTCAGACAACGGCATAGAATTCTTTGTCATAGGTAGAATATTTGAGCTTAGCATCATTAAGTTTCTCACTGAAGAAAGCAATTGGATGACCTTCTTGACTCAGAACAGCACTAATTCCGGTGTTAGAGGCATCACAACTGACCTCAAACACTTGGTCAAAATTAGGAAGAGCTAGTACAGGAGTTTCTGTCAAGCGTTTCTTCAGTTCTTTAAAACTTTTTGAGCCTTCTCTGTCCATTGAAACTTGTCTCCCTTGATGCAATCCGTGAGGGGTGCAGCAATGGAACTAAAATTTTGAATGAACCTCCTATAGAAGGAAGCTAATCCATGGAAGCTCCGAACTTCTTGGATAGATTGCGGAGTTGACCAACTGTTAATGGCTTCAATTTTGCTTGGGTCAACTCGTACACCTTCTGTAGTGATAATATAACCCAGAAAAACGACCTCATTTGTCAAGAAAGTGCATTTCTTCAAATTGGCATAAAGTTTCTGTTCACGAAGAGCTTGCAGTACTTGACATAGGTGCTTTAAGTGATCTGCTATACTCTTGTTGTAGATAAGAATGTCGTCAAAGTAGACAACAACAAACTTGCTAATGAAAGGGTGAAAGACCTGGTTCATCAGGTGCATAAACGTGCTAGGAGCATTTGTCAACCCAAATGGCATCATATTCCATTTGTACAACCCATCTTTGGTTTCGAAAGTGGTCTTCCATTCATCTCCGGGACGAATTCAGATTTGATGATATCCGCTACGAAGGTCAATCTTAGAAAAAGTGGTAGAGCCATATAACTGGTCGAGCATGTCATCAAGCCTGGGTATCGGAAACCGATACTTAATTGTGATCTTGTTGACTGCACGGAAATCTATGCACTTTCTCCATGTTCCATCTTTCTTGGGAACTAGGAGTATAGGTACAACACAAGGGCTGACACTTTCACGGATCAATCCCTTTTTCAGCAATTCTTCAATTTGGTTTTGAACTTCAACATGTTCTTGAGGACTCATTTTGTAAGCTGGCCTGTTAGGAATTACTGCTCCTGGAATAAAATCCATAGCGTGTTGAATGTCTCACATGGGTGGTAATCCCGACGGAATTTCATCTAGAATCACATCAGGAAACTCATCTAGCAATGGCTGCACTTTATGTGGAATGGCATTTCCGTTATTTGCCTCAAGTAATAAAGAAAACCCATAACTTGGCTTTCTGTTTTGGTCACCTTCTCGACTAAAGACACCAATGGTTTGGACTCACTTTTGTCTTTATTGTGTTTATTGGGTAGCAAAGGTGCGAGCTAAATCTTCACGCCATCCTTCTGGAAGGAATATGTGTTTGCGTAACCGTCATACAGAACGCGTCGATCATATTACCAAGGTCTCCCCAAAAGAAGATGACAAGCGTCCATTGAAACAACATCACACCAAACTTCATCATGGTACCTTTTACTGATAGAAAAAGTAATAAGGCATCGTTTCAAAACTTTTACCTCGCTGTCCTGGTTAAGCCATTGAAGCTTGTAAGGGCACGGATGGTTGTGAGTCAATAGTTGCAACTTTTCTACCATATAGTTGAAGACTACATTTTTATAGCTTCCGTTGTCAATAATGACGTCACAGACTTTACCTTGAGTAGTGCAGCGAGTATGAAAAATGTTGCGACGTAGCCAAGGTTCTTCTTTCACAGTGGCTATATGCAAACTTTGTTAGAGCAAGCGTTTCGCCCAAGAGGGAGGTGAATTGGGTGATACTAAATTTTGTTGTAAATATAAAACTTGAAGGTGAATATAAAGTAATAAAGAGAAAGGAGAAATATCACCGAAGTGTACACCGAGAGTTATACTGGTTCGGCCACAACCACTTTAACCTACGTCCAATCCTCAAAGCTTCTCTGAGAGTTTCACTATAACTTCCAAGATTCAGTGGGTTCTTGGCACCTCAGTACAAGCAAGTTCCTTCGCCTGGACACTCGCTCCCCCTTACAAGTTGTAATCCAATCCCAACTCAAGGTTCCACAACCTTAAGTTACCTCAATAACAAATATTGAGTTTGAATGAAATATCTCTTTCATAGAGTAAATAAGAATCACTGAAGCATAGAATTACAAGTATAATGTAAAACAGAGTAATGAGCTTGATAATGCGTTCGTGTGTGTTCTTGTTCTTTCTCTGTTTGGATGTTCCCATATAAATAGGTGTGTTGGTAATGACCGTTGGAACATTTTCTTCTCGTCCGTTAGAGAGTGCGCAGCTACTGTTGACTTTTCCAGTATTTGAAAAATATCCGTTTGCGGTAGGTGGCGGTAGGTGACATTTGAACGTTGCATTTGACTTTCCTTATTTGGTAAGATCTCTTCATTGTTTATCTGTGGATATGCTAAGAATACTAATATAATGAAAGGCTAATCATATAGGAAACAAACCAATAAACGTTGGAATGAATTCTCAAAATCTGAACTTGCATACTCAAGTAGTTACTCGAGTATTCATTTAAGTTTACTCGAGTATCATCGGGAAAACTTTGATAAACTGCAAGTCAATAAGCAAACATAACATTACTCGGGTAGTGCATGAAGTAAACAAAATTTCAAACCTTTGGAAATACCTACTTACTCGGGTATGGCACATTTTTCTTCATAGGTTACTCGAGTAGCAATTCAAGTAATCTTTCAAATAAAATTTAGGTTACTCGATGCTTTACCCCAGTAACGTTGGCAGGATTTCAAGGCCGAGAGCACTTCAAGTTTGATTATCTTGTTACTCGAGTGCTTACTCGAGTAAACATAAATTTTCTGCATAGCTTACTCGGGTAATGACTTGAAGTTCTCTTCTAACTAACTCTGCATACTCGAGTAGTAACTTGAAGTTTTTCTTCTAAATAACTCAGCATACTCGAGTAGTGACTGAATTGAAGTGTGAGAAAAGCCTTTTATGTTATTCGAGTAATTCCTTCAGGTTTTGCTTACCACAGTGAGTTACTCGAGTAGCTCCTCAAGTAACATTGGCAGGGTTGAAAATGCCAAGAGCAACACATTTCTTGAAACATAGTAACTCGAGTACATTCTCGAGTATCATTGGCAGGGTTGAAAATGCCGAGAGTAACTAGAAGTTTTTGACATGTTACTTGAGTACTTACTCGAGTAACGTTGGCAAGCCGAGAGCAACTGCTAGTGATTTACCTTGTTACTCTAGTAGCTACTCAAGTAACATTGGCAGGCCGAGAGCAACTTGGAGTCATTTACCTTATTACTCGAGTACTTACTAGAGTAACGTTGGCAGGTACTTGAAGGTCGACTCTAGTTACTTCAAGTTTCAGTCCATTACTCGAGTAACCCTTTAGAAAACTTGCTAGTGATGAAGTTTCTCAGCTTTTTGTCTTGGCCTTTCTTCATTACTCCAATGCTTACTTCAAGTGATGATTTTGCCCTGTTATTGCTTTGTTCAAACTAATTTGTTTATCAAATCTCTTTCATACCATTCTTTGTTATCATCAAAATATGAGATCTAACAAACTTCTCCTAATAACAAGTAATTCATCGTGATCTGCAGGAGTAATTTCTTCATCAAATATTGGCTCCGTTTCAGGCATAGGCTCCCTTTCTTCGTCAAATACTGTAGAAGCTTCCCCTTCAATAACAGTGACAACTCTGCGGTTAGGGCAATTAGAAGCAATGTGATTGAATCCTTGGCATTTGAAGCACTTAGGTGCTTTGGAGTTGAATTCCCTAGTAGCCTTTGGTGGAGGCACGCTTGAAGAGCTAGGATGATGCATTTGTGGCTTACGCCCATCAAAAGGAATTCTGGTTGAGGAAGACAGTTGGTATGGAGGCCTTATGGGCAACTGCTTCTCGATACGGATGACTAAACGGATGACGTCATCCAGAGTCCAGTATTGCTGGAGTTGTACTGGATGGGTGATGTTCGTATTTAACCCTCCGAGATAACGAGCTATTGCTTGCTCCTCCCTTTCTTGTATATCACATTTCATCATAAGTTTCTCAAATTCCCTGGTATATTCCTCTACAGACATAACCTTTTGGTAAAGATTATGTAATTGAAGGAAATAATCTTGATAATAATTTTCGGGAAGAAACTTACGTGAGAGTTTACGTCGCATCTTGTCCCACATTCGTATTTTTCTTTTTCCTTCTCTTTCATGCCTTTTCTTGAGATTTTCCCACCATATGGAGGCGTGTTTTTTTAATTTGATGGCGATAATTTTAACTTTCTGCTCATCAGGAATCTCTTTATACTCAAAAACGCATTCGACTGTTTGAAGCCAATCGAAGAATTCGTCTGGTTGAAGTCTTCCTTCAAATTCAGGTATATCTACCTTAATGTCATTAAGGCGGAATTGATGTTGTTGAGGATGACGGCGGTAGTCAGTGAACGACGAACTATTATTATCTGAATCATCCTCTGGATATTCACTGCGAGATTTTAGCATGGCTTGTTACATTTGTACAGTGGTTTCCAGTTCCTGTATCCGGCGTCTCATCTCGTCCATCTCAATCTCATATGTGTTTCTGTGTCTTGGAGGCATTTTGGAATTGTTCTTGTGAGGTTAGGTATAGGGTGGAAAGGTATAAGGATAGGATCGGTATTTATGGCAAGTAAGGGGTAGAACTGGAAATTTTATGGACAAATGGGGTAGAAAGGTAATTTCTTAACTTTCAAGGACTGAAATTTAATTTTGGCAAACACATGGGGTATAATTTCAGAAAGTTTTGGGGGTCCGAAATGTAATTTTGGCAGAAATCTGGGGATAAAATGTAATTTCAGAAAGTTTTAGGGCAGAAATTGTAATTTTTACCAAATTTAGGGGGTCAAATTGCAATTTCTGAAAGTTGTGCTAACTGGGATTGTTGACGTGGCGGTTATGACATATGGCAGTCAATGGGTGGTTGACCTATTGATGACGTGGCAGATGACGTCATCATCTTCAACCTCTGAACTTCGGCGACATCCATGGAGGCGCGTGGAACTGTTTCACAGAGGTGACTAAAGCTATTCCAAGGTTTTTTGGCCTTCTGAACACGATGGTGATGTCGGTTTCTTCAAAAAACGCTTCGAGAGTAAAAATCCGACACTCCCTTTTTCTCAAGTTTTTTGTTTCTCACCCACTCCTCACTTTTTCGCTCTCTGGCACTCTGGAACTCAACTCTGATACTAAAATGGTTCAGGATCCAATCTCAAATGTGTTTATTCAAATTCTAGATGTTTAGAAATGAAAATGGGATACCTATTTATACTAAAATCAAGCCATTTTAAAACTCTTTAAAATAATACAAAGGTTAGAAATGGTGTGCCACACCAACCCCTGCTTAACAATCTCTACCGTCATTCCCTGTTTCCATCGTCATTGCATGCGTCATGTTTATGTCCTCTGTTTCAACGTGCATGGTTCTGTTTCAATTACTCGTTTAAAAAATCATAGGAATCGTTTTGTATCATTATTAATAAATTAGTAAAATGAAGCAGATGAATACGTTGCTTGATTATTTTCTTTTATTTGGCGCTAAGAATTTTCACATTTTTTAGCAGTCTCTCAGACCTATATGAAGGGTCAAACTTGGCCTTTGCCTCTTCAATCTTCGTGAAATATCAACTTGCAGCAAGAAAATACATTGGAAATGATATTGATGTTGAAATTTTTTGTACTTATAGTATCATTATATAATAATCAAAATACTACAATATTATTCATTCAATATAAAATATTAAAGTCGCACTAGTGTTTACAAGCCATACATGTTCAATGTTCAGAATAGTAGTACCTCTTTTACAGTTTTAATGGTTCATGCATATTAATTAACTTGATTTTTAAGCTAAGTATGTTTTGGTACAATTGGAAGCATGAGAAAACATGCAAATTAAAGTAATAAATTTTGATCATATTCGTTTTTAAGACTAAATAATTTTCGTAAGTTAGAATAATTCAAAGAGAGCGTGTTTGGATTAGTGATTGGATAAGTGACTTATTTTTACTTAGACTTATGAAATCTTAAAATTGGAAAAAAGTTAGATTGGGTAAAATGATAAGTGTTTGGATTGGCGATTAGATAAGTAACTTATGTAAAAGTGAATGATGTTTGGTTTGGTTTTTGCATAACTGACTTTTGTACTATTTAAGAGAAAAAATTCTAAAAATTATGAAAAATGAAAAAATAGAAGGGTAATTGTGAAAAAAGAGTTCATTGGCAACTTAATTGCCAAATAGGATCTGGAAAGATATCTACATACAGAGGAATTTTTTCACAATTTTCTCAAAAATTAACTTTGAAAATTTGGCAATGATACAATTTTAAATAAAATTATATCAAACTCTAATTTAAATATTAAATCCTAACTCATATTTTCACATAGTTCAAAATCTAACAAAATAATCCGATTAAAACCTCAATAATACCTCCAATAATCTAAATAAAGTATTTAAACTAAATTTAATGGGTAAAAACACCATATAGAAACTAATTTATGACATGTTTATAAAAAAAAATGATTATAAAATCATAAAATAACTTAATAATAAATATAAACTAATTAAAATTAATTATTAATTATTCTCTACATTTCTATAGTCATATATTGACAAAACTCAAAATTTGCCTAAACTCTTATCCCAAAATATTCTCTAATTAGCAGAAGATTACTATCTAAAGAAAGAGAAAATTATTTAAAACATTTTTCATAGAAGAAGTTTTGTGATTAGAAGTGATTTTGAGTACTTCATTGATTCCTAAATATATGAAAATACTCCTATCAATATTATTTTATACACACACATATAAGCTTCAATAAACTCCATTTTGAGACTTATGACTTTTTTCAGCTTTTGTCTTTTTTTACCTTAAATTCCATCACTCAACCAAACATCTCATATGACCAAAACACTGTTCAAACCCAATTACTGCACTATTCAAATCCGATTGCTGGGCAAATCTTCAAAACAAACACGTTGAATGACGATCTGTTTTCCTTGGGCCATCAAAAGAGAATGAGCATTCCAAGGCACAATGCTTAAGACGTTTATAATGGTAAGATCCTAAAATAAAGATTTGTGTGTCACTTAACCTGAAATAAAATAGAATCAATGATATTTCAATATATTCTAGTTGAAAAAAAATCTTCAGTCTCCTTACTTTAAATATAATCCTACTACTATATATACTAGTAATGAGAGAACTTTCTTAATCCCTCATATCCTTAATGAAGGGTCTATGTATCACTTATTTAGTGATATTAAAGAATTAGTTAAAATAATTATTTATAAAAAAAATATGCATTGGTTTTCCTAGAGCATGTTTTTGAATCATTTACCTTGGAAACTACTCCCTCAAAAACTCTCTTAAGATGCATAATTAATATGAAAAGTTTAGGAAAAAATTATAAATTTTATTTGGAGAAAAAATGGATTAAGATGTTATATTTATAGCCAAAACAAACTCTCTCTTAAAGCTCGGACCCGGTTTGCCTACTAAGCTTTGCTTAGTAAAGAAAGCTAAGCAAATTTGGGCTGTTCAGACATGATTTTAGAAGGTCAAAATTTAAATGTTTTTTTTTTAAAATGATGAGTTTTTAAAGAAAAAATCATTTTTAAAAGAATAATACTCCTCTGGTCCTTAATATAAGACATATTTATCTAAGTTGATTAGATTAAGGAAGTTGGTTAAATTAGTTACTATGACATATATTTTCTAAAATACCTTAGTCATTTTCATTAATTCCCTCATTCTCTCTCTTCCTTGATTATAGTTAAAGGAGCATCAATAATGGTAAATTAGGAAAACATTAACAAATATGAAAACTATTTGTTATATTTAGGATTAAAATCAACTCTCCAAATATTTTTTTTTATTAAGGACTGGAGAAGTAACTAAGAGATTATCTTTATTTTAGATTTTATATCCATTAAAATAATTTTTTTGAGAAAATATAGACTTTTAAAAACTCAGATATAGATTGTTCAGATCAAATTTAACGGCTTAGATTTGCTTAGCTCTCCCTACTAAGATATTTATTGGTAGGGAAACCAGTTTCCTTTTGGATCTTACTTTAAGGGTCTGTTTGGTGTGAGGGATTTGAAGGGGAAGGGAGGAAAGGGAAAATTTTTATGAGTTGAATTTTAAAAGATTGAAGAAGTTAGGTAATAAAATTTTAATAAAGAGAATATATAAGATAAAAAAATAAGAAAAATTAATTAAAAATTTTTAACCCCACTTCTCTAATTTTTTTAAATTCAACTTAAAAAAATTTTCCCTCCGCTCACTTTCCCTCCCCTCCTCTCAGACCAAACAAACCCTAAAGATGGAAATGAGTAGTAGGTAATAGGTAACCCTACTATAAAAGAAAAAGATTTTTATAACAATTATTATTTACTATATATAACAGTTACAAATCGTAACGCATTTAGGCATGCATATCAGTTCTTTGTTAATAAACATAATGTATTGACCTTTTTTATCATATATATTTATTTTTACTCTTAATATTTATTATATAAGGCATAACATAATCATTGATAATAACAAAATAATAATATTAAATAAAAAATATATTTATTATATTTAAAATTCAATACATTATAGATAAACAACATACCATTTAAGAAAAAATAATCACTTAAACACTCTCACAATAGAACCTATTTTATAATTTTCTGAATTCTAGAAGACAATTTATTAATAAAAAATTCTACAAGTTTCTCTCATACCTTTCTTGTAGATTGTCTATAGATTACGTATACTTCCAGAGTTCCCGTCACATATCCTTTAATTGCCAAAAGATAATATAAATAGGAAAATAAGAATATATGTAGTAAAAATAAGAAAATATAAAAATTTGAGCAAATATCTGAATATAAATATGAAAATCAGAATATATATAGTAAAAATTGGCAAATATAAAAACATGAGCAAATCTTAAAACTGATTCAACAAACCTAATTTGGCTGCTAAAGTTTAGGAACGTAAGATACTCAAAATTAAAGAACTAACCAATATTCAAGTAGATCATGATTGAATCGCTAAAAATTATGAGAAACATTTGTTATTGATTTTTAGTCCATACAACTTAATGTAATCAAAATTATTTTCACTGCAATAAATCAACAATAAAAAAAAATCAACATTTTACCTTATCATTTTTTCCTTGCTTTTTACTTTTCTCCAATAGCTATCATCAGAAATTAGATAGCATGTTTGGTTTGCGATTCTTCTTCTTAGATCATCTTGCCCAGTGACCTTATCCTCAATTAGCAAGCTCTTGTTATATAAAAATAAAATAAAATAAAACTAAAAACTTTAATTGAAAGCTTACACGGAGAAAAATCATGAGAGGAAAGAGTTGCATATTGAAGAGCCATGGTAGTGGTGGAGGATCAGACCCACATCAGTAGAGAAAAACCCTTAAAAAAAAGGAGTATGAGACCCAAGGGAAGCTCAAAAAATGTTTGAAAATGAATTGCAAGAGTTGCGTCAAATAAAACTTTTTAGAATCGCGCCTTTTTATGTTTAACATTTTTTAGAATCTCATCTCTATATATTTGATATTTTTTAGAATCTCACCTTCTTATATATGACGATTATCATTTTTAGTCATTAAGTATTCTTGAAGAATAAAGAACGATTTTTTTTGTAAAGAACTGTAAAGTATTGTCAAATAAATTTTTTTCTCCTTATGTTTTATATTTTTCAAAATCCCACATTTTTATATACGATGATTGTTATTTTTAACCATTAAGTTTATTAAAGAATAAATAATGATTCTTTAGGAAGAACCGTCAAATATTATCAAATAAAATTTTTTAGAATCTCGTCTCTTTATATTTGATATTTTTCAAAATCTCATATTATTATATATGACGGTTATCATTTTTAACCGTTAATTATTCTTAAAGAATAAATAACAGTTATTTATGAAGAAAGTCAAGTATTGTCAAATAAATTTTTTTTCATAATCTTGTTTTCTTATACGTGATGGTTATGGTTTGTAACCATTAAGTATTTAGAAATCTTACTTTATGATTATTTATTATAACTGTTATATTTTTACTTTTCCTGATATAAGATTGGAAGGCAAATTATTTGAAAGTATTACATGACAGTTGTTTCGAAAGAACCGTTATTTTTGTCAATAAATATATGACAACTAATAATTACAACTGTTATATTTTTTTTTGGTGAATTCCGCCTCTCAATACATAATTGTGCGCATATTCAACTATTATGTTTTACACTACAAAAAAAGGGCATATCACAGACGGAAATGGCGACGGAACATCGTCCGTGGGCAATTGCAGAGGGAACAGGGACGGACATTCCGTCGGTAAAATTGCCGACGGATTTGCAGATGAAAAGGCGTCATTGATTACCAACGGAAAGTTTGCGTCGGCAGTGGCGTCAGCGAGTGAACGTTACCGACGAAATTCACCGACGAATAAATTCCGTCGATAATCTTACACGGAATTCCGACGAAATGCCAACAAAACTCTGTTGAGGATTTTTTTCTTTCGATATGACAATAAATCAGAAAAACTTGGCGACGGAATTGAGTGGGTAGTTCGTCGGTCACTGATATGCTTTGTTAGATCAGCAAATGCTTCGAGTGCTAAATTTTTCCCTCCTCACCCAAAAAATTTCCCTCCTATGCGATAGCCCTAACCCTTTCTAAGTTCAATTTGGTGCTCCCACAAAGGCCATCGGTGATTTGTACCTCCTTCTACAAGTTCAATCGGCCACTCCCTCGATTCCTCCATGGAGACGGCAAGATTAAGGTTCTGTGAGCCAAGGTGACGCGCGAGACGGGTGTCATCCGAAAGCCCTGCCTTTTTCTGAGTGTCTATGGTTGCTGTCTCCTTACTTTGCTGTCTCCCTCCCTCCCTCCCTCCGTCATTGGTGCTCAATCGGTGAGTCCTTAGTGTATACTCCCTCATCGATTATTACGTTATTCTGCATAGCTGAATGCAATTGTTGGTGGAGTAGATTTTTTTTCATAATAGTGGGTTGGATTCTTTTGTGACTTGTTTCAATGGCTTTGAACATTTTCATGAAATATTTTCTATGGAGGCGTTTTGGTTGCCCTTGGCATTAAATGAGGAGCAGCATCAAGATGATGCTTGAAAGTAGGAATAACGGTTAATGATTGAGCTGTATTGCATGATAACCTCAATTTGGATGTAGAATTGTGTATAATTATTTCTGTAATTTCTGCATTATGGGAGGTAGCTGAGGGCACATGGTTGTTTCCATGTCTGATGAAGGAATATCAGTAGACCAGAATCCTTTATTGTTGGGTTCAGTGTCAGATTTGTTGGTCACGTAAAGTCAGTTCTTGTTGCCAATATTGCATAAGTTGATAAGTTCTTCAAGAACTTGGAATTTGAGGTCAGAACTTGTTAATTAGGACATGACGCAGGCCTCTTGTACTTATACAAACTTGAACATGTTTAACAATTATGGTTTCAGGGGTTGTTTGTGATTGTTCTAAAGTAAACCTACATTTGTAGATTTGGCTTTGTTTGTATGTATTAATTTGAAAGGGGATTGGTATATGATGATATATCAATTTTTTGTGCTTCAGAAAATAATTCTGGCTTCTGCTGGTTCTTTGACTATAACTTATTCAATAACTAAATGTTGCTTGCTTTGCTGGTGTAAATTGTCTCAGATTACCTTTGAGTTTTGTGTTTTTTTTCTAACCATGCTTTTTTAGGTTGCATGTGGATTCATGAATTCATTAAGCATTCAGATTTACATTTTTCTTATCATAAAGTCGGATTAGGTAGGGAGTATTACTTTAGAACATATTGTAATCAATTGTTATAGTCTTGGAAAAATCTATGCATAAGTTTTTTCCTCCGCTTTTTAAGTAGAAGTGAAAGTTTATATTATAGAGGTGTGTTATTCAAAATATGCTACTCATTGACTATGGTTGTAAGCAACAAAGTGATATGCCTTTATTTGCTAAAGTTGATGAAGGCACCTTCTCAGGAAGGAAAATGTTCAAAATCCAACTTTATGCATGCTGCATTTTTTTTTTATAATTCCTGGGTCTTGCATTATTTATGATCATTAGAAGGCAAAGTAGGTATAGGCAGGTGAGGATGGATACTTTCGTAACAAGAATGTAATCAAAAGTGATTGAGGTTTTGTAGCTGTTTAGGCATGGTCCAAGAAGAGTAATTCCGCTTCTGTTAATTTGAGAACCGAATGTTCTATCATCTAAATGTTGAGTTTTAACTGTGTTGTTGCCGCCTTTATTTGGTTAAACAGTATAGTGATGCTTGGTTACAATGTTTCCTTGGTAGAAATTTGGAGGTGCTGATGGCATTTAAATGTTGATTAAGTGAAAAAGTACAAATAAGGCAGAGGACCTAATTGCAGCCTGTTATGAGTGGTAGTTTGATGTGCCCTGCTGCTCTGTGTAAATATTTTCACAACTTTTGGCTTCTGGGTTTTTATCTTTAGCTAGTTTAAGGTTTGATTTATGGTTAAGATAATCAATTTGACATTATTTCTGTTTAATCTAGAATATACTGAGCTTATACTTAGCATGATTGTTATGAAATATTAAAAATTGATATTAAGGAATTGGCATATCTCTACTAATTTTGTTTAAGGAAAAGCAAATAAGTTTTGATAATTCTTAGGCTAGATTGATACATGATTGATGTTTATTTTTGTACCTGTCATCATCCTCCACCTTGCTGTTATTCTGAATTAAGACTTTGCCAATCATTAAAAGCAAATATCTGCCGACTTTGCCAATGAGAAGTGCATCTCATTTATCACGTATGTTATCAGATTGTTCCCCACTGCTGCTATTCCCATTAGCTCAAATGCCTGCAGCCCTGTCATCGTTTACACACATTCATTTAGTTAGTTAGTATATGCTCTCAATATTTATATAATACATAGATATAGTCAACGTACACAATATATATATGAGAGATATAGAGAGCACTAGCAAATTGCAGAGGTATGATTTGGCATAAGTACTATAGATGATCTTAATTATGACTAAAACCCAGAAGCATACACCTGAATTTGCAGCCTAGTTGGAGAGAGGTTTTCAAAGAAAATTGGCAAATTTTCAATCAATAGTTGGCTACCCCTCTCTCTCTCTCTGTGGCCAATAACTAAACACAAGAGCTTTGACTAAAAATATATCTTTTGGTTACAAAGAAATAAGCTGGACGGAGAGAGAGAGAGAGAGAGAGATAATAATGAACAAGAGCCATAGAAGAGAGACAGAAAATTGAAATATAAATTGATAGCTCATAGAAACACCATACCAAATAACTGATAAGTAAGCTGATTGTTCTATGTAATATTCATGCTTATCAGTTTAAACATTATAATGTCTGTAAATATCACAGAGAGAGAGAGAGAGAGAGAGAGATACCAAGGACAAAAGCTGCAGCTCTCATTCCACCATGCTTTTGAGGGTTCGAGGGTCTTCCTCGCCAATCAACAGTAATATCTTCTCTCTTTGGATACTCTTTTCTTCCCACCTCCATTACTCTCTCTCTCTCTCTCTCTGTCTTAAAGAGAAGAAGAAAAAGACAGATCACAGACACAAGTGAGAGACTATAAGGTTATGAAGAAGGCTTGTTGTCTTACTGTGACGCTGGATTCTGAGGGAAATATGAGGTTTCTTTCTCAATTTATAAGGTTATGAAGAAGGCATTGTTTTCAAACATTTTCCCATATATATATATATATAAATAATTCTGCGAAAGGGCCCTGTTTTTTGGTTTAGGTTTGGCTTCATTTTGTAAGATTGGTGGTCCTTACATCATTTTCTTCCCAGACTTTGATTTATTTTAGTTTCATGGATTCTTTTGTGTACATAACAACTGAAGTAGTACTTGTTCCATCTCAGGGAAGGATCAATACACAAGAAGTTTTTGGCTTATCCAACTCTGATTTAGTGCCAGGGAAATATGAAGGTACTGATATCTTTTTCTGTGCATTTTTCATAGAAGTTGTTCGGCGCACGGGAAATTTTCTTCCCTAATCAATTGGAAACCTAAACTTTTTTGGGTATAATAGAAATTTATTTGTGCAATGTGTTATTTTTTCCCCTTTAATTGACATGCACATTATGTTAAGTAATACTAGGACGTTAAACTTTTTGCCTATATTAAATTGAATATCTTCATAAATTGGTTCCAAGTACATGAGACATAAGGATGTCCAGTATCCAAGCATCAATTGTCAACTAAATGTTTTTTCTTTTCTTTTGACTCATTTATTTTGGTTCTAATTTAGCATTTTCTTGTATGTAAACTGACCAAATGTTTTTACTTTGGAGTCTAGGTGGGCTAAAGCTGTGGGAAGGTTCATTAGATCTAATTAAAGCCCCTAATTCTGACATCTGCAGTGAGCATATTTCATTTTTGGTAGATATGTTCTCTTGTGTTTTTCCTCTTGTAGAAAGAACTTTCATTTGTTCTTGGATGGTCCTCTTGCAAATGAATCTGATCGTTTTTTCCCCCCTTAATGCAGATCTTTGCTGTGTTAGTACCAATAGTTGGTCTTGGTGTTAGTACCAATAGTTGGTCTTGGTGTTTTATTATTGTTTTGTTGGTTCGCTGCAGAGCTTCTTACTTCTGCCTAGAGCCATATTTTCAGATTTCCATGTTTTGTTTAAGGATTTGCTGCCTTAGGCTTTAGTTAGTGTGTACTTTCCTTATGTTTTATATGATTAATTAAATTCTTGGGTTCGAATTTAGTATTAACAAGAATTCTTTTTCTTTCTTTCTAAATTGATTGTTTATCGAGGGAAAAAATTTCAAGGGAAAAATACATTTCTTGTTTAAATAAAAATAATACAAAAGTGCCAGGGGGATTGAATAATGTCCTATTTTGAAAAATAACCTTCACAGTTCATTACTTGTAAATAGTGTGATTTGTGTATAAAAAAAAATACTGAGGTTTTAGGATGTTTATATTATATATAGATTGGTCAGTTTTTTTTTTTTTTTGAACTTAGTTTTTGGTTGTTTCTGGATAAAGAGTAAGTGGGTTATATACTTATATATAGACTCATGCTTTTGTATCTCTCTTAACTGTACTCTCTTTGCTTCAATATATGAGAATCTTTTAGCCACTTCAAAAGAATTGGGGAATTTAGTTAATTTCGGCAATTATATTAAAGTTGCCAATAATTTGTATGCTTTTTTCAGCATTGACTTAAAAGTATTGAATAATTTGTTTCCTTCTAATTAATGTATTTGTTGGCAAAAAATGTGTTTCTATTTTTCTTTTTTGGATAACTTTTTAAAATTTTATTCTTGAGAGTAAAATACTCTACTTTTTAAATTTTTCTGATTATCATACTTGCTAATGCCTAGGCTCATAAACTTTCTACATACTTTGTTGATATTTTAATGACTTCTACTTTCTTGGTTACCACTATCCTTTAGGATATGTCTCCCACCATTCAAATTCTGAAATATAATAAAGCTGTGTAACATGGAAAATAGTGAATTTCTTCCCATGAGTTTTGGGCCCTTTTGCTGTCACATTCTCATACTTGTTAGAGCTGAAAGGGTTCTACATTTTAATTGTCTTTTGTTGTGAAAATACAGCAGTCAAGTACTTTGAACTATGAATATCCTCCAAAAACTTGTACTTCATATGTTCAGCCATGTATTGTTATGATAAGTTGTTTGTTGATGTTAGGTTGAATCTGAGTGAGTGAACGTGGTGGGGACTTAAATTTTAAATCGACAGCACTGTTGAGGTAGTTCCTTCGCATATGTTATTTAATTCTTAAGTTTCAGAAAATATCAGTGTTATGTAAATGTTTTATCTCTTCTTCATGCTCTCTTGACATTAGTTTGTTGATTCAAATAGCTGGTAAATTACTGGTACACCATTTCAGTTGCATACATTATCATGACTTCACATACATATTCCCATTGTTTTCTTTATCACTTTATACTGATAGAAATAGTTTTCATGGCAACATCATATACATGCCTATTGCCATAAAATTGTAAATTAGAATTTAATTTTGTCTGCAATTTTGTCTGCTTCAAATCTTAGTTAGTATTTACTTAGAATTCCTGTTTCTTAGAATGGAAGTCCCAGAACATCGAAGATGGATGTATAACAGAATTAATCAGAGTACTAAATGGGTGACGGTAGAGTTCGAGCAAGGTGTTGATGGGTTTTTTGCATATGCATATCAATCACAATATTCTCAAAAATGGGGAGAGCTTAGGTGTCCATGTGTGAAATGTAAATGTAGATATTATCTACCTTTTGATGACGTTAAGGTACACTTATATAGTAAGGGATTCATGCCGGACTATTATGTATGGACTAGTCATGGTGAAACACGAGTAGAAAATCATATGTCCATTTCGCCAATACCAAGTGCCTCACATAGGGCACTTGGAACCCATCCAAGTCCATATGAGACGATAGTGATGGATGCAGCTGGGCCTAGTTTTAGGGATCACTATCATGAAGGTGTTGAAGAGATGCCAAATACTACAGCAAGAGACTTTTATGACATGTTACGTGCTGCACAAAAACCATTGTGGGAGGGTTGTGAAGAGTCTCAACTTTCAACAACATTGCAGTTATTAAGTATCAAGGCGGCAACAAATATGTCTCAGCATTCCTTTAATTTAGTTTCCCAACTCATGCTAAGGACGCAACCTAAAGACACCCTTATGCTTCCTGACTTGTACCAAACAAAGAAGTTAGTATCGAAGTTAGGTCTAGATTATAAGAAGATTGATTGTTGTGTGAATGGGTGTATGTTGTATTATAAAGATGACGCTAATACAACAAAATGTAAGTTCTGTTGTGAGGAAAGATATTCCTTTAAGAAGTGTCAAAGAAGAAAAAAGAAAGTTCCAAGGAAGCAGTTGTTTTACTTACCTCTCATTCCAAGATTACAAAGACTATTTGCTTCTGAAAAAACGGCAAAGGAAATGAGATGGCACTTTGAGAATCGTCGAGGTTCCAATGTTCTCTCTCACCCTTCTGATGGTGAAGCATGGAAGGTTTTTGATAGAACATATCCAGACTTTGCATATGATCCAAGAAATGTGAGGCTTGGATTGTGTGCGGATGGATTTGCGCCATTTGGCCAATCTGGAAGACAATATTCTTGTTGGCCTGTGATAGTTACTCCCTATAATCTACCACCTGAGATATGCATGACACGAGAATATATGTTCTTGACGTTGATTATCCCTGGTCCTAATAATCCAAAGGGAAAAATAGATGTGTATTTGCAACCACTGATAGATGAATTAAAGTTATTGTGGGGTGTGGGGGTGTCAACATATGATGCCTCTTTGCGACAAAACTTTCCTATGCGTGCTGCACTATTGTGGACAATAAACGACTTTCCAGCTTATGGTATGTTGTCTGGTTGGATGACTATGGGGAGACTATCATGTCCTATATGTATGGAGAACTCAAAAGCGTTCCAACTGAAGCATGGGCGAAAAACATGTTTCTTTGACTGCCATCGTCAATTCCTTCCCATTGACCACCAATTCAGGAGAAATAAAATATCTTTTTTGAAGAACAGAGTCGAGAAATCAGTGCCTCCGCCTCGGTTTAGTGGAGAGGAAGTTTGGCAAAGAGTTAAAAATCTCCCAAAGGTCACTGAGTATGGGGAAAATGTACCAATTGAAGAGTATAATGCTACTCATCATTGGACAAAACAAAGCATATTTTGGGAATTGCCTTATTGGAAAACTAATCTTATTCGACATAATCTTGATGTCATGCACATTGAGAAAAATGTCTTTGATAATGTGTTTCACACTGTTATGGACACAAAGGGGAAAACAAAAGATAATACACAAGCTCGAATGGATCTGAAAGAGTATTGTCGAAGGAAGGACGATGAACTTGTTGAAATCAGAGGGAGAATGGTGAAACCGGTCGCAAAATATACCTTGAATTTAGAACAAAAACGACATATTTGTCAATGGGTGAAGAATTTGAAGCTTCATGATGGATATGCATCTAATCTAAATAGATGTGTGGACATGAAGGAAGCAAAGTTGTATGGAATGAAGAGTCATGATTGCCATGTGTTCATGGAACGCTTGCTTCCCATTGCCTTTGCGACTTTGCCGGAAAATGTCTTGAATCCTATAGTAGAGCTTAGTCAATTCTTTACACAACTTTGTTCCACAACCTTGTTGCGAGATCAACTAGAGTTGTTAGAGCAAAATATTGTTGTGACATTGTGCAAGTTGGAGAAAGTCTTTCCCCCAGGGTTCTTCAACTCAATGGAGCATTTACCCGTCCATCTTCCATATGAAGCTAAGGTTGGAGGGCCTGTCCAATATAGATGGATGTATCCATTTGAAAGGTACTGAATATTGTTTTATGAGAGTTGACAAAAATTATATGATAATTGTATACAGTAATTGAGCAATATACGTCGCTATATATAGGTTCCTTTATACCTTAAAACAAAAGGCGCGGAACAAAGCTAGGGTTGAAGCATCTATATGTGAAGCATATATTGCTGAGGAGACTGCCATGTTTTGCTCGCACTACTTTGAGCCAGGTGTTCCACCAAGAATAACAAGACCTATTAGAAATGACGATGGTGGAGAACCAAATTTGCCAACTATTTCAATTTTTAATCATCGAGGAAGACCTTCTGGGGCTTATAAATCTCGTTTCTTGGGGGATGAAGAGATGAAAGCCGCGACCACATTTATTCTAATGAATTGTGATGAGGTGCAACCATATATGAAGTAAGTGATGTTAAATTCTGATAAAATAAAATTTATACCAAATATATGATGGTTAACACAACTTGCAATGCAGTTTTTTTGTACAGCAATTAAAGGAAGCTCACCCTCAAATTACAGATAATGAGATAGAAGCTCATATCAATGATAGATTTGCAGCATGGTTTAAAGATCATGTAAGTACTTAATATTATGAATGAAATACCTAAACAAACTATTTGACATGATTCTTATTATGTCACGTAGGTTGAAAATCCTGCCAACAATATTGAGGATTCATTTTTACATGACATTTCTTGGGGTCCAAAGAGAAGAGCGAGAACATGGCCAATATACTTTGTGAATGGGTACAAGTTTCATATAGCAGAAGTTGCCCTTAATAAATCAACCAATAATAGTGGTGTATGCATTAAGGGAACTGACTATGCACAAGCAGAATATGACTTCCATGGCATTCTACACGAGATTGTTGAACTTGAATATATGGGTGTCCCTGTGAAGAGAGTGGTATTATTTAAATGTGAGTGGTTTGATCCAACACCGAATCGTGGTACCAAGGTTCATCCGCATTACGGGACTGTTGAAGTTCATGCATCACGGAGGTATAACAAATATGACCCATTTATTTTGGCCCAACAAGCAATGCAAGTCTACTACATGCCTTACCCTTGTTGCCGTCAAAAGGAAAATTGGTTAGCTGTTATTAAGATCAAGGCTCGTAGCGTAATTGACTCTCCTGCATCTGAAGTAAATGTGGGGCCATTTCAAGTGGATGACCTTGAAGTCATACTGCCAATAATTGTCGATGATGATGAAATCCCAAGGCCAATAGTTGACACTCTTGCAACTGAAATTCGCTATGAAGATGTAGATATGCCGGTGCCTAACATGGAATATGAAGAAAATGAAGATGAAGAAGAAGATGATGAGGAAGAAGATGATGACGATGAAGAAGAAGATACAGATGATGAGGTTGAAGATGTTTATGTGGATGAGGAAGAAGACGAAGACGAAGACGAAGACGAAGACGAAGACGAAGACGATGATGAGGAAGAAGATTAATGTTTAGACATTTTGTTGTAATGAAGTTTTTGCCTTTACCTTTGCTTGCATTGACTTTTAATCGTTTTAGTTTTTATTTTGATTTAATTTTGTCATCATTTATGTATTTTTTATTACTAACTCAAGTCTCACAATGAATATGTAGATGTCAAGCCGTGGTTCAAAGCATGATAATAGCCAATCGAGTACCCCACAATCATTTCTTCCTCACCAACGTCCTAAGTTGTCTCTTCCTCAGACAACTACTTCTATTTCGTCTATTCCAAAGGTAGTTAGACCATCATTGTCATTTGTATCGTCTCCTCACTTGCGTGAACCACTTTTCCAACCCTCATTACAACCTCAAATCCTTACTCCAATTGTGAGACCCACACTATCCACCCAAATGCATCATGACTCAGGTGAACCCTCACTTCCACAATTGCATGAATCAATCGGTGGACACTCATTATCACCTAGCCCCTCTCCATCTCCAGTCCCATCTCCTCAAATACCATCTCCTGGAACAGAATCTTCGCACCCCCTCTCTCCACAGGTACAACGTGGTAGATTATCACCTTGGGGTCGTGATACCATTGATGGTCGAACATGGATATATCCTGACAAAAACACGTAAGTCATTACCAAGCTTCCTGTAATTTGTATCTTTATTTAGTATATCTTAAAGCCATTCTAATAATGACAATGATATTTTTAAAATTGTTATTAGGTTCAATCCTGTTGTTTGTTCTATACGGCAAATTCTTCCAGTAATTCAAGGAAAATTTGACTATCCATGTCATAGTTGGAAAGCAACACCGGCCAATTATAGGAAAATGTGGTTTGAAGAATGGGCGGTATATGATATCTTCTTCCTTTTCTTTGTTCAGTTTTATTGTTCTAAGAGTGAGAAGTGCTAACTACTGAGCTTCCCTTGTTCTCTGAAATTTGGAGTGAAATATGTGTTTCTCTTCTCCCTTGTTCTGTTTTTTCTGTATCAGAAGTGATCAAATGCTTGTTGCTAAACATGTTTTATGAAATCTGAGGTTGCATTGGGTATTTGTGTTTTGAACGTGTTTCCAATATCTTAGATTTGTATGAATTATGATTTATTGCTACTAGTGTTATCCAAATTTCTGTACACATGTTTGAGCACTTTTCTATTCTGAAAATTTTGGCGAGGACTCCAAATTATGACACTTGCATAAAGTTTTGGTGAGAACTAATCGCATGTTGGAAATAGCACTTCCCCAAGTCGTTGTTATAGGTGGTTGGAATCTAGGTGTTTTGTGCTAACCTATTCTAGAAAAAAAAAATCTGCATATCTAATATTGCTCTCACTTGTGCATCCCTGTTATTTTACATGCTTCATTTAAATATGTTGGAGAATCTGAGTTTGGGAACTTTACTTCACTGTGCCAGAAAATTTTTAACGGACTAAATTTATGAAATTTGGCTTGGAGTAATGCCATTAAAAGTTCCGTTTTAGTGTGTGCACAGCCACTCATTGAATTTTAGCTGTGAAAGTTTGGGAATTTGGACCAATGAATATTGTTGATATCATTTTAGACTCAAATCAGCTGATCATTTATTGACTTTCTGGTGATCTCTTTTGCTGCAAGTCTGATTGTCAGTTATTGGTTTGCTGAAACAAGACTAGTTTCAAATGGTGCGTGTTAGAATTAGCTGAAACCTGATGTATATGGTTTTTGACTTTTAGCTATTGAAATGACACTTGGTCGAACTGGTGCTTGCATTGCAAAGGGACTCCACTTTGAACTATATATTACTCTTGGTCCATTGAAATTGTGATTTCTTGTCACTTGGCAAAGTGCATCTTTGTTGCATCTTGAAATTTCTTTATTGCATTTTGAAATTATTGCTAAACTTTGTATAATCTAGCACTTCTGATTCAATGCACTAAAATTGATTTTGAACCAAAAATCACTAGACCAGGAAACCATAAGGATTGAAATTTTGGATTTTGAACCAAAAAATAAACACTTTAATGTGAGTAAATCTTGATTATCCACTTCTATCACTATTATGTCTAGTAGTTTCCTCATTATATTTGTATTTTTTATCTCTTTCATTTCTCATTTATGCAGAGAAAATATAAATGGCTGCCACAATTTGATGATGAAGTTAAGAGAATATGGAATGCAAAGTGTTCAGAAATATTGAGAGGTACAATGCATACTATCCGGAAGGAGTTGTTTCAGAAGCAAGTTAGACCTAAGTGGATTCCACACGAAGTGATGAATGAGTTGGAGAGAATGTGGACAACACCAGAATATCTGAGCAAGTGTGACATAGCAAAGACCAATCGAGCATCTAGCAAAGGGGGAACTCAACACAAAGGGGGCAGTATCCCTAATACTGAGCACAAGAGAAGGATGGTAAGAATTTTATCTCCAAATGGTTCAGTCATTACTTATTTGATGCTTTGTATAATACATCTTTATATATACCTGCAGGTTGCAGATTTGGGAAGAGAGCCTTCTGTGTTTGAATTGTTCAAAAAGACTCATTATAATGAGAAAACTGGCGAATTTGCGGACCATCGTGCAGCTGCAACTCATGTAAGTATATGGTTGCCCATTCCATATGGATGAACATTATTACATATTGTTGAATTAATAATGATCACTCAGTTCTCTCACCTAATTGTTGGGTCAAAAACCATTTAGATTTTAGAGAATTGAAATGACAACGACTTCCTATTATATATACATATATATATATATATATATATGAGAATGACCCTTTGTTTTACTGCAATTTTTGTATATAATGCCAATTTTACTTACCAATAACACCAACAAAATAGTCCCTTTGCTGTCATTTTTTAATAACACCAACGAAAGTAGAGTAGAATGGAATAGACCCTGTTTATTGAATTCTTGTGTGTGTTGAAGTTCTTGATTCGTGTATGGTTGCTATTGAATTATTTTTCTTGGCTATATTTGGAACTTGAAAGATCATTGTGCGAAGTACGAATTGCGAACTGACCTTATTTTTCTTAGATAGAACCACTCCTCTGTCTTCCCCCTCTTGACTTTTGATTTCAAGTTTTCTGTTCAAGCCGATCTGATTTTGCCATTTGATCTTTCGGCGACTAGTTTCCAGTTTCCCTGTTGTGAGAATGAATTACTGGGTCCACTCGATTTATAGGAATTAGAAGGGATCGGAAACATAGGTGAAAGTAAAATTCAAGAACTGGGTTTCATGAATTTATTCTTCCATTTGTTGATCTATATTGATGAGAAAAACCCACAACCAATGACTTCTATGGAGGAAAAATAAATTCTCGTTACTTATAAGAATCTCTTACGAATAAGTAGTAAATATATAACCAAAATTAAATAGCATAATTGCAACTAGAGACACCAAATTTTGTCATGAGGGAAACCTCTTAATACAATAGTAAAAACCACGTGTCATCAATAGTTCAATACCAATGAATTTGCACATCAATTCATTTCAGCATTAGTTCAATACCAATAGTTCAATACTGATTATGTTAACGCTTGATGTACTATATATCTTTTTTTGCCAAGTCTTGATGTACTATATATCGTTATTCTATTTGACCACTATATATATATATATAGTTGTTCTGTCCAAGTCATAACACTCTGCATTGCTCTGTTTTGCTCCGATTCACCCAAGGGATTTACCCGAAAATGATTATTTTTGGCTATTTAAATTCTAAAACATGCACTATTGTAGCTTCATTTATTTTGCACTGATTTTATAGAAGGGATCTGCTAGGGACTCTAATGGTGATGATCGAAAGACATCTGTTATGTTTTTTTTTTTTTTCAAATCAGCCTCCAATTGTTCTTGCTCCAGTTACGTGGAGGCACTACACTAAAATATAGTTTTGCAACATGAGATGGTTGTATAACATCTTGGGAAGCTTCTGGTGCCAATTAAGAAATTGATTTGTTTCCTTTTTCAAACGGTTTCTTAGCTAAAATAGCAAGTTGTAAAGTCATAGCATTGGCACATGTGTTTGTGAAAGTGAAATACTGACCCCAAGCTCTTCTTCCTCAACCAAATTGATTTCTTGCCAGTTGCTTGGGCTTCTACTTTCTTAGCTGCATCTATTATTCCCTGGTAGTCACTCACATTCTGCAAAATCCCGCACGACAATTAAATCCAACTGAAAACTCTAGGATTGAGCCCTAAAATCCTTTAAGAAAGGCATCCAGATGAGAGGGAAAAAATATAGAACCTGAGACTTATCCTTGGCATTGTTGAGTTGCTCCATCAGTCATTGTGGCCTCAGCTGAAGCTGATTGAAATTGACCCACAAAACAAAATTAGCATATAGAGAGGGAAAGAAAGTTTTGTTTTTTTTGTTTTTGGTTTTTTGTAGAGAGCTTCTACTCTGTTCTAACAGTAGAATTATTCCAACAGTAGCAATCTTAAGTTATGCAGAATTGTTCCAACAGTAACATATTTAAGTTATGATGTAGAATTATAGAATTGTTCCAACGAGCAAAATTATATGACAAATCTGATCTGGAAATAAATATGTTATGATGTACTTATTTTATGTACTTTTTTTTGTAGGATGAATTTTTGAGACTAAAGGCATCTATTAGTTCTGAGACAGGCAGTGTCCAATCTAATCAGGATGAACTTAATCTGTGGCTAGAGGTTACCGGTGGTAAGAACAAGAAGGGTCGAATCTATGGGCTTGGATCTGAAAATCAAAATATTGTTTCTTCTATCTCACCTCCTTCCATCAACTCAACGGGGGATTCTAACGTTCAAGAATTGCACACGAGGATAACACACCTCACACAAGAGACTGAATATCTCAAACAAGAAAATCAACATCTTAAACAAGCAACTGATATGATTATGACTGCATTGCAAGGAATGGGGATTCAATTGCCTAATCTCTCTAACAATGCCAATGCTGCGGGCCCCTCTGCTACCAATGCAAATGAAGAACATGAAAATTAGAGTTGAGAACTTGTTGTAGCTTTCTTATGTTTAGTGTTTCCATACACTTGTTAATATTAAGTTCTAGACACTTTTTTTTGCTATTTCATGACTTTGAACTTGAGACATATTGGATTGTTATCAATGATCAGGTTACATTCTATTTCAATGATCAGGTTACTTTGCTGAGCATTTTAAATTTTGTTTTCCAAAAATTAATGTAATGGAAATTATTAAAAAAATGGCGCAGAAACAGATACTGTGAGATCCGTATGCCAAATCAAATTTACCCACGGACTTCCAGACGCAATTCCGTGGGTAATTTACCACGGACTTCCGTCTCAGATTTCCGTGGGTAATTTCCCACGGACTTCCGTCTCAGATTTCCGTGGGTAATTTACCACGGACTTCCGTCTCAGATTTCCGTGGGTAATTTCCCACGGACTTCCGTCTCAGATTTCCGTGGGTAATTTACCACGGACTTCCGTCTCAGATTTCCGTGGGTAATTTGCCACGGACTTCCGTCTCAGATTTCCGACGGAAATTTCCGTCGGTTTTCCGTGGGTAATTACCGACGGAAATTTCCGTCGGTAAGTCCGTCTCAGATTTCCCACGGACCCATTTTCCGTCCCAAAAGACAGTTGCCACGGTTTTTTTGCCCACGGTTTTTGATCCGTCGGTAATTCCGTCGGTAATAATTTACCCACGGAATTCCGTCTTAAATTTCCGTCGGTAATGAAGCTTTTGTCCTCCAGCTGCTCATACTTTGTCTAAAGTTCATAAAAGAAGCTTTTGTGAGTGTTTACATGGCATGAAAGTTCCTTCAGGGTATTCTTCAAATTTAAGGAAGCTTGTGTCGATGAAAGATTTGAAGTTAGTAGGGCTAAATCTCATGATTGTCATGTCTTAATGCAACAACTTCTCCCAGTAGCTATTCGTGGCATTGCCGAATATGATCTTCAACATATTTTGACTAGATTTTGTTTCTTCTTCAATGCTATTTGTAGTAAAGTCATTGAGACAGAAAAATTGGATGAACTGGAAAATGAAGGATATCTGATCTTGTGCCAGCTTGAGAAGCTTTTTCTTCCTTCTTTTTTGACATCATGGTACATCTAATTGTTCATCTAGTCGGGGAGATCAATTTGTGTGGCCTTATCTATTTACGATGGATGTACACAATTGAAAGAACTATGAAAATCCTAAAAGGGTATGTGAAGAACCCTAACCGGCCTGAAGCATCTATTGTTCAGAAATATGTTTCTGAAAAAACCATAGAGTTTTGTCAAGATTACTTGTCAAATGTAGGACACATTGGACTTCCTGAATGTCATGACAAAGAAGGCGGTAGACACGAGGCTTCAGTAAAGAGTGTGGATCCTGATGAATTGCAACAAGTCCACTTGTACATCTTGAATAATGTTGATGAAGTTCAAGATTAATGCTCATAAAGAAATTGTACGGAAAGAAAATAGTCGAATGACTAAACAAAGGTTAATTAGGGAGTATAACAAAACTTTTGCACATTGGTTCAAACAAAAGGTTGACGGCGAAGAATGTGTTTCTGATACAATTAAATGGTTAGCACGTGGTCCTGAGGCTGAGTCATAAGTTGGACTTCATTTGTGATCAATGGTTATACGTTTTACACAAAGTCCCTTGATGATAGGAGCACCATCTAGAACAGTGGAGTTATGTTAGTGGCTGAATCTATGCACTTCTCTAGTTCGAAAGATAAAAATCCTAGATTGATAGCAATACCTTATTATGGGGTTATTGAAGAGATTTGGGTGGTTGATTATGTTAAAGTTAAACTTCCCATTTTCAAATGGAAGTGGGTTGATGTCAACAATGGTGTGATGATTGATCAGTTGAGATTTACATTGGTTGATTTAATTAATAGAAGTTTTGGAGATGAATCTTTTATTATGGCATATCAAGCAAAACAAGTATTCTGTGTTATTGATCAGGCAAATAAAATGTGGTCTGTAGTTCTCCAAGGAAAAAAGGTCTTTGATATTAATCAGGAAAGTCATTCAATGAATGATCTTCTTGAGACTCCTTCTTTTTCTAGGGGCTACCAGAATTGAACGAAGAAGATGAAGCAGACAATGAACACGGTACAAGAAATGATCATCATGAAGGGATATGGGAGGATATCCCTTTATAAAACTACATTGAAGGTTAATTAACTAAAATAATTATCATGAACTATATTTGAATTATGTATATTGTTATTGGTGTATATATAAAACTACTTTTTTTGTTGTCGTCACAGGAAAATGAAGGATATGAGGTGTACGTCTTAGTGTAGATTCTCCTAAGCCAGGCCAGCTAGTGATCATCAACCTGAGAAGAGTGTGTATAAATAATTTTGGCCCTAATGAATAACAACATTGTCATTAATGTAATTTAATCTTTGATGTATGTATGTAAGTGAAAAGATAAGGAACTTGGTCAAAACAACATTGTCATGGTTGTATGATTTCCTTGCATTATGATTCTGTTTATAATTGTGAGGTTATTATTCAAGATTGTTTACCTTACTTCTATTTCGGCCAACACTCTTTAAGCACAAGAGAGTTGAGTTTTAATATGTTCCAATGAGTTTTGAGTCTTTCACATGTCATTAAGATGTTAGTTATAATCTGTAAGAGAAGAAGATTTATTTGAATGTCGTTGAACTGGCTGCTGCTTGTTGAGTGAAATGTTTTAACAAGGGAAATGGCTTGTTGGGTAAATGTTTTAAATGAAAATTAAAAAAAACTACTTTTAAGACTGATTCTCTCCAAAATTGGTCTGAAAAGTACATTTAAGACCGGTTTTGGAGAGAATCAGTTTTAAAAATATTACTTTAAGACTGGTTTACTTTTAAGACCGGTTTTGTAGAAAATCGGTCTTAAAATTTGAACCTTTCAGACCGGTTCCTTTGATAACCGGTCTAAAAATATTTATTTTTAGACCGTTTTTATAATAACCGATCTTAAAACTTTTTTTAAATACCGGTTCTATAACCGGTCTTAAAAGTAATAGACTTTTAAGACCGGCTGTATCAAGACCGGATCTAGAACTGATCTAAAATGTCTTTTTTAACCGGTCTTAAAAGTGATTTTTCCACTAGTGAGTTCATTGGTTCTCTCTTCCACTTACATCCTACATTATTTCAGAGAAATTGTTTTTTTATATATGTCATTATTAATAAATTAGCAAAATGAAGCAGATAAATGTATTAATAAGGGAAGAAAAGTATTACTTCGATTGATATTGCATTGCATATTTTCATTTATTTGGTACTAAGAATATTCACATTTCAGACCTATGAAAGGTTCAATGCAACCTTATTACTGCTTCATTCTTCGAGAAGTTATCAACTTGCAGCAACAGAATATATTAGAAATGATATTGATGTTGAAATTTTTTATTCTTATAATTATATAACACTAATTAATATACATTATTCATTCAATATAAAATATAACAATAGTTAGAAAGTCGCACTAGTGTCCACAAGCCATTCAGAATAGTACCTCTTTAATAGTTTTAGTGCTTGTTTGGGAAACCCAAAAAAGCACTTTTCCACAAATTAAGATAAAATTCTTCTGATATACTTACCAAATAAATGAAAAAACACTTCTCAAGAGCTAAAACGAACAGGTACTTAATGGTTATTATTAATTAGTAATTTGATAGTGTAGGTATAATCGGAAGCATGAAAAATGCATAAAAATTATAATAATATATTTTGAGCATAGTCTTAAATCTATTTTTAAGATTTTAAAATACTTTCTTATGTTCTTAAAATGCAAATCGAGATAAAACTCCTCTCACATACTTACCTCGTAAACTGTAAAAGCTATTCTCTAAAAGCTAATCCGAACACACACTTAATGTAAAAGCTAGTTCGGGGTTGGACTGCACATGTTAAAAGAGTTTCCATGAATAGGTAGTTTCAATATAAATGAATTAATTGGGTATTTTAGGTAAGTCAATAGTCATTTTTAATAATTAATTAATTTATTTATTTAATTTATCTAAATTAGTTGAGTAGATTTTACGTTCGGGAGGAATAACACTTCGAATTTCGACCATTTCAAAAGATCAAAGTGCCAATAATTAAGCTTAGATTAAATTCAGTTTTTAAGGTCTATATTTTTTGTTCCTCTTCAATTTTGATTATATCTAATCCTAAGAGATTCAACTGTCCATAACAATTTGGATCCCATGCAAGCATTTAGCATACATTTAGTAACTAAATGCAAATGATCCAGTTCGTTTTCATGAGCAGGGTTATCGGCAATCCATAAGTTCTTTTGAAGAAAGAAAGAAATTTTATTTTATTAATAAAAAGACAATTTTATTTAAAATAAAGTAAAACGATACACATTGCCAGGCTTCAGTACTAGAAACACAAAACCAAACAGACTTGACAGAAACACAATAAACGTATAACCCATAAAAACGTTGACACAAAACAACATTGAAACAAAAAACTGGAATAAAATTTCAGTACTTTGAAATCTGGCCATATGATCAGCCAAAAGGGACATCGTGAATCTTCATATTGCAAAGCCTTGCTTTTAGGACGTAACATACTTAAAAATACAAACTTAGAAAGCCAACTGAAACCATAAACCTGAAATGCAAAGCAAAATAACCAAAGCATGAACTGATGAAATGAGTAGCCTCAGATTGAGATCGATAGACAACCATGGCACTACCCATTCCATGGTTGTCTCTGAAAACAAGTGAGAAGGTGGAAGACGGCGGTGGTGAGGGGGGGAGAAGACGGTGGGGCTCAGTATTTATAGCAAACAGAAATGTCTTGAAGGTTTATTTTATAGAGTGCATCTCGAAGCCTGTGACAATCTACCAAATAAGCAAACCCAAAAGCCATGTTCTTCAAAGTCGCCTCATGGAGCTCCGAATTTATTGTCGCCGTGGCATCCGCAGAGAAGAAAACCCTAAACCCTCTCACGAAAGCCTCACGCGCCGTCATCTCACAGCACTGGTTCGTACACACCCCCGTCACAATCACCTCTTTTATCCCCCTCTCCATAAGCTTCTCCTCCAATTGAGTGTTCCAAAACGCGCCGTAGGTGCTCTTCTCCACCACCATATCCTCCGGCTTCCGATCAAGTGCTGGCATGAACTCCGCCTCTTCTGTGCCGTCCAAGAGGATGTGCTCGTTCCACCACTCATCAAACATGCCGTAGTCGGCGGGGGATTTGTGGCAGTGGCGCGTAAAGATGACGGGGATGGAGGCGTTCCGGCAAAGAAGGATTGTGGTGGAGAGATTGGAGAGGATGGGCTCGGCGATATAAGAATAGGAGTTTTGCATGTCAATGACTAAAAGAGCACATGATTTAGGATCTGGATTTCTCTTCCTTATCTCATATGTATTGTATAGATTTAGTTTCTTCAGAAGTGAAGACGCCATCTCTTGGTTTTGCATGTCGATGTTCCCTCCCTCCTCTGATCACTTTGCTTTCTCGTCCATACAACGCACTCCTCATATCCTATTTATAAGATGGTAGGAAAATGTTTTTTTATCCATTTTATAAGTCAAATTATTCATTTTTCACATAAATACACGATGTAAGGCTTTTCTTGATATGGTGAAACATGTTGGATGTGATTTATAATTAAAAATAGAGGATATCATGAGAAATATTATTAATTAGGGTTAATGCTATTCTTGGTCCTCACAATTTCATTAAATTTTTTTTGTCCCAATAGTATTAAGTAATGAATTTTTTGTCTTTATAATTTCATAAAAATTGGGTCTGAGTTTAACGACGTTAACTTTTAGTTAACACTGTTAGCTATTAAGGCCAAAACTAAAATTTATTAAAAGCATAGGAACCAAAATGCTCGAATTCCTAGAATAAAATCACATCCTATATTAGGATAATAATAAAATGTGTTTATTCTAAATTCAGTATTCCCAATTTGCAAATAAAAGTGTTTAACACTTTGAGCTACGACGACGGCTCATTGGGATTAGCTTGTATAGCCAAACTGACTAAGTTGCAGGTTAAAGACATACACCCACACCTACGCTTATTTATTTGACTATGTCTCCAATGATCCGACGTCGAGTCGGGAGTTAAATGATTTAACCTTTGATTAAGAATAATTTATACATATATCCAGAAGAATTATGTATCATAAGTCGAAAATATCAGAAGATACATCGAGCAATCTTAGAAGATCGCTTGAATTCTGCTTTAGTTGAGGTTATAGAAGAATTTCAAAATTCTTTTGATTACACAAACGAATATATAATCAGTAATTTCTTGTTATTCAATTTAAGAGATTTTGTTAATCTTAAACATTATACTTATAAGGCAATCAGTCAATGTATAGCTGATAATTACATTGCTCAAGAGGCAGCCAAGTTTTTGATCCCTATACTTAACACCTATACTTAACAGCGTTAACTCATACTAAATACTTATGAAACTATAAGGACCAATAATTATACTTTGAAGATGAAAACCAAAATTTGAGTAAACCGAGAACTTCCGCTTCCCTATGTTGTTTCACTCTCCGTCTCCATTGAAATTTTGGAATGTAAAATTTTAACCTTATAAATTAATTTATAATTTTGGAATGTCATTACTAGCACACGTGTGTGACAAGCAAAGATGGGATAATTTTTTTAGGAGAATGAAAGTGAGGTCCTAGAAACCGAACAAAATATCAGTAAAGTCCCTACGAAAAGAAATAAGAACTTATTGAGTCATTTTTACAACATGTTGAGTTGTAAAACATACTTAATGAGTTGTTATTTCTTTTCACAAAAACTTTACTAGTATTTTTTTTAGTCCTTGGGATCTCACTGTCATTTTCCCAATTTTTTTGGTGTGGGTGACATGTGGTGTTGGTTCCTCACTCATCATAGTGATGCTGCGAAAAAATTTAAACCTTTCAAATATTCAAACTTATTAAATCCAGACTGGCTTTTAAATCAGTTGAGGTAGCGAGTCAATGGCCAATGGATTAAATTGGAGCTAAACTGGAAGTAACTCAAGGTCAGACTGGTGAGGAAGTGAAGATTCCAGAATTATTAATATGAACTTTTGAATAAAATAAAAAAAATAGAATTAAATAAAAAAAATTTGTCCCCGGGTTGGGTTCACCCGAACCGGGCAAGTGTCTGGTTCGTCGGTTTCTGACTCGAACAGTCCAGTCCAGTTCGAGTTTAATAACCCTACAAAACTATGATATGGACCTTTCATTTTTTAAATTAGTAATATGTAATTTCTTAAGAAAAAAATTAATCTTTTTATCCTTATAATTTTAACTCAGTAGTAACAAGTTTTTATTTTTTGACTCGGTATACTCAGTCCTTATAATTTTGACTCACAGCAACTCTTTTCTTTATAATTTTAATCATTTTATAATTTAATCCCTGATTTGTATTATATATTATTTTTTCTAAAACACAGTGAGTAAAAATTTCTGGATGCACATACACATACACAGAATGGCGTTATCTTTTCATTTTCATTCTTTTGGATATGATGAGCAGCAGTTTTGGATTATTATTATTATTATTATTTGGCCAGTAGCAGTTTTGGATATTTAAGCCAGAAAAAGTATTATTTTAGCATTCGCTAATTAAATTAAAGTAGCTGTATATCACATTTTTTGTTCTCTCGTATTCAAGTGAAGACACATCTTGATGCCAAATGTTAGTTTAATCGTCTCGGACCATTTTCTCCTATCACTAACTACCATTTATTATTTATCGGTGGCCTGGCTTTTTCAGCCACTGGCTTTTTGGTACATAGAGAGTTAGTGAAAAAAGAAAGCTATTTTAATTACTTCACCTTTTGATATATTAGCCATATATTATGGGACTTGGCTTGTGTCCGCTGTCAGTCCTTTTCTCTCAAACTACACTGTTTTGGTGTAGTTTTGAGCTAAAATGTTGGCTGATCTCTTTTTTTTTTTTTTAAATGGTGTCTAGTATTTTGAAGTATTTTTCTGGATTTATCTAGTATCTTAAAATGTTTTTTAAGTAACGTGCGCTATCCTAAAATAATTTTTAATGCTTTTAACCCCTTAAAATATTTTTTTAATTATACTCAATCTGTTAGCAGACTGATTATAATTTTACCTTTAATGTATTTTTCAGTTTTAAAAATTACTTTAAAATATTTTAGAGTGGGTGGAAATCAATAAATCAGCACCAAAAAAATATTTTAAAGTAATTTTTAAAACTGAAAAATACATTAAAAGTAAAATTATAATCAGTCTGCTAACAGACTGAGTATAACTAAAAAAATATTTTAAGGGGTTAAAAGCACTAAAAATTATTTTAGGATAATGCATGTTACTTAAAAAATATTTTAAGATACTAGGTAAATTCAGAAAAATATTTCAAAATACTAGACACTATTTAAAAAAAAACAGAGATCAGCCAACATTTTATCTCAAAACTACACCAAAACGGTGTAGTTTGAGAGAAAAGGACCGGCAGCGAACGCTGAGGCAGCGGACGCAAGCCAAGTCCCTATATTATGTGGGTGATCTTTTTAAATGACATTTTTTCAAAAAAAAAAAAAGGACGGGGGTTAGCCCGTCAACTCGGGGATAGATGTTGCATGTAGTAACAACCCCCACCTTGGTGGGTTTGGAAAGTGACAGCCCAAGCCTGCAACTTTTGGGTGGCTTGGCCCGTTGGGCCCTTCTTTCACAAAATATTGCTTTTTTTTTTCTAAATAACATCAATACGCATTTAGTTGGATAATTAAACACAAGTGTTAGGCTGTCTTGCTTAAAATTAATGGGCCAACAAAATGAAAATTGTGGACAAGATATATGAGTCAATCATCCTGTTTTAGCTTGGCAAAACAAAAAAAATCATCCTGTTTTAGATTTGTAGGTTAATACTTATTCATATCCTTAATATAACACATATTTGATAAGTTAATTTTGATCTTGAGTATAAGACATAATTTTTATATATTTTTAATATTTTTCTAATTTATTTCTATTAATACTCCTTCGACAATAATCAAGGAAGAGAGGGAATGTGAGAAACTAAAGAAGATGTCTAGAATATTTTAAAAAATACATATTATATTAACTAATTTAACTAACTTCCTTAATATAATTAAATTAGGTAAATATGTGTTATATTAAAGAATCAAGGGAGTATATGTTTAGGATTGTATTTTCTTTCTTTTGTTTTGTGGGATGTGTTCTTTTCACTCTGCTTCGTTGCTTCTCTATTTGTTGTTTCACTTAAACTCCCATTGAATTATATTTATACTGTTATGCCATGAGCACATTGAAGTTAATAATAGTTTCATCTATGTTTCCCCTTCTCTACCAATAATTGAACTGAGAACCTCTAAAACAACATCAAGTATCAAATAGTGTCTCGTTCTATAATGATATTTAAGATGTCCTAACTTCTCAAATATTTTTTTTTATTTTGATCATTAGACTCTACATAAAACTACTTCATTGAATAGAAAAGGAGAATGTAATCAAGATCAACTACTTCATTGAACGAAGGATATTTTTAGCAAGGCAATGCAAATTATTGATAAATTTATTAGTTTTAATTAGAATAATTGAACTTCTTAATCATTAAGGAGTAGGCAATTAAAAGGATCATATACCTTGGAAGATATGAGTAATTCCTAGCACATATATAATGGTTTAGATTGTTGGTTTGATTAGATAGACATTTTGTAATGAATTTAGAATGATTTGTTCTGATTGAATTTACGTCATGGATGCATGGATAGATTAATTAATATTTTGTGCTTGCTTGTTTATTTCAGCCTTTTTTTTTTTTTTTTGAAAAGGGAAATATCAATATTATATATTAGTCAACATTGTTAATCGAGAGAATATCATAATATCATATTAAAGACGTTTACCTTTTTGACCTTCAATAAAGACGTTTGTTGCTGATTTGCTTCAATTATTTTATTCTGTTTTACATTATATTTATCTAATTAAAGAAGAAGTGTAAAGGAAGAGAAAATGATTTGTGAAAATTACGGTATGATTAGAACTCCGATTATTGTGGCTTCCACTCTTTGTACATCTTACAAAAGCGTGTGTGCGTTAAAATTTTTATGTATATATCATACCAAAAAATGTTTTTTATATATGTATATATATTTATTCTCCTTATATTTGTATAGCCAGCATGTGTCCTATGCATAAATTTAACGTTATGAAACAAATCAACTTTAGATGAATGCAATAATTTGTTAGAGTCTTTACATTATAATACACACACAGATTAGGTAGATAGATCATTTTAAAACTGTACATTCTATCACAATGAGGTTCTTAGAGTTGCAGAGTACCTTATATGTGTCAATAAAAATTTAATGATGTTAATTATTATACATTTCCACCTTTGGAACTTTCTGATTACTGGTTCAGGTACCAATCTCAAATGTGTTTATTCAAATTCTGGATGGTTAACAATGAAAATGGGATACCTAATTATATACAAAAATCAAGCCATTTTAAAACTCTTTAAAATAATACAAAGGTCAGAAATGGCGTGCCACACCAACCCCTGCTCAACAACCTCTGCCATCGTTCCCTGTTTCCATCGTTATTGCATGCGTCATGTTTATGTCCTCTGTTTCAACGTGCATGGTTCTGGTTCATTCCCCAGGGGTTGGACAGGACTCGTCCTCGAGTCAGAATCAACATCATCAATATAAGGAGATAGATCCGCAATATTGAAAGTGGTGGAAACACCGTAGGCACCAAGCAATTCCACTTTGTAAGCATTATTGTTAATTTTCTGTACAATCTAGAATGGGCCATCAGCTCACGGAGACAACTTGGCATTGGGTTGTTTAGGAAAACGTTCCTTCCTCAAATGTATCCAGACCAGATCCCCCACATTAAAGACTTGATGCTTTCGATGCTTGTCTCGTTGTGCCTTGAGTTTCAAACTCTGCTTCTGAATCCTATTACAGACCTGCTCATGTAATTTCTTAATTTCCTTGGCCTGCTGGTCCGCATTAACACTATATTGTTGCTTATCAGAAGATGGTGTCAAATCGAGTGGGCTGATAGGACAGGTGCCATAAACAACTTCAAATGGACACTTTCCAGTTGCTTGATTGATTGAATTGTTGTAAGCAAATTCAACTTGAGCAAGAATAAAATCACATTGCTTTAAGTTCTTTCCAACAAAACTTTGTAAGAGATTGCCAAGAATTCTGTTAACAGCTTCTGTTTGTCCATCAGTTTGAGGATGGCTAGCACTGCTAAACTGAAGCTTAGTTCCCATCTTTTTCCATGAAGTCCTCCAAAAATGGCTTACAAACTTGATGTCTCTATCAGAGGTGACAGTTTTTGGAATTCCATGGAGATTAACAATCTCCTTGAAGTACAAATCTGCAACTTGAACCGTATCATTGGTCTTTTGGCAAGGAATGAAGTGAGCCATCTTTGAAAAACGGTCAACAACCACCATTATAGAGTCCTTTTATCTCTGGGTCTGAGGTAACCCGAGGACAAAATCCATACTCACATCCTCCCAAGGTGCTTCGGGTACTGGCAACGGCATGTACAACTCGGTATTTTGGCTTTTGGATTTAGCTAGATGGCATGTTCTGCACCTTTGGATATGTTTGTTTATATCCCGTTCAAGTCTTGGCCAATAGAAGTTCTCCTTTACTAAGGCCACAATTTTATCTCTACCAAAATGACCAGCTAATCCTCCATCATGGGCTTCCTAAATTATAGCTTCGCGTAGTGAACAACGAGGAATGCAAAGGGTTTTTCCTTTGAATAAAAATCCTTCTTCCCTATAATATTGTTGAAATGGCTGAGACTCAGTGGCACTCCAGGCACCTTGGAAATCAGGATCTTCTTGGTACAACTCTTTTATAGTTTCAAAACCCACTACTTTGGTTTGCATAGTCGTTAACAAAGCATGCCGACGACTAAGCGCATTAGCTACTGAATTCAGGATACTAGCCTTATGCTTGAGTAAAAACGGATAGGTCTGCAACATTTCACTCCAAGTGGCATGCCTTCGATTGATCTTCTGTTGAGAATTCAAATGCTTGAGTGATTCGTGGTCAGAATAGAGAATAAACTCTTTATGCAACAGGTAGTGGCTCCAATGTTGCAAAGCTCAGACAACGGCATAGAATTCTTTGTCATAGGTAGAATATTTGAGCTTAGCATCATTAAGTTTCTCACTGAAGAAAGCAATTGGATGACCTTCTTGACTCAGAACAGCACTAATTCCGGTGTTAGAGGCATCACAACTGACCTCAAACACTTGGTCAAAATTAGGAAGAGCTAGTACAGGAGTTTCTGTCAAGCGTTTCTTCAGTTCTTTAAAACTTTTTGAGCCTTCTCTGTCCATTGAAACTTGTCTCCCTTGATGCAATCCGTGAGGGGTGCAGCAATGGAACTAAAATTTTGAATGAACCTCCTATAGAAGGAAGCTAATCCATGGAAGCTCCGAACTTCTTGGATAGATTGCGGAGTTGACCAACTGTTAATGGCTTCAATTTTGCTTGGGTCAACTCGTACACCTTCTGTAGTGATAATATAACCCAGAAAAACGACCTCATTTGTCAAGAAAGTGCATTTCTTCAAATTGGCATAAAGTTTCTGTTCACGAAGAGCTTGCAGTACTTGACATAGGTGCTTTAAGTGATCTGCTATACTCTTGTTGTAGATAAGAATGTCGTCAAAGTAGACAACAACAAACTTGCTAATGAAAGGGTGAAAGACCTGGTTCATCAGGCGCATAAACGTGCTAGGAGCATTTGTCAACCCAAATGGCATCATATTCCATTTGTACAACCCATCTTTGGTTTCGAAAGTGGTCTTCCATTCATCTCCGGGACGAATTCAGATTTGATGATATCCGCTACGAAGGTCAATCTTAGAAAAAGTGGTAGAGCCATATAACTGGTCGAGCATGTCATCAAGCCTGGGTATCGGAAACCGATACTTAATTGTGATCTTGTTGACTGCACGGAAATCTATGCACTTTCTCCATGTTCCATCTTTCTTGGGAACTAGGAGTATAGGTACAACACAAGGGCTGACACTTTCACGGATCAATCCCTTTTTCAGCAATTCTTCAATTTGGTTTTGAACTTCAACATGTTCTTGAGGACTCATTTTGTAAGCTGGCCTGTTAGGAATTACTGCTCCTGGAATAAAATCCATAGCGTGTTGAATGTCTCACATGGGTGGTAATCCCGACGGAATTTCATCTAGAATCACATCAGGAAACTCATCTAGCAATGGCTGCACTTTATGTGGAATGGCATTTCTGTTATTTGCCTCAAGCAATAAAGAAAACCCATAACTTGGCTTTCTGTTTTGGTCACCTTCTCGACTAAAGACACCAATGGTTTGGACTCACTTTTGTCTTTATTGTGTTTATTGGGTAGCAAAGGTGCGAGCTAAATCTTCACGCCATCCTTCTGGAAGGAATATGTGTTTGCGTAACCGTCATACAGAACGCGTCGATCATATTACCAAGGTCTCCCCAAAAGAAGATGACAAGCGTCCATTGAAACAACATCACACCAAACTTCATCATGGTACCTTTTACTGATAGAAAAAGTAATAAGGCATCGTTTCAAAACTTTTACCTCGCTGTCCTGGTTAAGCCATTGAAGCTTGTAAGGGCACGGATGGTTGTGAGTCAATAGTTGCAACTTTTCTACCATATAGTTGAAGACTACATTTTTATAGCTTCCGTTGTCAATAATGACGTCACAGACTTTACCTTGAGTAGTGCAGCGAGTATGAAAAATGTTGCGACGTAGCCAAGGTTCTTCTTTCACAGTGGCTATATGCAAACTTTGTTAGAGCAAGCGTTTCGCCCAAGAGGGAGGTGAATTGGGTGATACTAAATTTTGTTGTAAATATAAAACTTGAAGGTGAATATAAAGTAATAAAGAGAAAGGAGAAATATCACCGAAGTGTACACCGAGAGTTATACTGGTTCGGCCACAACCACTTTAACCTACGTCCAATCCTCAAAGCTTCTCTGAGAGTTTCACTATAACTTCCAAGATTCAGTGGGTTCTTGGCACCTCAGTACAAGCAAGTTCCTTCGCCTGGACACTCGCTCCCCCTTACAAGTTGTAATCCAATCCCAACTCAAGGTTCCACAACCTTAAGTTACCTCAATAACAAATATTGAGTTTGAATGAAATATCTCTTTCATAGAGTAAATAAGAATCACTGAAGCATAGAATTACAAGTATAATGTAAAACAGAGTAATGAGCTTGATAATGCGTTCGTGTGTGTTCTTGTTCTTTCTCTGTTTGGATGTTCCCATATAAATAGGTGTGTTGGTAATGACCGTTGGAACATTTTCTTCTCGTCCGTTAGAGAGTGCGCAGCTACTGTTGACTTTTCCAGTATTTGAAAAATATCCGTTTGCGGTAGGTGGCGGTAGGTGACATTTGAACGTTGCATTTGACTTTCCTTATTTGGTAAGATCTCTTCATTGTTTATCTGTGGATATGCTAAGAATACTAATATAATGAAAGGCTAATCATATAGGAAACAAACCAATAAACGTTGGAATGAATTCTCAAAATCTGAACTTGCATACTCAAGTAGTTACTCGAGTATTCATTTAAGTTTACTCGAGTATCATCGGGAAAACTTTGATAAACTGCAAGTCAATAAGCAAACATAACATTACTCGGGTAGTGCATGAAGTAAACAAAATTTCAAACCTTTGGAAATACCTACTTACTCGGGTATGGCACATTTTTCTTCATAGGTTACTCGAGTAGCAATTCAAGTAATCTTTCAAATAAAATTTAGGTTACTCGATGCTTTACCCCAGTAACGTTGGCAGGATTTCAAGGCCGAGAGCACTTCAAGTTTGATTATCTTGTTACTCGAGTGCTTACTCGAGTAAACATAAATTTTCTGCATAGCTTACTCGGGTAATGACTTGAAGTTCTCTTCTAACTAACTCTGCATACTCGAGTAGTAACTTGAAGTTTTTCTTCTAAATAACTCAGCATACTCGAGTAGTGACTGAATTGAAGTGTGAGAAAAGCCTTTTATGTTATTCGAGTAATTCCTTCAGGTTTTGCTTACCACAGTGAGTTACTCGAGTAGCTCCTCAAGTAACATTGGCAGGGTTGAAAATGCCAAGAGCAACACATTTCTTGAAACATAGTAACTCGAGTACATTCTCGAGTATCATTGGCAGGGTTGAAAATGCCGAGAGTAACTAGAAGTTTTTGACATGTTACTTGAGTACTTACTCGAGTAACGTTGGCAAGCCGAGAGCAACTGCTAGTGATTTACCTTGTTACTCTAGTAGCTACTCAAGTAACATTGGCAGGCCGAGAGCAACTTGGAGTCATTTACCTTATTACTCGAGTACTTACTAGAGTAACGTTGGCAGGTACTTGAAGGTCGACTCTAGTTACTTCAAGTTTCAGTCCATTACTCGAGTAACCCTTTAGAAAACTTGCTAGTGATGAAGTTTCTCAGCTTTTTGTCTTGGCCTTTCTTCATTACTCCAATGCTTACTTCAAGTGATGATTTTGCCCTGTTATTGCTTTGTTCAAACTAATTTGTTTATCAAATCTCTTTCATACCATTCTTTGTTATCATCAAAATATGAGATCTAACAAACTTCTCCTAATAACAAGTAATTCATCGTGATCTGCAGGAGTAATTTCTTCATCAAATATTGGCTCCGTTTCAGGCATAGGCTCCCTTTCTTCGTCAAATACTGTAGAAGCTTCCCCTTCAATAACAGTGACAACTCTGCGGTTAGGGCAATTAGAAGCAATGTGATTGAATCCTTGGCATTTGAAGCACTTAGGTGCTTTGGAGTTGAATTCCCTAGTAGCCTTTGGTGGAGGCACGCTTGAAGAGCTAGGATGATGCATTTGTGGCTTACGCCCATCAAAAGGAATTCTGGTTGAGGAAGACAGTTGGTATGGAGGCCTTATGGGCAACTGCTTCTCGATACGGATGACTAAACGGATGACGTCATCCAGAGTCCAGTATTGCTGGAGTTGTACTGGATGGGTGATGTTCGTATTTAACCCTCCGAGATAACGAGCTATTGCTTGCTCCTCCCTTTCTTGTATATCACATTTCATCATAAGTTTCTCAAATTCCCTGGTATATTCCTCTACAGACATAACCTTTTGGTAAAGATTATGTAATTGAAGGAAATAATCTTGATAATAATTTTCGGGAAGAAACTTACGTGAGAGTTTACGTCGCATCTTGTCCCACATTCGTATTTTTCTTTTTCCTTCTCTTTCATGCCTTTTCTTGAGATTTTCCCACCATATGGAGGCGTGTTTTTTTAATTTGATGGCGATAATTTTAACTTTCTGCTCATCAGGAATCTCTTTATACTCAAAAACGCATTCGACTGTTTGAAGCCAATCGAAGAATTCGTCTGGTTGAAGTCTTCCTTCAAATTCAGGTATATCTACCTTAATGTCATTAAGGCGGAATTGATGTTGTTAAGGATGACGGCGGTAGTCAGTGAACGACGAACTATTATTATCTGAATCATCCTCTGGATATTCACTGCGAGATTTTAGCATGGCTTGTTACATTTGTACAGTGGTTTCCAGTTCCTGTATCCGGCGTCTCATCTCGTCCATCTCAATCTCATATGTGTTTCTGTGTCTTGGAGGCATTTTGGAATTGTTCTTGTGAGGTTAGGTATAGGGTGGAAAGGTATAAGGATAGGATCGGTATTTATGGCAAGTAAGGGGTAGAACTGGAAATTTTATGGACAAATGGGGTAGAAAGGTAATTTCTTAACTTTCAAGGACTGAAATTTAATTTTGGCAAACACATGGGGTATAATTTCAGAAAGTTTTGGGGGTCCGAAATGTAATTTTGGCAGAAATCTGGGGATAAAATGTAATTTCAGAAAGTTTTAGGGCAGAAATTGTAATTTTTACCAAATTTAGGGGGTCAAATTGCAATTTCTGAAAGTTGTGCTAACTGGGATTGTTGACGTGGCGGTTATGACATATGGCAGTCAATGGGTGGTTGACCTATTGATGACGTGGCAGATGACGTCATCATCTTCAACCTCTGAACTTCGGCGACATCCATGGAGGCGCGTGGAACTGTTTCACAGAGGTGACTAAAGCTATTCCAAGGTTTTTTGGCCTTCTGAACACGATGGTGATGTCGGTTTCTTCAAAAAACGCTTCGAGAGTAAAAATCCGACACTCCCTTTTTCTCAAGTTTTTTGTTTCTCACCCACTCCTCACTTTTTCGCTCTCTGGCACTCTGGAACTCAACTCTGATACTAAAATGGTTCAGGATCCAATCTCAAATGTGTTTATTCAAATTCTAGATGTTTAGAAATGAAAATGGGATACCTATTTATACTAAAATCAAGCCATTTTAAAACTCTTTAAAATAATACAAAGGTTAGAAATGGTGTGCCACACCAACCCCTGCTTAACAATCTCTACCGTCATTCCCTGTTTCCATCATCATTGCATGCGTCATGTTTATGTCCTCTGTTTCAACGTGCATGGTTCTGTTTCAATTACTCGTTTAAAAAATCATAGGAATCGTTTTGTATCATTATTAATAAATTAGTAAAATGAAGCAGATGAATACGTTGCTTGATTATTTTCTTTTATTTGGCGCTAAGAATTTTCACATTTTTTAGCAGTCTCTCAGACCTATATGAAGGGTCAAACTTGGCCTTTGCCTCTTCAATCTTCGTGAAATATCAACTTGCAGCAAGAAAATACATTGGAAATGATATTGATGTTGAAATTTTTTGTACTTATAGTATCATTATATAATAATCAAAATACTACAATATTATTCATTCAATATAAAATATTAAAGTCGCACTAGTGTTTACAAGCCATACATGTTCAATGTTCAGAATAGTAGTACCTCTTTTACAGTTTTAATGGTTCATGCATATTAATTAACTTGATTTTTAAGCTAAGTATGTTTTGGTACAATTGGAAGCATGAGAAAACATGCAAATTAAAGTAATAAATTTTGATCATATTCGTTTTTAAGACTAAATAATTTTCGTAAGTTAGAATAATTCAAAGAGAGCGTGTTTGGATTAGTGATTGGATAAGTGACTTATTTTTACTTAGACTTATGAAATCTTAAAATTGGAAAAAAGTTAGATTGGGTAAAATGATAAGTGTTTGGATTGGCGATTAGATAAGTAACTTATGTAAAAGTGAATGATGTTTGGTTTGGTTTTTGCATAACTGACTTTTGTACTATTTAAGAGAAAAAATTCTAAAAATTATGAAAAATGAAAAAATAGAAGGGTAATTGTGAAAAAAGAGTTCATTGGCAACTTAATTGCCAAATAGGATCTGGAAAGATATCTACATACAGAGGAATTTTTTCACAATTTTCTCAAAAATTAACTTTGAAAATTTGGCAATGATACAATTTTAAATAAAATTATATCAAACTCTAATTTAAATATTAAATCCTAACTCATATTTTCACATAGTTCAAAATCTAACAAAATAATCCGATTAAAACCTCAATAATACCTCCAATAATCTAAATAAAGTATTTAAACTAAATTTAATGGGTAAAAACACCATATAGAAACTAATTTATGACATGTTTATAAAAAAAAATGATTATAAAATCATAAAATAACTTAATAATAAATATAAACTAATTAAAATTAATTATTAATTATTCTCTACATTTCTATAGTCATATATTGACAAAACTCAAAATTTGCCTAAACTCTTATCCCAAAATATTCTCTAATTAGCAGAAGATTACTATCTAAAGAAAGAGAAAATTATTTAAAACATTTTTCATAGAAGAAGTTTTGTGATTAGAAGTGATTTTGAGTACTTCATTGATTCCTAAATATATGAAAATACTCCTATCAATATTATTTTATACACACACATATAAGCTTCAATAAACTCCATTTTGAGACTTATGACTTTTTTCAGCTTTTGTCTTTTTTTACCTTAAATTCCATCACTCAACCAAACATCTCATATGACCAAAACACTGTTCAAACCCAATTACTGCACTATTCAAATCCGATTGCTGGGCAAATCTTCAAAACAAACACGTTGAATGACGATCTGTTTTCCTTGGGCCATCAAAAGAGAATGAGCATTCCAAGGCACAATGCTTAAGACGTTTATAATGGTAAGATCCTAAAATAAAGATTTGTGTGTCACTTAACCTGAAATAAAATAGAATCAATGATATTTCAATATATTCTAGTTGAAAAAAAATCTTCAGTCTCCTTACTTTAAATATAATCCTACTACTATATATACTAGTAATGAGAGAACTTTCTTAATCCCTCATATCCTTAATGAAGGGTCTATGTATCACTTATTTAGTGATATTAAAGAATTAGTTAAAATAATTATTTATAAAAAAAATATGCATTGGTTTTCCTAGAGCATGTTTTTGAATCATTTACCTTGGAAACTACTCCCTCAAAAACTCTCTTAAGATGCATAATTAATATGAAAAGTTTAGGAAAAAATTATAAATTTTATTTGGAGAAAAAATGGATTAAGATGTTATATTTATAGCCAAAACAAACTCTCTCTTAAAGCTCGGACCCGGTTTGCCTACTAAGCTTTGCTTAGTAAAGAAAGCTAAGCAAATTTGGGCTGTTCAGACATGATTTTAGAAGGTCAAAATTTAAATGTTTTTTTTTTAAAATGATGAGTTTTTAAAGAAAAAATCATTTTTAAAAGAATAATACTCCTCTGGTCCTTAATATAAGACATATTTATCTAAGTTGATTAGATTAAGGAAGTTGGTTAAATTAGTTACTATGACATATATTTTCTAAAATACCTTAGTCATTTTCATTAATTCCCTCATTCTCTCTCTTCCTTGATTATAGTTAAAGGAGCATCAATAATGGTAAATTAGGAAAACATTAACAAATATGAAAACTATTTGTTATATTTAGGATTAAAATCAACTCTCCAAATATTTTTTTTTATTAAGGACTGGAGAAGTAACTAAGAGATTATCTTTATTTTAGATTTTATATCCATTAAAATAATTTTTTTGAGAAAATATAGACTTTTAAAAACTCAGATATAGATTGTTCAGATCAAATTTAACGGCTTAGATTTGCTTAGCTCTCCCTACTAAGATATTTATTGGTAGGGAAACCAGTTTCCTTTTGGATCTTACTTTAAGGGTCTGTTTGGTGTGAGGGATTTGAAGGGGAAGGGAGGAAAGGGAAAATTTTTATGAGTTGAATTTTAAAAGATTGAAGAAGTTAGGTAATAAAATTTTAATAAAGAGAATATATAAGATAAAAAAATAAGAAAAATTAATTAAAAATTTTTAACCCCACTTCTCTAATTTTTTTAAATTCAACTTAAAAAAATTTTCCCTCCGCTCACTTTCCCTCCCCTCCTCTCAGACCAAACAAACCCTAAAGATGGAAATGAGTAGTAGGTAATAGGTAACCCTACTATAAAAGAAAAAGATTTTTATAACAATTATTATTTACTATATATAACAGTTACAAATCGTAACGCATTTAGGCATGCATATCAGTTCTTTGTTAATAAACATAATGTATTGACCTTTTTTATCATATATATTTATTTTTACTCTTAATATTTATTATATAAGGCATAACATAATCATTGATAATAACAAAATAATAATATTAAATAAAAAATATATTTATTATATTTAAAATTCAATACATTATAGATAAACAACATACCATTTAAGAAAAAATAATCACTTAAACACTCTCACAATAGAACCTATTTTATAATTTTCTGAATTCTAGAAGACAATTTATTAATAAAAAATTCTACAAGTTTCTCTCATACCTTTCTTGTAGATTGTCTATAGATTACGTATACTTCCAGAGTTCCCGTCACATATCCTTTAATTGCCAAAAGATAATATAAATAGGAAAATAAGAATATATGTAGTAAAAATAAGAAAATATAAAAATTTGAGCAAATATCTGAATATAAATATGAAAATCAGAATATATATAGTAAAAATTGGCAAATATAAAAACATGAGCAAATCTTAAAACTGATTCAACAAACCTAATTTGGCTGCTAAAGTTTAGGAACGTAAGATACTCAAAATTAAAGAACTAACCAATATTCAAGTAGATCATGATTGAATCGCTAAAAATTATGAGAAACATTTGTTATTGATTTTTAGTCCATACAACTTAATGTAATCAAAATTATTTTCACTGCAATAAATCAACAATAAAAAAAAATCAACATTTTACCTTATCATTTTTTCCTTGCTTTTTACTTTTCTCCAATAGCTATCATCAGAAATTAGATAGCATGTTTGGTTTGCGATTCTTCTTCTTAGATCATCTTGCCCAGTGACCTTATCCTCAATTAGCAAGCTCTTGTTATATAAAAATAAAATAAAATAAAACTAAAAACTTTAATTGAAAGCTTACACGGAGAAAAATCATGAGAGGAAAGAGTTGCATATTGAAGAGCCATGGTAGTGGTGGAGGATCAGACCCACATCAGTAGAGAAAAACCCTTAAAAAAAAGGAGTATGAGACCCAAGGGAAGCTCAAAAAATGTTTGAAAATGAATTGCAAGAGTTGCGTCAAATAAAACTTTTTAGAATCGCGCCTTTTTATGTTTAACATTTTTTAGAATCTCATCTCTATATATTTGATATTTTTTAGAATCTCACCTTCTTATATATGACGATTATCATTTTTAGTCATTAAGTATTCTTGAAGAATAAAGAACGATTTTTTTTGTAAAGAACTGTAAAGTATTGTCAAATAAATTTTTTTCTCCTTATGTTTTATATTTTTCAAAATCCCACATTTTTATATACGATGATTGTTATTTTTAACCATTAAGTTTATTAAAGAATAAATAATGATTCTTTAGGAAGAACCGTCAAATATTATCAAATAAAATTTTTTAGAATCTCGTCTCTTTATATTTGATATTTTTCAAAATCTCATATTATTATATATGACGGTTATCATTTTTAACCGTTAATTATTCTTAAAGAATAAATAACAGTTATTTATGAAGAAAGTCAAGTATTGTCAAATAAAATTTTTTTCATAATCTTGTTTTCTTATACGTGATGGTTATGGTTTGTAACCATTAAGTATTTAGAAATCTTACTTTATGATTATTTATTATAACTGTTATATTTTTACTTTTCCTGATATAAGATTGGAAGGCAAATTATTTGAAAGTATTACATGACAGTTGTTTCGAAAGAACCGTTATTTTTGTCAATAAATATATGACAACTAATAATTACAACTGTTATATTTTTTTTTGGTGAATTCCGCCTCTCAATACATAATTGTGCGCATATTCAACTATTATGTTTTAATGTCATATATTCTTACGCAACCTCCATCTCGACATACATGACGGTTATTCGCTATCACAGTTATCTATTAAGTGTTATATATGTGTGATTATGTAGTAGTGTTATGAGTACTTATGTAAACATTTAAGTCATAAAATATAACCTGACTTTGTTAAAATCTTAAGATTCAACTCATCTAAATTTTTTACTTTATATATATATATATATTCATTATCCTTTGTGTTGAAATTTTTGTTGAGTTTATAAAATAAATAAGTGTTTTGAGTCACTAATAAGAGGGAGCATAGAAAACATTTGATTATATAATGGATTACGTACCCTAATATAATTAATATTCAAAGTAATTTGAGTAACTTCTTCTGGATCAGTTCGTTGTATGAATTTTAATGAATAAAATAGTAACTCTTGAGGCTTGAGGATTTTTAAAAAGTGGATTTAATTTGATTGGATTGATCTATACACAAGAAGTTTGGCTCCAAAACACAATAATTTATTATTCATATTTAAAATAATAAATCGGTGAATATTATGAACAAAACATGGACACTCTTTCTAGAAGATCACCGTCAAATTATTAACGTCACCCATCATTGGATTCCTTGCCCTTTTGTTCAACACAACCGACGGTATTCTAAGGTCAAGTGAAAAACCACAACAGTGAAGACAAAATATACTTGTGTGTGTGTATATATCTAATCGACTATATTCGATTAATTAGCAGCATAAAATCTCTAGTCCCCTTTTTTATCAAAATAAATATCAATCAATAATAATATTAAAGTTCCCTACAAAGGATACCCACAACACTAATTAGTATCAATATATAAAAAATAAAATTTCTACAAAAATATACTGTTTATAAAATAAAAGCACAAAGATTTAGGTGTTAAAAATCTAATTAAGACAAACTAAATTATCGTCATTATATTCGATACACAGTCAAAATTATGATGATGAAATTTTAAGAGCTTATGAATAGATTTTATAAAATTTCTACTAAATTTAAGAATTTCAGAATAGATGTAATTCTGAATGAATTTGTAGTTACTTCCCCAAACTTGACAAGTACTCCCTCTAGTCCTAAATATAAGATAAAGTTAATTTTTTTGGAGAGATTAAGGAAGCTAATTAAATTACTTTAGAGTATTTATATTTATATTTTTTTTCCTCCAAACTAATTAGTTTAACTAATAAACTGATATATAATATAAGGATACATAACATATGATATAATTAAGTAACTTATTTAACTTCCTTAATCTTTTCAAAGAAAAGTCAACTTTGTCTTATAATTAGGATCGGAGGTAGTACTTCCTAAAAAATGTAATGATAAGTCTAATGAAAATCGGGAATAAGTAAAGTGAATAAATTTGTTCTTTAAAAAAATTATCAAGGTTACTTAACTTTTTTTTTTTTTGGTCATAACTCACACCAGACACCACCAATATGCCCATCATATTCGTAGCAAAAGGTCTAACTCACAAACCATACTTAAAAATAAGGTTAAGAGAGATGTTTAATGTCATTTAGCTATAATGTCAAAACTATAACTAGACACATTTTTTCTTGCATTACGCAGAATTTCATAAATCATACATATTTATAAATTATTTTATATTAAATATTTTTTTCATAGTAAATGGACGAGTTATTTAACTAATTTACAGATATTAAAAAAATTCATTAAGTTAGTTATATGTAAAAAATATTTATTCATTCCTCTAATTTTCCCTTAACACCTTGTTCAACCATTTACATTGAAAGTTACTCTTTTATTTAGGGTTAAAGTGTAAATTTAGTCTGAAAGATTTCGCTGAGGAGTAATATTATATTGAAAGTTTTTTTATGTTCAATATTATCTCATAAGTGTTAAAATGGAGCAATATTGCCCTTTTTTATTAAAAAGTTAGCTGTCAATGTCAATCTTTTAATTGTCAACGTTAGTTTTTTAACTATATAAGGTAACAGTTCTACGTTTTGAAACTTCCGGGGTGATATTGAAGGAGAAAAAACTTCCAGACAATATTGCTGCTTTGTGAAAACTTTTAGAATAAATTTACACCTTAACCCCCTTTTTTTATAAGTGAAATATACTTTTATTGATGTAAATATGTAATTAAACCCCTTTAATACATGCAAGTAATAGGAATAATTTAAAAAATTATAAATTTATGAAATAAAGTTAATTAAGGTATTACATTTAGGATAACAACAAACTCTTTAATTATCTTATGCATTTAGGACAAAGAGGGAATATTAATTTTCTTCATCTGCATGATTACAAACCTCGTAGGATCAGCCGGTAAAACCCAATTCAGGATGAATTTAAGCATTAGAGGTACAAACTCAGGGAAAAAACAAAATTTTAAGTAAATGGATTTGTATCATTTTAAGTTGATTGAGACTTGAAATAGACATTGACAAAGGGTTTGGTTTATTTTATATTCCTCTTCCTTTGTAATATCCACCAATCTCCACCCCACATTCGGCTTAGGGGTCATATGGGTACAAGTTCAAATCAAAGAAGACATTTTTTATACATGAGAACCTTTTAATGTATTTTGACATTACATATATGAGGTCGTATAAAATTAAAGATTTTTATGGGTTGGTAATGGAGATTATACTAAAATTATTTATGTGACCATTACGCTCTAAAACCTGAATTTGGAATGTGTTTCGGTCATTTAAAAAAACAAAAGAATTTGGGATGTAAGAATCTTGAATGCCTTGCATTAAACAATTTATTATTGTGTAATAAGTGTTATTGTTTCCCAAATGTCAAAACTAGATTTAGTGCTCCCGCAAGAAAAATACATGAGAAATATATATCTATTCAAGATCATGTTCATATTTATGTTGTGGATTATTCAAATTCAATCTTTCGTAAAGAAATTATAATCATTTTTAAGATGACATATAGTTTAGAATTTGTTTTACTCCATTTGATTCTTAATATAAGATCTATTTAACTATTTTGAATAGATTAAAGGAGTTAAATTAGTTAATATAACATTCTTTTTCTAAAATATCTTAATCATCTTCCTTAATTCTCTCTATCTCTCTTACAATCTTACTTAATTATTGTTGAATGAAAATTAATAGAAATATATTAGAAAAGATTAACAGATATGGGAAATAACTTTTACATTTAAGATTAAGATCAACGCTTAAGATTGGAGTAGTATTTTATATCTATTTCTTCTACGATAAAACAATTGAAATTAAACCCATTGAAAATTGTTCAATCTTATCTAATATAAACGAAGAAAAAGAATTAAAAGTAACTCATGAAGATTGATTAATCGTAGTGGTTCCTTTTTTTTTTTTTTTGCCAATCGAAGTGGTTGCTTACTTAGTACCATATCGAACCATATTTTAATGCCTAACCCATGGCATGGTCTAGATGCTCGGGAGTTCGTAGTGGTTCAGCAATTGTATACAATACTCAAAATTCGAAGCTCTGGAATTTGAGTCTTATATTCATATTTAAATAAAAAAAATTAATGCCAAGAGAACTTTATACCTATGTGTTTGACTTGGTTTGATTTGAATCAACTATGGCTTGTACTCCCTCCGACTATGTACATGATGTTACATTTTTTGAATGGAGTTGTCTCTTGCCATAAGGCCTGATTTACATAATAAATATATTTTTATCTATTTTACCCTCAATTTATTTCATACATCACATTAATTAAAATCTTGACTATTCCCTTTATTCTCTCACATTATCATTCCCTCATACATTCTCTTTCATCATTTTTTTATTATTACTCTCTTACTCATTCAAAAATAAAGACATTTTTGTAGAAAAATAATACTTCCTACATATTTATTACTTTTAATCAATTTTAATTATTTTTTAAAATCCCGCAATTTGGTTAAAAAAACCTTAGAAGTATATAGGAAAGGAGGGAGTACTGTTTTTTGATTTGAAGATAATAAAATAAGAGCAATCTCAATACACAAAGGCTCTGATCAGGTGAGATATAGAAAGGATTGATGTACATAGATTTATCTCACAAATGAAGAGGTTGTTTCGAGAATTTAAATCCATAACTCCCATATCTCATGATAACAATATTTATCGTTACCTAAGGCTCACTTTCTAGATTTGAAAATAATAATAAAGTAAAAAAAAGAGGAACCTCTTTAAGACGGCCAAAAACACCCCCAAAAAAAATAAAGCAAAAGGATCTATTGGACAGAACAAAATGATCGAAAGATGCTTTCAACCTGCGGCCACTTTCTACATATAAAATTTTCCGCCCACATAGCCACTTTGATCACAAATCCCTAATATCCATGGGAACCTTCAATGGAAGCAAGCCTCCTTCATATGTTCTGGCGGCTGATAACATTTCACCAGACTCACTCTCTTTCAGTAGCCTTGTCTCCATTCAAGACCAGCAATCCAAATCACCTTCTGTTCCTCTAAACCAGACCAAACAACATGATCAGACTACAAATCAGAGCCCAGAATTTGAGTTTATTGTGACTAAACCAGCCCCAAAATCTGCAGCAGCAAACTCAATGAAGAAGACCAAACCAAAACCTGCTAATCTGCTAATTTCCATTGAGCAAGGTCAAGCACAAGCCATTTCATTTCAACCAAATCACACAGATCATCATCATCATCATCACAATTCATCCTTGAGTTCATTATTATCAGCTCATCATAGCAATGAACACAGAGTGGGTTCTGGGAATACAAGGAAATTTGATGGGGTTGAGAAAGGAAGAAGACCAAGAAACAAGTCTTTTGGTAGGAAGTTTTTCAAAACTTTGGTGTCACCATGCAGGAACTGCCATGCCTTTAAGCCAAAAGCCAAAGTTCACTGACACTAAGGTTTATAGATTCTCTATATGTGCATTCATTTCTCTTTATTTCTATACCTTAAGTCAAAAAATTCCACTTTTCTAGTCTAGGAGCAGTTTTATATGCTATATGATCAAGAAATAAGACTTCTTGTAAATGGGTATTCTTTCTATTAATCACTGAAAGTTGTGTGTGCGCGCGCGTGAGGGAGGGAGGGAAATGGATGTCATATTAAATGAGTTTCTGATTACTTGTTTGTTTTAAGGCTCGTTTCCAGCTTCATATATTTCTCATTTGATCTGACACTCAATAGATCAAATTTAATTACATTGTCAGTAGATAACAAAATCTACTTTTAGGGTAAAAAATCAACACTTAAGATTAATATTCCACAAGCACAGCCAAACCATAGCAATAAATGAAATAATCAGTTCCTGATATAACTTTGAAAGGGAGATATTGAACAGGAATGATGCTATTCTCATTTATCAGTGTATGTACATTCTCTCTTCTCTTTCTTCTACCTCCATGAGACATACAAGTTACAGGGTTGATCGTATACGCACGCACATATTACGGGTGAAGAACACCGAGGTCTAGTCTGCCAAGCTCAGCATTTGTTTCACAGAAAACAAACAACTTAATTATACAAAACAAATTGCATATATCCTCCAAATATTGTCATATTTAAACTCAACTCACTCAGGTCTAGTCCCCACAAGCTTAAGCCAGGATGCCAGGTAGTTAGTTAGCTGATTAAGTTCTCGTTTGGGATAGCTTATTTTTAGGCAATAAATGCTTATAAATCGTGATTTACGGTATACGAGGTAAGTATGTGAGAGGAGTTTTATCTCGACTTACGTAATAAGTGATTATTGATCCCCAATAAACAATACCAAACACACACTAAATTTCATGTAGATAAAAGACTCACCCCAACCCATAAAAGCCAGATCGGTCCTATCGAATGATCCAACACAATCAGCTATGATGACGACAAAAGATCCCTCTATATCCTTCCAATACGTTAAGAATAGCATTAAAAATTGCAAGTAACATGAAACCCTACATAAATCATTGAAAATTACAAATACATGACGGTTCCTAAAGTATGATTCCTAAATGTTTTTGTTAAAGAATATTTAATGGTTAAAAATAATAACCGTCATATATAAGAAAACAGGATTCTGAAAAAATAGTTATGTACTAATATTTGACAGGTTTTCACAAAGAACAATTATATATTCTTCAAGAATACTTAACAGTTAAAAATAATAACCATTATATATAACAAGATGAGATTATGAAAAATGTCAATTATTACAAGGATTATGATGTACCATTGAAAAACTCAAGAAAGTTAACCTGACTTATGATTCTCTACTGTGTAATAACTCTAGTAAAGTCAGTATATGCTGCAAATTCTCACCGTCTAAGAGTCTGTAATATATCATGAATTTCAAAACGCTTTATTGTAATATAAAGGGCAATAAAGCGTTAAAGTGCAATTTTAACAACTAAGTTTTTCCCTAGGGGCGTCTAACACAAATAAGTTTTAGAAGGGACAAAAATAATAATAAACAATTTAAAAATATGCAAATTCAATAAAACTGTTAAATTTGACTAAACGACATTAAATTATAAGAGAAAAAAACCCCTAATATAGTTTGGAAAAATTTAACGGTTTTATTGAAGTTGCATCCTTTTAAATTGTTTATTGTTATTTTTGCCCCTTCTAAAACTTATTTGTGTCAGACACCCCTCCCTCAGGAAAAGTGGTTAAAATTGCACCTTAACCCTAATATAAATCATAAGTGCTACCTCATTGGAATAGTTTATCAGCATTCTATTCATATACTAGAGAATCAAGAAGTAGATGAAAGATTGTAAATCTATCAGCTAACTTATAGATTATCCATTCCCTACAAGTTTACTCCATAATGGAACGAGCAACTGAGCAAGTTCTTGAAGGAGCATTCAATATTCCTTACAAACTGCTAGCGAACTGTACAACAAAGCCTTCCTTTTTGGGTCCATGAGATAACAGTTTATGAACATTTGGATCATACACACTGCTAGCAAGCTGTACAACAAAGATAATGTGGGTGACCTCATCGAACCTCACCATGTATACTGGTATATTCCTGCAAATAAGAAAAATGGTTGTAATATATCAAGGTGAAGTTCATTCACATCTTATCAACACTACTATCTAAAGGGAAAAAAGGGCACTTACCTTGACCAGATTTGCAATTTTCACGTGACAAAAAGAAAGGTACTTCTTGATGGATTCCTCGTTTGGTGGAATTTGCAGAGGCTGTAAGGTGCTAATAATCTTGTCAACTGATTTTTTAACAATCATGTTATGCACATCCTTGCTGAGGTGACCCTCATGCCAAACTGGTCTTAAAATCTCTTTCACATGATCAACAAGTGCGAAACGGAAATTCCTCAGTTCCACTGCTTCTATCTGCATGCCAACATCCTTCTGAAGATTATTATCCATTTCACAGTTTTTCTTATCTCTGTCTATTCTTTGTTTTTTGTACTCTGTTACTTCAACTCGAGGTCTAGCAACACCCTCGGTTTGTTCTTTTCGTATATTTTTAACACCTTCAAAGGTATTGAGTCCGATGACGACCCTTCCAATGTTGCAATTTAGATATCTTGCTGCTGTTCTAGCTGTTTCAGTTGTAACAAAACCTTTTTCATGAGGAACACAACTCTTCTCCAGCTCAGTTTTATTACATCTATTATGAGAAGATACAGAACTTTTGGCACCATGAAGATCTGATCCCTGATTTGCAGCTTCAACAAACTCAGCATTTGTAGGAACCTGAGATGAAGTCTGAATGGATGACCTTTGAGACAAAATGAAAGCTTTCAAGGATCCATCCCCTATATTGGGTATTTCTACACTACCATGAAAAGGGTCTTTATGATCTTCAACAGATGATCCACTCGATGAAGTAATAAAAAAAGATGGTTTGAAAGGTACAGATGGCTCCCAATCATATGAAGATAATTTTAATTTACATCCAGTTGGGTGTGGTGGAACCCCAAACGAACTACTTAGAGCCAAGCCTTCCCTTTCAGGACCAGAGAAAGTGGATCTGCTGTCACGACATGCCATGCTACTGTTCAAAAATTGTTGAGAATCTATAGAACTTTCCCTTAAAGATCCACTAAAAGACAATGAACATCCCAATCGGGAAGGAATATGGTGGGACAATGGCATACATGTAGTTGGAAGGTGAGTGGCCATGTTTAAATTAGGTGAATGACTCTCAGCTTGAGTGGTAGTCATTCCCTCTGTATGGGTTAGACTGGAAGGGAAAGAAGAGACAGACCAGCTTTTATTTGGATGCCAGGTTGGGCCTACTTCTTTCCGGATTATTGGGTTGAAGGGAAATTCAGATGAATACAGAGATGTTCTTTCTTGCATATCAGCCAATGGAACTTGAGTACCAGGCATCCTTGATCTCTTAACATCATCTCCAATACCTGTTACAGGACAATATTTTCAAGAAAGATACTTACAAAGCAGATTCCTAAACAACCTTACTATACAAGTACATAATGTACCTTCCTCTTGTTGGACTTCTCTCTTCCAATTTTGATTAACCAATTCTCCTTCAGTCTGCTGGCCAGATTTAATTTCAGGATCTTTTATATGAACAAAACTGCAAGAATTACCCTTGATGCACCATCCTTTGGCATAAAAAGCACATATGTTTGCACGATCCTTGTTTCCAACTTTAATCTCATCACAGGGAGGCAGCTCTCTTGTCCTCAAGAGAGGAGAAAGATGCCTGGAAAACCTAACAGTCGGAAATTAAGTGATCTTATTGCTATGTAAAATGAGTTAAGGTCACACAACAATGAGTATACATAATGTAACAGACTAAACGAGACTGGCCAAACCTTGATGTTGTTGGGCTCATAGCATCTCCTGATTGCATGTTCAACTGCCTAACATGCTTTACATGATTTTTATCACCACTAGCCTTCTCAACAAAGCAATCTCTCTGCAGGTCAATAGTCCCATCATTTCCAAAATCTGTAAATGACCCAGAAGGCCCAGACCGTATATCCTTGTTAACACCACATAAATATGAAGTGTAATTGCAACTTGGTTCACTATATCCTCCAAAGGCTTTCCTCTGTAAAAAGGATCCAGCAATTTCAACATAAGTTTCTAATCCTTGATTTTTTCTTGATTCTGGACTACTTGAACATTTACGTTTCAGTTGAAAATCCTTCTTTCTAATTGTAGGTTCATTGTATGAAGGAACAGAAACTTTAGACATGGCTGCATTCCCTTCCATAAGAGGCAAAGAAGATGGTGATGTCACTTCAAGGTTTCCTACTGCAGGTGAAACTGATATCAAGTTCCCTTCTGGCCTCACAGACCTCATGGCTGAACTCAAATCTTTTTTAAAAAAATATGAAAAAGATAAAAAGATAAAACCTAATAACATATAAAAGGAAATAATCATCTCCAAATCAGGACATGCAATAACAGAATCAAAGCACCTCACTGCCTCCTACAAGATAATAATGGAATGTTGAACTGAAGAATGAAACACGTGTTATAGAGGAATACCAATTCAAAGCAGCTGAGAGCAGACGTGGCACATAATCCAGCAGAAGATATAATATCCTACATAAGGTGCATATGGCCCCACACAATAGTGTTCTGTTTCTTGTAGCCAAAACCTTTGAAATGAATCAGGAGAAACTGCTCCAATGTACCGGGATATACCCAATGTTCATCCAAAATACCATATAAGGTATTCCAAAGGTACGTGGAAGTCACTGCTGGACAATGTAAGAATAAATTCGACAAAGATTCAGACGTCCATCAAAAACTCCACACAATGTATTCCAAAGCAATGTCACTGCTGGAAAATGCCAATATCTTTTTCTTGCTACTATTCTAGTAACAGCAATGGGCATTCATATCATGACTCATAACTGAGGTCACTTTTCTTATAGAGTTGATCAAGGAAAAAAAAAATCAATGGGAACCAATTCAATGCTAATTTAATTTCCAAAATCTTGGTGCCCATAGGTCACATTATTTTCCTAAAATAGTCAAGTAACTTAAACAACATTCGCAATAACTTCATGTTCCACACTAATAAAGTTGGGTAAATGGGAGAAATGGATCTATTCGAATTTAGGCAATAAAGGAACCACCCAATAGGAGCTCAATGAATCTATCAAACACTCATAGTCAAGTCTCCTGATATCACATTTGATATGGATGGAAGATGTTAATGTTATCAAAGTGGATTCTCTATATTGCCATACAGAGAAAGACTTGGGAAAATTTAGAGTGTAAGCAAGAAGAAAGCATTATCTTGAAAGTAAACAAGAAAATTCAGAAATTGCTTTGAGGGATAAAGTGATTGATAAACTTCAACTCCAGGCTCAGCCCAGCTACAAGAATGCAAATCAACTTTCCATGACAATCCTGTCAACTTCTTTTCTTATTGTTGGCTCTGACTTGGGTCTGACTTGCTTCTGCCGTTGGTTCTTTGACCAAACGTCCACCATTCATGGTTTCCATCCCCGCTATAGGTTTCAACCACCTCAAAACTCAAAGGTGAGTTTGTGAAATTATTATTATCGGGTTCAACCTCTTTCTGGCATCTCATACTAAGATCAAAGCCTAATACAACTAATTTGTTTGATTTTGAGAATGAAAAACACTAACATCTATATCGCATAGAACTCTCCACGCTCTGATAACGCAAAACTCAATTCTATTTGCTAAACAACTCACGCGTACTCCTTCCTACCCTTTACACTTCAAGCGCATATCTCTGTTAAAGTGCAATTATAATGCAAGAAAATGAACAGAAGAAAATGTAAAGATTACAACCGAAAAAGAATGTAAAGCGTAATAATTTGAAAGAAGAATAAAGAACCAAAAAAAAAAAAAAACTAGAAATTTATCAACGGAGAAACCTTTCTGACCCTTATCTCTAATGAAGTGCAATTATAATGCAAGAAAATGATCAGACGAGTATGTAAAGATTATAACCTGAAAAGAAAGTAAAGAATAAATGTTTAAAAGAAGGATAAAGAACGAGAATCACTAGAAATTTATCAACGGAGAAATCTTTCTGACCGTTATCGGGCTTATCGGACGCAACAGTATCGGCGTCGGAGGCGAAGGACCGACAATCTGAATGGTCGTCGTCGTCATCGGCGGTGATCGGAGAAGCAAAGGCTGACATTGGAGGGTGAGGAGCACAACCCTAAGCCTAAGGAAGAAGTAATTGCAGGCCGTCGTAACTGGCAGTTTTGAAGCAGGGAGAGCTCAGACGTAGGAGCAAGAAAATTAACGTTAGAGTGAACACTTGTCGAACACCGACCACTCCTTCACAAGCGTGTCAGAAACTGAACTATTCGTCCGTATCCTACCATCCTTACCTACTTGGTGCCTATTTGGATTTAGTGCGTGTTTGGATTAGTGGTGGAGAATGAGCTTTTTTTCTAGATGGGCTTTTGGAAAAGTCAGATAGAAAAAAAGTTAAATTTTAGATGTGATTTGTGTTTGGATTGGCGGTAGCAGAAGTGACTTTTTTTCTAACCTGAAACCTGTTTGGATTAACGTTTAAAAAGCTCGTTTAGATGAAAAATGACTGAAAAGGATATGAATTTTATATATATATATATATATATATATATATATTAGTTGTATATATTGTGATAATTGAAATGAAAATATTTTTAAAAAAAATTGATAAAATAAAAAAGGTGCAATTATTATGAAAAAAAATGCACGAAAGTATTTAATTAAAAAATGATAAATTTATATTTAAATTAGAATGCATATATGAAATGTCTCATTATTGGATCATCTACCCCTAACACGTTGGTCTCTGATTGTGTCATGCACATGATTCATTTGTGTTGAAGATAATCTATGGATAGTAGATGTGGATGCGACATCAATCGGATCATTAGTTTGTTGATCAGATATATTTTCTCGTTCAGCTTCTTGAAAATCCATATCTGTTTAGGAATTTCTCCGGATAAGATATGTATAGTCATTGTCACAACTATGTGACCATTTTTGCACAAACTATATGGACTATTTGGATAAGCATCAAAATAGTAGCCGCCAGAAACATACATTTGCAAGTTGTTGACTTAAAAGTGGTACCAAAGAAGTTTGACAGCTTACAATTAGAAAATATCTCCACCTAAAGATGTTTTAAGCTCCTGAAGTCACTTACAAAGGATCAACATCAGTGGAGAGATCCAATGAGCTTATGAAGCCAGTGTCCAATTTCGAAAGCAGAGTCTCCCATTTTGCTCGAAAATTTGCATAGATGCAACATCAAGATCAGCTAACATCACCAAAAACATTCCATTCTAAATTAATTTGATGTCTCGATGCTATCATGTTTGTTCCACTACATTTGATAAAGAGAAAACTCATAGGGAAAGAAAAATGAAGGATCTTTCAACAATTCAAAATTCAATACAATTCAAAATACGCCAAAAATTGGCACCCACGTGCTTCTTGGGAATCATAGCACGTCTATCTTCAATAGGAGCCCACAAGCATAAGGAGAGGGGGAAATAAATAGCAGAAATACACAGAAGAACGCAGACCAAGTAAAAAGTGCTTAGTGGTAAACCAGAATTTCTAATAAATCCATATATACCTTTGGAAACTTGGAATCACGGAGAAATCAAAACCCGTTCATGCAGTGTCTCCGAGATATTCAAATCCGAGTTGAGATTTTGACGATAAATTCGAATTGAGAAAAAACCCAGAGAGAACACCGGAGAAGAAACGAGAAGGCGATGAACAGTGTATAACAAAGGAATCCAGTAAAGCCCGAATCCCCGCCAAAGCAAAATCCAAAAAACCAGCCCCGCCTGGCAAATCCACCACAGGTTAAAAGCAACGGAAGTGGGTACTTAGAGAAAGAGGAGAAGAAAACAGAGACGAGAGGGATAAAGATGATGGGGCAAAAAACGAGAAAAAGGAATAGTAATCGGGTGTGGATGATCGTTGAGAACCAAGAAAAAATGTGGGAGCAAGGGTATTGGGAATCACAGACATGTGCAGAGAAAGAAAAAGAGACGGATGAAACGATAAAGAGGAAAGTATTTTCCCCAACGGTCGTGGCAGACGAGCTTCACCAGCAGAAGCAGCTCGATGGAGCTTCTCAAAGAAGCTCCTTTTTTAAGAAAAGCCCAGCTCCATCAGACGCAAAGCCAAACACTATCAACTGGGCTTCTGGAGCGTTAGGCCCTCAACTGGGCTTTTTTTCAAGCCTAACGCGTTCCCAAACAGACCCTTAGTCGGCAGTCAAATAAGTTTGCTTGCGCTTATAAAATGGTTATAGTGCGTGTTTGGAAAAGCTTATTTTTGTCCAAAACGTGCTTATAATTCGTGATTCACGGTATACGAGGTAAGTATGTGAGAGGAGTTTTTTCTCGGCTTGCGTAATAAGCCCGTTTTTACTGTGCAATAAGCTTAAACAAACACGCACATAAACTCGTTCCTTGGGATAAATTTTCCAAAATCCCGATCAACCGAAATTTTATTATTGTTATCAAATTTACAGGTTGATTTTTCATATTTTTTTGTTTTACATTTCTAATTTTTTTTATGTTCATTTGGAATAGTTTATTTTTTATTTATAAATTTTTATAAATTGTGATTTACAATATACAAGGTAAGTATGTAAGAAAATTTTTATCTTGACTTACGTAATAAGTATTTATATCTAAAAAATAAGTGATCTTAAACATTCTAAAAATCGTGTCGAGTCACTATTAAATTCGTGTTAGTTGTAAAATTGGTTAAATTTACGAGTATATACACCAAACTTGTCATTTTTACGTTTCTATCTTACAAAATCGTGTTAACTTACTCTTAAAATAATACTAAATTTTTCAATCTAGTCATGCACATTTGTTTTATACATGAATTTTATAGAAATTTCTTCATTGAGTACGAATAAATTATGAATATTGATGAATCTAATTTCAAGTATTTGAATTTAAAATATTTTTAAATTAAATTGTTGCTATTTTTTATATTTTATTTATTTAATTATACACTATCAATAACTATTTATTGATAATAATAAATTCTTACGAGTTTACGATGTAAGTTTGACCACGACTTTGTATAAACTCTCAAGTTTGATGACCTTGGATTTCATATCATTTATCCAATTTACCCTCTACCCCCTTTTCCATAATTCTCTCATCAAATATTCTCAACATATTTTGCCTAGCGTGTGTTTGAATAAGTCCCAAACCGCGGTTTTAAAAACCCTTTTCCTTAAATTGAGATAAAACTTCTCTCAAATACTTATATCGTAAATCGTAAAAACGATTCTCCAAAAACTAATCTAAACATACAACTAATGTTTTTCAACCAAAATACTTTAAATAATATTATTTTTCACTTTATATTTTACATGAATTTTTAAATAATTTTAAATAATAAAAATTACTAGTATAAAATAAAAATAATATTTAAATATTCATATCTTTATTAAATCATAGTTAATAATATTTAAAAATTATTATTTTTGATCAAATTTAAAATTATTACTAAATATTTAATTGCTCCATTGGTCCTTAATATAAGACATATTTGCCTAATTTGATTAGATATTAAAAAAGTTAATTAATATAATATGTATTTTCTAAAATACCTTAATAATCTTTTTTAATTTCTCTATTCCCTCTCCTCCTTGATTATAGTTAAGGGAGTATTAATAAGGTTAAATTAAGACTACCATTTGATTCTTAATGTAACACTTATTTATTAAATTTGAGTTGATTAAAGAAACTAAGTCAATTACTTAATTATAATATATGAGAGATGATATTTAAATTTGAGTTGATTAAAGAAACTAAGTCAATTACTTAATTATAATATATGAGAGATGATATCTCTAAAATATCTACGTGTAACATTATATTCCTCCCTCCCGTCCTAATTATAAAACGAAGTTAACTTTTTTGGAGAAATTAAGGAAGCCAATTAAATTACTTTAGAGTGTAAATATTTTTAATATCTTTAGATTATATATTAGTTTATTAGTGAAATTAATTAGTTTAGAGGAAAAAATAAAAATATAAATATTTTAAAGTAATTTAATTAGCTTCCTTAATTTCTCCAAAAAAGTCAACTTTGTCCTATAATTAGGACTGAAGGGAGTATAAATTAATTTATAAGTTAGACAAATTATATTAGAAAAATGATAAATACAGAAGATAAAATAAACAATATCTTATATTTATAATCAAAACAAGCATTTACTAATTGCAAGAATATAATAAATTGTATTTATTGATTAATGGATTCAAACCGACCCATTTTCTTATGAATCGGGTATTACATGTTTTTAAAAAAACATTGATGATTGATTGATGGTTCACTTCTAAACTACGTTTGACATTTACGACAAGAGGAGTACTTAACCTTACTATTAAAACCATATTTGAGATTGGCAAAAAAAAAAAACACATTTTATCAATCTGATTAAGAGTTTTTTATGAATACATGAGGTTTGATTTTTTTATTTTTCCTTTTTTTACTAAGCCTAAATGAGTTAAAAAAAATAGTCGTGCACCATACTTACATTTTAATAACTCTATTTTGTAAGATTAATTGTGGTTTATATATAAATATTCTATTTACTTATGGAGGATTGATCAAAAATATGAAATCGTATGAAAGAGGATATAGAAATATCAAAGAAAATATTCAATGAAGTTATTGAACAATAACTTTTGTTTAAAAATCTATCCAAACTTCTCTGGGAAGCCTCGCTCTCTTGAAATTAAAACGCTCTCTCTTGAAACCTGTGCCGCCGGTATCCTTTCAATGGTTGACGTCGACTCTCTGCTGATTCCGTCGGATAGACCGCCGGAGGGATCGGATTTGACGAGTGGATCACCGGTGATTTCCACCAAGCTCTCTGTCTCATTACAGCCTCCTAAAGAGAGAAATGCTGACGAGGATAGTTCGGTTCGGTTGACGGCACCTGTATCTCAGCCGCAGGTAACTTCCCCGTCGGAAATCCTCTGTTCTGAACAGGGATCTCTGCAGATCCCACATGCATCCCCAAAACGGAACTCATACAAGGAATCTCTGTTGGGTCATGGTGCATTGGTATTCAATGGAATGGCCCAGGGGTTCTCCACTCCTGAGGATGACTCGCTAACAGAGGAGATACAAAGTCAATCTTGGAAATTACCTGAGCCATCGCAGGAGACTTTAGAGCTTATGAACTTATATCCTTCTATGGAAATCTCCCAGGATGAGTTCAACGAAGCCTGCCAACCATGGAATCATTCGCTTATCATCACGGTTCTGGGTGCGCGCTTCTACCTTCAGAAATTAAAAGAAATGCTATGTAAAATTTGGAAGTTCAATAAGTTTGAGCTGGTGGACTTACCTAACAACTACTATGTTGTGAGGTTCTCCAATGCAGATAACTGGTCCTCACACTACAAACGCATCCTCTTAGAAGGTCCTTGGGTAGTCGCTCATCACTCTGTTTTGGTCCAGAAATGGACTCCTTACTTTGATCCGTTCCTTAATCCTCTGGGTAGAATCGCATCTTAGGTCAGAATCCCAAACATTCCCCTCATCTTCTATACTCATAAATTCATCACTAGGCTTGGGAATATGATAGGAAGGACGTTAAAGGTGGATTTGCATACCTTGAAGGATGATGGTCTCACTTCGGGTGTTGTAACCAGAGGTAGGTATGCGCGAGTCTGTGTCGAATTAGATCTCTAAAAGTGCCTTGTGCCGAGAGTCATCCTTGCCTCTATGATCTTCAACGTTGAGTATGAGGGTCTGGATCACATTTGCTTCTGTTGCGGGAAATATGGGCATAAGAAGGATGTCTGCTCTCAGAAGGTTAATCCGATTGTTTCTGCTCAATCTAAAGACCAGGAGAGGGAGTCGGGTGAAAAGTTGCAAGTTGGGTCCTTGGCGAAGCCACCTCCGGCGACCGCCGGAACCTTCGGACCTTGGATGATGGTGGGAGGTCAGAGGAAGGCCCGTTTCCCAAGGCGGGAGATTAGAAATGGCGGCTCTATGAGGAGTGGGTATGGGTTGATCTCTGACAAAGGAAAAGAGCAGAAACTTTACACATCCAAGTTTCATATGCTACAAGACGTGGATGAGGAAGGGAATTTCGAGGTTGGTCTTGGGTTTGAAGAGAAGGATGGAAAGATAGCACGTGAATTAGGGGATAGGGTAGGAATAAAAAATAGTTTTTCAAAATTTTCTGATGCTAGTCAGAATGTGATTGGCCAGCGTACACACTCCAAGGGTCCTCCATTTGTTAGGAATGCTCAGACATCAAGCCAAGTGTATCGCATAAAGGAAAAGAATTGTGTGGTGACTCCACCGGTGGGCCCAGGGGAAGCCCAATACGTTGAGGAAGCCAGCGTTTTTATTCCCTCTCAAAGCATAGTCAGCGCTCCCGTGGGCCTTTCTGGATCATCTCCTTCTGGACATGCAAGCAAAAAAAATCACCAAGTTAAATCTAAGGGCCGTTCTCACCACGTGGTTCTGGGATCAATGGAGGATCCCCAATCAAGAGCTATTGAATCTGTATCTCAGCAACAGGATTCGCACAAGGATATGGTAATAAATGATTTATCGGGAGAACTATCGTTCATTCCTCCAAGCTCTCTACCGTCTCGGAACCATGAGGACAGCAAAATGCATGTAACAGAGAGGCTAAATTCTGAACTTCCCTCATCGGTGGAAGCGACGGCGCAAGTGATATGCACAAAGTTAACCTCTACAAACCTGATCACCCCTTCCGTTCCTAATCCCTGTGGCATCGGCTCGGCCTCTGCTTCATGTTCAATGCTTGGTTCCCAGTTGGTGGATGTAAATCATGCCGCTCATGGCAGTCAAACCACAAATCTCAGAACAATTAAAAGCCGAAGCAAATCAGGCTCTGGGCGCAAACCGCCAGATAAGTAGTTGTTCTAGCCTTGTTGTGTTTTCTTTTTTATAAATGATTATTTCTAGCTGGAATTGTAGGGGGGTTTGTAGTAAATCATTCCCCCGTATTTTTCGTGACATTGTTGCCAAATATCATATTTCTGTTATGGGTCTTTTAGAAACTAGAGCTAGTGGTGCTAAAGCGGACTCGATAGTCAGGAAACTTGGTTTCAATAATTGGATGAGGGTTGAGGCTACTGGCTATGCTGGAGGTATCTGGGTCTTATGGAACGATAGCGAGGTGTTGGTCGATTATCTTTCCTCTACCAACCAACTTCTTCATTGCCGTCTTACTGACAGAAAATCTAGTGATTGCTTCTGTGTCACTTTTGTTTATGGGGATCCTAGCTGGGGCCGAAGACAAGAACTGTGGCCTTCCCTTCGGGGTTTAGTGGACAGTTCTTCCTTCGAGTGGCTAGTTCTAGGCGATTTCAATTCATTTTTGAATCCTACTGATAAGGTGGGAGGTGCCTCGGTTCATGACCGAGCGCTTACCCCTTTTCGGTCCTGTGTGCACGATTGTGAGTTGCTGGAAATTCCTGTGGTTGGTGATAAATTCACCTGGTCCAGAAAGGCTACCAAAGAGAGGCTCGATTGGGCTTTTTATAACCTAAGTTGGGAATTGAGTCATCCCCAACATAAAAATTTCCATCATCTCCGGTATAAATTGGATCATAGAGTGTTGGTGGTCTCCCCTGGTTTTTCACATGCAAACCCCGCCACAAATCTCTTCAAATACCAAGCCGCGTGGTGCCTAGAGGATGATTTCCCCGATTTGGTTAGCTCTGCATGGCTAAATAAGGATTGGGCAACGGGATGTGAGGAGTTTCGAAAGAAAGCCTCAGGCTGGAATTCGAACGTTATCGGTAGCCTTCCTAATAAGAAGCGGTCTTTGATTAAGCATCTTGAGGGCATCGATCGGCAGCTGGCTTCAAATCCGCATGCGGGTCTTCATAAACTTGAAAATAAAATATGGAAGGATTACCTCAAGGTTGTAAATCAAGAAGAATTGCTGTGGTATCAAAAAGCAAGATGCAAGTGGCTCAAATTCGAGGATAAAAATTCCAGTTTCTTCCATTCTATGGCTGCTGTCAATAGAAAGAAAAGCATTATCGAAGCTCTCCAAGGCGATCAGGGGGATTGGATTTCCGACCAGGCTGTTCTGAAGAATTTAGCTCTTAATTTCTTCAAAGACCTGTACTCCGAGGAGCAAACGGTGTCTAAGGTCTCAGAGTGGCCAGTGGACTTTCCCGCTCTAAATGAGGTGCAGCTTTCTTCCATGCAGAGAGATGTATCTGCTGTTGAAATAAAAAATGCCGCTTTTGAAATGGGGGCGTTCAAAGCGCCGGGGCCTGATGGTTTACAACCTCATTTCTTTCAATCTCAGTGGGAGGTTGTGGGGCCAAAGATCTGTGATCTCATAGTTTCCATCTTTAGAGAACCTGATAGAGCCAGGGATATTAATCATACTCACATCGTTCTGATCCCTAAGGTGGAGAATCCTTCATCTCTTAAGGATTTCCGTCCTATCTTGCTCTGTAACGTGAGCTACAGAATCTTGAGTAAGGTTCTTGCAAATAGGCTACGTTCGGTTATGGATATCTTGATCCATCCTACCCAGTGCAGTTTCATCAGAGGCCGTCAAAGCTGCGATAATATCATCTTGGCGCAGGAGGCTATTCATTCCATGAGATCCACAAAAAGGAAGAAGGGTTTCGTCGCAATCAAGGTGGATATGGAAAAAGCTTTTGACCGCCTAGACTGGGATTTTCTTGAATTCAACCTCCATTCTCTGGGCCTGAGCGAGCATTTTGTGAAACTCTTGATGACCTGGGTTTCCTCCAGTTCTATGAGAGTTGTTTGGAATGGCTCTCCTTCGGATGCCTTCCATCCATCCAGAGGAGTCAGACAAGGTGATCTGCTGAGCCCCTATTTCTTCATCATTTGCATGGAAAGACTTAGTCAATTGATCAATCGGGAAGTAGATGAAGGAAGATGGAAGCCGCTTAAGCTGAGCCAGCAAGGACCCAGGCTATCTCATCTCTTCTTTGCTGATGACCTTCTACTCTTTAGTGAAGCTTCCTCAAGCCAGATGGAATTGATAAGAGATTTGATGGCTTACTTTTGTAGTGTGTCGGGTCATCGAATAAGCCTTCAGAAATCAAAATTCTCTGTCTCGCGTAACGTCCATTTCCAAACTGCCATGGAGCTGGGTCAAACATTAGGCATTGGTATTTCTGCAGATCTGGGCAAGTACTTAGGTGTTCCTCTACTTCACAAGAGGGTTACAAAGCGTACTTATGCCCCTCTCCTTTCTAAAGTCCAAAAGAAGCTTTCTAGCTGGAAGGGGAAATACTTGAGTATGGCAGGACGATCTGTCCTGATTAACGCTGTTCTATCGACTCTTTCATCCTATCAGATGCAAACAGCCATACTGCCTAAAGGAGTGATTCAGGACCTTGATAAGACAAATAGAAATTTTTTCTGGAACCAAGGTCGTGAGGGTAGGAAAATGCACCTCGTAGCTTGGGATAAAATCAAAAAGGACAAGAAAGAGGGTGGTCTGGGCATTAGAGATTTATCTAGTCATAATAAAGCTCTCATTATGAAATTATGTTGGAACCTAATTACCAGGCCCAATACCTTATGGGTGCAAGTACTTAGATCCAAATATAGCTGTGGAAATGGCTTATTCCCCTGTGTGGAAAGGAAAAGGAACCAATCATCGGTGTGGAGTGCTATTACCTCAGTTTGGGACTCTTTCAGAAGAGCTGTTGGTAGTAGACTTCGTAGCGGGAATTCAACAAATGCTTGGTGGGATCTTTGGACCACCCTCGAGCAGCCGCTTATGCATTATGTTGATCGAAATCATGAATCGCTCGATCCGGATGCTAGGGTGTGTCACTTTATAAGCCCAAATGGCACATGGGATTTTAACAAGTGGGGTATGTTCCTGCCCAGGTGGGTAGTTGAAAAGATTCGGGAAACAAATCCTCCGTCACTTTCGGGGAATGACACAGTTTGGTGGCGGAAATCACCGGATGGGAATTTCAGTGTAAAATCTGCATATTCTATGATCTATTCATCGCTTTCGGATCCTCCAGATCCTATCTGGCAGCGTATCTGGAGATGGCCTCTTCCGGAGAGAGTAAAATACTTTATGTGGCAGTTGCTTCAAGAGAGAATACCTTCAAATTCTGTCCGAGCGAAGAGAGATGTGAGAATAAACTCCCTGTGTCCTTTTGAGTGCTCTTGTGAGGAAACCCCACTCCATATCATGAGAGACTGTGAGTCTGCGAGCAGTGTGTGGCTTTCTTGTATTAACCCTATATATTATTCTGCTTTTTTCTCTGGCAATTTGCAGGTTTGGCTCAGATGGAACATTCATCATTCACCTGGTGGTCGTTCAGTGTCCAAGTGGCCCTGGATCCGAGTCTTAGGATCACTCTGCTGGCTAATATGGAAAAACAGGTGTAAAAAAGTTTTTGAAGGTTCTAGTGATCGCCCGCAACAAATTCTTCACAGAGGCATCCATTTCCTTCATGAAGGAGTCGTGGAAGGTCAACTAAGACACAAGATTTTCAAAGTACCAGAAAGGAACTCGGAAAGATGGATCGCCCCACCAGAAGGCTTCATTCGGATCGACGTGGATGCTGCAGTGGACAAGTACAGCAATTCCTCAGTAGGCGGTGTGATTCGCGACAGTTCAGGACATTGGATATGCGGGTTCCAACAGAACATTGGCAGAACATTTGGCTCAACAGCGGCGGAGATTCAAGCTATCCAAATTGGTCTCAAGTTTTGTAGCTCTCTAAACTTTACTAACATTCAGCTATTCTCGGACTCAATGGAGGCTCTCCAGTTATTATTTCATCCGTCTGGTCATTTCCACCCACTTCAAGACGCGATTGAAGAAATTAGAAGTTTCATTTATCGGGACTGGGACTTAGAGATACACCACTCCCACAGAGAAACCCTTCGATGTGCTGACTACCTGGCTAAAACGGCTCTGGACTTGAACAGTGAGCTAACCCTGGTGCACTATCCTCCAGACTTCTGTTCGATCCACATGTTGGCCGATATGAACGAACATTTAGTTTCATTATCTTGTAATGTAGCCTAGTTGTGGCTGTTTCGCTTCCAGAGTTCATCTGGTCATTGTAATTCAAAAAAAAAAAATCTTTCCAAACAATTGGTTATTGATAAAATATAATAGCGTTGTGTGATATACATAGCAGATTTCATCCGTAGATTAAGTTTTTGTTGTTTTATTGTAGTACTTATGGATTAATATTTTTTATTTAAATATTACTCTATTTTAGGATTATAGGTGAATAATTTTGTATAATTATATTATATTATATTATATTATTTTAATCATAATTTACAATGACAAAAAATCGAACCGGTCCGACTGGAAAATAGGTTAACTGGACCCCAATCCATCTGGTTCAAAGTCTGGCTCAAGGGAAGAGTCGACTTGGTGAAACCTGGGTCTACTCGCCCAAATCGCTAGGCGAATTGCCTAAGTTGTCAATTTTTTTAAAAAAAAAACAGCCCTAAAATGATGACGTTTTGGGGCATTTTAGGTTAGAAAAAATAACCCAACCCGACCCAATTGTGCTCTAATTTGTGTCTGAGTCTGAGAAATGAGAATTGAATCATTGTTCATTTGAACTTTAAAGGAAGAATCGATCCCGATTGTGCCCCAATTTCTTCAATGAGAATCGAATCATTGTGCCCTAATCCTTTGAGTGATCGAGTCTCTTCCTCTGGTCTCACTTCTGTAGTTCCTCGTGTTATCTGTGACCCATATATGTCGAAAATGAAGTCGACGAAGAGCTTATGCAACAGCAAGAGGCGAATATGAGCGTAGAACGGCGACTTTATGCGATAGTGAGCTGCAACTGTGAGAGGTGACCTTATGCGACAGCGTGTTGCTCTAAGCTCTGAAGTTTGAACTCTTCTTCAATCTACAATATTTGTTGTAAAATCCTGATTTTTGAGATTGAAAATTTGGGAATAAGCCTAAATTAAGCGGACTACTAAACCCCAGTTTAGTAGGTGTTTCAAACCTATCCCCTAATGTTTCTTATATCTTTAGGGTATTAAAGGGAATAAAAAGGTGAATTAAAGAGTATGGGAAATTTGTATACAAAAATGGAATTTGTTGGAGTTGCAAGTGCATTCTGTTTCATTGCTTCTAGTGAAGCAATGTTGTTGAGCAATGCATTTTATTGATCAAATGATGTTTAAAAATTATAAAATTTTATAGGGTGAAAATCCTAAGCTTCAATTTGATAGGTAATGGGTAAATTTTGGAGTTGTATACAAAAAGTTATAAATTTTTTAAATTTACCCAGCGAAATTGATTATTTTCTAGAACAGCATCAAAGAATGACATTCTGGGAATTATGTGTTTTAAGTTGGCTAAAGATTATATTTTTTTCTTGAAATTAAACTCAATAAGGGTTCTATAGCTTTTGAAATCACTCCAATATGATATCTACAAATTTAGTTATGATTTTTCAAATTTGGCCATCAAAATCTATCAAATTGCCAATTGTTGAGATTTTTGAGGGAAAAATGCAATGACCATTATGGAATAAAGAAAAACCTAATTGGGCTACTTTGGACCAAAAGTGGGGTATTGATGAGCTTAAGGAGATGAAGGGATTAATTCAATTTTAATTGGGCTTGAAATGTCAAGTTATATGTACATGGGAATTTATGTCATAAAAATTGGAATTTGTGAATTTTGGAACTTTAATAAATAAGGGAAATATGACATAAGCCTAATAAAACATCATCTTCTTCCTTATATGCTCAAAACTGATGTCCCGTTTCAAAAAAATAGAAAGAGAAAGTTTGAGAGCTTTTAGAGAGAGAAAGAGAAGAGAACTTACAAGATAGGTCAATTTCTTCGGTGAATTCGCACTTAATGCGTATAACCTTATTCCTAAGCTTCTCTTCCATGTTCTTTAAGGTGTTGGAAGCTCAATTTTTAGTGGTAAGAAGGGTTAGGGTTCGGTCATACAAGGAAAAAGCCAAAGGGAGCTTGAGGTAACTTCCAAACCTTTGTATATTGACTATTTTGGCTGCTGTGGACAATTTAATTGGTAAAATTTTGCCAGAGTGTCCTTGATTTGAAATTTGGAAATTGAATTGGCCTAGGGGTTATGCTGCTGAAATTTGGTTCAAATGGTAGTTGTAACCTAATTAAATAGTTAGTAAAATGGTTAGGAGTAGAAAGGAACACGTTTGCGGAGTTGGATTTCGAAAACCCCAATTTTCCCCAGAGTATTGAGGATTTTGGTCAGCTCTAGAAATGGGTCTTAGAGTTGGATTTTTAATAATTTGATAAATCCATTGAGTTTAGGAGGGAAAATTAGGTGGGGTTACAGTTGGTCACTTTTTTGAAAAAGCCGAAAAATACATAATTACGAAAACGCCCTTAAAACCCTGAAAGCGGGGCTGCCAAGGGCATTTTTGTAATTTGACAGTGAACTTGATAATTCTATGTCCGGAAATGGATTCCTTGGGTGAAAACATGTTAGAATAGGCTAATATAAACACAATAAACACTATGGAAGTGCCTAAAATGATATATGAATAGGTTTTAACCTAATTCCTGTACATTTGATATTTTAGGACCGAGTTGAGAGCCTAAACTTGGCATGCTTATGGAGGCATGAAGTTCTAGGAGCCCATTCAAGGATAAAAAAGGGTTAAGGTAGGGAACTTCCTCTCCATCATGTATTTGATATTTGTGCTGGTGTATTGACGCATGCATTTGCTTTGCTTGACTATGTGAAACATATATGAATGATTGAAGCTCTGTTTCTATTTATGCTATTAGGGGTGTTCAAATGCCTAACTGGGACCGGGATCACCCATTCCCGGGGGGTAGTGGGAGGGGGAAACCATTCCAGGTCCAGGAAAAGTTCCGATATAATCGGGACCGGGAATTCCCGGTTTCAATAATATTATTATATTAGTTAAATTTTCTATAATCTAGTGTTTAAAGTGATTATTTAACACCTAATATGGTCATAAAAATCACACAAATTGATCTAGAATTGAAGAATAACATATTATTATTATTATTATTATCACATTCATCATTTTTGTTATTATCTTTATACATTATATAGTTAGGATTAGTATCACAATATATATGATTTAACTCTAACTAAATATGTGATATACATTTTATCAAATGATAACTTAATTTATGGGGTAAAAAATACAAAAAATAAAAGAATAACTTATTTTTTAAGAAAAAAAATTTTAAAAAAATAAAAAAAACCGAGACGGGTTGTGATCCAGATCCTGATCCCGGTTCCAATAGATCCCAGTCCCGATTTTCCCGGTCCCGGTCCCGACTGGGACGGGAAATTCCCTGGATAAAATGTTAGGGACCGGGCTGGGACAACCAGGACCAGGACACTTTGAACACCCCCATAAGCTATGGCCATAAGTATGTTGTTTGAAACATTGAGCATGTAGATATATCATTGTGTTAGTATGAGTTTATGTAAGACGAGCATGTCATGCATTAAGAACTTATCCTGCATATATATTGGTACTATTTTCCTACTAGATTATCTTGAATCTCACCCTCCCCAACCAACAAATTAGACAGGTGTAAGCAGGGAAGATAACTACACGGGAGGAACGCAGTGGCAGAACAAAGATGGGAAGATGTCTCTGTGTCGCTGGGACAGGTTTAGATACCCTAGAGCTCTGAATGGTTACAAGGTTTGTAATTATTATATATGAACCCCTATGGGGAATTTATGTAATCATGCACATATTGTCAATATATCTCTGTTATTTTTGTGTTGCCCATCGAACCGCATATCATTTTCCGCGAACACTCTGAAAAAGGTTAAAATAAGGTAAAGGCATAACATTTTGGTATCAGAGCCAAAAGCAGTTTTGGAAGAGCTCAAGTAGTTCTAGCAGAGTGGTAGTTTTGGCAATAGGATAGCATACTAATATGGTCTTGATTACATAGTGATAGAAAATATGCACCAACGAGGGTACCAAAGGAGTGTATCCTCCCAATTTGTGAGCTAACCCCAAGAGATCAGCGAATATTTGAAGGACGGCAAGTGGTGTAACACCGGATTAAGGATGGACCGAGGATGTTGTGAAACCTAAGGAGGCGGGTACAACCAAGGCCAATGTGCAGTCCACACATGATATCTGACAGCTAGAGATAGTTGGCATGACTCTCAAAATAAGGGCAGTCTCAGGATACCGGTGGTCGGCATCAGATATAGCCGATATCTATGTTTTAGCATGGCTATGCAAAAGTTAATCATGCTCAACTCAGGAAAATCTCAGGATGGGTGACCCCTTGGGAAGTTGAGTTGATAGGGTCATAGAGACTTGAGGAATAGTAATTGTCTTAAGGTTTCTCTATGACTAATTATCATTTAAGTTAGATGATTTAAAGAGTGCTTAGATGTATGGAGGTATTGATGATATAAGAATTGATTTTAAATCGAGACAGTTCTCTCATTGTGAATACTACCCAGAAAGGTCCATTTGATGGGATTATGGAAATTTGAGGCATAGTAAATGTTTTGAGAATTCTCCATGCTAAGTGATGATTCTTAGTAACACTGTAGGGTCAAAGGAATGTAAATACGATATATGATGCTATATGAGAAGTGTGATCATGTATGTTGATCCCGAAAGATCCGATCTGATGATACTGAAGGTTAGGAATAGGCTTGAATTAGATCTAAGTTGAAATAGTGCTTAAGTCAAAATGCAAATTGGTTGCACTATGGTTCTGATGCATGACAAAAGCTCAAACCATGTGAACTTGATGAATAGTGTTGAAGCTTCAGTAATGTTTTGAGGTTATTACCCAAATACCGTGAAGATTAGAATAGGCGCTATTGATCTTGATTCTTAGCAGAACCTATTTGGTGTAATTGAGGAAAATGATTTCTAATGTATGTGATATTAAGGTTCTAGATTTCATGATGAACCTAAAGGTTGGGTTAGAGACCCTAGGCTATATGATATTATGTGCCAGTGATGTTATAGTGGACATGTGTGTCCAAAAGCCCTAAAACTTAGGGGACCAGTGTGTCTTTAGGCTGGCAGATACACTCAAATATGTGTTGAGTTAGTGATACTCCATGGAAATAAGTAAAGTGATTTCCCAGTTTAGCTAATGTTGAGGTTCTAAGAGTTGAATTATGATCCAAGGATCAAACTCAATAGTTGAACTGATTCTTAGGAATTTGATTTGACCTAGAGGGTTTAAGGTACTAGAACATGATATTAAAATGAATTGAAATGTGTATGCAGTTCATCAAGGATGCTAGTTGCTAATCTAGCATAGGGAAAGATCTTGATAATAGAATATTCCCTTATTGAATGAGAATAATTCTTGATAGAACAAAGTGTAGCCACAAAATATGGTCTCATGGTTGAGGCAGAAAATCGAATGTATGAGTGGCTTTTGGATTCCCTATATAAAGTGGGTAGAATACCCCAATAAAGGAAGTAGAGTTTGTGAATATGCCTGGAGCTAGACCGATATTAGAAGTCCATATAAAATGGCCCAGAATGATTTGAGTTGAAACGGGCGAAGAGCGGGCACAGAGGAACATAGATTGTGGGTGTCGTCAAGTGTTATGAGAGGTTCCTATAGGACTCCTATTAAATCATCCTAACATTAGTAAAGCTTATATGAGAAGACATACCTTAGAGTGAGCAGCGGAAGCATAGTAAATGTATATGGGCACCAATGATTTGTTCTAGGTGATTAGTCTTGATACGCTTAGGTCATAAGACTTGATGGATTAGTAAGTCCTTAGGCTGGCAAAACGTGATATGTTTGAAAATGGTGACGAGTCGAGGCTCAAGGCGGTAAGACCCGAAGTGCAATTTTACATAGCGTGGTGTCCCTAGGCTATGAGACCTGTGTGTCTAGCACTGTGGTTGATGCCTAGCACAAAGACATTGGATCAGTTTGTCTAAGGTAATGTTTTGAGGTTGACAGAACATTCAGACTGTACCCAGTTGTAGTCGAGGTAGTAAGGCTAGTGTGACCAAGCGTTTTGGTGTCCAATGGTACCAAGTCTCACATGAAGCGAGTACTTGTGACTCTAGGGTCATGTCTTCGAGACTTAGGAAAGGCGAAAGAAACCCGTGTAGGAGGAGGCCAAGGATAGCTTTGTGAGTCCCCCTGCATAGCCTAAGGAAAGAAACCTATGGAGTGGGCTGTGACAATAAAAAGGTAGCTCAATGGTACCAGGTTCTCACATGAGGCGCTATTTGTGACTCCAGGGCAATGGCTTTGAGACCTGGGAAGGCCAAAGAAAGGTGTGTAGGAGGAGGCCATTGATAGCTCTTATGAGTCCACCTGCATCGCCCTTTCACCTGCACCACCTTTCTTAAGTGATGTGGGGTGGGGTGCGACAATAAAAAAGCTCCTGCACAAGGGGGCGCAGATATCCTGCCTTGGGCCTGGTGGTTAAGGCTCACCGACGAGGATGGAACTGTGTCCCTTGGACCTGGATTTAGGCTTACCGATAGGGGTAGACTGTTACATAAAAAGGTGATTGTGTGAATCCGGGTAGAGTCCCGAAGAGGCTGTGAGGCCTAAGGAACCAAGCGCTGTGGGAGATGACCAGTGGGGGTCTTATGTTTGATTGCATGCTATATACTACATACGAAATGGATGATAAATGTGGAATGATTTATGATGAGAATACGGTAATTGTATTGCATGCTTGATGAGCTTGCAGATGAAAAAGATAAATGGGATATGATTATGGTGTTGCATGGCTTGTGAGCCTGTATGTGATAATAGAATGAGATACGCTATAAGACTAAGTATATTGGGTAGTACTCTAACAAGGCAATGAGGCCTAGAATAATATACTTAGTGTTCTAATGAACAATTAGTACAATAATGGGTTGGATAACCCATGAGAACACAACGGGTTGAGTGTATAAGTGTTGATAGGCAGTTCATCCACACATATCAGGTAATGTGTGGTGTGCGCTTCATAAGTATGTATAATTTAGGGATGAGTTACATGGTGATAAGGATTAATTCCCAAGTTGTAGACATTCAAATTTTGAGGACGAAATTTATTGAATGGGGGGAGAAATGTAATATCCTAAATTTTGGGATTGGAGGCTTGGGAATAAGCCTAAATTAAACGGACTGCTAAGCCCCGGTTTACACTACTACAGAATTATGATATAACCACCCCAATGGACGTCCCAATTTTAAAATTGGGTGGTTAAAAAGGAAGGCGGTGGCATTTTTATAATTATGTGTACGTAGAGAAACCTTTAGACGTCCCAAATTTAAATTTGGGACGCCTAAAGATTTCCACTGGCGCCAAAAAAATAAATTTAACTTACTTTAGACGTCCCAAATGGGATTTGGGACGCCTAAAGTATTGACTTTAGGCCTCCCAAATAAGATTTGGGACGCCTAAAGTAAGACTTTAGGAGTCCCAAAAACATTTGGGACTCCTAAAGTAAGACTTTAGTCCCAAATTTTTTTGGGACTCCTAAAGTCATGTCAGAAATTCTGACATACGTGAAACTTTTCTTCCCTTTTCTTCATTCCCATGTCAGAAATCCATCCCTCTTGTTCCATCTTTCCCATCCCCCATGACTTCTCTTCCCTTATTTCTGCATTTCCTTTTTTCTTTCATTCCCGTGACTTCGTCTTCTCTATCTACACCATGGGTATGCTTTTTCATTATTTTCTTTTCTTCATTACAATTCGTCTTCCTCTCTTCCTTTTCTTCATTCCTTTTTCCTCCACCTCCTTCCATTCTAATAGCACCTTCTTTGCTCTCACCCTCCGGTGAACGCCTCCTCCACCCTCCGGTGTAGACCTCCCACTTTCATCGTTGCTTTCAGCCTCCGGCGTACCTCTCCTCTCCACTATGCATAAACAACTCCTCCAACGTCTTCTCTCCACCTTGGAAGCACATAGATACCGTTGGTTGCCCTCTCCCCTACTTTCATCAGGTTTGTTTTTTTAAAAATATACATTTACATGAAGAATTAAGTTAAACTTGCAATGTGAAATTATTATAATGCTTTCAATTTATTTACATGATTATAGTTATTGGAGTGTTTTTCCCTTGATTGTTTTTTTTTGCCAGAATCATAAACTAGTTGTTAGTAGTTATGCAATACTAATAATGTTTTTGTTTTATACGTTTGGAGCTTGGAAATAGAGGGAAATACATATGTATATTTAGTTTGATGAAATGAACAACAATTAGTTTGTAGTTGTGTGATGACAAACATTTTGACACTTTCTGGTTGTTGTTATACATATATAATATTAGGTGTATGAGTTGTTGTTATTATACATATATATATAGTAAAAAGATTGCAATGCTAGATGTCTTTACCATTTTGTAAGGGACATTTTGTGGTTTATGAATCCATCTTCAATTCTGTTTCTGCAATTTTAATTTGCTGGGTAATGAAGAATATAAATAATAATTTAAAAAAAATAAAAATTTTTAATATCCCAAATTAAGAATTGGGATATCTAAAGTCCCCCCGGGGAGGACTTTAGACGTCCCAAATTGAGATTTGGGACGTCTAAAGTCCTCAACGGGGGGACTTTAGACGTCCTAAATTAAGAATTGAGACATCTAAAGTCCCCCCGTGGAGGACTTTAGACGTCCCAAATTGAGATTTGGGACGTCTAAAGTCCTCCACAGGGAGACTTTAGACATTCCAAATTAAGAATTGGGACGTCTAAAGTCAGATTGAGATTTGGGACGTCTAAAGTCCTCTATAGGGAGACTTTAGACATCCCAAATTGAGAATTGGGACGTATAAAGTCAGGACTTTAGACATCCGAATTCTCAATTTGGGATGTCTAAAGTCTCACTTTAGACGTCCCATTTTTTTGGGACGTCTTTTCTTAAAACATACTACGCCCCCTACATAAACGTCCCCCAGTTTTTGGACGTTAAAAGTGCCAAAATAGGGACTTTAAAACCCTTTTTTGTAGTAGTGTTAGGAGGTGTCTTAAACCTTTTCCCTAACATTTCTTATATCTTTGAGATATTAAAGGGAATAAAATGGTGAATTAAAGAGTATGGAAAATTTGTATAAAAAATGGAATTTGTTGGAATTGCAAGTGCATTCCATTTCATTGCTTCCAGTGAGGTAGTGTTGTTATGCAATGCATTTCATTAATCAAATGATGTTCAAAAATTATGAAATTTTACAGGGTGAAAGTATACATCCAAGCTTCAATTTGATAGGTAATGGATAATTGTTGGAGATGTATACAAAAAGTTATAGATTTTTGAAATTTACCCAGCAAAATTTATTATTTTCTGGAACAGCATGCAAAGATTGAAATTCTGGGAATTGTGTGCTTTAAGTTGGCTAAAAGTTATATTTTTCCTCAAAACTAGTCTCAATAGTGGTTCTATAGCCTTTAGAATCACTCCAATATGATTTTTACAAATTTAGTTATGATTTTTCAAAGTTTGGGTAGAAAATCTGTCAAATTGCCAATTGTTGCGATTTTTTAGGAAAAATGCAATGACCATTATGGAATAATGAAAAACCTAATTGGGCTACTTTGGACCAAAAGTGGTGTATTGATGGGCTTAAGGAGATGAAAGGGATTAATTCAATTTTAATTGGGCTTGAAATGTCAAGTTACATGTACATGGGAATTGAAATCATAAAAATTGGAATTTGTGAATTTTGGAAATTTAATAAATAAGGGAAATATGACATAAGCCTAATAAAACATCATCTTTTTCCTTATATGCTCAAAACCGATGTCCCATTTCAGAAAAATAGAGAGAGAAAGTTTGAGAGCTTTTAGAGAGAGAGAGAGAGAAAGAGAACTCACAAAGTAGGTTGATTTGTTCGGTGAATTCGTACCTAATGCATATAACCTTGTTCCTAAGCTTCTCTTCCATGTTCTTTAAGGTGTTGGAAGCTCAATTTTTAGTGGTAAAGAAGGGTTAGAGTTTGGCCATACAAGGAAAAAGCTAAAGGGAGCTTAAGGTAACTTCCAAACCTTTGTATATTGACTATTCTGGCTGCTTGACAATTTAATCGATGAAATTTCGTCATATTGTCTTTGATTTGAAATTTGGAAATTGAATTGACCTAGGGGTTATGCTACTGAAATTTGGTTCAAATGGTAGTTGTAACCTAATTAAATGGTTAATAAAGTGGTTAGGAGTAGAAAGGAATACGTCTGTGGAGTCAGATTTCGAAAACTCCAATTTTCTCCAGAGTATTGAGGATTTTGGCCATCTCTAGAAATGGGTCTTAGAGTTGAATTTTCAATGATTTAATGATTCCATTGAGTTTAGGAGGGAAAATTAGGTGAAGTTACAATTGGTCACTTTTTTGAAAAAGCCTGAAAAAGCATAGTTACGAAAACTCTCTTGAAACCCTGAAAGTAGGGCTGCCAAGGGTATTTTTGTCATTTGGCAGTGAATTTGGTAATTCTGAGTTTGAAAATGGATACCTTGGGCAAAAATATGTTCGAATAGCCCCAGTCAAAATTTCAGAAAAGGTATGGTCAGATAGGGTACGGCAGGGCCAGGCTAGGGTCCAGGAGGAGGCATTTTGGTAAATTTTCACTATAGGCTAATATAACCACAATAAATACTATGGAAGTGCCTAAAATGATACATGAATGGGTTTTAACCTAATTCCTGTACATTTGATATTTTAGGACCGAGTTGGGAGCTTAAGCTTGGCACGCTTATGGAGGCACGAAGTTCGAGGAGCCTATTTAAGGATAAAAAAGGGTTAAGATAGGGAAGTTACTTCTCCTGCATGTATTTGATATTTGTGCTGGTGTATTGATGCATGCATTTGGTGTGCTAGATTATGTGAAACATATATGAATGATTAAAGCTCTATTTCTATTTATGCTATGGCCATAAGTATATTGTTTGAAACATTGAGCACGTAGATATGGCATTGTGTTAGTATGAGTTTATATAATGCAAGCATGTCATGCATTAAGAACTTATTATGCATATATATTGATACTATTTTCCTACTGAGATTCTCCCGAATCTCACCCTCCCCTACCAACAAATTAGACAGTTATAAGCAGGGAAAAGAATTACACGGGAGGAACGCAGTGGTGGAATGAAGACAGGAAGATGTCTCCGTTTCACTGGGACGGGTTTAGATACCCTACAGCTCTGTATGGATATAAGGTTTTTAATTATTATGTATGAACCCCTATGGGGAATTTTTGTAATCATGTACATATTGTCAGTATATCTATGCTAATCATGTGTTGCTTACCGAACCGCATATCGTTTTCTGCGAATACTCTGAAAAAGGATAAAATAAGGTAAGGGCGTAACATTTGTGCTCTAAGCTTTGAACTCTTCTTCAATCTCCTTTAATCTCACTTTTTCAATCATCGGTGTGTTGTTATTCAATCTTATGGTAAGCTTCAACCATTCTTCCTTTATGTTCAATCTTTAGCCTTCATTGTTTATGCGAACTTGTTAATGCTTTCTAGTGTGTCTTTGCTTTATGGTTCCTTATTCTTGATCTCTTATTTATGCTCTCTGCTTGTCTCTTGTTATAAACTAGTTATGTGCTCTACTAAGAATATTCAATTTATAAACCGTTTATGCAAACTTGTGATTTGTGCTTTCTGATTTTCTCTAGTTATAAAACATTGCTGCTCCCTGTTATATATAAAGTTATAAATTGTTTATGCTCTCACCTTCATAACTAAATTTTTATTAGTTGTGGTATTGGTGAAAGGGAAATAATATAATGTAATTAGTTGTGGTGTTACTGTTAGTGATGTTGCCATTAGTGATAAACCGTTTATGCTTTCAGCTTCATAACTAAGTTTTAAAGTTAATATTTTTATTTGTTATTTTATTCCTGGGACGGATATACAGAGTTTAGAAAATAAGATTGTCACTCCTAGTCCTAATGCCCAAGCTCCCACTCCCAGTATTGAACCTCCTACTGTCAATTCCAACACTAATTCTAGTCCTAGTGCTACTCCTAATACCTCATTTAGTACTAAAAATAATCCAGCATTGGCATATATTGCCTACAAAAAAAGAGGGAACACAGAATATATACACATGTATTTTTTGTGCTAATATCTATAAAGGAGGCGGCATACATAGGATGAAGCAACATTTTTCTTGTGTAAAAAGGTTACTTCTTATATACGTTATAGGATTGTAAAGTCTTTTAAAGAAAGTTCAAAGAAAAAGTCTATTGAAGATATAAGAGAAGAGGATGTGCATACACCAACTTCTGAAAGTGCACCTAAGAAGAGAAAAGCTCCTAGGACTATGGATAAGTATTTTGCTCCTAGGACAACTCCCAGAGCTCAACCAACCATCAAGAGTGCCCTAACATCAAAAAAAGCACAACACATTGTGAAGATGCTTATTGCTTAATGAGCTATAGTCAATTGCATTCCATTTAAAGCATTAGAGTGCCCTTTATTTCAAGGAGCTATAGATGTAATGTGTTCTAATGGGCCTGGTTTAAAGCCTCTAGTGCTTATGATTTTAAAACCTACATGTTGAGAAAATGGAAAAAGGAATACCAGTTACTCATTGATGGTCACAAAGCTAAATAGAAAGATAATGGCTGCACACTTATGGCGGATGGATGGACTGATATGAGACCCCAAACTTTGATCAACTTCTTATTTTATTCTACATATGGTATGGTGTTTGTTAAGTTTGTTTATGCATCAGATTTAGTCAAAGATGCTAAAACTTTATTCACATTATTTTCTAAAGTGATTGAGTGGGTTGGTTACAAGAACATTGTTTATATGGTGAATGAGAATGCTGCCAACTATGTGGCATATGAAAGGTTGATCAAGGAGAAATATAGAAATATTTATTAGTCCCTTTGTGCTGCTTGTTATTTAAATCTTGTATTAAAAGGCATTTCAAGCATGGATAATATGTCAGACATTGCAGCAAAGGTATCAAAGATAATAGTATTTGCTTACAATCACATGATATTCTTATCTTAGTTAAGGAAAAGGCCATGTTAGAAAGAAATTATGCATCATGGTGCTACAAGTTTTGCTACTACTTTTATTACATTCCACAGCATATATATGCACAAATATGACTTGCAAGCTCTTGTTGTTGATAAACACTTTGTGGACCATAAACTATCTAGGATTGATCCAGGAAAATTTTTTAGTGCACTCATATTAGATAGCCGATTTTGGAATGAGTGTTATCAACTTGTGAAGATTGTAATTCCTCTTATAAAATTGTTGAGAATTGTTGACTCAAATGAGAAGCCTTCACTACCATATGTTTATGAAGGCATGCAGAAAAAAGGAATTAAGGATAGAGCTGGGAATCAGGGCCGACCCGGCCCTACAGGGCTGGCCTTTGACGGGCCAGGGCCTAACAGGGCCGGCCCTAACAGGGCCGGCCCTAAAGGGCTCGGGGTCAGGAAAATTGCAGTTTTTCAAGGCCCGGCCCGCAGGGCCGGGAAATCCTTTTCACAATATTTAACTATTTTTCCTACATATTTTCCCCAGAAAGATATAATTAGTAAATAACAACGATTAAAGTTCTAATTTAATACATAAATGTTGTCAACATTAAGGTTTAAATAACACGTCTCTTGCAATAAACAAACACAGTTACTAATGTATAATCAAAGGTAAAATCATGTCTATAAATAACTCACACATAGGTCAAAGTATAAGAAGGCAAGAAGCTAAATACTCTAAAATCTAAACAACATGAGTATGACGACTATCATTTTCACCTTCTTCGCCACTATCATCAATTTCAAGGACATTTGATTGTGTTTCACTTTGAGCAATAGGTTCAAGTAGTAAAATAATTACAACCTCCATCAAAAATCATACTCTATCAGGCAGAATAGTATATAATATGATTTTAGTCTAAATAGGCATAACACTATACTCAAAAATCACAATATGATTCAATTAGACAAAACAATATACTCAAAAATCATACTCTATACAATATGAGGACAGAGTGACATATAGATTCAATAAAGTAATTCAAAAATGTAACATGGTTCATTTCCAAGTATAAAAAATAAAAAATAAACGGGCCTAAAGGGCCGGTCCGAGGCCCTCCAGGGCCGGCCCTTTTAAGCCCGAGGCCCTACAAGGCCGGCCCTTTTAGGCCCGACTTCCTTTTAAGGTTACAATTTACAAGCCCGGCCCTTGAAGGGCCAGGGCCTAAAAGGGCCGGCCCGACGGGCTCGGCCCGTTTTCCCGACTCTAATTAAGGAGATGTTCAAGAGGAATAGAGATCACTACAAGTCTTACACAAGTATTATTAAAGCGCAAAGGGATAAACATTTGAAGACCAATCTCCATGCAACTTCATATTTATTGAACTCAACATTGGTATATGGTCCAAACTTTGTTAACAAGGGAAGATTAGTGCAAGCTTTGTCGTGGTGGGGGCTAACTCAGATGAAGATGTTGATTGCTTCAATATAATTAAGCAAGCGACCTTGTATCTTGAAGGCAAAGAATCTTTCAGCAGAGTTACATATAAAAAAGGAGTTGAAAAACTAGATCCTTGTAAGCAACTAGGTGTTCATATTTATTGTTTAATGTTTAATAGCATATTCATGGCCAATTGGTCATTCATTGATTGCAACTAATATTATATACATGTGTTTTATTTTGTAGATGAATGGTGGATGTACTACGGCTATTCTGTTCTAGAATTGCAACGTGACGTATTCTTATCCAAATGTCTGCTTCTTTTGGTTATGAGAGAAACTGGAGCTTATTTGAGTGCATCCATACAAAAAGGAGAAACAGATCGGAGCATCAAAGCTGAATGATTTGGTTTACACTAATTGTAACTTGCGATTAAAGCATAGACAACCTTAGATATTATGAAAAATGCTTTTATTTAATATGGATTTATTTTTAATTGAAATTATTTGTCATTTGAAGGAGTGCATTGAAGAAAAAGACAAGTTATGATCTCATTGACTATGAGTCTATTGATGAGGTGGATTTTTGGGTGACAGAAGAAGATTCCATTCCAGAATTTAATGATGAAGATATAGAAAATCTTGAAGGTGTTCTTAATAATGAAGGCATTGTAATTTCATAAAACTCTGGATAAGATTAATGAATATTTATATATCCTATTAATATCCTGTTATTAATTTATTATCCATCTATATAATTATTTTTTATACATAACCATTAGTATTCATTTTTGTCATGCATATGCATGGGTGACAAAGATATAGACATTGCTAAACCCCTGGCTTTGAATGATGATGTTATTGCCACTTATGCTTGCCCCAATCTAGCTCCTAATGACTCATTTCCAACAGATCTCCTTGATAAGTTGTAGAGTTTGGTGTCAATGATTATTAAGGGGAAGAACTAGCTAGAGATGACTGTTGAATGATGATTAAAATTGTTATATTTTGACTATTTTGATATTAGTTATAGATTATATTTGATGATTGATGATTAAAGTTATTAAGTTTTGACTATTTTGATGTATTTTGATGTTAGTTATGGGTTATGTACTTTTGAAGAACTAACTAGTAACTAGGTATTTTGCTTATTTTGATGTTAGTGATGACTTATGAATGATGATTAATATTGTTATTTTGTTATTGTAAATTAAATTGTAATATTTTAAAATGGTCAATCCAACCCTCGGTTGACCCATTGTCCCTTACATCTGTGCCACAACCAGTTCATTGCCCAGTCTGATTTTTTGTTCCTTGATAATTTGGTTGACCTTGATTTAACCAGGATTAAACCACTTATTTTTGAACCACTATTTTGATTGGCTTAATTTTTAGTACGTTGTTTACAATAAAAGAGTAGATTACATTATATGAGTAAATGTGAGATATTCTATGAAATCATAAGAAAGAAATGTCATTACAAAGAAATCTTACAATAAGTTAGCAATATGTAATGAGAAGTTCTGAGTAGTTAATGACAAGAGGTTGATTTTGGCCACTTGTTATTGAAACTGAATCTTTATTACAGTGATTCTCCTTTCTCCCTAATCCATTTGCTTCAAGATTCATGAATAATGAGGTAGCTAAAAACACAATGCTTGTTTGAGAAACAATCAAACTGTGATTTCAAAACCCTTTTTTCATAAATTGAAATAAAACTCCTCTCATATACTTACTTCATAAATTGTAAAAATACTTCTGAAAAACTAAAACAAACCAGCAGAAAGAATCATGAATAGTACTTCTTGCTTTATCAAAATCACTATGTAATAGAATTCATAACCAATTTACAGTATTTCATAAAATACGTAGTATAATTCATTCTTTAAAGGAATCAAAGCATTGTCAAACGCGTGCGGATTAATGCCACCTGATTAATATATCAATATATAATTTCAGCAAGTAATAATAATATCTCTTGAATTATAAACTATGTAAAAGGTATGAAGTCCATGTTTAGTTGGTTATCAAAGCTAAATTGAACTCACAACTATTAAAGGACAATCATAATATCAATATTAAGTATAAAAATTTGTAATAAGTTGTATTATTAACAAATCATGGATATAACGAAATTCTCATTTATACACATTGGATGTGATCAAATTGAAAGTCATTAACATGTTTGGATCGAATCCATAATATAATGAAATTCAAATTCAGATTATCTTAATATGATTATATTTGAATTGCTTTCATAATAAATATCTTAGATATTGAAAATAATTTGATATTTTGAATATTAAATACTCATCAAATATCAAGTCCTTAATATGAGACATAGTTGATACTGGTTATTTCAACTAAAAAAAATAGTTGATATTAGTTATAAATGTAAGACCTATTTAGCATATTTATCAATTTTTATCCTAAATTAATCACATCTCCATATTCTCTTAACAATAATTAAATATGAGAGAAAAAAGAAATGTAAAAAAATGATTAGGAATACTGTGTCTAGTTTTTAATTTAAAATCATGTTCATAGTTAGTCATATTAATTAACTTAACTAATTTAATTTATTCTAACCAAATTAATTAATTAGGTATTACTGTATTACATTATCATAATGGGAGTATTATTTGAATTCAACATTGATTATGATTAACTCTCCACAAGTAAGCAGACGAGGAAGACGACAACAACAACGATGAGATTGGTTTGAATATGGCTAAAGAGGCAAGAAACAATGAAGATGAACTCAAAGCAAATATGCAGTGATCAGAGAAAGAAGAAGATATTGTTGCTGTTGGTACTATACGAAGCAGTCATATCAGCTTGGGCATCGAGTCAAAAACTTCAGGATTGAGCCTATGGGTCTGTTTGCCAAAGCGTTTGGCAGTGTTGAACGCACGTTTTCAGTAAAAAAAAGCTCATTGGATGATTTTCGACCGTTTGGCAAAGCTTCTTCCTCCACTATGCTTTTATCCCAACCGTAGCTTATTTGTGAAGCTAATTTACATTACTTTTCCCTCCACTGCATTTTTCTCTCTTCCATCACGGTGGATAATTAACGCCTGCAGAGGACTGTTGCATGCATGGAAGGACATGCAACTCTTGACCTGTGATCTATGCCTCTGATCGGTGGATATCGTTCGACTGCCTGGCTTCCGCTACTCTCCACCATCAAATCCAGAATCTCACACGCTAAGCTCGGATTTTGTTATTGAATTGAAGTCAAGATTCTATGGAATTCATATATACCTGAAGTTTTCAGGGTCTCTGCCGGAAACAGAGGAAGAAACCATGGGCACGCCATGGTTGATGACCTTGAAGAAGCCAAAGTCCTTGCTTCTATTGGATAGGAATGTGGGCGTCGGTTTCGAGTTTCGTAAGTAGCTGTATTTCTCGGTGTTTGGTTTCGACAGGACCACCATTTTTTTTTCTTGTGTCGTCTCAGGTTTTTTTGCTCTGTGGCGAAATATATGAATAGGGGAAGAGAGAGAGATGTTCAAAGGGAGAGAACTGGGAAGGTAAAAGAGAAGAGAGAGTTTATAATATACTCCCTCCGGTCCTAATTATAGGACATATTTACCTATTTTTGGAGAAATTAAAGATAGTAGTTAAATTAGTTAATCATATTTATTTTCCTAAAATGCCCTTATTTAAAACTTAAAATTTAAAAAAACAGTAAAATTGATGTGTAAGTGGCATTAATGAGTTGCAAGCATTACTCACTTTATATAATATATAGGTGTATTCTTAAATTATTATTGTGTTTAATTATTATTGAAAAAGTATCAATAGGGGGTATTTGGGGAAGAAATTGATAAAAATTAGAACTTTGTCCTATAATTAGGATCAAGATCAACTCCCAAATGTTATCCTATAACTAGGACTGAAGGGAGTAACACCTTTAATTAAAGATGGGAGATAAAAATTTATAATTAATTCATTAAATATGTTATAAATGTATTCATTTTTAATTAAGTATGTTTTTATATTTTTATTTTTTAATAATAATTTATTTTTTTATTTTATTAAATTTTATTTATATTTTTTTACTTTAATTACCATAATATATACAAATAATATATATAAATATATATGTGTAGTATTCAATAAGATTCATGTCCTTTTCAGTCATTTCCATCTAAATAGGTTTTTCAAACTCTAATCCAAACAGGTTCAAAGTTAGAAAAAAAGTCACTTCTGCTACCGCTAATCCAAACACAAATCACATTTACAGTTTGAATTTTTTTCCTACCTTATTTTTCTAAAAGTCAAATGGTAAAAAAAGCCACTTTTCCACCGCTAATCCAAACAGGCACTATAAGTTTTAAGTAAGTTAAAATTCGAAAGACTACAATATTAACTTTCTTTAAAATAAAATTAGAGCTTGAAATTTTTGAAGAAAAATAACTCATTAATGGAATGACTTTTTTTATTAAATATCTACAATTTTAAATTTAAATAATATATGCTAAGTAATTAAGATCTTCGAAGAAGAATAAAATGAAATTTTAGAAAATCTATAAAATTTTAAAATCTAAGATCATACCTAACTTGATCCAATATATTTGTTATACTCTAAAATCTAAAATTAATAATAAATTCAAAAACAATCTGACTCATAAATTCAAATAGAAATCATCCCTGCACATGAATTAGAGAGTGATGTTTTTTTGGTTCAAGGGTTTTCCTAGTGGAGGGGCTTAGAGCGTAAACACATTTCAAATTTCTAATAAGGGTTTCTGAGGAATTGACTTTTTTATTCTAGATTTCGAATTTGAAAGTCTTAGATGATTTTTATAGCTTCAAATGATTGGAATAAACAAAGTTGTACACTAAATTTATGAAAATTTCAAATGTTATTGTAGTAAATTTATTTCAGTTTATTTTATTATAGTAACTAAAAATATTGAAAAAAAATAAATAAAAATCGCATATGTTTGTGTGTGTGTGTGAATATATAATATATTAATATTTATATAATGTAGCAAATTAGAATGCTTAATTTGCGTATTAAACTGTATATAACCGGTGTTTTAGGAGATATCGGTGCAAATTTCGAAACAATCCAAAATCCCAAATCTTATAACGACAAAAGGAAATATTTTAGAACTAACAAGCTGCCTTACCCCATGAAAACACACAAGTTCGAATTCTCCTTGTTGGGAGGGGCGGAAAACCTAAGTCTCCAAAGGAAACATATAATTTTGTAATGCAGATCCTGAGTTTAAAGAACTATTCATATATATATATATATATATATATTTGCAAAGTCTGGAAATGAGCCACGAACATACACAATAACCGAGAACGTAAAAAAAAACAAAGGAAATTACCAACACAAAACAGACTAGAAATAAAACAAGGTATAAACTTGTCCAAAATATATGGTCATATAGATGGAGAAAAACTTAACATGTATCAAGATTCAGAACCTGCTTAGCTTGGCACGAGCTTTCTTTCTGATGCATTAATTATTGAAGCTGCCAGTCTGTTTGAGTTCTTGTATGCATTTATTCATTTTCTGTTGATGAAGTTGCTTGTCGATGTCGATGGAGGAATAACGAGCATATAGTTTTCTGAAAGCTTCAACATGAGATTCAATAGCAGCCTTCATATCTTCTTGTATTCTACGCTTCATCAGCTCAGCCTTTGCTTTCTTTTGTTGCTCCTCTAACTTCGATTTCTTCATTTTTCTCTCTTTTGTGTGTTTCTTCTTGTTTCAGAGAGGGACGATGGCACAGCAAATGCACCACAAAAGAGATAAACAATCAAAAGAGAGAGAAGAGACTAATAAGCCTGCTTTTTGCGAGTCTCAAATGAAAAACCCTTGGCTAAATAAAAAGAATGAGAGGAGAGAAAATCTCAATTCGTGCGCTTGGCCAGTTACCCCCTTCTTTAAAAATTTAGTATTTTAATTTAAAATCTAAACATCTATATTATTTTACACGCTCCAAAATATATCTCATTTATATATATATATATATATATATATATATATATATATAAAGTTTAACTGCTTGATTTTCCACTCGTGTGGCTTTTCAATGGAAATTATAAAATCAAGAAAAATAAACCGAAATTCTTCCAAATAACATTTCAAATGCCAAGGGTTTATTTGCTAAATAACAAGTTATATAATAAAAATATAATTTTTACTGTAGCGAAGTTCATAATCAAAATATGAAATATTCGAATTCTTAATTTAAACTTTCAAAGACTAACTAAAGCTTAGGAAGTTTTATATATTTTAGCCATACATATGACAAAAGTACATATTGTGGGTTTGAATTAACATTTTGAAGTGATTTTACAGTGTTTTAAAGAAATTATGTGAGATGAGTTTTGTCTTAATTTACATAAAATTAATTTTTGAACCTATGGTTTCGGGGTTTCAGTTTAGTCTCTTAATTAAAAAAAAAAGCATGTTTTCATTCCTTTACCCCTAATACTATATATTGGTATCAAAAGAAGATTTTTTGTAACGGGTTTGGGTTAATGTCATTATTGGTTTTTATAGTTTGCCTTTATAATGGTTTTGCTCAATGAAGTTTGAAGCCATTGATTTTGATCCCTCAAATTTACTGTGCCTAAAACTGTTAATCACTATAATTTGAAAAAGACTTGGATCCAAAGTTAATGGTGTTAAATATAAGGGCGAAGGAGCAAAAATACCCATGATCATTTCCAAAAAGAGCCACTGGCACTATAAACAATGTTTTGGTTCAAAAACACCTATGTACATTAACAAATGTATCTTAAATGCCTTTGCCGTACCTCTGAGGAATGTTGACCGTGATTTTTAAAAGAATGACCAAATCTAATGACTTGGATAGTGAGTTGGCAAAGTGTGATTGGAAAAGATGAAAATGTGCAATACTGTGTCTTCTTCCTTCTCATTCCCTTGTCTTCTCAGCTTGACGAGGTTTTCTTTCCCAAATTTAATGGGTCATGCTTTTTTTTCATCTCCATTCCAGCTCAAGAACTCTTTTGATAAAGCCTTCTCCTTCTCTGCTTCTTTCGCTCTCGGCACTGTCTGTCCCTGTCTTCTAAAGCTCGGTGGCCATGGCTTGGCTTTCACCATAGCAACTTCTAAAGATCTCAAGGCCTTACCAAGTTAGTATTTTGGCCTCCTTAACTTCTCTAGTGTTGGCAATTCATCCAACCTTTTATTCGCTATCAAGTTCGACATCGTTCAAGACTTCAAATTTGTGGAGAGGAACGATAACCATATTGGAATCTACTTAAAAAGCTTAGTCTTTAATGCATCTGAGACTGCAAGGTATTACACCAATGATTCAGGTGTAACAAGAAAAGATCTCAATCTCTCTAGTGGGACGCGATTATGGCTTAGGTGAATTAGAATTCAGCTGCAAACTCTTGAGTGTTACCCTCTCTCCTTCTTGTACAAAACCCAGAAAAAGCCACTCTTGTCGTCGGTGCAAATTGGAGTAGAGGAGGTGGGTTTGGTCTTTGAAGGAGGATGGAGCAAAGGTAGGTGTTGCCTTGACACTCCTTATCCACACCATTACTATTCCTTACCTGCCACGTTCTACTATCGGTAAGCAAAAAGAGTCAACGTTGATGGTTAAAAGAAGCACAAATTAACCGACCTCATCTCAACATAATGGCAAAGGCATTTAATATACATTTGTTAATGTACATAGGTATTTTTAAATCAAAAAATTGTTTATGGTGCCAGTAACTCCTTTTGAAAATGATCATGGGTACTTTTACACCATAACCCTAAATATAATGACGTAGTTCTAAAATCATTTAATGTGCTTATATGCACTACCACAAAAATGCTACATTTGTAGTATTTGTTTTTTCAATTTTTGTAGCATTTTGAAATGCTACAATTCTCTTGCTATAAAAAGAAGCTGTAACGCTTCATGAAGCACTACAACTTTTTATTTAATTTTTCATAGAAATGTATATTCACATGTCATAGCGTTTTCTCAAGAAAGTGCTATATGATTTTTTATAACCAAATTAACCATAGCTTATAAATTTTTCTTGTCACCAGTAAAATTCAAAAAAAATTATTTATAGACAGTCAACATCAAAGAATATCTCAATTAACTTACCATAAATATCTAACAAACTTGTCTTTTTAGTCAAATTAATCTATTTCAAATCTACAATAAATTACATAACAACTAATTAACAATACAATTACACCTGTAAATATTAAATCAAATCATATACAGATTGCCAATACTATACTCTTGTTTCCTTTTCTAAGTGTTGCCAAAATATAAAAGGAAAGTTAAATAAAATACGTACTTAGTTACCAATAAGAAAAATAAAGAAACAATATAAATATAAAATTATGGACATAAGCACACCATCCTTGTATTGTACTGGCTTAGTATATCCAAACTTCACAAAATCTACAACAAGAAAGTAACACTACTACAAAAAGGGGCTATAATGTCCCAAATTTGGCACCTTTAACGTCCCAAAACGGGGGGACGTATATACTGGGGGCGTAAGTTGTAAGAAAAGATGTCCAAAATATTAGGGACATCTAAAGTGAGACTTTAGACGTCCCAAATTACAATTTGGGATGTCTAAAGTCCCCCCAGGGTGGGACTTTAGACCTCCTAATTCTTAATTTAGGACGTCTAAAGGTTAGGTTTTTTTTATACCATAATTTATATTCTGTATTACCCAGCGAATTCAAACTGTAGAAACAGAATAGAAGATGGATTCATAAACCACACTGTCCCTTACAAACTGGTAAGGACATCCAGCGCTACAATTTTACTATTATATACATACAATAACCTTTCATACAACCTACTACTATATATATCAACAATAACAACCACAAAGTGTCAAAACGCTGTTATCACACAACTACAAACTGATATAAAATAAAAAGTTTACTGCCCTATATGTTGAAGAAGATGTCCAGCCAAAAGATCTCTAATCAAATCAAGGTCTTCACGTAGGTAGGCATCTTCATTATCAAAAATCTAAAAATTAGAAAGTAAGCTTTGATGAAATGAATCTCAAGCAAATGAATAAATTAGCATTTCGATTAGAACACCAAAAATATTATCATTTGAGAATGAAGAAGCGATTACCTTTTCAAAATTACTAGTAATTCCACTTTGAGTTATGTTATACATATAAAGTATAACATAATATCCGCATTTAGTGTTGCCAAGTTGCCGAGGGAACTTTAAATCAAAGGGATGCAATTGGTTGTTAAAATCAATAAAGGTATGTCTAGAAGGACCGTCAATGAAACAATTAGGTAGGATCGAATGTACTTACTATCGGATAAAACCACTTTGGCTTTTTAACAATTGTACCGTCGCGTGACCCACCTAGGACTCTATATGTTTGACAAGCACTATCATGAAAAACAAAATGAACAGAAATTAGAACCATTCATTTTTTTTAAGAGTCAATGAAATACAAACAGAATAACTTACGTGTCGAAGACGAATTTTGTATCTTTGTCTGGCTTTTTACTCAAGGGATCAAACCAATAGACTATGTTGCGGCGGGGACATATAACACATAAACTCTAGTGATAACTTTAACAACATGTACACATTAAAATGAAGTTAGATGAGAAGACAATTATTTATTAAACTTCTTAAATTGACAAAATGTAAATACGAACCGTTGAACAATGGGTGCTAGATAACAACAAAGTTTGGTCTGTCCCATTGCGTAGCCGATATAGTGAGTCCTATGCGCCACAGTACAAGTATCCCCTGTCGTATTCGTAGGACATAAGAATCCATACCAATCACGTCTTTCCATGTTTGTGCAGAGACCGTGGAAGGTGCTATAATAGAATTAAGATAAGGAATGAATTATTGAATGTATGAAATCAAAAAACCACTAAATGAATTCTATGGGAAAATTGAAAAAAGAACTTACATGATTGCAAATTTCACCTAGCCTGCATCTATCTCCTCCAACCTGATAAACTGCTTGAGATTTGTATTGTCAATCATGTAGGGATACTCCAATGTAGGGCCCACAATCCCTGGAGGCATCTTCAGGTCAATCTGTTTAATGCCCTTGTAGATCTGCTGCAGCCGTGCTAAGTAGGGCCATTTCCTCGCAGCTTCGTCATCCTTTTAGAACATCAAAAAACAAATTGTTATTAGGATGCCAACATATTTTCAGTAATAGTAAGGTAATTCCTACTATTGGAGGTGTTGCGTCTGAACCAATAAGATTGTAAGGCCAAAGGATGAAAGATCCTATCGCTTGACCTAACGTGCCAACCTTTGGATAAGTAACAGGGATGGTTGTACCTTCTTCCCCCTTTCTAACACTCGTCACATTCACCCTACGAAAATCCTCCAAAATTTGCTGATTATGGTAGGTGGTATAGCACGAGTGTGAACGAGATCATCAGCAACAACACGTAACAGTGGATCATCCAAATAGAGGGTGCAAGGGTCTCCCAACACTGGAGTGGGAGAAGGGTCGCCAAGTGGCTCCTCCAGAGGGTTGTAACTTCCTCTGGTGCTATTGAAGGATGGGGATTCCTGAGTTCTATGCTCGTCCCTTGCCCTTTACGCTTCGAACATCTTTACCATTTCAAGTTAAAGCTCTGGCAACAGCTCTTATCGGAGCTTGTCGCGAAGGTTGGCCTCGATCTCTCGTTCGAGCTCCTCTCTAATCTTGGCCACAACGTCCTTACTAGGTCTAGCTTGTGACGAATAACGTGGGTCTCGTCCAAAATACCTCGCGGCACTAACTCCCCGTGTCTCTCCTCGAACACGACCAAGGTCATCTACCTTCCCAATAGCCGTTGACAAGATGTCCATCCGTCTACTTGGACTGAATGAACTTTGGCTACTCTGCTCGTCCAGTTCATCCTGTAGCATTTAGTTTATCATAAATATATCGAAACCACTCGCGATATGTAAAAAATTAGGTACTTATGGTATAACTACTTACAATCCTCGCAGCAACCTCAGCAACAGTCGGATTTATGTACTTCCCAGCCTTAATCCTCCCTGCTTTCCATTTTTTGTGACGTGGAAGAGGTGCCGGTGGCTAGATAACAACGCTAGGATCAGATTCCACCGCTTCCTTCATTTTCTCTAACTCTTCTGCCATCATTTGCCACTCAAGCTTCCGATATCCACCGCGAGACATGAAATGTTGATATTTATTTTCTGCTTGCCTTTGTGCATTTGCTACACTTAATTTCTATGAATGAAAAACAACAAAAAATGAATCAACGATATAAAGTATATGAAAATTACAAGTTCTATATCATGATGACAGAAATCTTACCAAAAACTCAGGATCTGCTCGTGATGCCGCAAACAACCTCCAGTCCTCTGGAGACAAATATGTATATTGTGCATATGGATCCTTACCCCTAAGGGCCCCTCGAATGTACCGTGCTGTTAGTTTGTTCTTGAAACCTTTCCATCGTACACGAACCTCATCAATCCAATGCTTATACATCTCCTTGGTGTCTGGGACATCGTATGTTTGCTGCAAGGTAAAACATAAGATTATTATATTTGAAACAATAAGAACAAAGCTACAATGCATCAAAACTTTCATACCAAAAGTTGCTGCCAAATCATGTCTTTCGTTTTTGGGGGAACCAATCTCCAATTATCGTAGGTAATGCGCACTTTGCTTCGAGCCAAAAACCCTATGTAGCTAATGAAGTGGTCTTCCTCAGGACCAACTGGATTCAGATTGTCATCGAAGTCTATATGTGCCTCTCCTGTTGATGTTCATGACGTGCAACCAATGCTCCCATCTTTGTACAGCCTCTAACCCTCCTTCTTGTAGGGGGTTCAACTCTAGGCCTTTCATCATTGCTAGAGCTTTCGTCATCTCTATGCCTCTCGTCATCACTAGAGTTGTCCATATTCTTGTTAACACAAAAAGCATCATCAGAAACGTAAATAAATTGCAATAAAACCGAAATAAACAAAGCGGGAAGTAAAACAGAAAAAACACATAGTTCTCGTTTATAAATTAAGGTCTTACTCTATATTGTTTCCCATAGTCCTTCACCATGGTCATTTCTTACAGCATATTCGTCATCATCTACCAATTCTACTTCATTTGTTCGAGGTGGAGTTGTTGTGAAAGGTGGTGTGCCATCAAGGTTGAAGGTCGGATCACCATACTTCTGTTTTTTACTTTTAAGGACAATGGACATGTTTTTGCTCGCAGGATCGGTGACATAAAACACTTGTTTCGCCTGGCTTGCTAAAATGAAGGGCTCATCTCTATAGCCAACTCTTCGAAGATCGACTGAGACAAATCCAAATTGTTTATCTATTACCACGGCATTATTGCTAACCTACTTACATTTGAATAAAGCAACTTTGAACTTGTTGTATGTCATCTCCCATATTTCTTCTATAACTCCATAATAGGCCATAGACGCTAATATGGGGTTTTTATCTCTCGAACTGGAAAAGTGCATAGATTCAGCTTCAACTATGACCCCACTATTTTGCATGGTACTTCTGTCATCTTGCTCTTTCGTATAGAAAGAATAGCCATTTATATCATAACCGGTCGAAGTAATGACCTGAAACGAAGGCCCCCAAGCTAGCCACTCGATTGTCTCAGACACACCGATCTCGTGCAAAACCTTTTCCTCAAACCACTGCATGAATGTCTTGTTTTGCTCAATAGCAATTTGCATGTCATTCTTCCTTGGATCCTTGTTCTTCAAAGTCTTTCTTTGTTCATCTATGTAAGGTTGAACTTCTTCCATATTATTCAGGATATACAAGTGGGCTTGCAACAACTCTTCACGAGGAACATTCTTCACTTTCAGTCCTCGTGTTCCTTTGCTTCTCCCTTCTTCCTGCCGAGATTGTTCCTTCTTCCCTGACATATAATCTTTGCAAAACTCCATAGCCTCCTCAACTACATATCTTTCTACTATTGAGGCTTCTGGTCGATAAGGATTTTTAGAATACCCTTTTAAGATCTTCATGTATCGCTCGAAAGGGTACATCCACCTCAGGTAAACTGGACCGTATAGCCTTACCTCCCTTACCAAATGAACTACCAAATGCACCATTATATCAAAAAATGAAGGAGGAAAATGCATCTCTAGTTGTGACAAAATAATGTAACCCTCATTTTCTAGTTCATCCAACTTTTCAGTGTCAATGACTTTGTTACAGATAGCATTGAAGAAAACGCACAATCTTGTCACGGTGGTTCGTACTTCATCTTTCATTATGCCTCTAATAGCTACCGGTAATAGTTGTTGCATCAACACATGATAATCATGGGACTTTATTCCCACTAACTTCAAATCATCCATTGAGACATATCTTCTCACATTCGAGGAATACCCTTGCGACACCTTCATTTCATGCAAACACCCACACAAACTCTTTTCTCTGCTTTTGATAGTGTATGCGCTGCTGGCTCCATATATGCCCTCCTACTATCATCTCTTAGTTGTGGATGTAACCGTTCTCTTATTCCCATATCGACAAGGTCTAATCTCGCATTAATCCCATCCTTAGTCTTCCCTGGTATGTGCAAAAGCGTACTGATAAGGCTATCACAAACATTCTTCTCCACATGCATCACATCAATACTGTGTCTCACGTCAAGCGAACGCCAATATAGAAGATCAAAGAAAATGGATCTCTTCTTCCATATGTTCTTCTCACCCGCAACCCTCTGATTCTTACCAAAAGTGACATTGATACGTTCCACTCGACTGTAGACTTCCTCTCCAGTTAATGACTTTGGAGCCATTCCATACTCTGGTAAGCCGTTAAACCGCTTTCTTAGCCTACGATACGGGTGGAACCGATGAAGAAACCTCCTGTAGCCAAGGTAGACAGTTTTTCTTCCATGCTTTAGTTGTTGGAAGTGTGTGTCTGCTTCACATATTGGGCATGCTTTGTGACCCTTCACGCTGTACCCTAACAAGTTTCCGTACGCAGGGAAGTCATTTATCGTAGTGAAAATCATTGCATGTAGCTTGAAAGACTCCTTCTTATAAGCATCAAATATATCTACGCCTTCCTCCTACAACTTCTTCAAGTCCTCAATCAAAGGCGCCAAATAGACATCAATATCGTTCCTTGGCTGTTTTGGTCCAGAAATCATCATAGATAGCATCATATACTTACGTTTCATACATAGCCAGGGAGACAAGTTGTATATTACATGGAGAACCGGCCACGCACTATGTGTGCTAGTAAGAGTTCTATACGGATTGATGCCGTCTGTACAAAGCCCAAGCCGTAGGTTTCTCGGCTCGCTGCCAAATTGAGGGAACATTTCATCTATTTTTTGCCATTGTGGAGAGTCAGCTGGGTGCCGAAGATATTTCCCATCAGATATTCTCTCATCAGAGTGCCATCTCAACTTCTTCGCTTTTGTTGCACTCGCAAACAAACGTTTAAAATGTGGTATTATTGGAAGATACCACATAACCTTTAAAGGTTGCCTTTTACTTGTCACATCACCACAACTACCATCTTTTTTCACTTTGTATCGTGTAGTTTTACACTTAGGACACTCACTAAGATCTCCGTACTCATTTCTATACAGTACGTAGTCATTAGGGCAAGCATGTACCTTTTTATACTCCATACCCATCGTAGACAGGATTTTCTTGGCCTCATACATACGATTTGAAAGTACATTATCCTCTGGAAACATATAACACAATAGTTCAAGCAGCAATGTGAAACTACTATCGGTCCACCCACAAGTTGCCTTTAAGTTAACCAAATGTAATGTTCCTGTCAGCCGCGTGTACTTACTACCACTGTACAATGGTGTCTCTGCATCACTCCGCAGGCTGTCATACTCCTACGACTGCGCAAAGGATTATGCCTCAACATCGTTAATCGTTTTCTCCATTCTATCTTCACCTATGATATCCATATCTTCCTTCTTGTGCGACGGACAATCCGTTACTTCCTCACCATGCCATATCCACCTTGTGTATCGCAGATTTATTCCATCACAAAGTAGGTGATCCTTTATGACATCAATATCCCGTCGACTCTCATTCAAACAATTGACACAAGGACAAAAATATTTCCCATTTTTTGCAGGAGCATTCTTTTTAGCGAATTCAATAAATTCTTCCACCCCTTTCTCATATTCTTCACTAGTTCTCAAAGCATTCATCCAACTATGATCCATTTTGTTACCACCTAAGGCATTACCAATAACATTCACACGTTTAGTACAATTGTCAACGACATATGATGGGATTGCCTAATTAAGTTATCAACCCAATTTAGGATTTTAAAATATGGGCTTAATAACTTTATTACCCCCTCCTAGCCTCCTCTCTCCTCTTAAAAGGGTTTCAGTGCTATGTAACTTATTTTTTTAATAAGTATATGTATATAAAATTAATGTATAATAAAATAAATACAATAAGATTAAATTAAAGAATTTTTTTGAGGTTTGGAAGAATTAAAAAAAACGAGTTTCATATTAACAAAACAATTTTAAGTTGAGTTCTTCCAAAAATAAAATTGTTTTATTGAAAATATTTAGATAAAAATCATTTAATGAATATTGGGGTTATGGTTTTCTTTTTTAGTTTTGGCTTGAATTATTCTTCATAATTCGTTTGGAATACAAGAATTTCTTTAATTTAAACAAATCATATTTTATTTTATTATATATACTAATTAATGGTCCAGGAACAAGACCAATGAAATGGGGTGGTGCCACTACGTGTGTATAGATAAATCTCCATTGGCTTATAAAAGCTAGATTTCCCTAAAACTGAACAACAAGGATTTCTATTATACACAAGTAAATTTATATTTAAACAAGAAAATAAACCATTCCCGAATACATGCAATTTAAGCAATATAAGCACACCAAACACATTAGGCTAATCTCAACCATCTCAATATAAGCAATATATAAGCACAATCTCAACCATTTCAAGTAAATTTATATTTCAAAAACAAAATATACCATTTTGTTACAAAAAAAAAAACAAGAAGAAAAAAAACCAACCTGATCAGGGGCGCCCACCAGTATGCTAGAGAGGTAGAGAAGACGTTGGAGATCCATGGTGGTGTGCACAACAATGGAAGGAAGGAGGTGGAGGAAAGCAAAAATCTACACACTGTGGAGGAGGTGAAGTTGCAGCTGGGTTGACTAGTTGCGTGCGTTGAAGAAACAAAGAGGAAGAAGGAGGGAGGAGGGAGGAGTTGAAGAAACAAAGAGCTTGAAGGAGGGAGGAGGGAGGAGTTGAAGAAACAAAGAGCTTGAACAAGGGAGGAGGGAGGAGTTGAAGAAAAACAAAGAGGAGGGCCGACGGTGGGTGGGGAGAGGAGGAAGAAGAGTAAAGTTATTGTTGAGAGGATGTGAGGAGGGGTGTGATAGATGAGAAGACGCATGTCAGACAAGTGTCTGACATGCAGGTAGGGGACGCCTAAAGGCGTCTCAAATGGTATTTGGGACGCCTAAAGGTGACTTTAGGCGTCTCAAATGGCATTTGGGACGCCTAAAGGTGACTTTAGGCGTCCCAAATTCATTTGGGACGCTTAAACCTAGACTTTAGGCGTCCCAAAATTATTTTGGGACGTCTAATCCCAGCTCCAGGTGCTAAAAAAAATTTATGAAATTTATATTTTGCTCCTGGAAGCACTTTAGACATCCCAAATTCAAATTTGGGACGCCTAAAGGTTCCCCTACATATATATAATTACGAAAATGCCACCACCTCCCTTTTTAACCACCAATTTTCAATTTGGGACGTCCTTGGGGTAGTTATATCTCAATTCTGTAGTAGTGTAAAAGTCAACAAGAAATTATGTCAGATCTAAAAGTTGGCATCAAAGAAGTTACCCTCGAAGCTCCAATGATTTAAAAGTAGTAGAGCTATATATCTCCATTGACTTGCTTTGTTGGAGATCTAAAGAAATGAGAGGAAAATAACATTCAAGAAGAAAATAAAAACCCAAAATAATCAGCAGCCAAACAATCAGATCAGTGAAGCAAAATATGAGGAAAGAGAGCAATTTTTTAAGATAAAATAGAACGAAAAGGGAGCATATATAATAAAATGATGCGAAGGAAAGAGAGAAAACTTGAGAAAAGGAGGAGGGGGAAGGGTTGTGGTGAGGAGTTGTTGCTGAGTTAAGGTTGGGGTGAGGTGGTGAATAAAGAAAGAGTAGTAATAGTGAGGATGAGAGAAGAGTGGGAGTGAGGAAGAAGAAGAATGGGAGTCCCAACAATAAAAGAGTGGAGAAAAAATTGAAAAATGGAAGGAAGCAAAAAAGTAAAAGGAGGGGAAAAAACAATAGGTTAGGGTTTCAGATTTTTTTTAAAGAAAATAAAAAAGCTACAAAAAGTGTTTTAAAAATTAAAAAAGGAATAAGTCTTCTGTAGAGCTTTATCATGAAAGCGTTATAAAAAACTTAACGATTTATTAAAAAATTTTTAAAAGAGATTTTGTAGCGCTTTATAGCTGTTTAATATTTTAGAAAAATAAAAAATATATAAAAGTTGTAACACTTTTTTAAAAAAGTGCTACATAACGTGCTGTACTTATCTAACCTTTTATAGAAGTGTTCGCATGTTAACCAGGTAAGATTACGTCTCTGTTTGAAATAGCTTATTTTAGGGTAATAAGTGCTTATAAATCATGATTCACGGTATACGAGGTAAGTATGTGAGAGGAGTTTTATTTCAGCTTACGTAATAAAAACTTATTGTCAAAAAATAAGTGTTTCCAAACACATCCTACTTGTGCTCCTATAGCTTATGTGGACATGTGATTTTAAAAACAAAAGAAACCAAAATTAAAAATAAAATGCAACACATGAGTTGTTTCATACCACTTGTGATATCTACCCTTTGTGGGTCATTCTGTATGTGTTTCTTGCTGACTTCTTGCCCTCCCAGGATGATAGCTAGCTTGATGGCTTTGCAGTGAAAAATCTACAGGAGAGACTTCAAATTCCTGTCGTGGTTCTCCTCTGACGCTCTCTGGCTGATAATAAAGCTTATTGACTTCAACCCAGATACTTGAACCACCATTTTCCAAAATCATGGACTCGCCCTGGTTCAAAAATCTATCCCTAAGAGCATGGTGACAAAGGAGAAACAGGAATTTGGTCTTGATTGCGACAAATCAAAGCAACAAGCTTTGACGACAATGAACGCGTTTCACATAATATCATCATCCCAAGAGTTCGATTGTCTCCCTTGTTTGAAGGGAAGAAAGGGGAGGGGGGGGGGGAGCTGAGATTTGCACAAGAAAAAGGAGGGGGTTTTTTTTTTATAAAAGGGAAGTTTAATTTTTTTAATCACAAATCCATGTCACTTATTTGGCTATCTTTAAATGTGTGTTTGGAACAGCGATGGTAAAAATGACTTTTTTCAATTTGATTTTTTACTATCTTACTTTTAATAAAAGTTAAATTGTGTAATATGATTTATACTTGGATTGACGGTTGTATAAATGATTTTTGTAAAAATAAAATTTGTTTGGATTGGTTTAAACATAAGTGGCTTTTGTGATAAATGGTAGGAGAGAGTGGGTGGAAAAATATTTAAAAAATCAAGTAAATATTTAAAAATTACTTTAAAATATTAGGTGCTACTGGAAAAATATTTTAGAGTGAGTGAAAATCAAAAATCAATATTAGAAGTTTTGGGTGGTCTTTACTACTAAAAAAAATACATCAAAGATAAAATTGTAGTCAGTCTCCTAAGATGAGGTACAACTAAAAAAATATTTTAAAGGGTCAAAAACACCAAAAAATATTTTAAAGTAATTTTTGGAGCTGAAAAAGTATATTAAGGATAAAATTGTAATTAGTCTGATAAAATACTGGGTACAGCTGAAAAAATATTTTAAGGGGTTAAAAGCATAAAAAAATAGTTTAAAGTAATTTTTGAAGCTGAAAAAGTACATTAAAGGTAAAATTGCAATCATTCTGATAGCATATTGGGTACAATTGAAAAAACATTTTAAGTAGTTAAAAGTACTAAAAAAAATATTTTTTTGATACTACATGCTATTTAAAAAAAAATTTGGAAAATTAACATCAAAGTCAGTATATTTGGAATATATGTCAGTTTATAAGTTGGGTAAAATAGTTTGAGAAAAATGATAAATATAAATATTTTAAAGTAATTTAATTAGCTTTCTTAATATTTCTAAAAAGTCAACTCTATCTTATATTTAATATCAGAAGGAGTGATACATATAAATATTTTTTCTATTTTTTTCTCTCTCTCAATCATCATTATAAGCTCCACATTTTTACTTTTACTAAAAACTACTTAAGATTGCAAAAACTCTTAACACACAGCATTCAACTAAACACTCAAAAAAAAAAAACAATTGCAATTGCCTATCGAGCTTATACCTTTGGATCACACGATTGATGAGTTGAATTGTGAATCCAAACACCCACTAAATGAACAAACTTAATGGTGTAAGTGCCACAAACACCAATTTAGCACCGTTAATTTGAGGTCCAAGTTCTTTTTTAGACTACATAGATTAACGGTTTTAAATGGTGCCCTTACAAATATTAGAAAACGGAGAGAGAGAGAAAGCAGCGCCCTTGGTCAGAGATAACTTAAAGAGGAGTAATTTAATGTGTGGATAATACATTTTATTAATAACTAAGAGATATAGAGATAATTTAATCCAATTCTAAGATCTCTAATTGTGACATATAATTTGATATATAATTTATTAAGTTTAATGATCTAAATTCAAATTTGGGTCATTATATGAGATTTCCCCTTATTCTTAACTAACTTTAATCAAAATTTTTAGGAAAAAAGATAAAAAAAAATACCACTTAAAATTAGTCTTATCGCTAACAAAAGTATATAAATTAATTATAAAAATATAATAATTGACAACTTATTTTAATAAAAAATTATTTATTTAAGATTTTGAAGTTGAAATGATTTTTTTTTTTTGTCTTTTTTTCAAGTTTTTATTTATATAATTTAATTATTTTTTTCCTACATCCACATAAAGTATTTATTATTTAATTTGTTACAATAAAGTAGGTTAATTATGCAACATATAATGCCGGCCAAAAAAAATATGCAACATATTAGAACGTACAAACAACTAGGAAATGAGAGGGCAGTTTTGAGCACTTAACGCGCCGTTGATTGCGCAACCATTCCCGCCCAAAGTATGGTCAAAAGGACAAATGTCTCAGACAATTTTGGGCCGTTAGATCATTATTATAGGAGTATCATCTGTGATCATAGTGCCTTTTAAGGTCAAGTTCGTAATTTCACTACTCCAAAATTTGTCACCCCCCTTGTACGTCAGTCCCTCATGGCTTTTTGTCATAATTGAAAGCCGTTGAACTATAGGAATTTTAATCTGCGACTGTACAAATGTTTAAAAAGTATAAAATAAAAATTATTCTTTCATGTGTTCTCTTATACTCCATAGGTTATAAATATAATTTTTCTAAAAAGAATTTGTTGAGGGTGGGTGAGATTATAAATAAAGTAACAAACTCAATAAGTTTCAGTACCTTATCCAAAATCTCCTTAATTTTGTGTCATAGGTATAGTATTCGTTTGTGATAACTTATTTTTGGTTAATAAATACTTATAATTTGTGATTCACGATATGCGAGGTAAGCATATGAGAATAATTTTATCTCAACCTATGTAATAAGTATTATTTTTTAAAAATAAGTTATTCCAAACATTCATATAAAATCAATGGTTTGACATTATCCGTATAAACTTAAAAAATTTTTACTTATACATGATTTAAGTCAAAATTACATTAATAAAACTACTTTTATTAAAATGTGACAATGATTTATATGTCAAATGGGAGAATTACATAAGAAATATATAGTCCGGAGAAAAAATAAAAATAATTACATGCCTCAATAATAATAATTATGATATGAAGTGGGGAACAACTCCCACTGCCAACGCAATATGGTGCATGTCAAGGCCACTACTCCAACCTAATGAGTACCTACTTCACCTTCCAATTTATACACTAACATCCCCATTTCCTACAATCACATCAAGATATCAGTGAGTCGGCTCTTTATCCACCGTCCGATCGAGCCTCCACCTCTTGTTATGAGCCTCAGCAGTAGGATAGTATAATCTAATTCAGCTCCTTTTTAGAGAGTCAACAACAAAACCGAAGAAGGATTTTTTAAGACTAGTAAATTTCCAGTTGTGCAGGGGAAAGGTTTGCTCTGCAAGGTGTAGACACGTCTCTGCAAAATTGTCTCGTTCTCGCTTTAATGGAGCTATGACGAGAGAGCGAGAGTGAAGAAGGAGGCGATCGAGTAGAGAGAAAGAGAGAAACAGAGTCAAGGGACAGAGAGAGCACAATGCGGGAATATCTTCTTCAGATATGGATGATCATCTTCTGCTTGGGTTTAACACTGTGTTTCTCTCGTCCAGGACGAGGTGAGCTTCGGTTTCATCATAATGTATGTTCTGGTGGATGCTTGAAGGTTTTGGTTAGAATTTCTCTTTAGTGTTTCAATCGAGTTGGTGTGAAATGTGTGTAGTTTTGGATGGAATTTATGCTTGATTTTGATTGAATGTTGGAATGTATGTTCTGTTGTTGCGTGTAGATTAAAGTTCGTGTGTTTGAGTAATGAACGAGATGCTCAAGGAAAATTGGGAAAGTGAAAACTGAGTTGCAGCATCCGCTTTCGCTCCTTCAATTTTTGTTGTTTTATCTGTTTTTGTTAGATTTTGAGTTATAGTGACTATTGGCTATTTGATTCCGTCTTGCTTCTGAGAGTTCGCTGTAGGAAAGGGAAAGGTATGAGCAGGGCAACTTTTTGCTTTTTCTTTTTTCCGTGTTAAAATTTGAGCCGTTTAAAAAGTTAAGGCCCGATAGTATATTCGAACAGAACAGAGCAATAAAAAATAAATGAAACGGTCAAACTTACTACTTTGCGTAGTTATACTATTGAATATTGATTATGGAATTTGGATTGTTGAAAGAATAATTGTATCCTGAAAATACAAAACCTGTGTCGGAATTTCGGAACCTGTTATCTATAATTTATAATTGGGATTACTTTGAAGTTGGAGTTCCTATATGATCGTTGCGATTTTCTTTGTAAATGTACTCTTTTAGAATATTGACCCTCCTCCCTCTCACTCGTCATCTTTCCCTTTACCGCAAAAAAAAAAAAAAAAAGTTCAAAATGCTGACATTTCTAAATCATTGCAGCACCATTTGCTACACGCATAAGCTGTGGAGCTCAACAGGATTCTCAAACAAAACCGACCCAGACCCACTGGCGTAAAGACTTTGGATATACTGGAGGAATAGCCGCTAATGGAACACGTCCAAGTTACATTTCCCCTCCGCTTAAAACTGTCCGGTATTTCCCATTGTCCGAAGGTCCTCAAAATTGCTACAACATTAATGGAGTGCCAAAGGGGCACTACTCAATCCGGATCTTCTTTGGAATTGTTATACTGCACCGTGTTATGAGTGAACCACTTTTTGATATCTCAATTGATGGCACTCTAATTCATTCCTTAAAACCAGGTTGGACCAATGAGGATGATCAAGTATTTTCAGAAGCTCTTGTGTTTCTCAATTATGGCTCTGTTTCTATCTGTTTTCATAGCACGGGTCATGGAGATCCTGCAATCCTTTCAATTGAGATTCTTGAAATTGATGAAAAAGCTTATTATTTTGGTCCACAATGGGGTCGAGAGATAACGCTTAGAACAGTTAAAAGACTGAGTTGTGGTTATGGACAGTCAAAATTTGACATTGATTATGGTGGGGATCCCTGGGGAGGGGACAGATTTTGGCAACACATTCAAACTTTTGGCCAGGGTTCTGATCAACCTAGATCTGTTGAGACCATGATAAAAAAGGCTTCACTTGCACCGAACTTCTATCCAGAATCCCTTTATCAGTCAGCACTTGTTAGTACCGATAGTGAGCCTGAGTTAACATATACAATGGATGTGGATCCCAACAGAAACTACTCCATTTGGTTACATTTTGCAGAGATTGATAATTCAGTGACTGCTGCAGGGCAAAGAGTGTTTGACATAATGATTAATGGTCATGTTGTCCTCAGCGATGTTGACATCATAAATATGAGCGGGGATCGTTATACTGCCCTTGTGCTCAATGCAACAGTTCCTGTTGATGGAAGGACTTTGACAATAACCTTGCACCCAAGAGGAGATAGGCATGCCATAATCAGTGCCATTGAGATATTTGAGATTATTATGGCGGAATTAAAAACTTTATCAGAGGAAGGTACTTATGATGAATCTGGCTTTTGCATTTTTCTAAGTCAAGAATTGAATAATCTCAACATTGTATTTGCCTTTGAAGATATTACATGGATAGCTATAGTTTTTAGTGCTTGAAATCAAGTCATGTTAGCAGACGACAATTCCCTTAAAAAAATGAATCGTATTATGGTATATGGTTTTCTTAGAAAATGAATTATATAATAATACAGAACAGTGTGTGGCATTTATTATTGATTAAGGAAACTTGGTTGGATCTGCTGAAAACAATGGCTTCGTAATCTCCACGTGCAATTTGGATGTGTCAGGTATTTGACAAGTGAGGAATAACATAGTATTCACATTCATGGTTAGAGTTTATATTATTCATACAAATTTATACAGTTTGCAGCTGTTGTTTTTCTCTTAACCATTAATTCATAACTAATGATTCTTTTAAAGTCTATTGCGTATATGGAAGGGACAACATGAACTGATGCATTAACTATACTGGAATGATACTATTTTTAGAGGGGTTTTCATGCTTGTCAATTGTCTTTTCCTTCTCTGATCTCTTGTGGTTTTCAAACCTTCTCCCTGTAAGAAATTAAGTACAATTTTTGTGTTGGTTGCTTGCTTTATGATATTGAGTCATCTATATGTTCTCTGATTCACCTACTATCAATTGTATTCTGACAAATACATATTCTTTTAAACTGTATGTGTACAAACTCTAGCTGGTTGATATATTTTTTCTTTTCTTCTAGTTAGGGCTTTACAAACATTGAAGACAGCCTTGGGGCTTCCGTCCAGGTTCGGGTGGAATGGTGATCCATGTGTTCCTCAAGAGCATCCATGGACCGGGGCAGATTGCCAATTAAACAGAAGTATTGGCAAATGGGTCATTGATGGACTGTAATATTTTATTATCCTTGTGTTTATGATGTTATTGTATATCAATGTCTTGGTTATTTACTGTGCTTATCTGTTAATGGACAGTGATCTTAACAATCAGGGTCTGAAGGGTTTCTTGCCGGATGACATATCCAGACTTCAAAATCTACATACCTTGTGAGTTCTTGATAGTTTCGTCAGTAATTCATGAGGGTAGCTGTTATTGTTTATATAAATGCATGGATCTATAATTTATATTTGATGCTTTGATTAATCTGGGATATTTATACTCTACTTATGTAGGCCTTGATCCAATAATAAGTATCGCCTATTTTGAATTGATTATTTCTTGAGAAATTGATAAGGCAATTCTCATGTTTGTGATTTGTTTCACCCATGCATTGTAGGAACTTGAGTGGAAACAGCATTCATGGAGCCATTCCCTCCTCACTTGGAACAATCACTAGTTTGGAAGTGCTGTAAGTGCACCTATTCTTTTTTATCCAACGGTTTTTGAGTTTCTGCAAGCAACTCTCAACAGTTAGATTGGCACTTGCAAGCAAACCTGTAGCACTTGTGCTACTACAGTAGCTACTAAATGTATAATAACTAATGGACAGCTAGTCTTTATGCTTTACTATTAAAGTACCATTTTCATGTATAGAATGATAGAATCTAAGGATAATGAGGAAAGAGAGTGAGCCTGACCCCTGACTTCAGCAGTTGTTTGGAATTTATGAACCAGGGTTGTATAGTAGGAAAGGTCTAAAAAAAGCAGTATCTTGATGTTGGTTCTCGCTCTGGTTTGTGGCTGGCTGGCTCATAATTAGTGTTTTTGAGGAAGGTCTCCTGAAAAGTGGCTAGAGTTGAACACAAACACTTGAAAAGGTTGCTGTTGATAATATACACAGAGGAGATTTATATTTTCCTCTCCCTTGGCTTTGCTTCCATCTGAAAGAAGAGAGAAGGGAACCATGATTTTAGCAAATATGTATAAGTGGTTTAGAGACATCATCCAGATGTGTATTCACTCTTCTGTTACAATAAATTCTTGATGTGCCGATCTCTTTCACTCTTCTCAAATTTGATTAGGTCATCGGCCTCTTAGTTATGTATGAATTTATTGTAAAAAAAGATATTGCACATTTATTTAGTTTGCCTTAACTTATCTATATATCATTTTACCTTATTATTTTTGTCCACATAGAAGTTGGGTTATGGATTAATGCTAGTCCCATCCTGTTTTAATTTCTGTCTTGAGAATCAACTCTTAGCTGTAGGGGAATGAGAAATCAAGGGATCGATAGCAAGACCCAAGAACTTGAAGTCAGACTTCATTTTTTAAACACTGATATATATATATATCTATATATCAGTGTATATCGGCACCTATTAAGGAGAAAATGGTAGAAAATCGTCTGAGGTGGTTCAGACACATTCAAAGACGGCCATTAGGTATGCTGGTGAGGAGGGTTGATCAAATAGTATGGTGCCCTGTAAAAAGAGGTAGAGGAGGAAACCCTCAATGAAGTTATAGAGCGGAATCTATTGATTAATAATCTGTCTAAAAATTTGGTTTTTAATAGAGCACAATGGAGTCGTGCGATCTATGTAGTTAACCTCATTTAGTGGGATAAGGCTTTGTTGTTGTTGTTGATATATATATGAACACTTCATTTCATTATTGGATTATCTTGGCTTAAGCTGCCACGTAGTGTCATCTCTGTGTGTGATGTACTAATCCAGGGACCTGTCCTACAACCTTTTCAATGGATCAATTCCAGAAAGCCTTGGGCAGTTGACTTCTTTACAGAGATTGTAAGTTTCTCTAGGCTGTAGCAAACCTGAAAGATGAATAAGCTGATAGGTCTGACTTAAGAGTTCTTCATGCAGGAATCTTAATGGAAATTCCCTGTCTGGAAGAGTCCCAGAAGCACTTGGAGGAAGGCTTTTGCATAGAGCTAGCTTCAAGTATGTATTCAACGATTAAGTGCTTGTCTGACATGTTTTAAATTTTTGTACTTCAAAAACTGATTTTTTTTTTCACAACGAAGTTCTCAAAAAGCGTTAAAATGAAGTAGCAGTTAGTTTCGTGATACCAAACATGCACAATTTGCTGTCAAATTACTAAGAATTACATATTTTTAATACTAGCAATTAATATTCATTGAACAGAAATTTAATTTCATCCATCGTGACTATATAATTAATTTTTAAACTTATCACTGTGTACAGATTAAATCACAGTAAAGATAAAAATGTTTGGCTATAGTACATATAAAACCTGCATTAAAACTTTGATTATAATGAAAAATGTGTAAGAGGAAATAGAGGGTTTGGTTTAAAAACAAATTCATATATTGCCATCTTGGCCAGAAAACCAAAAAGCTAGACAGGTACGTTTCCTAAGAACAAGCAACTTTTTCCTTCTCCACCGGCCAAGCAGGCTCTAAATTTCTGGTTTAGAAGCTGTAAACTACATGAATATGAACGCAATCAAATGATTTATCATATGTCCTTGCTATTTGTCTTAATTATTCTTTCTTTTCTGGGTAATAATTGTTGCTAAAATCTGGGCCATGCTTTTGGATTCTACAGTTTCACTGACAACCCTGGCGTGTGTGGTATTCCTGGATTACCCACATGCGGAACTCACCTTGCTGCTGGAGCTAAAGTTGGCATTGGATTAGGTGCTTGTTTTGCATTTCTATTTCTTGTGACCTGTTCAGTTTGTTGGTGGAAAAGGCGACAAAATATTCTCCGAGCCAAGCAAATTGCTGGTAACACATTCATCATTTATGCATTATACTATCAATCAAATCATTATACCTACGGATGTCTTCATACCTTTGAAATCACCATGGCACCTCATTTAAGAAGGTTATCACAGTATTTTAATTCAAATTTTGATTTCTGGGCCTAAAGTAAAATTTGAATTCCTTGCAATGGAAAGAGATTAATATACATACACTCCCTCTGATCCTTGATACAAGAGTTAGTTTGAGGGTTAGTTTTGATCTTAAATATAAGATTTTAATCCACTTTGTCTCTCATAATTATCATTTTTTTCTCGGAGTAATTTATCTAATCTACAAATTGATATATAATCTAACGTTATCCAGGGGTACTTTAAGGAGATCATGCTACATTTGTTATAATTAACTGTTTTATTTGGCTTCCTTAATCTACTCAAAATTAATTAAGTAGCTCTTGTATTAGGGAGTCGAGATAGTAGTTTGTATAATCTATTTTTCATGTTTAAATTTAATTAATATACATATAATTTATTTAATATACATCGGTAGTTCTGTACCAGTATTCCAAAATTTTTAAAATTGCCATATCTCATGCATTATATCTGGTCATATTTGATATATATACTCGTGCATGCAAGTTTATGCTCTTGATTTTCTCTTGCAGCTAGGGCAGCTCCATATGCAAAGGCAAGGACCCATTTATCTGACATCCAGTTGACAAAGCATCACCCCCACTCCCACCACCACCACCACCGCCACCATCATGGTAATGCCCGCACCGCAGCTGAGAACGGCCCTATATTGCTATCATGATCTCATCTCATCCTTTTCATACACCATCAGGTCCAAGTATTACTCTATCTTCTCCCTCCAAATTTTTTCCCCTCTTCCTTGAAAGTCCCTCCTATAGTGGTGGCATGAGTGGCAGATCTTGTGATATTTACGTAGAAGTCTTGAATACTCTGTTCTTTTGATCATAAAGCCCAGAGTTTCTTGACTTGAGCCCTCTGAATTCCCTAATGGTTTAAACAAGCTGAGAACACCACCCACTGTGCCATTTGTAAATCAGAAAATTTTGCTCATTGCTTTGTCCATTTGTTTGCTTTACTTTGTATGTTTTAAATTTGGTAAGGGATTTTATAGAAAGATGATGTTGTAAAACAAATGACTACACGATAGAAATCATAGTGTTCAGTTTGTAAGATATGGATTTGCACTATGTAGGCCGGGCTGTACTTTAATTAATAATACTCCCTCTGATGTTTTTTGTAAGTAATATTTTCTCACATAGAACTGGTCCTCAGTATAAGTAACAATTGGTGTTTGTCTAAACATTTAATGCACTTTTTTCCATTTGTACTTTCAATTAAGGGTTATGATGCAAATCTGCCTTGGAAGTTTTTGCTAAGGTGCAATGTTGCCCTGAGAAGTTTTTTTAGGTTCAATGTCACTCTGAAAGTTTCAAAATATAGCAATGCTACCCTATTCTGTTAAAAAACTAATATTGACAGCTAAAAAATTGACGTTGATCTGTTAACTTTTTAATGGAAATGGCCAATATTGCTTCATTTTAAAGCTTCCGGGGCAACATTGAACCTGAAAAAAACTTCTGGGTAACGTTGCTTCTCAGCGAAAACTTTCAAGGCATATTTACGCCTTAATCCTTCAATTAATTATGTTTCTTTCATATCTTTTTCTTACTCGTTCTCTCTCTCACTTATCATCTTCATAAGTAAGATTATAATTGAAAGAAATGTATCTCACATATTTATTGCCTTTAGGTTTTAACCAATTTTAACTATCATTTTGATTTGTGCGATTTGGATAGTTGTTACTTATAAAAAGGATGATAGGACTGCCATATTTATTTCAACTATTGATCTGTCTTATTGTAGTCTAGTTATTCATAATTTAATGTCGAGGAAAGCTATGTAACTAAACTAAAGAAACTGAAATTTAATTTTTAAGCCATGAAAAAGAAACCATTAAAATGAAGTAACATCAATATGTCTCCCCTGCATCTTTTTTAGATACCAGAAGGATAATCGGCATAGGAGTACATGTATGGTGTGCAGTTGAAAAAATACATCCAGTCGTTAATACAAGACTCCCAACTAATTTTTATATTAAGGATTGGAGGTATTATTTAAAAACAGCTTTAATTTAGGAGTACAAAAAGCATCCGATTGAAGCCACTCTCGAAACCTAGCGGCAAAGAAACTCTCCTGTGAGTGGGGGATCACGGGTTCGATCCTACTTGAGGTATTATTTAAGGACTGGAGGTATTATTTAACTACTTTTTATATTAAGGATTGGAGGTATTATTTAAAAACTGCTTTAATTTAGGAGTACAAAAAGCATCCGATTGAAGCCACTCTCGAAACCTAGCGGCAAAGAAACTCTCCTGTGAGTGGGGGATCACGGGTTCGATCCTACTTGAGGTATTATTTAAGGACTGGAGGTATTATTTAACTACTTTTTATATTAAGGATTGGAGGTATTATTTAAAAACTGCTTTAATTTAGGAGTACAAAAAGCATCCGATTGAAGCCACTCTCGAAACCTAGCGGCAAAGAAACTCTCCTGTGAGTGGGGGATCACGGGTTTGATCCTACTTGTAATATCATGTCATTAGTATTTTCCCCTCATATTCCAAAAAGGGAAACAAGAAAAAAGCATCAGATTGAAATGGGTTTTCTGTGTACAGGAAAAAAGAGAAATGGTTTTTCTTGCTTCTATTTGCATCCATGGTTCACTGTTGGCCATTTGTGAGTTCGTTCCATATAGAGCCGGTAATATGGGGTCAACCCGCGGGCTCAACCCGTGAGCCCGCGGGTTTTGACGGGTTAGGGTTGGGAAAATCCCAACCCGCAAAAATACGGGCCGCACAGGCCCGCACCGCATAACCCGCGGGTTGGCCCGCAAAATTTTTTATTTTTTTTACATATAAAAATTTTATAAAACTTATAAGTTTTTCACTCTTATTTTGGTACCTCCCAATCTAAAGAGAAAAAAATCTTAGCTTCTTTCCTTCTTCTTTAAACAAAATTATTATATCTTGGTTGCTTGAGGATGAGTTTATGTTTTGTTTATAAACTTTAACAAATTTGATAACTTTATCTCTTAAATTTTAGATTATGTTTTTAAATTTTTATAAAAGCAATGATTGATACTAGGAAGGTAAATTTTATTACTCATATATATGTGTCTCATATTTTCAATCCTCTTTAAAAAATATAAATTTTTTTTCAAAAAAAAAAATGCCGGCCCGCCGGTTGGCCCGCAACCCGCACACTGCGGGTTAGGGTTGGCATTTTGCCAACCCGCAGAAGTGCGGGCTCCATAGGCCCGCACCGCGCGGGCCGCGGGTTGGTGCGGGCCAGCCCGCAACCCGCGGGCTGGCCCGTATTACTGGTTTTATTTTATATCCATCCATTCTCTCTGTTTTTTTGGGCCGACATTCTCTACCCACTTCTAATTATACTAATTTGATGAAAGTTGACTTCCATAAAGGGCGAAAGAGTTTCATGATGATTGCATTGAAAGCTACCGTGTTATTTATAAGTCATGTTTGACAAAAAAAGTTTGGCTTTTTTATAAGTCCACTTTCAAATTAAATATTGCAATTTTTAGAATTTTGCCCCTATTAATTACAATAAACAAAGAATTTATTTATGTTAACTCTTAAAATCATTCATAAGTAAGAGTAAAATTAGAAATTTAGCCCGTAATTAATAAGTTAACTGACTTTTTTTAATATGTAAGAGTTAATTAATGGGAAAGTGGTTTTAGTTTGTTGTATAGGTTGTGATAACACACTCTTTGTTTATGATGTTGTAAATGAAGCTAGGTCATTAGTTTATTGAGATTGGCAGGTTTTAATTAGTTAGTTACTCAGAGATGATAACTCCTTAGCTGACCAAATAGCCAAAGAGTGTCAAAGGATTGAGGGGAATTTCTGCATATTGGATCTCACACACACACACACACCACCTTTTAGCTCTAGAGGTGGAGGTTGATGAGGAAAGCTACGACTTGCTTGATTTTATTATCTGCTTTTTGTTTTCAGAAATATTTTTATAAAACAGTTTTTGGAAACAAGTTTTAAAAAAAACAAAAACAAAAATCTGTTTGGATAGTTGCGTTGAGCGGTTAATTCTATACTCGCAAAATTTAAATTTTATGCCATATATCCCTTAAAATTTAGGTCATTTTTAAATAAATAATATTACAGTTTTTATCTACATAAATATAAAATTTTAGAATAATTTATTGCAAAGTTGTAAATATTAAAGAGGTTATTTACATTTGACACTAACTTAAGGAAGTTTTGTATAATCCATCTCTTATCCATAATAATCGAAGCTTGATTAAATAAGCATAGTCTATAGATTTTAAAATACATAAAACATTATCTTTTTTAAGTTATATTTTTATATACCGTACATAATTTAATTTTAAATTTAAAAAATTATATTTTGCAAGAGTTTAACTATAAAAATTGTTGGTGAATTCTATAGGATTCCGTCCTTAGAAATTATGTCTCACAAAAAATAAAAACGATCCATCCTATTCCCAAAAAATCATAAAAAATAAATGCATGTAAAATTATCACTGAAAATTCTGAACTGAAAAAAAAAATTCAAACATAAACCTCAACGAAACCATCAATCAAAGGCCCAGTAATGCTCCCTGCGAATCTCTTCTTCTTCCTCAGGAGTAAAGTCATTCTTTACGTTAAAAAGCCGTCGAATCTCCTCTGGAGTTTTGTTCATTATATTATCAGCTATAGCCTGACAAGCTGCATCTAACAAGCTTTTGATGTCCATATAGTTCGCAGCTAATACAATCTCAAACAGCAAACTATTGTCCACGTTAAAAAACTCAGCATCCCATCTTTTCAGTTCCTCCGTGGCACGGCCCGCATCATTAACCGCCGCTTCGCCGTCTTCCGTGGTGGCCTTAACGTGTTTTTTGCAGTATTCTATGACTTTTGCCAACGTCGCAGAATTCACATTGTCTAGTGGGACGACGACCTTGCTGGAGTCGCCAACATTGTCGAGCATGGTCTTTATTAGCTTCGATTGTTCTGCGACGTTAATGGGTATATCAAACTCTTCACCGTCGCCACTTATCAGTTTAACCATCTTCACGGACGAAGTCATCTTTTTTCAACTCCTAATCTAATCTGAGTGCTCTAAAACGAAAGTTCTGAGCTATACACTGTTGGCTTTGGTTGCCTACCCTATTTATAATAATAATTTGAAACAGTTTAACAATGATAAGGATAACTTACAAATATTTAAATTCAAAAAAGATAAAGAAAATTTAAAATAGCACCCACCCTCAACAAATTCCTTTTAAAAAAAATTAAATTAGGATATTTTGGATGTTTAATATTGTCAGACATTCTTTGATTTTAATTTTAAATTGATTTTTTTCTTTGATTATTAATTATTATTTACGTTTAATTTTAGGATTTTAAAATTTTTTCTCATTAATTAAGCAATGAAATATGGAATTATGTGTAATTAGGGTTAATTTAGATACTTATCCTTATTAGGGTTAATTAAATAAAGATATTTATTCGTTAGAATAGGATTTTATTAGATTTACATGTTAAGATTTTATGATATCTTATAATAAAATAGCGTCTAAATTATCATATAATTGTCCTTGATAACTGATTATCTAAATTATCATAGAGTATAATAATCTTTTTAATCTGATTTAGATTTAGATTTAGATTTAGATTTAAGTTATTGTTATTTTATTATTTTGAGGCTATTTATTTGAGTGGTTAGGGATACAGCTACATCGTCGCCTTATTGAATTGATTGTGTTGCTTTTTCTCTTATCTTCCCGGAATCTCCCTTTTCTCTCCTCCCGTTCTTAGTTAGAGAGTTGCGCACATGGCACCTAAAAGCCCTAAATCTGCAACTTTAGAAGAAAGAGTAAAGAACTATCCTCCACGCATAAGTAAGAATTTGTCTTTCGTTTATTTCGTTTGCCTCTATTTCATTATCACGTTTTATTTAGCTTTATTTATGTTGCTATACTTCGTTTTGATGTCAAATTGACTTATATCAATGGATATATAAGATGTACCTCGACTTTATATACGTTTAATTCAATTTCCCACTATTAAACATGTGTGACCTCTCTTAGTACATTCTAATATTCTTCAAATTCAGAGCACAGAGAAAAGATTTTGGAGGTTCATCGGCAAATAATGAAAGCTAAAGCTGACCTGAGGCGTAGAAGGGTACAACGTGAGAAGATTGATTGGAAATCTGAGGTTTGTTCTCTTAGTCACTGTTATCTTTCTGTTATGTTTAATAGTATCAGGCAAATGCTGCTGCTAATAATAATAATAATAATAATAAATGCTTATTTTGTAGTCTGAAGCTTTAAGAAAACTATCTCATCATATGTGCTCCATCCGGAAGGAATTTGAAGGGAAAATAGAGGAACGTCTAAAAGAACTGGCGGCAGTAAGGAATATAACTAGTACTTTTAATTCATTTAGTATTGATTCTTCACAGAAGAAGGCATAATAAAATGAGGAAGGTGCATGGACTCAGCAAGGGTTGTGCAAAGAAGGGACTGAAAATTGAAACTTTTTTTACCAGAAAAATTGAAACTTCATTCATATTGGCCTATGGGTATTTGCGACTATTTTGGACAAGTTTGACACTTTAGTTTGTATCACAAAGGAGATTCGAGGCATTCTTTTCTCTAACCCTTTCTTTGTCTCGCACTATTTCCTTCTCTCTTTACGTTATGGATTATTGTGTGTCTTATTGTCAGGCTTCGCAAATATATATATATATATATTTGAAATCAGGATTCACATAACAAAATCTTAGCATTCATGTGTTAAAAAAACAATCAGGTTAATAAAAACTTTGGTCCATCAAGTTTACATTTATTTTGGTTTTGGTCTCATGGGTTTTGATCTACAAATTGTTTATTGATTTCAAATGAACAAAACTTAAGGGATTGAAACCTATAATTTAAAATTTGATGGATTAAGATCAAAATGAGGAACCACACCCATATCGTATCTCTTTTTATCGATTGCATACTTATTGCCTACAACTGCACAGTTCACGAGACAACATCACAATTAATTTGAACAAATTTAATATAAACAATAAAATGGGAGAAAGAAAACTAGTGACATTTATTGCTATCTTTAAAGCAACAAAATAGGCGGAAACACCTCTATTAACTATTGAGCAGCATGCTCAAAGAACCATAGTAATCAGATTCAGATCGGACCGGTCAGTTCGGACCAAAAACAGTCAAATAGGTCAGTAGATTGGTCCGGTCCGATCTGATTTTATTAAAAAAAAAAATCAATTTTTTAATTTTTTTTTTTAGAATTTTATATTAATAATCCTAAAATCTTTAATTTCTCATTAGTTTAATCCCGGGTTAGTTCTGATTTAACTCCTAGCCCAGTACCTTAACTGCTTCAATGACTGATATGAGTTTGATTACCTTGCAAAGAACCCATTTCCATTGCTCGTAGGGTTTTAACACTAATATTGATGGTGATGAACGCACCCCACTTGGGGCTTGGGAGAGACTCCGTACATGGTGGGATCAATATCCCTTCTTCACACATAAATCACATGCTAAACTCCCTATTAAATAGATCATAAGTTATTAACTAACTCATACTCCCTCTTATTTTATTTATAAGAGCTCAATAGCCGAATTACATATTTTAAGAAAGTAGTTAAATTTAGTTAAAAATAATAAATATATCTTGAAATAATTTTTTTTCAATTATGCCCTTATTTATGAGGGATTAAGTAAGATAGAGAAATAGATTAAATATAAGTATTACCAATTCTTTAATTTATGCAATATATATAATTAATGAAGGGTTAAAATGAAAAAATTATCATTAAATATTGATACAACTCTTATCAAATTTTTATAAAAAGGACTACAACAATTTAAATTTTTAATTCTTATAAAAATAACCGGAGGGAGTACATTTTAATCTCTCCAACTCGAGATAAATGATAAAGTTTGGTGGCGTGAAGCCTTTTTTTTTTCCTCTTTGTAACCTGAGTCTCAACGAAGGTACGTTGAAGCGAAGAGTTTGAGAGTTTGAGTGTGTGTTTGGAATAATGATTGTAAAAATGATTTTTTTTAATTTGATTTTTTGTAATCTTATTTTTGATAAAATTCAGATTGTGTAATGTGATTTATGTTTAGATTAACGGTTGTATAAATGACTTTTGCAAAAGTAAAACTTGTTTAGATTGGTTTAAGCATAAATGACTTTTGTGATAATGGTAAGAGAAAGTGGGTGGAAAAATATTTAAAAAATCAAGTAAATATTTAAAAATTACTTTAAAATATTAAGTGTTACTGAAAAAATATTTTAGAGTGGGTGGAAATTAATAAATTAGTATTCTAAGTTTTGGGTGCTCTTTACTACTAAAAAAATACATTAAAGATAAAATTGTAGTCAGTCTCTTAAGATTGGGTATAACTGAAAAATTATTTTAAATGGCTAAAAACACTAAAAAATATTTTAAAGTAATTTTTGGAGCAGAAAAAGTACATTAAGATGGGTAAAATAATTTGAAAAAAATAATAAATATAAATATTTTAAAGTAATTTAATTAACTTTCTTTAATATATCTAAAAAGCCAACTCTATTTTATATTTATGACTGAAAAGAATATAAATTAGTGATACATCTAAATATTTTTCCTATTTCTTTCTTACTCTCACATCATCCATCTCCTTTCCATCTCTCTCTCTCTTCCTTTTTCCTCTCTATTTCCCTCTTTCCCAATCCCAGCGCAAGTTGCGTCACAAGCCAAATTGAAAAAGCTCCACCTGAGAGCTTTTAACAAAATGAGCTTATGGGACCATAAGCCAAATCCAAAAATCACCCTTTCAAACATTCATTTTTGTTTTCTCAATTACAATTGGGCTTATGTTCACCCAATTGAGCGTTTTAGGGGCCTAAACGTCCAACCAAACATACACAAAATGTGCAGCCAAAATATGTCACCTCGCTAAACATAATCAATAGCTATGTTTGGGATAGTTTGTTTTCACTTATAAATGCTTTTTATATAAATTAAGATAAAACTCTTCTTACATACTTACCTCATATACCATAAATTAGAGCTGGGAATTCGGGCCGAGCCCGTCTGGCCGGCTCGAGCCCTTCAAGGGCCGGGCTTATGATTTAGAGCCTAAAAAGAGAAGCAGGCCTAAAAGGGCGGGCCCTGCAGCCTTGAAGGCCGGCCCTTTTAGGCCCGTTTAATATTTTTTTTAAAATAAATTAATATATAAAATATCATTATATCAAATTATCAATATGAGAAACACCTAACTACCTAATAGAGTATTAATAACAGGCAACCACTTATTAATTGGTTTGATTTATTTTATTTTCTACAATGATTTATTAATTTAAACTTTAAAAAATAGGCAAATTTAAACATTAGATGATTATTTTAACTAAAAATTTATGAGTTTTAAAAATAATGTATCTCAATTTAAAGCAAAATAATAAATAAATTGTAAAACTTGGAAAAACAATTTTTTTGAATTAAAATAAGTTTAAGCCCGAGCCCGTGAAGGGCTAACCCTATAGGGCCGAAGGCCTAAAAAATATTGTACTTTTTAGCTAATAGGCCTAAACGAGCCGGCCCTTTTAGGCCCGAACCCGTGAAGGACTGACCCGTATTCCCGGCTCTATCATAAATCACGATTTAAAAAGACTTATAAATAAAAAATAATCTATCCCAAACATTCAATCAGTCATCTAAGCATAATCTCACTTTTGGACCAAAACAATAAGCCTTTTCATCAATTTCAAGAACATCAGTTGACAGGATTAATGCTAGATCTCCATAAGCCGTACGTGTTGTGAAAATCCAGATAGAAACAGAACCATCAGTGAGAAACATCATAGGAACTTCTGAAGAAACTCGATCATCGTCCTCATTGGTCCAACCTGGTTTGTAAACTCCTAATCTAAGCGCTCTAAAACGAGATTCTGAATTATACGCCGTTGCCTCGGGGTGCCTACTTATTTAGTGCTTGTTTGGGATAATTTATTTTTAAGCAATAAGTGCTTATAATTCGTAATTCATGGTATACGAAGTAAATATGTGAGAGGAGTTTTATCTCGACTTATGTAATAAATACTTATTTTTCAGAAATAAGTGATGCCAAACACTCATTTATAATAATAATTTGAAAGAGTTTAACGATGATGATAAGGATAACTTATTCTGGCCAAAAAAAACAAGATAAAGATAACTTACAAATATTTAAATTAAAAAAAAGATAAAATTTAAAATAGCATCCACCCTCAACAAATTCTCTCTTTTTTCTTTTAAAGAAACCTCAACAAATCAAACAGTAATTACCATATATCTAAAGCAACATTGCTTAAAGGCACATTTCAAAGATGGGTAACTTCAGAGCAAATCTCATCTCGTGACACCACTTTCAATAAAAAATCTCAGAAAACCATAGAAAGCCTTGAAAACAAACAATTATTTAGTTGTATGTTTGAAATTATATATGGAGAAGAATCTTGTTAATAATAAATTTTGTAGAAGTCTGTATTTCTTCCTTTAACTATAAGCCCTCTTCATTTATTGTTACTCATTCTCTTTGCTCTTGGTCACAGTTGAGTTGGAAAGAAATGAATTCCACCATTAAAAAATAAACCAAGAACCATATCCACAACCAAAAATCAAGTAATAAACAATAATGTCATAACTTAAATCTAGCACCAACGTTCAAAACTAAATTTAAATAGATTACATGACATATATAAGAGAAGGAAAAAGGGAGAGAAGCTAGAAGAACAAACACCAATCACATACTTTAAATTCCATAACAAAACCAAATGATGCAACAGAATGAAAATGAAGAAAGGAAGAGAGCATTCATATCTCATATACTCACTAAAGATGTAACATAAAACACTTAATGAGAACGTATTCATAATCAACCTATCAAAAATAAAGGTAATACAGAGAGGAAACTGTCAAAACGTGTTCTTTGATCTAACGTTCCAAAATGAAAATTGTAACACCCTAGTTATATTATTGCTCTGATGAGTCTTTCGTAATGAATCTGAACTACTAAATAATATTTCTTGGTAAACAATTTCAAATCCCAACTTCTATGTAGGATTTGAACCTGCACTTGAAGGGGGTTTTCTGAACAACTTAAAACTTTTTGAAGATTAGTCACTGTTATTCCCTACTCATTGTGACTCATCTTTCCTTAATTATCTTTATTATGTATACGGAAGCGTTTCTACACAATTCTTATTGGGGATTATCATTCACTTCCGGCTGTTGAGCCATTATTCTTACCAGATATTCTTAACTAATAGGCTCGTACCGTGCGATTACCCACTTCTAATTCAATTATCGCACTTAGATAATTAATTCATTCATCACGCGGTTTATACAGTTATCTATTGCAAATATATTAATTTGCATAATGGACTAGCGTGTGAATAATTCTTCTCTTCTTCATTGCAACTTCTTTCCTGAAACAATGTCTTGCACTTCTTTTCTGTGCTCAGCCGCCTATATGGTTGGTGGGGAAGGGTGAGATTCAAGGGAATCTCAGTAGCAAACATACAGACAGTGCATGTAAGATGAATACTAGTGCATCATATGCTTGCCTCACATAGGCTTATGTTTACATAATGATATTCTGCATGCTTAATGTTTCGTGCATCATACTTATGACCACAACAATAACAAAGAAAGAGCTTCATTCATTCATACATGCTTCACACAAGCAAGTAAAGCAATACATAGCATAAACATACATGTAAGTAAGTAAGTTCACTACCTTTTGTCTTCAAGTTCCCTCCTTATACCTTTTCTTTCAACTATTAAAGTTGCTTCAATTGCCTCCTCTTTATCATCTCATGACCCTAGATAAATGGTCATATTATTAGAGCCATGACAAATAAATATCCAATGGGCTACTTTAGCCTTTAGTACTTGTCTCTATTCTTTAGGCTTATACTTGTGCCAAACTTTAATAACCCAAGACACTTTGATTGGCTAACTTTAGCCTTTAGAACTTGTCTCTATTCTTTGAGCTTATACTTGTACCAAACTTTAAAAACCCAAGACACATTGATTTGGCTAACTTTAAAGTTAATACATTAAGCCCAATGGGTATTTAATGGGCCCACACTAACTCAAAGTGCTTAACTTAACCCTTGGAAGTTAATTTTATTACCAAATGCCATTACTTTTCATTTTTGCACTATTCCAAAAAATTGGCAGATTTTTCATTTAATTTTGAAAAATCATAATTAATTTTAAAATATGGAAAGTTCCATGGCTATTGAACAAGATTTGATTAATTAAAAACATGCCACAATCAGACTGCCTCCAAAATTAGCCAATTTTCTAGACCAGCTTTTGAAAATTCATAATTAATTCTACAAAACTCCGAATATGTTGGTTCCAGTTTCTATAAAAATCTATTTAAGTATACTTTAAGGGAAAAATATCCCAGAGCATCAATAATAGCCACATATCTCCCAGAAATTTGTCAAACCCGGACTGTCACAGATTTCATTCCAAAATCAAGGTCAAATTTTGAAAAATCATAACTTTCAATCTATTTGTCCAAATGGTCATACTACCTATCAAATTAAAGCCCAATATATCTACTTTAATCCTATAAAATTTCATAGTATTTGGGCTAAGTTGGACTGATAAAAAACACGTTACAAGTTCTCTACCTCTAGAAAACGAATTCAAGAGGATTTGAACACAACTTCCAAAATCATCATTTAACTATAAATATATGATTAAACCATGATTAAACCTTAAAAAGCACCCCTTGGCTGAAATATGAACAATATCCACCCTTAAAAAACTCATTCAAATAACAAATCAATTGGTTTACAGCGAAGCCTATGCTTACCTCTACGTGTTTCCGCAACCAGTTTAGAAATCAGGCAGTACTTCGGCAAGTGATACGAAACCAAACACCTCCAAATGAAAATCTAAAACCATAGAAATGAAGCTTGGGATAAGTAGAAGAAGGTTTGTGAAGAGTATTTTTAGAGAAAGTGCCAATTCAGAGGTGAAATTGGCTCCGGAGCTCAAGAACAGTTACTATTCGCCTTCTATCTCTCCTCTAACAATTTTTCATGATTTAATCTGATTTTCCCCTTGATTTTCATGATGATGGATGACTTAATGGCCCTTAAGGAGTCTTGGAGTTGTCTGCCACATGTCACATTCCTATGATGCCATTTGTTCAGTGATTCAGTGACACATGTCACTTACTTTAATAAAGTGGGTCCCGCTTCTTTTCCTGGGCCCTTAGTCGTCCCAATTGTTAGGGAAAATAAGGGTATGATGATTTTCCCCCGGCTCCCGGGTTCGGTGTTCAAGAAAGTTAGTCGGGGGACCAGTGAAGTCCCTAGACTCAAGCGCTAGGTGTCACACTCTAGGGGCGCCAGCACAAAAGGCATAAAGGTGGTTTAATGATGAAGGACACTTGTCACCTGCTCATTTTGCCGACTCAAAAGTGGCTTTGTACTTTGCCATCATTAAGGGACACATGTCAAGCTCTTAACTAGCCAACATAAAGTCATGCAATCATGAGTCATCAATGCTTACTTTATTAAAGTTACTTTAATAAAGTTGTTTTATCGGTGCATACTTAGGATTCTACTCAGGACTATGACATGCATATCGAGGACCAAAAGATTACAACAGGTCGGAGTATGTATGCGGGCCTTACATGGCGCCACATACTAGTATCTTTTCCCAAAAACGTAGGGTACCCCTGTTAGCCTTGGAAATGCCACGTACACACCTATACCAACATATTTGGCTCGACCAATCAGTCTTATACCTCATGACATAGATGAGTGTCATCTTTCTACCTACTCAATGACACCGTATATGTGTCCTATGCACATATGCACTGACACTTTGATTCTACTGCCTACGCATACTGGGCCCTCTACCCGACCCGGTAGGGCCAAATCACAAGTCCCTAAGAGTCTTTCTATCTCCCATCATTCTTGGGACTTTTCCCACACTGGACTTAGTAGTCTACCTTATTCAAGCTTATTTTCTAGCTTTTAGTTGTGAAATTTGGGATATTACAAAAAAAAATGAAAATAAAGAAAGGGAGAGTGCAGAAATGAATGGAGAATACAAACCTTTTTGGCAATAGACGTTTAGTTCATTGTTGCATCCTAGCGGTGAAAAGGCTCATAGCATGTTTGTCACAAAATTCGACAAAGTCGCCTCTCCACTATTGTAGCCTTGCCTGAAGTCACCGTGAATCCCCCTCTTTGCCTGTATTGCAATAAAAATGCCCTGATATAATGCATCCACAGATAAAGTTACCATGAATCATCACAGTTGATCAAATATAAAAGGATGAGATAATGGTGATCCACAAAAAGAAAAGGATAAGTTTTAATGTGGAGAAATCGAAGATGAAATTATTGGAAAGCATATTGGTTAGAAATTTTTTCCATTCATGACCCACATTGATATACAGCAATACAATAGAACAAAAGAAGGAATAGACGAAGTCCATGACGAAGATGAAGGCAAATGAAGAACAAAAAAAAAGACCTACCGATCACATTGATTTTCCCTTCTTCCATCCATGATGTCAACTTGCGATGGTGGTTTTGAAAAAGGATAAAGCATTAAGGCCTTGTTTGGTTGGAGGGGGGGATGAAAAATGACCCCCTCCCCTTGTTTGGTATAAAAAGTAGGAGGGGAGGGGCCCAAAACAAAAGGTTCCAAATCCCTCCCACTCTCTCAAATTGGTTCCCTCTAAATTGGGGGGTTTTTGGAGGGAGCCAAAAATTTGGGACCATTTTACCCCCATGACCTTTTCATAATTCCAATTATATCCTGAGTCCTAAATACATCACTTCGTTCTTTTCTGATTCTTACCTCAGCTTTCTATCGTCTACCTCAACACATTCTGAGTCTCGCGGTCAGCTTCCTCGCGTCTCAGCTTTCTCGCGTCTCACTTCAGCTCCGGTGGGATCGTCTTCCTCAGTCGTCTCTCTCAACTGTGCGGCGCCGTCTAGCTCGGCCGTCTTCCTCGGCTCTGTCACGGCTCAGGTTTTTTTCTGATTTTTGCAGTCAGTATCTTCAGAAACGTGGGTGTTTTATTTCTGATTTTTGTTGTCAGTTTCTTCAGGAACTGATTTTTTGCTGTCAGTTTCTTCAGGAACGTGGGTGTTTTTTTTTTTTTTCTGATTTTTGCTGTCAGTTTCTTCGGTAACGTGGGTGTTTGTTGATTTTGATTTGCTCTTAAAATTTTTCATCGGTTTTTTATTTTGTCTGCACAAGAGCATAGAGCTTTCTTGTATATGCTTTATTGTTTAGGTTACTGAAATTTAATTTGTTGCTGACTTCTGGTGCAGTTCTAATCCATTGGCCAAGAGATTATAACATTAACTTTAGCAATTGTTACCCTTTTTTAAAGTAGCGTATTGACTCGCAGGATTATGTAAATAAAAGGAATTGTTCAAAGCCTTTATTCCCAATCTCGTTGAAAGAAATCCTGGTTTCATATTTGTAAGTGTAACATTGTCAGAAAGCCTTTATTATGATCTCTTGATCTATCTTATGCTCTTTTGTCCTGCCAAAACTCCAGCTTAGTGGAATACCAAACATATTTTTTATTTACCATTCATACTTATTATGATGACAAGAATTTAAATATTATTGTCAATATATGAAGACTTTGTTCGTTAATAATACATGAGTGCGTCTATCAATATTTTTTAAAGTCATGATCTGGTCATTTTTAATGCATCCTTAGGAACCGACTCTCTTTAACTAGTTTATGTAAAAATGACGAAACATATTCATTCATTTTCTTATATGAAACTATTTTTATTATTAAATTACTTCATCCTTATGTGACTTTTAAGAATATTGCTTAGTGGAACTCTTGCTTTGTTTGGTATTATTTTTTTAATTTTGAGATTCTGGTTATTGATATGCATTTTCATTACATTGTTAGATGGATTTGGAAACTCAATACTTTCTACTAGTGCGTTGGTGGCTTGAGTTGCGTCAAAGAATGATAGCTTTGCTTATGTGTGTTTTGGCTCAAGTATGTGCCAATGAAATGTGTGTTAGAAGAATAAGTTATAGTTTGAGTGGTAAAAGAGAGAGGGTGCGTGATGAAATAATGAATAGAATAAGTAGTTGTCCGTCTAGTTGAAATATAATTAGAATGACACCTAGAGCATTCTTAGAATTATGTGGTATGTTAGAAAGAGATTGTGGTCTGCAACCCACACGTTGGTCAAGTGTGGAAGAACAAGTTGCAAAAAATCTTTATATGTTAACACATAGTGCGAAAAATCATGAAGTCAATTTTTGGTTTAGGCGTTCTGGTGAGACAGTTAGTCGTCATTTTCATACAGTTTTGGCAGCCATTATTGAGTTAGAAGAAAAATTTGTTATCCAACTTGATGGGTCTAGAATTTCTCCAGAAATTCAAAATGAACATATGTTCTTTCCATATTTTAAGAATTGTATTGGTACTATAGATGGAACACATATACGTGTGAAGGTGTCTTCTTTAAATGCTCCCCGTTATCGTGGTAGGAAGGAATTCCCTACACAGAATGTGTTAGTGGCATGTATATTTGACTTGAAGTTCACTTATGTGCTCCCTGGTTGGGAAGGTACTACATCTGACTCAAGGATAATTAAAAATGCATTAACAAGGGAAGATAGGCTTAACATTCCCGAAGGTAAATATTTAACCAATTTTGATGAAGTTTACATTCATTAGATATTCAAAACCCTCTATAGTAATTATTTTCATGTATTATAGGTAAATATTACCTTGGGGATGCTGGATTTATGTTAACAAGAGGGCTTATAATACCTTACCGAGGAGTCCGCTACCATTTAAAAGAGTATTCCCAGAGAAATCCACCCATAAACTATAAGGAGTTATTTAATCTTCACCATGCAAAGTTGCGTAATGCTATTGAACGGGCTTTTGGTGTTTTGAAGAAAAGATTTGTAATTGTATCCAATGCAACTGAACCTACATATGGCATAAAAGTTCAAAAAATGATAATATATGCATGTGCCATTCTTCATAACTTCCTCATGAGTGTTGACCCTATTAAAGATTTGTTAAGAGAAGTTGATATGGACCTCCGTCGACAAAACGAATCAAATGACGATAATCATGCTCCAAGTAGTGGCAATAATGAGGCTGCTCGAGGTGATCTTATTAGAGAAAATATAGCAACTCAGATGTGGACAGACTATCAGAATAATGCGGCTGCTCTTGATAATGACTTTGATGATGATGTTGAGGGTTGAATGCTGTTTTACTATGTTGTTTTACTATGGACATTGTTATGTACTCTTATTAGCTATGAATTTAAGACATGGTGTTTGTTGTATTAAATTTTTCAAACATGATGTTGAGGGCATAAATTGTTCTATTTAGTCTATGAATTTCAATTTCATATATTGTGTTTATTTATTATTTGTGTAGTTTGATTTTTAGTTATTATATATACTATTATGTGATAAGATGGCACCAAACAATGGTAAAGAAGCAGTTAACTGGTCTAGACTCATGGATGATGCCCTTATTGATGCTTTTATGACTGAGTACAATGAGGACCACAAACTTCATGGATCTTTTACAACTCAAGCTTATGATAACATTGTCAAGTATCTAAGTGCTTTGTTTGGCAAACACATTGACAAGGATAAGGTGAAGAACCGATGGAAAACTATGAAGAAAATTTTTTGGGAGCTGCATGATATTTTTAAACATTTGAGTTGATTTGCTTGGAACCCAGCAACTCAGATGTGGGAAGCTGAACCTGAAGTTTGGGATACACTCATTGAGGTTAATTTACTATTGCTTGTTATGTTTTTCTTCTTAAAAGTGATCTATTCTGTACTGTTTATACACTGAAATTGGTTTCATTGAACCTGAATTATGTTCTGTTTTCTGTTCTGGTGGTTGATATGTTTTGTATACTATTTCTGTTTTAAACCTTAATTATGTTCTGTGGGCAGCCTATGAAGTTTGTTTCACTGAAATTATGCTTTCTGTTCTGTTTTCTATTCTGGTGGCTGATCTGTTTTGTGTTCTAATTCTCTAGATTGATCTATTTTGTGTTCTGATTCACTGAAATCAGCCTATAAAGTCTGGTGGCTGATTTGGTTTCTGTTCTGTTTTCTATTCTGTTCTGTTTTACCAGGCTAAACCTAAAGCAGCTCTATGGAGAAATACTACTATTCCGAATTATGAAAAAATGATGCTACTATATGGAGTAGACAGAGCTAACGGTGATGAGGGGGAAATAATGCAGGAATGGAGGAAGAGGCATCGATCTACAACAGAGGTCAATGAAAGTATTCATGAAATTGATAACTTAGTTTCATAAGGTGGCTTCTCATTAAACAATGTTGATATGTTTGTTGAGGTTGATGGCCAAGGTAACTCACCCGGACAAGGAGTATCACCTGAAGAAGATCTTTCACCTCATGCTAATAGTGTTTCCAGTAAGAAGCCAAAGAGGGCACCTAAAGACCATGAAAATAATTTTAAGGAAATGACTAGGATAATGGCTGCAATGGTTTCAGCACTTGAGAGAGGGAATGATGCAATCATGCAAGGAAATGCTACTTTAGTAAAAGCTAGCAACAACAAGAGGGAAGTACCCCAATTGTCTGGTGAAGAACTATGCAAGATGCTTCAAGAATATGGCTGTGATGTTGTAAAAATACCAAAAATTTATTGCTTGCTTATGAATGATGATGAAAAGCCTAGGACTGCAGTTCAATCTCCAGCCTCAATAAGGAAGGAAGTGATAATGGAGATGTTTTATGGTTCTCAATAGATGGTCTCTTGATTATTTACTATAATGACTTTTGAATATTTTGGTAGATGCTCATGAAAATATGACTTTTGGGCATATTTCATAACTTTTGTATGCTTTGTCATATACTCTACATATGGTTTTTAGCTATGTATTCATGACTTGCTATGGGTGGGTACTCAATTCCCCTTTCCCTCCTTTTGAATTGATCATTGGTTATAAGATGTAAAGCAGGTAATATGTATAATGGATTTGAATATGTAATATGTTGGATCACTTATAGAAGTGTTGAAAATTGTAATCTCTATTTGTTTTCTAGTTCTAAACATTATGATCATATTCTCTATATAGTAGTCCACCTGAATCCTAGGTCTTGTCCAAAATCCATGAAGCTTTTCAGCTTCTATGATGGAAAGGGGTATCACCTCTAGAAATATCATTATCTAAGCACCATTGTCTTTTATTCTCTAGTAACATTGTCGACTTTGTGAGTAATTGAAAACTCCTCCAGAAAAATCAAGCAGAAATCAAGGTGCTGAAGTAGAAATATCATTATATAAGCACCATTATCTAAGAACCATATTTGTCAAAATATTGCTTCTGAATGACAGTGCTGAAGTAGAGGGAAGCGTTGCAGATGAGATAGGAGGTGTGCTTTGTCAAGTTGAGTATCTGGAAATCAAGGTTTAAGCCAACCACACTGTGTTCCATTTGAAAAACGCTTTTGAATAAGGATCAAGAGAAAAATTGAATCAAAGGTAAAAAAGTTTCTGAAAAAATGAGACACCTTTTCCTTGTAATTTATATTGAGGTGTAAATTAATTTATATAAATTAGTATAAATTAAAGGTAAAAATTGAATCAAAGTAAAAATATAAATTAAATTATATAATTTATATTGAGGTGTAAACTAATTTAAATCATTTATATAAGAAAAAATATTTAAACTAATGTTTAAGGGTAAAATGGTAAATTAGATATTATCTTTCCTCCCCTCCTCTCTTAAACCAAACAAAGGATCATTAAAAATCTTTTCCCTTCCTCCCCTTCCTACCAAACCAAACAAGGTGATCCTCCATCCTCCCCTCTCATCCCCTCCCATTCCATCCCCTCCCTCTAAACCAAACAGGCCCTAAGGGCCTGTTTGGCTCAATGAAGGGGAGGGGAGGGGAAGGATTTTAATGGAGGAGAAGGGAAGGGAGGGTTTGGGAGGGATTTTCTTTTACCTTGTTTGGATTGATAAAAAGAGAGGGGAGGGGAGGGATTTTAATACTACCATGTTTGGTATAGGAGGGGCGGGGAGGGAAAAAAATTTTATATGGACAGCTTTACCCTTATTTCATTTAATTTGTATTTTATAACTTTCTAACATATTTAATAAAATATAATTATAAATGACATTCAATACATAAAATTATAATTTTATTATTATAAAAACTAAATAAATATAATTATAAACTGAATTTACTGCATAAAATTATAATTTTGTAATTATAAAAATTAAATATAATTATAATTTTGTACATTCGAGTCATAAGTAATAGATGGGATGTGGGATGTATCTGCAGCCAGACCTACAATTTCCGCAAATCTCCGAAGTGACTTCTTCACTTTCTCCTACAAATCAACAAAATAGTACTCTCCTTCAATTCTCACCCCAACAATAATATATATAATCCACATGAAGTTATGAAACAAATAAATTAAAAATTAAAGTGGGATAATTTTTTGAATCTGGAATTTTAGGTCTCCCAATTAAAATTAATAGTAGAATTTCACGCTGGACGCACGCCCTGCGTGTGTTATAATGATGGGAAGTGTTATAATTTGAGTCAGAAAAAGAATGAGGTCATGTTGACACATTCAAAAGAAGTATTGAAGTGTTTGGTAAAAAAAAAAAAAAGAGAAGTATTGAAGTAATAAGATAAAAAAATTAAATATACACATGTACTCACCATCATGAGTTTTGATCCATCACTTGATTGAGGAGAGCTTGTCATCTGGAAAGGAAAAAAAAAGATAATAGTAACAGATATCTGAAAAAGATAACAGAAATATATTTGCACAGAGTTAAAATATTGATATAATTGTTTAGCATTGATATTATCACGTTAAATTTGAGTATTATTAAGATTCTTTCAGCATGATTTTTTATATTTACAAGAACATGGATTTCACTTGCCAGTGTCCTCATATAGCTTAAGCTTTCTTCGGCAGGGGAGATCGTAGGTTCAACCGTTCTTTGATTGAGAAAATATGGCTAATTTGATTCTGTTTTATAAAAACAATAAAATTTTTTTGAAAAGCTGTTTTTAATAAGTTTTTTTAATAATGAGAAGGGTAGTATGGTAATATTTTAAAATAGTATGGATATATTAATCAATATAAATTCAAGTATTAACCTTTCCCTTCAAATTCCCCCAATTTTGGAGGGGAGGCTTAAAAGGGGGAGGGAGGGAAAACTTTCTAAAATTTTCCCTCCCCTCCTAAAAATTATAATTATCCAAATAAGGGGAGGCGAGCAAAATCCCCCCAATTCCATGTGGGACATGTAATGAAGATATATGTTATGGACAAATAAGTACTAGGACCTTGACCATGCGCAGAGCCCGATGGCTTATCTGGTGCAAGTAGAAATGGCTAACAAGAAGCCTAAGGAGTATTATTTTATTTGTGCTTTATTCCTATGTGGCTTGTGAATAGTGAATTATGTCTTAAGCTAAACATAAGCTGTTGTGGGGAACAATTTATATATAAAACGAGAATTCTGAATTATACACCGTTGCCTTGGGTTGCCTACCCTATTTATAATAATAATTTGAAAGAGTTTAACAATGGTAAGGATAACTTATTCAGGCAAAAAAAAAAAAAAAGATAAAGATAACTTACAAATATTTAAATTAAAAAAAAGATAAAATTTGAAATAGCATCCACCCTCAACAAATTCTTTTTTTTTTTTGAAGAAACCTCAACAAATTCCTTTTTAAAAAATTGAATTAAGATATTTTGGATGTTTAATATTATTAATTAGGGTTAATTTAGATATTTAGGTAATCTATTCGCAATAGATATTAAATAAAGATGTTTATTTATCAGAATATGATTTTATTAGATTTATTTTACAATATCTTATAATAAAATAGTATCTAAATTATCATACAATTATCCTTGCTATCTGACTATTTTGGAATAAGTTTTACACTTTGTTTTCTATTCTATATATTATGACTATATTCACAATGGAAAAATTCGAGGCATTCTTTTCTCTAATTCTTTGCTTATCTCGCCCTATTTCCTTCTCTCTTACGTTGTCGGTTATTGTTATGTGTCTTATTGCCAGACTTCGCAAATATAGAGAGAGATCTTTGAACTCAGGATGCACATAAAATCTCGTAGCATTCATAATAATGCTGTTAATAATGGCTTTTCTCGACACAAGTTTTTTAATTTCTAAGATAAAAGTCTTGTTTCAGCAATCCAAATTCCCTAATCAATATTGTGTTTGTTTGTTTGGCCGTTTGGGGGCCTGTAAGTCCGATTGCAGGGTGATAAGTCCGATTGGGACTTGTAAACAATATTTGTCTTGTTTGGTTGGGCGTCAGTTTCATGACATTCGGTTGAAAATAAGTGGCTTTTCAAAAGCCCCATAGTGTGACTTAATGTGTGTTTGATATCATCTATTTTTTATAGTAAATTTTTATTATATAAGTCGAGATAAAACTCTTCTTACATACTTACCTCGTATACCGTAAATTATAATTTATAATCATTTATAAATTATAAATAAATTATTCCAAACCATGATTTATACTTATAGCTTTTGGAATTGTACGTTATATTGCATTAAATGCCTTGCCAGTTTTTATTTCTCTCTCTTCCCCTCTCCGACTTCTTTGTGCGTCTGTCAGGCCGACAACTTGTTCTGATCTTCCTTCTCTCGGCAACCACCTGAATTGAGTTGCAGCTAGCTCTTGTGCTTCGCTCCACCGGTGTGTTAGCTGGGTCCTATAGTCATGTGGTGATTGCGGCTGTCGGTGTCAGCAGCCGTTGCTCTTGAGGTCAGTCTGCTGGTGTTGGAGTCCGACAGAGTCATATAGAGTCGGGTGGTAAGCTTCGTACGCTGATGGTGGCCGATCTGTGAGTGCAACGTAGTTTGGGTGAGTTTGGTCGGTGAAGCGTGAGTGTGTCGTCCTCTGCCGTCAGCTCCTCTCTGCTTGTCAACAGCCGGTGATCCGGTCTCTGGTGGTGTGCTGTCCGATTTTTCTGATTTGCTTGTGTGCCTATAATTTTTTTTTTTCTTGTCACATTCGTGTTGCTCTTGGTTCGTGCTTTTTTCAATTCCCCTCTGCTTTGTGTTTTATTTGTCCTGCTACTGTGGTTGCTCTGTATCATGGTATGATGAAACTGATTAATTAAAACCAATGAACGAACTGGTTGAGTCGCTGCCTTTGGAAACTACCTTCAAAATTAGTAGAGGCAGATATAAAACCAAACGCATTATTTAAAATGATTGGAAACTTTCAGGAGCTTTTATCTTGTTCATCTTTTTATTGTTCTCCATATGCAATTCATGCTCTCAGGATAGTGAGTCCACCACTTTGCTCAAATCCAAATTCGTTTGCAACTTTTTATAAAAATCCAAAGTTAAATTTTTTTTAAAAAAAAAAAATCGACTCACTCATAAATAAAGGAAAAGCCCCACCCATTAAAAAATTCCATCTGATCACATGGATGAGTAATGGCTACTCCACTTGGCCGATTTGCTTTATTTCCATCGCTAGCTGTGTCGTACCCTGAGTCGCCTCCCAAACTCGGAAGGGAGTGGGAGAGCCATTCGAGATATGGGTGGGTGGAAATTTCTGAGGCATCATCCCTCTGATCTTTGATCTGATGAAAATGATGAATAATAAATTAATATAGGTTAAGGTTCTATTTGCTTGAGGGTGATAATTGCTCTATTTTTAATAATGTAAATTATAAAGTAAGTTCTATTTAGTGTGAGGGATTTGAAGAGGAGGGAGGGGAGAGAAAATTTTTATGAGTTGAATTTTAAAAGATTGAAGAAATGGGGTAATAAATTTTTAATAAAGAGAATATATGAGAAGAGTAAGAAAAATTAATTAAAAATTTTTAATCCCATTTCTCTAATTTTTTTAAATTCAACTCAAAGATTTTTTCCCTCTGCCTACTTTCCCTTCCCTCCCCTCATACCAAACAAACCCTAAGGCTTAGTTTGGTACGAGGCATTGGGTGATAGGGATTGAGATTGGGTCAGTGATTGCACCAATTGTAATGTTAGGTATGAGGGGCTGAGGATAACCAGGGATTGGGATTACCACGAAAGTGGGAGTGCAGCAAAGCCACCCCCCCGGTATTGCATTTTCAAGCTTAGGATTGCAAATTTCATAGACAAAAATATCTCTATTTATAGTATTTTCAAGACAAAAATATCCTCAATCAATTTTAACCTAAATAAATCGATTTGCATCTCGCCTTACAATCACTGGCTCAGCACCACGCCTTCCATCAAGCAAGAAAATCCAGATTATTCAATTACCAAAATAGTAATGTTCGCAAAAACGCAATAACGATTGTGGCCAAATAATCATCACGACTCAAATCAGCAATATTAATTAGAAGCGCCATCACCATAAACGTATCCAGATTAGTTGTTCTTCTTCACTCTGGTTCTTGATCGAAAGTAATCAAGTTGAAGTGAAAATCAATACTTTATGTTATAATATATAGCAATTAGTCAAAATTTTAAAAAATAATATTGTCTTTAATTAGGAGTACTTTTACAATTTATCATTTTTCCTTTTACGTTCGTAACAAAGCCTGTACCATTGAAGATGAGGATGAATCATGAAACTTGCATCTGGATTATAGATTAAATTTGGGATTTAGGGTTGGGGTATTTGGGTCTTTTCATAACTAATAGCTACTTATAAAATAAAATTAATGAAATCATTCCCTCCAACTATTACTTTGTACCAAATGTATTTTTAAAGATCAGTCACAGTCCCAATCCCAGTCCCAATTTCAATCACAATCCCAATCCATCAAAATTCAGTGCTTCATACCAAACAGGGCCTTAGAGTTGAGAGAAATCGGATACATTAAAAGTTCTGTGGTAAATATAGACAAATAGCAATAATGTAAATTTTGAGAATACATGTCAAGTTTAAAAACGAGCTATAGAGATTTAGGGACAAGCAAGTCTGCATTTTCTGTGCCACAATGGCTATACATAATTTCATTAAAAGAAATTCTCAAATTAATGTAGATTTTAGGGAAGTAGAAAATGAGAATAATATAGTTGATATAGATAATAGTCAAGATCAAGAGCCATGGTCGACAAATAATGCTCGGATATCTTCAACCCAAATGAATTGTATTCGTTACACCATCAGAAACCAAATTGTACGGGACTTTTGATTTGATTAGTTCTATTATATTTTATTTTATAAAAAACTTTCAGTTTGTATAATTTCTAATTTATTCGCATTTTAATTGTTATTTTATTACATATTTTACCCTTGTCAAATTTTCAAAGTTAATTTTTTTATTTTTCATAATTTTTAAAATTTTTTCTCTTAAAAATCACAAAAGCCACTTATGTAAAAACAAAATCAAGCATCTTTCACTTTTACAAAAATACTTATACAATCACCAATCCAAATATTAATTATTTTATCTAATCTTACTTTTTTTCAATATTAAGATTTTATAAATTAAAGTAAAAATAAGCCACTTATTCAATCAGTAATCCAAAAACACCCATTATCACTTTGCAAAATAGTAACATGTTGTGTTTTGATTCGAATATAAAATCAGACGAAAAAGTTAATCTGTTCATACCTTTCCCTAGAGAGAATTCTCGCCTCAAAGTGTGCCCCCTAGTAAAGTACTCCCTCCGATCTTAATTATAAGATGAAGTTAATTTTTTTGGAGAAATTAATGAAATCAATTAAATTACTTTAGAATGTTTATATTTTTAGTATCTTTAGATTATATATTAGTTTATTAGTCAAATTAATTAGTTTGGAGAAAAAAATAAAAATATGAATACTCTAAACTAATTTAACTAGCTTCCTTAATTTCTTTAAAAAAGTCAATTTTATCTTATAATTAGGACCGGAGGAAGTATTTAATAAGAGAGGTAACATTTATTAATACGAACAGAATAAAATAAACAAGGGAGGTGACATTCATTAATAAGAAGCCACATTCTCATAACAATTTGTTTAATACGGTATATGTTAATCTCTTCCCGCGATTTTGGATGACCTCAACTAGAAAAACGAGCCCACCTAGCATGTTTTTTTTTTCCTCGTTTTTTTCTTTCTGATTTTGTGGGCGAACAGCCGCAATATAAGGGACGCGTAAATATTAAAGAGGATTAAAATATTAGGGGGAAAATAATAAATACCACCAGAACTGAAAAAAACTATAAAAACTTTATTATCCTATTTTTTTAACATCTCTACGCTCTTTTTTATTTTTTCCTGTTGTGGTAACTTAAATAAACCCTTTTTTTAATTTTTTTTTTTGGGTTTAGGGTTTCCTTTCGATTTTTTGGGAGGTGTATAGAACCTAGGAAGTCACTATCATTTTGTGTATAACTTAAATCATAACATGTTTTGATGTTTACTTTTTGAATGTTAATTATATGAAATATTATTTGTCTTTAAAATATAAATATTTTTAATACTCTCTTATATGAAAATTATATTTATGTCATCCTCAGTATTTGAACGTGAATCTTATGTTTCGATTTGCAATTCTAAGAATAAACTTTCTGATTTACGATTCATATCCTGATTTAATAACTAAACTATTAATAAGTCTTTACAAAAATATAAGCCTTCAAGCCGAAAAGAAAGAGTTTTTCCATAAAATATAGATGTCGATGGTCAATGGGAATGCTCCTTTTATACCATTTTTAGATTTTTTTCATAAAATATATGAAAATTAGTTTTTGCAACCATGCATTATGCATGTGTTTTTTTTATTAAATTAAATAAGTAATTTAATTATTAGAGAGGTTTACGATACCAAATTCATAAAGTTTTGCCTATTATGGAACCCTTAAACTTATATATATATATGGGGTTTATAATTATTCAGGATTAATTTTATATAATACATAGGACCACACTTATATCAATTTGCTCATATCTATTTTATCAAGTTCTCCAATCACACTAGATAATGTATTCTCTTTTTTCTATGTGAGTTTAAAGTTAAATGAAAATAATTAAAAAATAGGATAGACGGTTATATGTGATTCAAGAACTTGATAAAATGATATAAGGAATTTTACACAAGTATTTTCCTAATACATAAATAATCTTTATAACTTCTTGGATTTTGTCATTTTGAAGATATATAAAAAATATTTTGTATGATTAATTTTAGGGTAAAGGTGTAGTTAATACTCTAAACAGTTTTTTGGAGGTGTAATTAGCACACTAAATACATCCCAAAAGTATTAAAATTAGTGCAATCTCAACCATTCCTAACAGACTCCAAAATATCGGTTGATGACAGGCTATCTGTATCCAAGATGTCCTTCTAATTTATTTAACTTCCTTAAAATATTAATAGGATGTGGAGGGAATGTAGGGAAGTGCAGAAGATTTCCTTATAGTCATTTTAATATTTCTAATATTATATTTTTTTATTTGACCCTTTTAGATAATTATAATTTTTATGGCCACTAGATCTTTCGTTTTAATTTTCCCAATAATATAATTATATTCTTTAAGGCGGTTAGTCTTTACCAGAACCTGCTAGTAACGAGAACGTTCCGAGACGACATCCCAAAATTATAAATTACTAATTTTTTGCCAAAAATTAATTTATAAGGTTAAAATCTGTTAACCCGACATCCCAAAATTTCAATGGAGATTGAACCAGCATAGCGAAGCAGAGTGAAAAGGACAGAGGAGGGAGACTACACGGAACTAGAAGCAGGAGAGCCTTCATCAATGGCGTCTTCTCTGAACAAATCATCTCCATACAATAAATATGAGATAAGGAAGAGGAATCCAGATCCTAAATCTTGTGCTCTTTTGGTCATTGATGTGCAAAACTACTTTTCTTCCATGGCCAAGCCCGTCCTCTCCAATCTCTCCACCACAATTCATCTCTGCCGGAACGCCTCCATCCCCGTCATCTTCACTCGTCACTGCCACAAGTCCCCCGCTGACTACGGCATGCTCTATGAGTATTGGAACGGTGACCTAATCTTCGATGGCACACCCGAGGCGGATCTTATACCGACGCTCGATCGGAAGCCGGAGGATATGGTGGTGGAGAAGAACACTTACAGCGCGTTTAGGAACACCCTTTTGGAGGAGAAGCTTGTGGAGATGGGGATAAAAGAGGTGATTGTGACGGGGGTGATGACGAACCTGTGCTGCGAGACGACGGCGCGTGACGCTTTCGTGCGAGGGTTTAGGGTTTTCTTCTCTGCGGATGCCACGGCGACGTTGAATTCGGAGCTCCATGAGGCTACTTTGAAGAACATGGCTTATGGATTTGCTTATTTGGTAGATTGTCAGAGGCTTCGAGATGCTCTCTCTGTAAAATAAACCTTCGAGACATTTCTGTAAATTTTAAATATAAATTTCTTTCCTTCTCCTAAAGAAATTTTGGATTGCTGATAACTCTCCTCATGAAAACAAATTGGATCGTTTCATTTAATTACTAAATGCATGCTAAATGCAGGGGATCCAAAAGTGTTTTGTAAAACAGAGTTGACAATCAAAATTGACAAGGAACCATATACCTTAACTGAATTTTAAGCTTAATTTATTGGGACTTTGGTCTTTTGAAGCTCGTAAACTCTCTGCCATAGAAAGTTTCTCTCAATTTCGCCTGTCCCATCCCCGCGCGCCATTTTTGTCTGAGCTGAGAGAAAAAGGAGAATGAATATCTCAGGATATTGAGAAAAAAATTGACATGGTGGAAATTGGAAGTATTACTTCTCATTCTCAGGCCAAACAAACTGGTTCTGCTCTCGTGTTGGATGAAATGGTATAAATTATCGTTAAATGTATGTTTCCCACAGGGCTTCTTAGTTCGATCTCGTTATCTGCATTACATAGTGTGGGAGAGTCTGAATGAGTCGTATCATTTATGGTTCATGAATTGTATCACCTGTTATGTGTAAAATTTGTCCCAGATGAATTTTGTTTCCTTCTTTCTTTGTTTTGCACTTTGAATTTTTCTGAAACATTGGTTCTTGCTCCTGCCGTGTCCCCAGAGGATTCTCTGTTTCCTATTTACATTCATAGTCTGGGGGATCTTCTGATGTTGCAGAGGAGTTTATGATATCAATTTTGGTAAATACAGGTCATTAGGTTTTCAGAAACAGAGAGGATGATTAGTTTCCTATTAGCTAGAATAACCACTTGACATGATTTCAATCTCAAGTTTTAGATAGAAGATTTTCATGGCTAGGAAGTAATTCAGCTATGATCTGAAGCATAATTTTCCAAACATATGGGATTGAATCAAACTTCTTAGACTCTTACTCTGTTAATCATTGAGAATTTGAGATCATTTAGCAAGAACATTCTTTTTATCAGAAGTCAAAGACAATATCTCCCACCATCAAGAGTATCTTTGAAATATATAGGATTAGAAGCCTGCGGGCGAGTGCGCCGCTGGTAGTGCCAAGTGAAAGTGCCTACCAGGTCGAGGCCTCGACCCGTGGAAAGTCCCTTCCAGGGGCGACTCCGGATTAGTCTGCTCCCAAAGGGGGTGGGACACCGGGGGGTTTTAAAACCAAAAAAAAAATATATATATAGGGGGTTTTAAAACCAAAAAAAAAAATATATAGGATTAGAAAATGTATAAACGGTTTCACATTGAACTGATTGTATATAAATATGTACTTGTACATTGTTGAGAGCTTACATGATATCAAAGCCACAACATTCCATTAAAGTCCAGTTATTTTGCCACAATTTCCAGTGGCATAACACAGTTAGAGGGAAAGCGAGAGAGTATGTGGTGAGCCTGTGGCAACAGTTCTTCGGCGAATTTCTTTTCCCGACATCAGTAGGTGGAATCCGACATATCCCTAAAGTTTTGTGCTTTTCCAAACACGTTTGGTAATTTTTGTATTTCTCCGTTCTGTTTTCCGGCAACACTGGATTTCTTGTTTCCTTTCTTTCTTTTCTGGGTAGAAGTCTTTGTGTGCGTTTGGAATGGCTTATTTTTGTTCAAAACGTGCTTATAATTCGTGATTCACGGTATACGAGGTAAGTATGTGAGAGGAGTTTTTTCTCGGCTTGCGTAATAAGTGCGTTTTTACTGTATAAAACGCTTAAACAAACAAAGTATTTATAATTTTGTTTTGCTGCCTGTTCATGATTGCTGCCAAGTGTGGGTCCTGTTCATAGTTTTGTGTTATTGCTAAGTGCGGGTCCTTGTATTTTTTTTATGTTTCAGAAGTCTTCAGTTCTGTCCTCATCTTCTTTTTTTGGTGTGGGTCCCTATCTTTGTTTGTTTGTTGAGACATAAGTGTTGCCGGCAAGTATTGCTCAATAATTGAAGTTGAGGATTAATTTGTCATTTTTTCAATTCGGAGGATCATTCTGTCATTTTACTAATTTGGAGGACCATTCTGTCATTTTGCAAATTCTAAGGACCATTCTGTTATTTTGCAAAATCGGGGGACCATTCTGTCATTTTGAAAATTCGGAGGATCATTATGTCATTTTGCAAATTTGGAGGACCATTCTATTATTTTCTTTGCTGTGACTATTTTCTTTGGGTAATTCTACTGGTTATTTAAACTTTTCTTGGTGAGGTTTTCTGCTCACTATTGGAAATTAAAAGTTTATTGGTCTTTTCGGTGGTTGGTAATTTTGTGTGGTTCTCCTATTATTGCTCGGGCAGTTTGTTGTGGTTGCATCCGTGTTTATTTGCTAGCAAAACTTTTTGTACTATTTGTTGCGGCACTCAACTTGCTTCTGGTAAGTATCGATGGCTGCATATAAGTTTAGATCTTTAAGTGCTCTTGCTACAGGTAACATTACTTCTAATCTTGTCACTTTTCCTCAAATTGGATTATCGATTCCGGTGCCACTGATCATATGACAAGTAACAAAAATTTGTTCTCTTCGTATGCACTTTATGCCAACGCCTTTAGTATAACCATTGCTAATGGTTTTTATTCTCGTGTTCTCGGATCAGGCACTGTCAAACCTACGCCGTCTGTTTCTTTACCCTCTGTCCTTCATGTTCTTGACCTTGCTTTTAATCTTTTATCTACTAGCAAACTTACTTGACAATTAAATTGTTTTATCACACTCTTTCCTGACCCTTGTTTGATTCAGGATCTCACAACGAAGCAGGTTATTGGTAAGGGCTAGGAATCTGGTGGCTATTACATCCTTGATGATTAGGTGCCACGTTCTGTTGCTTGTTCTGATGTGTCTTCTCTATTTGAAATTCATTGTCGTCTAGGTCATATGTGCCTGTCATCTCTCCGAAAATTGTTTCCTCAATTCTCTTTTGTGTCTGCTCTAAATTGTGAGTCCTGTCAGTTTGCCAAACACCATCGTATTTATTTGGCACCTCTCGTCAATAAATGGGTTGCGTCCCCATTTGAATTAGTACATTCAAATGTTTGGAGTCCTTGTTCAATCCTATCTCAAACTGGTTATCATTATTTTGTCACTTTTGTCGATGATTTTTCCCGAACCACTTGAGTTTATTTAATGAAACATCTTTCTGAATTATTTACTCACTTTTGTCATTTCTGTGCTGAAATTCAAACTCTGTTTAACACTCCTGTGAAAATCTTACGAAGTGATAATGCAAAAGAATATTTTTCCGCCCTATTCACTGAGTACATGCAAAGTCATGGTATTTTTCACCAATCCTCTTGTATTGATACCTGCTCAAAACTATGTTGCTGAAAGAAAGAACCGACATCTCTTAGAAACTGCTCAAGTTCTCATGTTTCATTCCTCTGTTCCTAAAATTTTTTAGGTTGATACCATTTCTACAGCCTGTTTTCTCATAAATCGTATGCCTTCGGCTGTTCTTGGTGGGGATATTCCACATTCCATTCTATTTCCCACCACTAAGTTGTTTCCTATTGATCCTAAAATCTTTGGTTGTGTTTGTTTTGTTCGAGATGTTCGTCCAAGTGTCAGTAAATTCGATCTCAAGTCCTTACGATGTGTCTTCCTTGGTTATTCTAGAATTCAGAAAGGTTATCAATGTTACTCTCCTGATCTCTATCGTTACCTTGTTTCCATTGATGTGATCTTTCATAAGTCTTCTCCTTTCTTTACATCTTCAACCTCCTCTGAGTCACCATCTGTCATTGCTGAGTCTGATGATGTCCTGGTTTATCATGTCCCTCTCTCACCGGTACAGGCTACTGTTCCAGAACCTGATATCATCAATGATCCTGATCCTACCAATGTTTTACCGTCACCAGTCATTGCTTCGCCGACGGATTCTGGTCATGACTCCTTGGTTTTTGTTAGTGATTCCCCAGACCCCCCCATTGTTGTCCCTGACTCAGTTGTCTCTGATTCTACTGTTGATCCCTCTCTTGACCTACCGATTGCCCTCCGAAAAGGTATCCGTCCTTGTTGTCCTTCCAAAAGATATACTGATTGTACCTATCCTATATCCTCCTTTATGTCTTACCAGAATTTGTCCATTGCTTCCTCTTCGCTTGTGGTCACTCTTGATTCCATATCCACCCTTACTACCCTTCACCAAGCCTTGACTCATCCTAGTTGGCGTACAGCAATGGAAGAAGAACTTATGGCCCTTGAAAAAACTGGTACCTAGACTCTTGTTGATCTACCTCCTGGGAAGAAAGCCATTGGATGTAAATGGGTCTTTGTTGTTAAGACTAAAGCTTATGGTTCTTTGAAACGACTAAAAGCTCGCCTTGTTGCAAAAGAGTATGCCCAAACTTATAGCCTTGATTATTCTGAGACTTTCTCTCTTGTGGCCAAACTCACTTATGTTCGTCTTCTTGTTTCTTTGGCGGCAACATCTCATTGGGATTTGCATCAATTAGATGTTAAGAATGCTTTTTTGAATGGCGACCTTCTTGAAGAAGTTTATCTGGAGCAACTACCTGGGTTCGTTGCTCAGGGGGAGAATAGCAAAGTGTGCTATCTTCACAAGTCACTGTATGGTCTAAAGCAAAGTCCTCGAGCCCAGTTTGATAAATTTTCTAATGTGGTCAAGAAGTTTGGGTTAAGTCAAAGCAAGTGTGATCACTCTATGTTCTACCAACAATCTGATGCAGGTATGATTCTTCTAGTAGTATATGTTGATGATATTGTGATTACATGAAGTAACTGTTTTGGAATCTCAGAACTTAAAATCTTCTTGAAATCTCACTTCCAGACAAAAGATTTGGGATCATTAAAGTACTTCCTTGGTATTGAGGTTTTGAGAAGCAAGAAAGGTATTCTTTTGACTCAGAGAAAGTTTGTTCTTGATTTCTTAAAGGAAACTGGAAAGCTTGGAGCTGCACCAAGCAGCATCCCTATGATTCCGAATCCCTTTTTGGATGTTGATGCTAGTATGTTTGATGAACTTCCTGATGAATTGAAGAAGAAGATTGATCTAGAGAAATTAAAGCCGTTTCCATTTCCTGAGAGATATGGAAGACTCATTGGAAAGCTGAATTATCTAACAGTAACTTGTCCCGATATAACCTTCTCAGTTAGTAGGCTCAGCCAATTCATGGCATCACCAACAGTGGCACAATGAGAAGCTTTAGAACATATCTTGCATTATTTGAAAGGCTCTCCAGGTCTTCGTATTCTTTATACATATTATGGGCATACTAAAGTCGAGTGCTTTTGTGATGCAGATCATGCAGGAGCAAAGGCCACAAGACGATCCACTACGGGTTATTATGTGTTTGTTGGTGGAAATTTGGTATCTTGGAGAAATAAGAAGCAAGGGGTTGTGTCAAAATCAAGTGCAGAAGCAGAATACAGAGCCATGTTACAGTCAATACAAGAAATTGTGTGGGTACTTTAGCTTTTGAAGGAAATTGGCATCGTCACAACATTACTTGCAAAACTATGGTGTGACAATAAGGCAGCACTTCATATAGCATTGAATTCTGTGTTCCATGAACGTACCAAACATATTGAAATTGATTGTCATTTTATTCGTGACAAGATCAAAGAAAATATTGTATCTACAGGGCATGTGCGGTCCGACGACCAACTAGCAGATTTTCTGACAAAAGCCTTACATGGAACACGGGTTGAATATCTTTGTAACAAGTTGGGCATGATCAATATATATGCTCCAACTTGAGGGGGAGTGTCAAAAGTCAAAGAAAATATCTCCCACCGTCAGGAGTATCTTTGAAATGTATAGGATTAGAAAATGTATAAACGGTTTCACATGGAACTGATTGTATATAAATATGTACTTGTACATTACATTAATGAGAACTTAATGTCGAGAGCTTACACTTTTATTACATATTGAAGGTGATATATCTTAGAGAATATCACTGGATTTCACATTATAATGTTATGATTTATTATTAACTAATATTGTAAATATTAGTATAGAGATGTGTTTATTATGATATTCTTCATTAGGGTACTCAATTAATAAAAGACATACAATTCATTTTTATTTCAATATTTCACATGGTATCAAAGCTAAGCCTCCTTAATTTCCTAACTGTTTTAGACGAGATGATGAAGAACTCATGCACATCTCATAACATCGGCGCTTTTCAAGAGAATGGAGATAAGTGAGATGGCAAGAGGAAACCATTAAGGTGCAATCATTGTGGGAAGCTTGGATACACCAAAGATCAATGTTATGAGATTATAGGCTATCCACAAGATTTCAAGAAGGGAGGATGTGACAAAGGAGAATGGCGGCAAGGTTCGAGAGTGACATAGGTGAGCTCTAATGAAAGCCCCATTCCTAGTCTCACGCCTAGATAGTATGACATTTGGTGCAATATCTCAATAAGGAAGACAATCTCTTAAATCTTGGAAGAGACAAAGCACCTGTGGTAAATATGATAAGTAAATCTATTCCTAATGAGCCTTGGATAATTGATACAGGAGCAATGGTACATATAACATTTGATGAGAGTCTCTTGTGGAATGTGACTTTAGCAAGGCATCAACTTTCCGTTAAAATGACAAATGGGCAAATTTATCGGTTGAAAGCATAGGAGATATTCATTTGTCAAATGAGATGATAATTATAAATGTTCTTCACATACCATAATTTAAGTGCAATTTGATTTCTGTTAGCAAGCTAACCAGAGATTATTTGTGCTTCATAACATTTGTTAGAGATGTGAGTGATACAAAACTCGCACTGGAGGAACATGATTGGAGCAAGTAGAACACATGGTGGACTCTATCTACCGGAAGAGGGCCAACTGAATGAGACCTTTCATGTGCGGTAAAGCTAGACAATAGAAATTAGGCACCAGAGACTTGAACACCCCTCTGAGGAGAAGCTTAAAAGCATTAACTTGCCTTGCAATTCTTTTAAGTCAATTCACTATGATTCTTGCGTAAGAGCCAAAGATACTAGACTTAGTTTTCCAATTAGTTCGGTAAAAACTTTCTCGTCTTTTGAACTAATACATTGTGACATTTAGGGATTTTTCATATGGCCTCTTCAATTGGTGTAAGCTTTTTTTTAACTATTGTAGATGATTATAGCAGGGGAACGTGGGTCTGTCTGATGAAACACAAATAAGACGCAACAAAGTATTTGATCGATTTTTTAAATATAGTCGAAACACAAATACACAAGCGAGTCCAACGGATTAGATCAAATAATGGCGCCTTGAATTCAAATATGAGCGCATGATGCAATATTATTCTGATAAAGAAATTTTGTTACAAAATAGTTGCCTCTACACGCCACACAAAATAGGGCCATGGAGTGGAAATATAGACACATACTCGAAGTCACTTGAGTGCTACATTTTCAAGCAAGTTTATTGATTAAGTTTTGGGGTGAATGCATACTCATAACAGTGAATCTAATCAATCAACTACTGTTTCGTACTCTAGGATTCAAGAGACCATATGAAATATTACCTGGTAAACACCGTGAATATCATCACTTGAAGGTTTTTGGTTGTTTGATCTATGCTCATGACAAAAATAGGAAAGATAAATTTGATGAGAGAGTTCGACTTGTGTTTTCTTGGGATACTCCACTGGTCAGAAAGGATATTATATATATGAAATTCATGATGAATGAGTGCATGTTACACATGATGTTTTGTTTCTTGAGAATCACTTTCCGTATGCCACACAAGAGCACCATAGTGAATCATTACCAAGCAAACCTCATTATTGCCCAGTCATTGATGATGATAAAGCTATTTGATCAGGCCATACTGAGCGCAATGCCAATAATGTTCCCTTAACTCAAGGGAGTCTAATCGGCCACATGATAATGAGATCAGCCGAGAAGAAACACAAGTGCCTATTGCAGAGGATTTACCACGGCCTTGATGAAGTACGTGCGGGAGGCACTTATCCTGGAACTTGCATAGTTATGAAGTCAATTTACCACATCCATTAGCTCATGTGGATCCACCTCCTCCATCAAGCAGCTCGATCATGTATCCTTTATCGCACTATAATTTGAATAAAAGATTTTCTACCTTATATAAAGCTTTTCTTTTGGCCATCGAGCCATATGATAAGCCTAAGACCTTTCGACATGCATGTAAACACGCTCATTGGTGTGAGGCTATGCAAAGGGAAATACAGGCACGTGAAGCCAATAGGACTTGGATACTTAAACATCTTCTACCGGGGAAACATCTCATTAACTCTAAATGGGTTTACAAAAACAAATTCAAACCAACTGGAGAGTTGCATTATCGTAAAGCACGATTAGTAAAGCGAGGTTTTATTTAGCGAGAAGCTATAAAGTTTTATGAAACTTTTGCCTCAGTTGTAAAACTTGCTACTGTTCAAACCTTACTGGCTGTAGAAGTCAAACGAGGACTTACAGTTCACCAATTGGATGTCAATAATACATTCCTCCATAGTGATCTTTATGAGGAGGTTTACATGAAAATACCTGAAGGGTTTGCTCAAAAAGGAGAGACACTGATTTGCAGACTGAGGAAGTTTCTATATGGGCTTCGTCAGGCCTCACAAAATTCGAATGAAAAGTTTACTAGCTCGTTGACAAGTTTGGGTTCCTATAGGGCCGGGCCTGCCTGTATTTCCAGCTATAGTTGCCACATGATTCAGCATTCTTGCATTGGTTATTTTAACAACTTAGGTGGGTCTCCCATCTAATGGCTTAGCAAAAGGCAACGCGTAGTTCCACTTTCTTCAGCAGAAGCTGAATATCAAGCAATGGCTAGTATGGTTAAAGAAGTTGTATGGTTGCGATGGCTCTTTCATGACCTTGGGGTGACTCAACAGTGTTCAACTCTACTATAATTTAATACTCAAGCTTCCATTCATATTGCCAAGAACCCGATTTTTCATGAGATGACTAAGCATGTTGAAATGTATTGCTATTTTGTTCGTGAATGAGTCCAATTTCAAGATATCTCTCCATTAAAGATTTGGATGAAGCATCAAGCTACTGACATCTTCACAAGGCACTTGGTGCTAACAAATTTCAAGAGCTTTCCAACAAGTTGGGCACTCGTAATCTCTATGCGCCAAACTTGAATGGGAGTAAAGGCAATATATTTTAAAGAATATCACGGGATTTCATATTAGAATATTTTGATAATATTATGATTTACTATTAACTAATATTGTAAATATTAGCATGGAGATATGATTATTATGATATTCTCCATTAGGACACTCATGCACTAACATTATATATATGCCTCTAATCAATCAATGAAAGACATGCAATTCATTCTTACTTCGATATTTCACACATATAACAAGTTTGACTCAATTTCTCTACTAGAAATGTCAATTATTTTAGACCTATACATGTTCTAATATATGTGATAGTAATCCAGGCTTGACAATACATCAGTAAGGGAGGTTGATTAGTTCACATTGATTCTTTTTGGATCATAATGAAATCCGAGTTTTCAAATGGGAAAAATCAGAACCCATTGATCCTTCTCTCTTTTGCATTTCCTACCTAAGATTAATGCTTCATTTACTTATTCAAGCTGCCTCAACATTTGCTGCCTCATTGAGTCACATTACTGTCGTCACATACAAGAAGAATTTGCACAATGACCTCCTTCAATTTGATCTTAGTGGCATGTTGAAAAAGGATGCTATTTCTTTTTTTTTTTATAAAAGTCGCAAAACAAAACTAACCCCAACAGCACATAAGGTCCTTCCTCAAAAATGGATCTAGAGCTTCAAAACTCCCAGTAAAGGAAACTAGCCATAGCATCCTCAAAAAAGGATGCTATTTCCTTGCTTCTACGTTTTTCCAGTTATTCTCTCTACAAGATTGATGTACTTCTTAATCCCCATTCCCCTGACCCTTTCATATTAACTTTAGCTGTGTTGCGTTTTAAATATAATTGATCATTTTATTTAAAAAAAAAAAAAGATTAGTTCACTTTGAAACTTGAGTTTGATTCATTTCATTCATACCCTTATACTTTGTTATTATGTACAGAGTGTTATATGTTAAAGTATTATCTCTGGGTAAACCTTGAAAGGAAGAGAAGGATCTAGTTTGTACTCGCTCGGTCCTATTTATAAGTCACTTTCTCTTTCATATGGATAGTCCCTTTTATAAGCAATTTTCATTTTTTGTTTGAAAATATAAGCTTCTTTTTCCTATTTTACTTTTATTAAATACTCATTCTCTCTCATATCTTATACTCATTATCTCTCATACTTTTTATCTATTCCCTCTCCTATACTCTTTTCATAAATAGGGGCATATATGGAAAAAACCATGGTATTCTTGACACACTTATTGTTTTTAACTATCAGTTCATTTTGTGCAATCAAGGAAAAATTTGCTTATAAACAGGGCCCGGAGGGAGTACATTGTAATTTTGGCGCGCATTGTTCTGTGGCTTAACGCTACTTGTCTAGTTGCCTTCCTTTTGGTTTATGTCTTCATTCACACCGGTCTTGCTGCATAGTGCAAATTAGTAGTGAATAATATTTTAGTGTCATTTTCCGTTGTTAGAATATTGGGCTATGAAAGCATGAATGTCGTCGTCGTCGTCATTTTGGAAACCGTGGAGTCAGTCTATTTGTTTTCCCAAAAAAACGCCAGCCTGAAGGGCTTTTCGAGTTGGAGACATTCTTGCATCCTTCATGAGTTCGACCTCATTTATACGTTGACCAATGAAATTGTAGCGCCTCAAATAATTTTATCCTATCAATCAGCCTACATGTTTCCTTTAAAATCATAGTATTATTTAAATAATAAATTGTCTTAGAAATGTGTGTTCCAGGGCCCCTTTGGTAGGAAGAATTGATTGTGATGGAAAGGAGGGGGAAGGAAACTGAAAGGAATAGAATATAAAATTTCTTACGACGGACATGTTTGGTATGCATTCATATGGAAAATTGTTTGATGGGAAAAGTTTTGTTTGGGATGTTGAAAATGGTGGTAAGATAGGTAGGACAGTTATACAAATGACCATATTGCCCTTAAACTGCACTTATTAATCATTTAGGATTAGAGTCAGTAAAAAGGGTAAGCTTTTTTAGATCTGGTTAAAGAAAGACAGTTAATTTTTGATGCCCAGCCCGTAAGCATAAAGGTCAGGGATGCCCCTACAGGGCTAAAGTTATTTTAACAATTTTTACTATTTTTTCCGTTGTTTTAAAATTATAACAATGAAAATAATAATTTAACATATAAATATTATCAAAATTAGAATATAAACGGTGCGTATCATGCAACAAACAAAAACTGATACTAAGTTATAATCAAAGGTAAACTATTATCCACATAACACAATTTTAAATAATTAATGAGAAGACTTAACAAAATTAAAAAATACTTCTTATAAATATGTCTTGAAAAGTGTAAGTAATCAACAAAATAAACAACACAAGGTATATACAAAACAATCACTAAAAAATAAGTCAAAAAATACAAAATTGATAAGAATACTTATGAAATAAGAAATATCTTTTATAAGTTTTAAATTTTTAGGATTCTTAATACAAGATATTCTTATAAAACTTAGTTCTAAAAAAATAATAACAACTAAATATTTATAACATCATTAACAAAGTATAAAAAATCAATAATATTATTATCTTATAAATAATTTTAAAAAATAAAAATATATATATTGCTCTACAGGGTTGACCTTTTTAGGCCTACTTTCACTTTTAAGGCAAAAATTTTAAATCTGACCCTTACAAATTCAGAATCTAAACAGGTTGGCTTGACATACTCCACCCGTTTTTCTGACTCTATTTAGGATAAATCGATTGAGACATGGACAAGTTCATATTTTGGATTTTCCGACTTGCTGTTCAAAATCAGTTTCCGGATTTTCAGCCAAAAGCGGTGCGAAGCGATCTTGACATATTTAATTCACACACATATATATATATGTCATCATCTTAATGCATGCGGCTGATGAAAAACCCAAGGGCTTGTTTAATTATGCTTTCAAAAACATTTTTTTTGTTTAAAAAAAACAAAAAAATTATTTAGAAAACTGCTTTCTATAAAATGGTTCTAAAAACGTGAAAAATAAAAAATTTATTTTTAAAAATTAAAAAACCAAAACAGTTTTTAGCTATTTTTTTCTATTTCTTAAAAAAACCAAAAAACCACAACTTATTTTAAAAAAAATATTTTTTCTGTTTCTTATTTTTTTAATGTCGTTACTTAACACTATCCACACAAAATCATTATGTTGATCACTGTCACGTTAGCGTCAGTAACGGCCATTACCATGTCACTTCAAAAATAATTTTTTTTATAAAAAAAACAACAGTCTAAACTGATTTTTTTTTTTGGTTTTTCATTTTCAAAACTTGTTTTTAAAAATAATTTTATAAAACTATTTTGAAAACAAATAGAACCAGCATTTATGGTACTGGTAGTACTGAACACGCTCTCGGGGAATAAAAACGTAGCGAACAAGTGTCCAGACTTGGTACACAAGTGTTTGATTTCCTTAGCATATAGGTAGAGTGTAATGCAGGACTCCCTGGTTAAACCATCAGCCACTACTTAATAGTATCCTCCAGCCAAGGAAATAGTCCAAAAGTCTGTTCACATAAACAAAGAAATCATCATCAATATATTATAAAATTCCTTTCCCTTCTGTAGAGAGGGGAAAGTACTGTTCATACGGCGAATACTCTTGAGCTTCCCAACGTCAGCCGACTACCTCGGGCTCCATGCAATGCCAACCTTTGACACAGTTTGCTAGAAATAAAAACCGAGTGAACTTATTTGCATTTGCCTTCATGCCCTGAACGACTTGAAGAGGAGACTCTTTGCGCGCCATGTTGTCATTTGAATGGGGACTCTTTACGTGCCAATCATCCAGTTTAAAATTCAAAAGTCAAACAACTTGTCCATCTTTCCTTATTTTCGGTATAATTTCATTTCATATCCCAAAAACCCCCTCTTTCCTCTCCCTTACTTTCTCTTCACCTGTTTCTGGAAGTGGATGGACAAGCACATAGGTGGAAGGAAGGAATGATTTGGTGGGGAGATTCAGCGCCCACAACGGTGGAGAAGCAAGAATCCCGGAGAAGCAACAATAAGGGCAGTGGGGAGGTAGAGATGAGATGAACCGAGTATGAGCTTTGAATACTCAAATCTTGAATTTATTGCTTATTGTAGATCTGGGCAACTAGGGCTAAGCAAGGAACCCGGAACCCACGAGCTCGCCCATAACCCAGTCTAATTGGGCCAATTTGGGCCCGCCCAAAATGAACCCATGACAAGGCGGTTTTCAACCCGCCCATTTAAGACTTAAATGGGCGGGCTACGGGCACACCTTTGGGCTAATTTTTTTTATTAGCCTTACCTTGATTGTCCCTCTCTCATTTGATCATTCCCTCCCCAACTCAAAGTAGGATTTGTTTTGCATAGAAAGATTTAACTTATGGAGCTACGGACCCTCCCTCAAGTGAATCTGAAGATGATGGTGAAATCTGAAGCATGAAGATTCAATGGAAAAATGCCATTTTGTTAATCTTTGTAGTTGAAATGTGTTAATTTAAAAATTAGAGTTTGTTTAGATATAGGTTTTTTTGTGTGAATTGTGATTATTGAACTTTGAAGATTCAGATTTCAGAATTTAAATTGATTGCTTGATGGATTTGGATTGAAAGATTGATGCTTATGCGAATATGTATGTTTTTTTTCTTCCAAAAAAATAAACAGGTCCAATATAAATGGATTTTGGGTAACCCGGTTAGCCCGCCCATTTATTAGCTAGCCCATTTAACACATGTTAAATGGGTTGAGGCACGGGTATGGGCTAGCCCATACCCGTATAAAGTTAAATGGGCGGGTTATGGTTTTAGCCACGGGCTACCCAACCCGCCCATTGCTCTCCCCTATGGGCACCATTCTTTATTGAATTAATGAGACGAGGACTTTATTTGGATTTTCAGCTAGGTAACACACTCTTAATGACTATCCATTATCTTCTTTTTTTTCGTTTCGTTTTCCTTCATCTTTACCCCATTTCTCCTCTTTGTTTCATATCACAACGGCGAGGAAGTTTTGTTGGTGACCACAGCGGCAGCCAAGAAGCAACGGCAAGGATTTTTTGCCCATCGTAGGTAGATAAACTCGAGTCTGTCTTTCTAGATTTTTTGGTTTTGTATTTTAAGTTTCGTGGATATTAAAATTGAGTGGGTTGTAAGACAACTCAATTAAATCCGCAGTTCATCCCTGAATCTGTGGTGATTGCGTGTGAAGAAGATTTACCTCTAAGATGTTTGAAGCTCAAGATTGTCTCTGATATTGCTTGGGGTTTGATGGAGAAGCGAAGGTTTTTTGATAAAGAAGTTCATGACCTTTACACTTAGCATCTTCATTTGTCTATTCACGTTTCATGAGCTGTCTTTTTATGGCAGATGTTTGTGGCTTTGTCCGACACGTAGACTCTCTCCATTTGACCAAGTTCAGGGGCTTCCCTGTGAAGGAGTTCCTTAAGAGAGTGCCACATCAGGTGATAATGCATTTTCCCTAACTCTGTATTGCAACTGTTTGTTAAAATGCCCATAAGGATTTTCCCATCTCTGAAATTTCATTGGCTAATAGTTCGGTGATACCACCCTTGATCTCTCTCTATTGCTAAGTTGTCAATCGTCTCTGTCATGCCACCATCATCACCTTATACAAGGATTATCCTCATCTTCTCTCTCCCAACAAGTTGCTTTATTAAAATATTCATTCACAATCCGATTTACATGTCAAGTTTATATTGCATTCACTGAATCATGGAATTCTTCGCATTAAAATATTGGGAAGATGGGACTTCCTCTTCTGCTCTTCCTTCTCCTCCTGCTTATTCTCCTCCTCCTCCTCCTTCTCCTTCTCCTTCTTCTCCTTCTTCTACCATGATTTGGCTTTTACTTTCACTGAATTAATCACTTAATAATTACTTTGTTCACTTGTAGGCATGTTCAAACTTCAAATAGGTGCTAGCACTATACGAGAAGATGCAAGATTCGGGCACCTTGCTGCAACAAACTATACTCCTGCCATCATTGTCATAACGAGGCAACGATATTCCTTCATTTTCTCATATTTACGTCTTAAAAATATTTGCACTTTGTGCCTTGAACTGATATGGTTTAGTTTATGTTATTTCCTATGTGTTTTATTAGAGCATGTTGAAGAACCCCTTTGATCGACGCGAAATGGTTCGTCAAGATGTGAAACAAGTAGGATAACCCCTGATTATATTTTACAATGTTCTGTTTTCTTATTAATAAAAACACTAGTGGAAAAATCAGTTTTAAGACTGGTTAAAAACGACATTTTAGACCGATTTCGGATCTAGTATTGATACAGCCAGTCTTAAAAGTTTGCTACTTTTTAGACCGGTTATAGAACCGGTCTTAAAAAAAATTTTAAGACCGGTTATTTATGAAACCAGTCTTAAAATAATTATTTTTAGACTGGTTATCGAAGAAACCAGTCTAAAATGTTGAACTTTTTAGATTGGTTTTAGAGATAACCGGTCTTAAAAGTTCTAATTTTAAGACCGGTTATATTCAAAACGGTTTTAAATAGGACTGGTTTTGAATAGAACCGGTCTTAAAATTTCTTTTTTAAAAAAATTGTTCTGTTTAAAAGATTTACCCAGCAAGCCATTTCCCTTGTTTTACATTTCACTCAGTAAGCAGTCATTTCAACGACATCAAAATAAATTCTTCTCTTACACATTTTAACAAACATCTTATACAAATCACATACATGATAATCCAAAACGCAAGTAGACATAGATTCACCCATATCTGTTGATATACATGTAGTAGCATAGATGGAAATTAAAAATTAGAACCACCTGAATCAGATGAATTAGCATCAACAATAGGCCTTGGAAAAAAAAAGCATCAACAATAGGTAAGAGACCCTTTAACTCAGACTCAGAAAAATTAAGCTCACTCTTTGAATTTGAGTAGGCCCTTACGTGCCTTCATCCTATATAAATTTAAATATGCATGCAAAAAAATATTTATTCTTCTAGTTTCTAAATAATAAAACAGTACAAGTTTGTAACAACATTGATTCACAGCATACTAGTTCATGTTGCCTCAAAGAGTGTTTATTTCTCCATTGTGACCTAATATGCGCATAGGTTGAGCTCGGTCCCAGCTAAGACACCTCATTTGCTTCATTTTCCTGTGACGACAACAAAAAAAGTAGTTTTATATATACCAATGCAACAACAATATACATGATGATAATTATTTTAGCTAACTAACCCTCAAAGTAGTTTTATAAAGGGATATCCTCCCATATCCCTTCATGATGATCGTTTCTTGTGCCGTGTTCATTGTCTACTTCATCTTCTTCGTTCAAATCTGGTAGACCCCTAGAAAAAGAAGGAGTTTCAAGAAGATCATTCATTGAACAACTTTCCTGATTAATATCAACAACCTTTTTTCCTTGGAGAGCTACAGACCACATTTTATTTGCTTGATCGGTAACATAGAACACTTGTTTCGCTTGATATGCCATAATAAAAGGTTCATCTCCAAAACTTCTACTAATCAGATCAACCAATGTAAATCCCAACTGATCAATTATTACATTATTGTTGACATCAACCTACTAGCATTTGAAAATGGGAAATTTAATTTTAACATAATCAACCACCAAAATCTCTTCAATAACCCTATAATAAGGTATTACTGCCAATCTAGGGTTCTTATCTTTCGAACTAAAGAAATGCATAGATTCAGCCACTGACATAACTCCCATGTTTTGGACGGTGCTCCTATCATCAAGGGACTTCGTGTAAAACGTATCACCATTGATCACAAATGAAGTCCAAGTTATGATATCAACCTCAGGACCACGTGCTAATCATTTAATTGTATCAGAAACACATTCTTCTCCGTCAACCTTTTGTTTGAACCAATGTGCAAAAGTTTGTTATGCTCTATAATTAACCTTTGTTCGGTCATTCGACTATTTTCTTTCTGAAAAATTTCTTTATGAGCATTAATGTAATTTTGAAATTCATCAACATTATTCAAGATGTATAAGTGGACTTGTTGCAATTCATCAGAATCAACACTTTTTACTGTAGCCCCACGTCTACCCCCTTCTTCATCATGACGTTCAGGAAGCCCAATATGTATTACATTTGACAGGTAATCTTGACAAAACTCCATGGCTTCTTCAGAAACATATTTCTGAACAATAGATGCTTCAGGCCGATTTGCATTCTTCACATACCCTTTTAGGATTTTCATAGTTCTTTCAATTGGGTACATCCACCGTAAATAGATAGGGCCACACAACTTTATCTCCCTTACTAGATGAACAATTAGATGTATCATAATGTCAAAAAAAGAAGGAAGAAAAAGCTTCTCAAGCTGGCAGAAGATCAGATATCCTTCATTTTCCAGTTCATCCAATCTTTTTGTCTCAATGACTTTACTACAAATAGCATTGAAGAAGAAACAAAGTCTGGTCAAAATATGTTGAAGATCATATTCGGCAATGCCATGAATAGCTACTCGGAGTAGTTGTTGCATTAAGACATGACAATCATGAGACTTTAGCCCTACTAACTTCAAGTCTTTCATTGACACAAGCTTCCTTAAATTTGAAGAATACCCTGAAGGAACTTTCATGCCATGTAAACACTCATAAAAGCTTCTTTTCTTATCCTTAGACAAAGTATGAGCAGCTGGAGGACAAAAAGTTCTCTTACTATATGGCATTGGATGCAAGTCTTCTCGTATCCCCATTTTTTGCAAATCTAATCTTGCCTTCACGCTATCCTTAGAACTACCTTGTATGTTAAACAGTGTCCCAATAATACTATCAGACACTGTTGTTCCTCTTCATACTCTTTTCTATACAATATACAATCATTAGGGCATGCGTGGATCTTTTTATACTTCATCCCTAGTGGACACAGTATTTTCTTAGCATCATAGTATTGAGAAGACAACACATTATCATCTGGAAGCATGTCCTTAAAAGTCTCAAGCATTTCTGAAAAACTCTTGTCGCTCCATCAATACCGTGCTTTCAAGCGTACCAATTTCAATACTACTTTTAACAATTGGTATTTTTGAAAACCTGGGTACAGCGGTGTCTCAGCATCACTGCATATATTACCATATGCATGTGATTGCTCAAAAGCCTCTTCTCCTATATCACGAATAATATTCTCTATCCGATCATCCGTATTCGTGTCATTATCATCAAAGCCCACTCCTCCCTGTTCAGATGAACTTGGCATTTCTAATTCTTTACTATGCCATACCCATACTATATAACTTTTACAAAATCCTTCACAAATTAAATGTGTGTATATATCTACAGCACTTAGTCGCTTCTTATTCAAACATACTACACAAGGGCAATAAAACTTCCCACTACCATCATCGACATTTCTTCTAATGAAGTCTAAAAAACCCCTCACCCCATTATCATATTTAACACTCATTCTTTTAGCTTTTATCCAACTATGATCCATATATAGCTCAACACTTGTAACACCCTATATCCAACAGCAAAAGGATAGACAAAAAAAACAACCACCATAAAGTTTTAGAGATTTCAACGAATTTTAAAATGCACCATTTGAAAGTAGTAAAAAAATAGAACTTAGAATCAAACAATCACACTAAACACCGACAATGACACTGACAATCACACTAAACCAATAACATTGACAATCAAACAATCACACTAAATTAAAAAGAAAATTAAACTTAGAATAGTATTATTCTAAGCCAATTTTCACAAGTCAGAGAGCACCTTATTTACTTTTGGTTCAAAACAAGAAAAACGTAAATAGTAATAAAGTCATCGATCACACAATTTTCCCTTTAACCTTAATTATATTTTTCTGTAATTATTTTGTGCCTAACCACTATATAATGTCAAAGTTAATATTCTTGAGAATAGCAAATACAAGCTGAAAGTTGAGGGCTTTAATTAACAGAACACTAACATGATTGAAGACCAAGGAGTGAGCTTCTACCCAAAGTCACGGTGGCAAAGGGAAGTCACGGCAGAGGAGAATAGTCACTGTGGAGAACAGAGGTGGCGGCGGAAGAGAGTGACAATGATCAAAGAACAGCGATGAGGAATACAGCAACGACAGTGGTAATAAAGGAGGAAAGTGGAGCAAAAGAGGGAACAGGGAGTGATGGAGGAGTTCAGAACAAGCAGCGACAGAGCTCATAAAGAAATGGCGACAAGAGAAGAAAGGGTTCAGACCGCGGGATCTAGGCGCGCGGGAGTGAAAATACGCTGAAATATCTCATCTTTTAGACCGGTTTTCCATTAAAACTGATTTTCAAATGGTGAATAAAATAATAATTTTAAAACTTTTTCATCCTTAAGACCGGTTCTTCTTAAAATCGGTCTTAAATTTTTTATATTTAAGACCGGTTTTCATAGAAACCAGTCTTAAAATTTAAAAATTTTTAAATTTTAAAATATTTTCATCTTTTAAGACCAATTTATTTATAACCGGTCTAGAGAAGTTTTTATTTAAGATCGGTTTTCTTTATAACCGGTCTTAAAAGTTAAATTTTTTTTAAATTTTAAAATATTTTGATATTTTAAGACCGGTTTTGTTTAGAACTGATCTAGATAATTTTTTTAAGACCGGTTATTTTTAGAATCTGTCTTAGAAGTTCTATATATTTACAAAACTGCCACCGGTCAAATTTTTAAGACCTTATTCGCTAGAATCAGTCTAAATGTGGCAATCTAAAAAGGAAATTTTGTACTAGTGAAATTACTATATAAGCTATTTCAGGTTGATAATAAGAACTAAGAAGACTTATTCTCTTTCATTTCAGGTTGTTTGATCAGTTTGTGATACAGAGCAGACTGTATGTTTTTTCGCCTTAAATCTTCGATGCTTCCTTTTGTTCTTTGTTTTTGTTATGGTAATGTTATTAAATTGTGTGTAATGTTCAGGTTTGAAGTTTGCTTCTGGCTTATCTCTTTCTGTGTCTCTTCTAGGTTGCTCAAGTTTGAACAAACTGTGGCGTCAAGTTTGAACTTCAGATTCTTGAACACGATGGATGTACTCTTTGTTTGTTTATGTTTATTATTTCTTTACGACATGAAATAGGCTAAGAAATGACAATGGTATGAAAACCTAGATTGCGATTGTTAATCTTTAACTTTTTTTCAAAATGGTGCTGATACTTGCAGACAGAGAAACAACAGTTTCATTATGATGATTGTGGAATCTGCAGGTGCTTTACTTTGTGTGTTGTAGTATATTTCTATCTTGCATTATGTTCTCACTTCTGTCACCTGAATATATGACTTTATTTGCAACTAATTTTGGTGATGTAATTTATGACACTAGAAACAGAATTGGTGGTCGTGATAATTTTTTCCACTGCAACAAGTATGGTATGTATCCATCACCATACTGTCATTTGTGACTTATAGTTTCTTTGGTATCAATATTAGTATTTATTTGCATTAGGCTAATGTGCAACTTTTTTAATTACATATTTATTGAAACTTAGCTCTGTATCCTTTATTTTTGCAGTGTTTGTTATTATAATTTCATCTAAAAAGTTCTACTAAATTACTCGTTTTGCTTCTCGGCATGACTCCTCTGCTTATCCCTATTCGCATGATCTCCTTCCGGTTTATGGGGAAAATTTTTCAGAGGAAAGTGTTATTGTATGGCGGGTTTTTGAAGAAAGTTGATGGAAGCACTAGTAAGCTTTGTTTGTAGGTATGGGAATAATTCTGTTTCTCATCGATTAGTTAATGGATATATTAAGATAAAAAGGAATAGTTGAAAGTTTCTGGATTAGGTGTGTTTCTGGATTATATTTTCTGCTTATGGCATATTAGTTGAAAGTTAAACATCTTGCATTACATGTTCCTTTTACTATTATAGCTTGTGAGAATATGATAAGTGGAACAAACAAATCAAGTGGAAATGAGACAAGAAGCAAATGAGATATATAAAGGAAGAAAAAGATGCTATTGTCTTGAATATATTAGCGTATGCATATGCTGTTTGTTATTTTAGTTCCTCATGGAAGCTGTTTTCTTAGCCACTTGTAAAGAGGATTAAGTTAAATGTTACTTTCTTGAACAAATTCTGACAGTGGAAGCTGTTTTCTTAACTGGAATAGAGAGAAAATAATTCTAGATATATAACATGTGGGAGAACCATCTCATCAATTTATCCACTGAAATAGGTGGGTTGCTTGACTATATTTTCTTGAACACATTCTAACAATGGAAGCTCTTATTTTTGTGCTTGAGAGTGCAACAAGAGAAGATGCCATTTGTGGTAAATTATCCACTGAAATAGGTGTGTTTCTGGGTTATATTTTCTATTTAATTTATAATTATAATTCCTTTCATATTGTTTTTATTCACAGTCTGTCCTTATAATATGTATTATTGAGATTCTTATAATCTGTCCTTATAATATGTAATATGCCACTTAAAGATAACAAAAAAGAAATCTGACATGCCTTAATAATATTATGCTTTGGAGGAGCTGTAATGTGTTCTATGTTTGTTTTAAAAGGTAAGTCATGCTTTTGTGGTCTCTTATAGAGTTTTATGTTGTATGGGTAAGAAGAGTTGGTTTTGATAAGCTTTTTTACTTCATGCGATTTGATTGTTTTACTGTTCAGTAATCTATTTTTTGATAAGTGTTTCTTTTAATAATTTATAATTTCCTTTTAGTAATCAATATATAAATAAATATTGTTCTGGCAAGCCCATCTACAAGCCATGGCTCCACAGCGGCTCCTCTTAGCAAAACACTATTCACATGACAAAATTCATTGTTTACAACCACAACTAGCTTTTTTTGGGGCTCTGTTTAGTCGGATTAGTGGCCTCGGGTTGTGTGATCTTCTCTAGTGTGGATTAAAATTCAAAGTTTGGATTTGTTGCATATTTCACTTCCCACTTTTCACAATCAAATTTCCAATATAAAAAATCACCAAATTTTTTTGTTGGTGATTGTTTGTACTCTAGGATTTCCTCATTCCCTTATCTTCCAGCAACATCATTATGTCATTCAATTTAAAATTTAAAGTCTAGTCATATTTGAATTTGAATGACTAATTATCTCTATTGCTATATGCTTTTATGACCACCACTTTGATTTTGCTTGGAAATGTTTTGATAACGCGTTTATTTGCTTTATCAATTGTTGTCATTTTCGTTATTCAATAATTACGGAATGTAGTTAGTATATTTATTGATTTAACAAGTCGAAGTAAAAACACCCCGTACAATGCACAGGAAGGACTAGCTCGTTCCCCCTAACACAAAAAAAAAACACACACACACACAACAAAAAAACCCCACTTAATGCATTAATGCTATGCCACTTTCTTACTAACCCTTCCCCTCTCTACCTCCTCTAAGTGTAACCCCCTCACGATAATCATATCCGGATTATGAACTTTAAGTGAAATAGAGACCAATAAGACAAAATAACATTGTTTATAATCCCTCATCCAAGAGATGGGGTGTCTAGAAAATCAATTCAAAACATAATTCATCTGGCCTCACATTCAATTATCGGATACAATTACTTGTGCAGTTATATCACATACTAAATATCAAAGTGCGTAACTAAAATCCCGGCAACCCCGGGGTTCATCTATACATGAAATGGGTTTAAGGTTTCCCAAACGGGGATTACATATCCAAAAATTAACTATGTACATCTCATATACATACAGTAATCCCAAATCTGAAACAGATAACCAACATCCAAAATCAAATGTCCCTACTAAAGCCCTAACCACTCCGGGTTAGCTGCTTCTCCATTGAGCCACTTGCCCTGTTTGAAAATGTTAGTCATTGGAAAGAGTGAGATTCTAAAGAATTCCAGTAGCAATAAATCACTCATACGATATATAAACACAAAGCATGTATGTTCATCATGTTCAGTAGCATCACAATGATTTTCTGGCTTGCGCCACAAACGACAGCACTCACGGTTTTAATCACAATGCACTACGCTCGCTTTCGCGGTGAACACTATACCAGCTTTCGCTGTAATCACTATGCCCGCTTTCGCGGTAATCACTATGCAGCAGCATCACAAAGCACAAAGTATCACAAAGCAGCGGCATTATCAACTCAATGCATGATACGCAAACATACAATACATTTACACAAAGTATAAGAGAGAAGTCGCTACCTGAATCTTTCCTGACAATCTTTGGCACAGTAGGTTCATGCGTCTAGCAGATATCAAATCCTATACCAAATTAGGGACAACCAATCAATCTCTTTTCCAATTACTCATTTCTATAATACACTAAGTTGGTTATCATTTAAGACTCTTTAGGTGACTATTAGAGGCCTAAACATATACCAAAAGGGTTGGAAGAAACTACCCCAAATATCCTTTTTTGAAGACAAAACATAGATTTTTGGCTGACTTACTCGAGTAAAGATGACCTCACTCGAGTGATGAGAGACTTACACTCGAGTGAGAATGGCTCTCACTCGAGTGATGCCTTCACTCGTACCCGAGTCCCAGCGAGTGAGACGCAGGAAGTGAGCACCCGAGAGCAACCGGCACACTTTGGGTGGCCAGTATACTCAAGCATGAAGACCTGCACTAGGGTGATAACTTCAACATCACTCGAGTCCCCAAAAGTGCAACACCAGAATTGACAACCCGAGAGCACAGACAACACCAGGGGAAGAAGCTTACTCGAGCACCCGCATGCCACTCGGGTGAGGAGCTCACACTTGCGAGTGTCAGAGCACACTCTTGAAAGTTAACCAGTGAGTGAGGACCCGAGACACAGCCCTAATCCTGAACTCACACCCTCACTCGAGTGATCCCATACTCACTCGAGTGATCATTAACCTCACTCGCGGATACAGAAGTGCACTCGAGCCTCCTTCATGGAAACTCAGGCAAACACAAAGCACAAAGGCAAGAACACACAACAGCACTCGAGTGAGGCTATCAGATTACCCAGATCGCAGCAGATGCCAGAAAATTCCCAGATGGACAAAACTAATGCCAATGACTCCCAAACTTCACACAAAGTTCATTTCCACTTAAAATGACATAGGGAACCCATTGGCAACCTCCCAAAACACCCAAAAACCATTCTAACCACAATTTAACCTCTGGGTCTCTATGATACACACAATATCCAAATTTCATTCAACTCAATTCCAAACCTCAAAACCATATTTAATACTCAAAGAACTTCACAATGAACCATTTCCAACATTCTACACTATGAAATCCACACATTCAACATTTGGCATAACTCAAGGCAAATTTCCAGATTTTACCAAACTTATGCAAAAATCACAAATAATATATCAAAATGCATCAAATCCTTACCTCTTCACTTTGCCAAATCCAGAATCTTGATTCTCCAACTTTCGAATTTCTCCAACACACAAATCACCACCTTTCAAGATTCTGAAATCACCACAATAGTGCTCTCAATGAGATGCACAACATTAGGGAAGAGGTTTAGAGCATTTGAGACCAACCAAATCATCAAAATCTCACCTTTCTTCTTTCTTTTCTTGCTTGGTCGACAGAAATGGGGAGTGAGGAGAGAGAAGATGAGAAATGGAGATGATGATAATGATGAAGTGTGCAACTTTTCCCTTCCTTGCCATGCCTCTAGCCGAATAGGAGAGACAAGAGAGAGGAAAGTGAGGTTTTGTCTTTTTGTGCATGATCCTATGTCCACCACAATGCCACATGTCATCATCTTAATCACTTCCCACTATGAGCTCACATAAACTCAAAGCATAGGATTCCAACCTATAGGCAATAGATCTCAACCATTGATCTCTAATCACCACACAAATTTATATCAAATTTACATCATATTTCTCCAAAAGTGTTTAATTACACTAATCACAATCAATCTCAAAGTCATTATCCCTTAATCACAAATTGGGATATTACACTAAGTGCTTGTTTGAAATAACGATCGAAGCATTCAAAATAGCTTTTCAATTGTGATTTACAATATATAAGGTAAGTATGTGAGAGAAGATTTATCTCGATTTGTGTGAATAAGCACTTTTAGGAGATTCAAAAGCCATCCCAAACATGCTAAGCTGCATTAGCGTCCATGTCACCGTCTTCAATTAAACAAACGGTCAACATTGCTATAATTAATGGTTGTTGCGTTTTTAAACTTTTTGGAGACTTGATGTGTATTTATATACAAAAGAAAAGTGTATAATGTGAGACGCAAACTTGAATAAGTCTAGGGACAATTGCTAAACCTCATTGGTAACTTAATTACCAAATGGGACCTGAGAAGACATCTGCACACGGAAGGAAGTTTTTTGCATATGGAGGGAAGATTTTTGCACATGTATAGGAAAGAATATTACACACAAGGAAGATATTCTACACTTAGGGGAAGATATTTTGCACACCCGGAAGATATTCTGTATGCGAAGGTCCCATTTGACAAATAAGTTCCCAATGAGGTATTTTTTTCATAATTTTCGCAAAAGTCTATGACTATATTTGCACCTTAGCCCAATCTATTTTATAAAGTCAAGGAACTACTACTAATAAGATAAGATGTTGGTTGAGGTGGTAAGCGACCTTACCCCATAAAGAAGAGAACACAAGTTTGAATTTTGGGAAGTACACTTGTTAGGAGAGGCAAAAACCCTTTACACTTTAAACCTCGAAAGGATAAACTCTTAATCATTAAAAAAAAGCCAAGGAACCACAAAAACTTGATGTAAATTTAGAGGATTAAACATATACTCTCGCCTAGAGATAATTAATGTAGTGATATAACTTATAATGAATCATTAATGAGTAAAATAAAAAAAATGGTCAAAATTTGAAACATCATTTATTATATAAATAACCAAAGGGATATATACTAGGGAAAATAACAAAAATATATCGTTTGAATTACAAAAACCCCAAAATGTCTACTAAATTAGCAAAAGGATAAATAGGTAATCTGGTCAGAATTTGGAATTTGGAATTTTGAAGTTTGGATATAGACAATGACAACTTAAAAATAACAATTAGCAAATTGAGTATACACATTGATAATGCAACTTGGGGAGCTTAAGTTGTCAATCTTTATAACCGAGTTGTTAATTCTTATATTCAAGTTGTCGATACCAAAACTTCAAAATCTCATATTTCTATCAAATTAACTATTTGTCATTTTGCTCTTTTAATAAATATTTTAAGGTTTTTCTAATTCAAATTGTATTTTTCTGTCATTTTTTTTTCTATATACTTATTAATATATTTTAGTAGCAGGCTAGAGCCGGTCATGGACGTAGAAATAAATGTGATTGAGATCGATTAATTCTAAAGGCTGGTCCCAGCAAGCTGTAGTGACAAATATTATACAAACATACACATCCATATATATATATATGGGTGTGTGTTTTATATGCATGTATGTATATAAACTCGATAGGTTAGGCAAAGTAAACAAAAAAAGTTAAACTCGTTTGAAGAGAATTAAAGGAAGTCTGCAGATCCCTAAGCTGACATTTTTGCGATCTTTGAGCACTATCTTCCCTCCACATCCAGGTTAATACTTACGTCCTTCTCTTTTTTATTCCACTTGATTTATCCTATCGATTTACTGTTTTGAGAGAATTTTTATCCGAATTCTGATTTTTTTTTTCAGAAAAAATTCTGCAAAAATCTTGCTTGATTTTCTTCTTTTGCAAAAAATCTGCAACGGCTTCTTCATCTTTTACGCTGTTGGTTAGGTTCATCTAGTCCCATGCATTAAAAATTGCATTTCATGTTCAGGTAACATTCTAATATGTAAGAATGTATGTTGTTACAAATTTATATGCGTTTGATCTTTTATTGGGTGACAAATGAAAGGAAGTTATAATGATTCCTTATTTACAAAGCTTAATTGGAACAAAATTTTACTCGTACTTTTTGTGAAAAAACGAGTGTCTAATTCTTGTTACTTATGATGCGATCATCCATATATTATTTTAAACATAGACAATTCATATTGCGATGCGCGCCATTCTTAACAAGTTAAACGTTGGCATATGCATCTCTATGGGGAACAATGATAGAGCCTGTTTGTTTCTGATTGCTGTTTTTTCCAAACTAGTTTTATAAAATTATTTTTAAAAATAAGTTTTGAAAAAAAAAACTGTTTGAATTGTTGTTTTTTAAAAAAATTTGTTTATACCAATGGGCGCTCGGTCGAGATGGAAGGGTCTACGGCCGGCATCCCTCAGGATGAGGTTTCGAATCCTGGGGGGGTGACAGACGAGATAATTAACGCAGCCTCAAAGAGGTTGTCCCATCGGTACCGACCTGCCCGCGTAAGTGCTCCTCGGTTGGGTCCGGATTAGTTGGAGGGCGGGCAATGAACCCAGAATACCCCCCAGATACCGGATGGTTTAACAAAAAAAAAAAAATTTGTTTATGAAGTGACATGTTGCCGATGGCCATCGCCAGCTATGACATGATGGTGACCAACGCCAATGATGATGTGGCAGTGATTGATGATGGTGGTGTGGCATGTTAATAGTGGATTGGTGGTTGCCTTAAAATATAAGAAATAGAAAAACCAAAACATGAAAATACTTAAAAACTGTTTTGATTTTTTTATTTTTAAAAACAACTTTTTATTTATGTTTTTGAAAACCACTTATTGAAAACAGTTTTGCAAGCAAAGTTTATATTTTTTTTTGTTTTTAAATTTTTTAAAAAAAATAGAAAAAGCAGCCCTTTAGTTTTATTTTTTTTTTGAATTTTTCCCATTAAGGAATCAACCAATTTTAACTTTTGATATGAAACATCAACTTAATTTTGCTTGCTCTTTCAGGTTAGAAATTGTTACCACATGGATGGAACCATTGCTTTAATGCTCATAGAAGCTTTTTTTATCCTATTGGCTTTAGCAATTTCCAAAACTATAAGATTCATCTCTCCTTCACGTCATGGTAACCAACCTGTTGCTGTTGATGATAGGTAGCTAGCTTCTTACAAACAACATCCCGCTCTTTATTTTCTTGTTTGATTTGCTCCTATAACATACTAATCCAATATTTGATGATGATTTGTTTCCTTCTGCAGTTCTAAAGATGATGTGATTTTAACTCAAACAATTTCTCCTCTTGCAACTAAGTATGATGTGTTCCTTAGTTTTAAAGAAGACGACACCTGCCATACTTTTGCAAGTTATCTTTACAAAGGGCTTTATGACGCAGGCATTCACACTTTTATGGATCATGAACTCAGTAAAGGAGAAAAAATCTCACCTGTTCTTTTTAGAACAATAGAGGAATCTAAAATATATGTGATTATTCTCTCTAAGAATTATACTTCTTCAACATGGTGTATGGATGAACTTGCTCATATATTAGAATGCAAGAAAAAATTTGGAAGAGTTGTGATACCTATTTTCTATGATATAGATCCTTCGAGCATACGCAAACAAAATGGGAGTTTTGGAAATGGATTTAATGAATTGAAGCAAAGATTTAAAGACAACCAAGAATGATTGCGTAAGTGGAGAACAGCTCTAATCCAATCAGCAAATCTCTCTCGATGGAATTCCCATGATATCAGGTATAGCTACAAAAATGTTCCCTTTGTTGTTGGTTTTGGGGATTTATTTAATTAATCTATACCATTAATTTTAAACAAATTATTGTAGCTGTTTTGGGTTTTTTATTTTCCACTTATTAAATATTCTTTTTTCCTTATTTTTATGCCAGACCTAAATTCAAACTTATTGAAGAAATTGTCAAAGACACTTTGAGCAAGTTGAACTATAACTCATTATCTCATCCTATAGACTTATTGACATTGCTCATCATATTGAAAATATGGAAAAACTTCTAAGGGAAGCTCGCATTGTGGGAATATGGGGTATGGGTGATGCTGGTAAGACCACACTTGCTAAAGCTATATTTCAAGAGTTGAAAGCTCAATTTGATTCTTTCTCCTTTATTGAAAATGTCAAAGAGCAATTGGCAAGAATTAGTTTGGACGAGTTATAGAAAAATTGCCTTAAAGAATTATTAAAAGATGAGAACATTAATATCTATGACATAAAATCCGCTTTTGTGAAAAGCAAGCTTCAGTGCAGAAAAATTCTTTTTATACTTGATGATGTAGACAATTCCATAATAGTTGAAGATTTAATCAAAGTGTGTGATTGGTTTGGGAAAGGAAGTAGAATTATCATTACATCAAGAGACATGCAAGTACTTAAGAATGCTTCTGCATTTTCAACATATCATGTTCCAAGATTGGACTTTGATGATGCCTTTCACCTCTTCAATTTGAAGGCATTCAAGCAATATGAGGCTTCTAAAGATTATACAGAGTTATCAAAATCAATAGTGAATTATTGTCAAGGAAATCCTTTAGCCTTGGTAGTGCTGGGTTGCTTTCTTTATGGGAGAGGAAAAGAAGAGTGGAAAAGTGCTTTGGAAAAGTTAAATCAAGCTCCACCTAAGGGCATTGTTGATGTTTTGAAGTTGAGTTTGGATGGACTTGATAACAAACAGCAAAATATGTTTGTTGACATAGCATTCTTAATCAAGGAAAGAGTTGATATTTCTTTGAACTGTTGTTAGCTCCCAAAGGACTCTTGGTGTGGCAGTGTACTCAAAGGAATATAATTCTCCAATTGGGATTTTCTTTCGCCTCCCCATGACTCGAACACCCCACCTGGGGATTAAGTTCAAGTGCTTGGCAAGACATGGTACCATTGAGCTAGCCTTTGACAATTTCAACTTCAGCTCTGTAAGCTTTTCTCACAACATACACCTTATTCACATCATTCTTACCGCCTTGAGCTTTCGCTCAGAGCAATTCTTAAGCACATCACTTCCGCTATGCTTCCGCTATGCACTTTGAGGTCCATCTCCTCATGTGTGTATCAACAATGTCAGGTTGAGTTAATAGGAGTCCCCTAAGAACCTCCCACTACACCTGACGGTACTTACAATCTATGTTCATCTATGCCTAATCTTTGCCCATTTCAACTCATTATTCCGAGTGATTGCATATGGGCTTCCATTACCAGTTCATGCCTGGTATATTCACAAATTCTACTGCCCTTATCGGGGTACTCCACTCATATTATACAGGGAATCCGAAAGCCACTCACATATTCGATTGTTTGTCTCAACCGTGAGACCATATTCCATAGTTACTCGTTGTTCTATCGAGAACTATTCTCATTCAATATGGGAATATTCTGTTATCAAGATCTTTCCCTATGCTAGATTAGCAACTAGCATCCTTACGAAACCTCATACACATTTCAATTCATTTTCATATCATGTTCTAGTACCTCAGACCCTCCAGGTCAGATCAAATTCCTAAAAATCAGTTCAATTATTGAGTTTGAACCTTGAATCACAATTCAACTCTTAGAACTTTAACATTAGCTGAACCGGGAAATCACTTTTCTCATTTCCATGGAGCATCATTAAATCAACACAAGTTTAAGTATATCTACCAGCCTAAAAGCACATTGGTCCCCTAGGTCTTAGGGCCTTGGATACACAAGTCCACTATAGCATCACTGGCATATAATATCATATAGCTTAGGGTTTCTAACCCAACATTTAGGTTCATCATAAAATCTAGAACCTTAATATCACATACATTGGAAATCATTTTTCTCAATTATATCCAGTAGGTTCTGCTAAGAATCAAGATCAATAGCGCCTACCCTGCTCTTCACGGTATTTGGGTAATAACCTCAAAACATTACTGAAGGTTCAACACTATCCATCAGGTTCATATGGTTTGAGCTTCTGTCATACACTAGAATCATAGTGCAACCAATTCGCATTTCGACCTAAGCACTATTTAGCTTAGATCAATTCATGCCTATTCCCAACCTTCAGTATTATCAGATCGGATCTCCTAGGATTAACAAACAATATGGTCACCACTCCTCATATAGCACCGTATATCGTATTTACATTCATTTGACCCTACAGTGTTACTAAGGATCAACACTTAGCATGGAGAAATCATAAAACATTTACTATGCCTCAAATTGCCATATCCCCATCAAGTGGACCTTTCTAGCAGTATTTGCCATGACAGAATTGTCCCGATTCAAAATCAATGCTTACATTATCAATATCTCCATGCATCTAGGCACCCTTTAAACCATCTCACTTAAATGATCATTAGTCATAGAGAAACCTCAGGATCATAATCATTCCTCAAGTCTCCATGACTTTACTAACTCAACTTCTCAAGGCCATCCATCCTAAGATTTCCTTGGGTTGAGCACGCTTAACTTTCGCACACTCTTTCACAATTCGACACTCCTCCACAGCTTATTAAATTCAGTAAACTGTCTGGAGGCCAACTGTTTCCTCATTTCACACCTCAATCCTCTGATTAATCTATTAGAGCTCCACTCCTCATTATCCATATGTCGCAGGTACAGGGAGTAATGGCCAGTAGCGCCCTCACCACAATTGGACATTTTAACACTTCAAAAATTTTCTCGAGTCAAACTAGCTAACCTTCAGCCGCTTGGGGATCAAATCTTATCTCAATCCTTTCGGGCTAGCATCATATGTGACTCTTGATTTGGCTCAGAGTATGGTCTTGACTCCTGAGGTCGAATCGTCCCTTTTGTCGTTTCTTCATAATATGTCTCGTCTTGTGTCACTTGAACTCTATCTTCATTCCGTTCTACTATCACCTCTCAGAGCTCATCTCTCAATTTATAGATCATATCCTGCTACTCCAACAGATTACCCATCATCCACTGTATGAGATCGGGTAGATTATGGCTTATTTCTCCCACCTCTAGTTCTACCCTTCAAATCTCTAATTGAATCATTGTGTTCTTTCCTCTCTAACACAAATGATTTACCGCATCAATATCACACTAGGTGTATACACATGTTCCTTAAAACTCACATACCAACTAACAATTGGAACAATTAAGTGTAAACAACAACGGTCATGGGTTAACTACCCGCACTATAATAGGGAACTATCACAACTATCCTAGCAAAACTACTATTGCCAGGAACTTCTACTCTGATACCACAAATGTAACCCCGGTCATCATCAAAGGTGTGATTAGTGTTTAGAACAGTGTAGTAAATAAATAAGAGATTGTGAATAATTAAAAACTTTTTACAAAACCTGTATAATACGATCTCTATTCATTTAAAAATAAAACATTTGGCCTGTATGGTTCTGTCACATACATTTGGCTAGTAAAATTTCCGACATTCACCCGGGATATATTCATTGATCAAGGGTTTTACAGGGCATCATTGCCCATCTCAGTTTCCCAAACCGGGAATTACACAACAATTAGCATTCTAGGGTCAACAAATATATACAATTATCCAAAATGATAACAAAAAACCAAAAGCTAAGACTACCACCGGCAATCCTAGTCGTCCTTGCTCACTTGCTTATTTCTCGATCTGCTTGCCCTGGCTAAAATTGTTAATTGGAAATAGTAAGATTCAAAAGAATCCCAGTAGTAACATTTCACATATATGATGCATAATTAAATAAATCATGTAAGTATATATCACAATTCAGCAACATCAGCATTCAAAGCCGGGCTACCCGCCACGACTCAATCATTCATTCAAGGCCGGGCTAACTGCCACAAACCCAATCAGCAACATTCAAGTCCGGGCTAACTGCCACAACCCAATCAGTAACAGCAGCATTCAAGGTCAGGCTACCCGCCACGACCTAATTGATCATTCAATGATAAATACAAACAAGCAATGAATTAAACATGATATAGGAGAAAGTATCACTACCTTGTTCTTTCCGTTCTTGTTCAAGCGTAGGCCTTCTACGTTATGGGCAAATATCAAATCCTATAATCATAATTAAGGATGACAAGTTATCACTTATCCCAATACTCAAATCACTCCAAAACACTTAGATTTGATTATCATTAAAGTCCCTTAGGTGGCTATGAAAGTCTCTAACAATAGCCTAAAAGGATTGGGAAGTACTAGGTTAGAAACCACTTTTCAAAATCTCTGGCTGTGGCAAAAAACAACTCAGAGAATTTTTTGCTGCAGCCAAGAGTCTTCTGGCTGGGGCCAAAAAGAAGTCCGAAAGTTTTTTGCTACAGTCAAGAATCCTCTGGTTGAGGCCAAAAGCATGACAGAAGCTTTTGGGCTACAGCCAAGAACCTTTGACTGCGGCCAAGGAAAAATTTTGTTTCTTGGCTGAACTTCCAAAAATCATAACTAATTCTAGAAAAATTAAAATGGGATGATTCCAAAGCCAATGGAAAGCGATTTAAGTCTTATTTATAGGAAAAATATGAATCACCACTGACTATAATCAAAAAAATACATAATTCAACAATTCTCCTTGCTGTTTTAGAATTGATCCCAATTTCGACATCAAACTTTGGAAATTCATAACTCCCAGCACACACATCGAAATGACCTACATGATTTATCAAATTAAAGCTTGTAATGTCTACTATTAGACTGAAAAGTTTCAGAATTTTTCGTCACCATTTACTCATTCAAAACGTCCATGCAAATTGACTGCTTGCACAGGGTTTTCACTAACCAAAACTTACAACTTTTAAACCTAGGTTTCCAATAGTTCAAAATTCACATACAACACTACTCCCACACAATTTTTCACAAGAAAACCAATGGAAACATCAAAACAACCAATTCTTACTCCATCTATATGTTCTGTTTTGGGGCTACAATTAACACAAAACCCCAAAACTTCAAACTTCACATTTCAAACTCAAATCAATTATATCTATTCAAAATATATAACAAGACACCATTTCCATAACCATAACATACCAAACTCTCAATGACCCTAATTTTTTAAAGTAGGGCAAAATTTCAGAATTTCAAGACTTAACAAAATTGCCACAAAACTTATGTTAAAGTGTTCATCTTACTTACCTCTATAACTTTCTCAAAGGTGTTCCTTGCTTCTCCAATCACTAGATTTCCTTGAGTACTCAAAATATCAAAATACCACCAATGAAAAATCTAAAACCATAGAATCGAAGCTCTTAACACAAGGAACAAGATTAAAGAAGAGAGTTTTGGCATAGAAGTTCATTTGGAGGTCAAATACTCACCTTTGTCACACAAGCTTCTTTCTCTTTCTTGTCTTCAATGGCTGCCGACTTGGGAGAGAAAAATAAGAGAGATTAGTGTATGAGGAAGATGAAATGATGGACTCATGCTCAGTTGAAATGTAGGAGGAAAGAGGGAGAAAATATGATTTTTAAATCTCAATTTGACTTTTCTCACTACTTTATCATCATTTCAACTTGCCACTTATCCAACTCTTATTGGTTCTCATAAAGTAAGTAACTAATTAGTTACTTTAACTACTTCATTAGCCATTTAGTTACACTTCTCATTTCTTTTAGTTAGTAATCAATTTCTTCCTCAATTACTGACTAATTGGCCGGTACATTTCCATTCCTTCAATTTTCCCCTGATTATAGCACATTCCCATCAATTGCCACATGACACATAATTTGATTCTTTTTCCTTCCTCTCTATGCGCCATTCCTTCTAATTTTAGCCCAATAATTTCTTTGTCACATAGTTATGCTAAAATACAGGGTATTAGACATTTTCAATAATTAATTCGAATCTCAAATCAATTTTAATTCACAAAAAAATTCTTTACAACCTACTAAAAGGTCATTAGCCCTTAATCAAAATTTGGGTCATTACATAAGAAACATTAGGGAATAGATTTGGAGCACCTGCTAAACCGAGACTTAGCAGTTCACTTAATTCAAGCTTATTCTCAAACCTTCAATCCCAAAATTTAGGGTATTACACCGCCGGTAGGTTTATGTCGGCTACCGGTGCTCCAACAGCGGTGGCGATGAGGGCTTTTCCTTCTTTTTTTAAAAAACTTGAGGGAGATGTTGGTAAAAGCACAACATTTCAAAATCTCATATTAGCCCCTTAAGACCTATTTATCCTTTCCATGTGTTAACAGATTTTTTTGTAGTTTTTCAAGTTCAAATAGTGTTTATTTAGAATTTTTCCTAAAAAATACAAATATAAATACAAATCAAAATTAAAATATAAATATTATTTTTTTAACTTTTTTGAATAAATATAATATTAAGAACAAATTTTTACAAGAATTAAGAAAATTAAAAAGAAATATTAAATAATACTATTAAGTAGAGGAATCAAAACCAAAATTTGTTAAAATTACCATGACGAAAACCAGAAATCGTTAAATATATTTCTTGCCAAATATTTTGATTTTAAAAAATTGATGATTTTAATTACGACATACTTTTGATAGAGAAAGTGACATGAGACTTCATAGCTCATATATATTAAAGTAAGGATATTTTAGTTATTTAGATATTTTGCTTATTTTCTTTCTTGTTTTCTCTCGTCCATTCAACGTACTTCTGATGGAAATCATATATATTGATGATATTAGACATCATATATATTGAAGTGAGGATTTTGGGAAATTTTCATAAAAATACAATTAAAATGAGAAAAGATAAATTGATGTTGCAAATTTATCAAATCCTATGTCAGAATTGACATAGGAATATGAGATTTTCAATTATGACCAAATGATCAAATTGCATTAAATTAAGTTGTGAAATATGAAAGTGAAGTCGTTAATATCAAATTTAATGTTGTTAGTATCAATACAGATGTTATTGACCCCTAAAATTTGTGCCCTCAAAATTATCACTGGCTTTTAGAATAGAAAGTTGTGGAACATGAAAGTAAAATCGCTAATATAAAATATGATGTTGTTAATATAAATACAAATATTCTTATTAACCCCTGAAACTTGTGCCGTCCAAATTATCCCTAGTTGTTGGAATATGAAATTGTTAAACATGAAAGTAAAGTTGTCAATGTAAAATCTAATATTGTTAATATAAATACATATATTGTTATTGACCCTTGAAACATGTGGCCCAAACTTATCCATGATTTTTGGGATTTTAGATATGAAGTTGTCAAATATAAAAGTAAAATTGTTAATGTAAAATATAATGTTAATATAGGTACAGATGTTATTATTGACCCTTGAAATTTATACCTTCAATTTAGGATATTTTGGTGAGAATTAGAAATCTCATATTCCTACTTCAATTTTGACTTAAAATTTGATAAATCCGTAGCACCAATTTATTTTTTATTTTTTGATTTTTAATTATATTTTTTAAAAATTTTCTTTAACGTTCTCTTTCTTGTTTGCCTAAATAGCCCCAAGTCCAAATTCAACAATCATACTTTTATATGCCAAAAAAAAAAAAAAGTAGTACAGAAGGTAATTTACCTAAAGATAAGTGTCAGAAGATCGGATAAAAATTTTGAAGTTGTTTAACTCAACCTCTGCAAGAAATGCCAATTAATCGAGCTCTATATCATTCTAATCTTATTTATAAATATTTTTTTATCAAAAATTTAGTTCTATTTATAAGTCTAGTTTCAGGATAGTAAATACGTTTAATATTTTTTTACCCCTATTAATTACAATAAACAAAAAAAATTTATTCATGTTGATTTTTAGAATCAATCATAGATAAGAGCAAAATTAGAAATTTAGCCTATAGTTAATGAGTTAACTAACTCTCATTGATATGTAAGAATTAATTAAAAGAGACTTATAAATAGGATCAGAGTGATATATGATACGAATTCAGATGATCAATTAAATAGTGCAAGTGTACACTGTCATAATCAAGTAATATAGAAGTAAGTAGAGTATCGTTCCTACGAGGATTGAGCACTAAGTACCAAAATAGGTAATTTTAATTCTATTTAATCGATCGATTAGATTGAGAGTACAAAATAAAAGAAAAATAATTAAATATGAATGCAGATGATATGAAAGCAAATATGAGAAAAAAAGCCCTAGCGGCTGCTACAGTACCGTTGACATGCTACAGTGCTGGCGGCTTGATACAGTGCCCGGTGGCTGCTACAGTACTTTTATTTTTTTATTTTTTTTGTTTTTTTTATTATTTTTTTTGTAAATGCTATTTATTAAAAAAACAATATTTATTTATCAATCACACCCAAATTTATTATATTAAACGCAAATATCGTCCATAAAATCATCAAATAAGGGAAAATAAATATGCAAATATTTTACTTATCAAATTCCCCCATACTTAACTCTTGGACGTCCTCGGACAAGAAGTAAATAATAAGTGCTTCCAACAAAATCAGAAGTATCAAGTCATAAGTAAGAACACAATTGAAAAATAAAGAGATCATAGTATTAATGAATCAATGAAAATATAAACTGGTTACTTTAATTAAAAATGAATAAACTGAGTTCGTACTTGTAGCTCATTCTCTCAATTTCTCAAGTGTTCAAGGGTAAGTGTTTCGCTCAAATTCAACCGAAAAAATTGCACTACCATAGGCTTGCTAAAAATCTCAATCTCCACTACCTAATTCACATGCATAATTCAAATCAAAAGGTCTTATTAAGGGTTGTAATGGGGTTAAGGTAACGGAATGTAAAGTATGATATGAAAGGCTAAAGAAATAGAGCAATTAAAAAATGGGCTACTTATAAATTTATCTCATCACAACAACCCACAATTCAAACACTTAACATTTTTTTTTCTTCTTCTTCTTTTTTTTTTCATAATTTTTTTTTCTATTTTTTTTTCTATTTTTCTTTTTTGAATTGCAACTATAAAGTTGATGATAGATACACCCCCACACTTTGTCAAAAGCCCATTTCACAAAAATTTCAAATGCTCTACTAATCTTCCGAATGAGGTAAAAGCACTTGATATATAATTAAAACACATGTTAATGGATTGAAAACAAAGAAACAATCAATTAGGCTCAAATGGGCTTATCAACGGTATAATTGCAAGGTTGGCTATTTGGCTCTGGCTAAAGAAAATGAATGCCTTTATCATTTTTGAATGTGCATGTGAGATGTAATTTCAACCAGATTTAAAGCAAGTTCTAGAGTGACAACTTAATAGGTGAATATCACACACAAGAGAAATAATCATTATAGGCTCAGAAACTCACGGCTAGGAATTTTTAAACTCAGTTCATTCAATCTCAAAATTCATCACCAATTTCAACAATCAGTTGTTCATTCATGCTATAAAATCTCTAAATTCAATTGATCCATACTTAAAACTTGTATACTTCTTAAGATCATTACAAAGCACTTGAAAAAGTTTTTTTTTTTTTTGAAAAAGATAAAAAAAAAATCATACAACTAATAAAATGCAATTAATGAAATGCGTCTCAGGAGTTAAGAATAACTCCTTACTCTGCCATCTTTTTCCACACCACATGCATCTAATGGTTTTACTAACTAACAAAAGAAAAACAAAAATTTTTTTCTCCTCCCCCAACCTAAATCAGACATTGTCCCCAATGTCTTCTAGAGCTTAGAGGAGGTGTTTTTTTTTTAACATAAACACACAATAAAGTAAAACCAAGAGATTAAGGAAAGTTACAACCTAAGAGTGGTATTTGGGTTTTGCTTCTTACTGCTATCTGTAGATGGCCCACCTATTTGCTTGACGAGTAGATCTGGTTTAGGTTCATAGGTTTGCATTTGATCGAGCAGCTGATCAGCAGTTGGTGCAGCAATTATGGAGTGGCGAGTCGCTTGGGGTATAAATCCTGTTTCCACAGCATGATCAAGAAAAGACAACAGATTATCATAAAAACCATTAACATTTAACAATCCTAATGGTTTTTTGTAATAGTTTAACTTAGCCCAATAAGCAACACTAGAAATGCCATCCAATGTCCTCAAACCACCGGGTAGAGCAATAAAAGCTTGAGCATGGTGGAACATTACTCCCATCAGTTCAGGCAAGCTTGAAACCTGTAACTCTTGTCCTAAGGAAAAAGCATGATCTTGCAACTCCTTCACCTTTACACTTAAACCCGTGCTTCCATTCATGGATGCAGAAACGACCACACTTCCCTTTAGGCCCTGGATGCCTCCCCCGTACACAACGTTGATTTTTCTGGCAGCTAATGCAATTCCAAGTTCATTTGCTGCTGTTATAAACTCTCCTTTCTTGCCCAAATCAGTTTCACCTAAAATGCAAATAGATGTGAATCTACATTTTTGTGTGATAACCTTTTTCTCTTTGTTTCTCTCGGACCATGTACGCTTACAAGAGAAAGAATTCATTTTACAAATGGAAGTGTGCATATTTACAAATGAAAGAGTACATATATATAATACTAAAACAACGACAACAAAATCATACAAATCACACATTTTTCAAAGAAGTTTGAAAAAATTTTCGACACAAATAACCGGTGGGCCATTGTGTGAAGAAATCAAACAAAAAGAGGAAAGAAAGTCAAAAGATACAGTAGAGTAGAAAAAAAAACTGCCGAAAGGATAATAAAAATTAGACAAAAGCTACGGAAAAAAAAAAACAAATTAAAGACACGCATGATTATGTACAGTAGTTGTGATTTTGGCTCACATCTTCCTCTGGTTTTACGTCCAGAAACGGCTTAAACGCTTTCTATGAATCGAGGATTTGCTTCCCATCCAGTTTTCTTATAAACTGGCAAACAGGGTCTTTTAATGTCAGATTCCCAAGACAATAGCGCTCTTTTTCTTTATTGAATATGGCTGCTAAATCGAGAAGAATACGATGAACATCACCACTTGGATGCGTCTCAAGAGTTTGAATGATATCATCCAGTGACTCCTTACTCAGTCCTTCCTTTATAAATTTGATTTTATCTTCTCGATTTACAGAAACCATACCTTTACTCCTACAGCGCTGATCACAATTCCACCTTGCACATTTATGGCAGACCATCATTCTTTTAGCTCTTCTCTTTTTGGAGTAAGAACTTTTTCCCATTCCTGGCAAAGGTTTAACAAATGAATTATAACTCTCACCTGCTAAACGTACCTTAGCTTCAATGATCCAACGTATATCCACAGGAAGGCCCAAACGATTGAATACTTTCATCCTTTCAAGTCGATAGCTATAGATCTTCCTGAGCACATCTTTGGGAAGAGTAGGGAACCTATTCTTAAGCTTTGCAAGAGATTCCTCCATGGTTACTTAAAATGAAAATGATGAAAACTAAAATCTCAATGCAGTGCAATGTGTTTCGGTGAGTAAGAAAGAAAAATGAGAGAATAAGAAAGAAGTTTTGAGAGAGTAGGAAAGAAATAAGTGAGTAGGAAAGAAAATTGAGAGAGTGGGAAAGAAAATTGAAAGAGTAGAAAAGAAGTTTCGGGTTGCCTCCCAAATAGCCGCCCTTCTTTAACGTCTTTGGCTAGACAAAAACTAAAAAAAAATTATTTTTTCTTTTTTTTTCTTTTTTAAAAAAAAACTATCAAAGTAGAATACGTCATCAGGAGCTACCAGAAGTCCTACAAAATCACAACAAAATATCAAACCAAACCTTGGGTTGCCTCCCAAGCAGCGCTAAATTTATAGTCTTCAGCCAGACTTCTCAAACACAAACTACTAATCAAAAGTATCAAACACAAGGATCACCTTGTCTTCATTTCTTTTCAAGCAACAATGGTTCATGCACAAGAAATGATCATTCAAAGTAATTAATTGTACTTCTTCAATCATAGACAATTTTAGAGTACAATTATTTACTGAATTCAAATAAAGCACATCATGCATGTATTTGCAAACAGATTTAGGAATTTCCAAAATTTTAGAGCATCCATAAAATCCACTTGACTCTCATCAGTAAGAGTCAATACTTCAACAGGAGAGACATGAACAACATCATTTGCAATATCCACATTAGTTTCAATATCAAAATCACAAAGATTAGGCTCCACAGGCGGAACCTCAATTGGACATCCATTATTCTCTCCAAAAGTGATTTCAAGTTCCTTATCACATGCCACAAGAATTAAGGTTTCATTCAATTTCATATCCTCAATTTCCTCACAATAATCATCATCAACACAAGGAGTAGGAATCATGCTCATAGAACTATCTTGCCTCATAGTTTCAAGTGACGCAATAATTTGACTCGCATATATTCCAATATTTTGGACACTTGACTCAACACTAGTGACAATTTTCTTTTGCTCTCTGATAAATCTCTCTGTTGATTCCTCAAACACCTCACCTAATCTTTCTAAATCAGATTTTTCCTTATACTCAAGAGTGTGTTCTTCAATATATGGATAAGAGTAGAAAGGAGGATTAGGAGAATACCTGACATATGGATCCAAAGACTCTTGTTACTCCAAAATTCCACCAGGATACAAGGAATGATCAAAACAAGTTTGGTTCATATTGAAATCATCTCTCACATAATGACCGGTATTGCTATATGGACAATGCTCATAAGAATGACACTCTCCACAATAAGCACAAGAAAAACAATTATAAGGAGAAGAATTTTCAATCCAACCAGCATTTATATTTTCATGTCTCATTCCATTCACATGCATTCCAGAAAAAGAACCAAGATATGACAAGTTATCACCAAATGAATGCTGTGAATAATTCATTTTTTGAATTTTTTTTTCAAATTTTACATGCAGACTAAATTAGTATTAAAATTACTTGGTATTGATATTAATGACAACAATCCCCGGCAACGGCGCCAAAAACTTGATACGAATTCAGATGATCAATTAAATAGTGCAAGTGTACACTGTCGTAATCAAGTAATATAGAAGTAAGTAGAGTATCATTCCCACGAGGATTGAGCACTAAGTACCAAAATAGGTAATTTTAATTCTATTTAGTCGATCGATTAGATTGAGAGTACAAAATAAAAGAAAAACAATTAAATATGAATGCAGATGATATGAAAGCAAATATGAGAAAAAAAGCCCTAGGGATTAGATTTCACTTCACAAATTCCGGATTGAATCACTTATCTATTCTAGCCCAATTTATTCCACATGATTGATAGTCGAGTTTCCCTAATTTAATTACTAGCCTCTTCCAAGGTCAAGCAATTCTATAATCAATTGCTAATCCAATATATTCCTATATGAATTTAAGCAATTAATCATGCATTAAGATTTATGGAACTCAATAAGACTACACAACTCATATGAATATATTCCTATTTCATATGCAAATCATGGTTTTAATTATAGGGTCTACACACATGTATCTCCTTCCGGTCTCAACATGTATATTGAAATCATTTAAAAGATGGTCAATCAATCAAAAGCATTAAGAATAATAATTAAAACTCAATCATGAAGGAGAAATTCAAACTAGATTTAATAAGTTAAGATTCAATCCGTCATTAGTAAGCTACGTCATCACCCTAGGAAAATGAAAGTTTAGCACATGATGAAATTAAAAACAAAACCAAAATAAATTGACATTATATAAAACTAGAATGAAATCCTCAGAAATACTGCATAAACTTGAATATTAAATTCTCAAACATAAATATACAACCAAAAGATGAATGAAAGATGAAGAAATCAAGCCGTCCATTTAGGAGGTAAAACCTTCCATGTAGGCGGTATGCAAAATAAAATTCTAAGCCTTCCAAGATAGAGGCATGAAGAAATCTATCCGTCCATTTAGGAGGTAAAACCTTCCATGTAGGCGGTATGCAAAATGTAATAAAATCCTAAGCCTTCCAAGATGGAGGCATGCAATACATGAAATTAAATCTAAAAAACAATACAAAGAACTCAGAAATGTTAGAGAAAGATCTCTCCCGGTCAGAGAAAGACCTCTCCCGGTCAGAGAAGGAAACCTCTGCTTCTCTTCCTCTCCTCCCTCCTTTGAGCTTGGCATTGATCTCTATTTATAGGGGAAAAAACGTGTGCTACAGTACTGCTACAGTGATCTGGCGGGTGCTACAGTACCGTTGACCTGCTACAGTACCCCCTGGCGGCTGCTACAGTGCCGTTTACATGCTACAGTGCTGGCGGCTTGATACAGTGGCCGTTGACTGCTACAGTGGCCGTTGACTGCTACAGTACTTTTATTTTTTTTATTTTTTTTTTGTAAATGCTGTTTATTCCAAAAACAATATTTATTTATCAATCACACCCAAATTTATTATATTAAACGTAAATATCGTCCATAAAATCATCAAATAAGGGAAAATAAATATGCAAATATTTTACTTATCAATATATGTTACTGATATATTTGATGGTTATCCTGACATGACAATACATCAGAAACGGAGGTTGATTGGTTCACATTGAAACTTGAGCTTGATTGATTTCATTCGTACCCTTATACTTCATTATTATGTGGTTAGTGTTGTGTGTTAATTAAGCTAAGCTTCTTACATGCAGATTGGCACAATCTCATTCATTCGAATAAATGGAACGGCAATAATAAATCACTCCACACTCACTCTTAACATACTCTAACAGCTTAGTCTGGGAAAATTGGGTGAAGTTGCAATTGAAAATTTGATTGGTTAAAATGGCCTAATAAATTTTTATACTCGGAGAGTACCAATACATGTTTTGATTTAAGACATTCTCATAAAAAAAAAAAAAATTAAGAGGAAATTTTCGCCCAATTTCACTTTAATTTGGGGGATGCCACAAGCTTTGGCAGGGGTTGAAATTAAAACAGTTCGCACTGGATAACTAAGAATCCTAAAGATATGGTATCTTGTTAGGGATAGGGACTGTTTCACATGAGCAGTTTGGAGAGAATGGAAATGGAGTGAAAATTTTTATCTTCCATCTTATTTTATTAAAACTTTATACACCCATTCCTCTGATTTTTTTGAAAATCAAGCTCATGCAAATTTTTAAACCACCCCCCACCCCCAAAAAAAAAAAAATGCACTCCATAAATATCCCCCAGACCAAACAGGCCTAGGTACTAAGAAGAAGGACATGGTAAAACGTTAGGTAACTAGAATTTTCATTTCAAGCCCACCTACCCCATCATCTGATATATTCTATTGACTTTTTGACTTATGTCGCCTACTTAGGATATTTTCATTTCAAGCCCACCTACCCCATCATCTGATATGTCGCCTACGTACTATTGACTTTTTGACTTATGTCGCCTACTTAGGATATTTTATTGTAGAGCACGTGCTGATACTTTTATAAGACTTGTCCAATCTGAATTTAACTGAAGGCATAGCAGAAGCAGGATTTGCTCAAATTCCTCCTCAATGGCACTGCCACAACCAACTCAAAGGTGATATACTACTCATCTGCTTCTTCATTTTTTTCCCATCATTTTTTTTCCAGGCATAAATTTATATATATTGTTCCGGCTTCAGAATGGAAACCCAGATTAGTGAATATATGGGAGGAGAGGACAAACACAAGCATATTCATCTGTATATAATTGAACCCTAAAACTTGAAGTTGAGAAAATCTTCATTTTCAGTATTTGTCTTGGCTACTAATTTACGCTTTACAGTTATTTATTTCTTACAACGTAAAATTATTTAAAATAAGCTGATCTGAATAAGCACGGTCTCTATGTGTTTGAGTCTTTGAGATTTGGTTTGTATTGATGGAGCAGGTATGCAGTAGTGAGTGGAGGAAACAAGGGTATTGGGTTAGAGACGGTGAAGCAGTTGGCTTCTGCTGGGGTGAAAGTGGTGCTCTCAGCAAGAGATGAGAAGAAGGGTCTAGAAGCTTTGGAGGCACTCAGAGATTGTGGTGTTTCTTCAGATCTTGTGCTTTTCCATCAGCTTGATGTTGCTGATGCTGCAAGTGTGGCTTCTCTTGCTAACTTCATCAAATCCCACTTTGGCAAACTTGATATTCTGGTAATGTTTGGATTAACGTTTGCAAACTCAGTTAGGTAAAAGTTATTTAGGGTGTATTCGGATTAGTTTTTAGAAAATAGCTTCTAGAGAAAAAATGGAGAATAGCTTTTAGAGAATAGATTATAAGAAGAATAAATTATGCGAAAAAAGTGATTTTGATAAAATGAGAGTGTTTGGATGTTTTGATCAGAATAGCTTTTTTCATGGTCAAATGACTAAAAAGGACATTAACTTTTATAATAATTACATATAAAGGATAATATTATATTTTAAGTATTATTTCACATTAAATTGCATAATAAATACAAAAAATGAAATAAATTTATCAAAAAATTTTGAAATTATAACATTAGTCAATTATGTAGTAAATTACAAAATTAGATCAAACATACATACTGAAGGCATACACTATATTAATTTTCATCTACTTGCATAACCCAGGTTATCTTTTACCAAACCCACTGTATTATTCTTCATTAAATTCTTGTGAATGTTTTTTATTTTTGCAAGTATGTTCATGTCTTTAATTTCTGTTTTGTTTTTTTTACCACTCCTGCCTAGTCTCTCAAGATATATATATATATATATTAAAAAATTGTTAAAATAAGAAATTAAAAAAGCTAATTAAATTAGTTTAGAGTATTTATATTTATATTTTTTTTCTCTAAATTAATTAGTTTGACTAATAAACTAATATATAATCTAAGGATATATAATATATGATATGATTAAATAATTTATTTAATTTCTTTAATCTCTAAAAAAATAAACTTTATCTTATATTTATATTTAAGACAGAAAATAGTAGTAATTAATTGAATGAACAGTGGGAAAAACCTTGGTCTGCGGGGCTGAGGAATTGATCCCCTTTGCCAAGGTGTCACAATTATCACCAAAAAAACAAAAAGGTCAAGTCATAGTCTATATGTTTGACAAAAAGACAAAGGTGGCAGCCTACAGAAGTGAAAAAGGAAAAATCGGATAGCAAATAGCTTATATTTTAAACCATGATTTTGGGCTAAAATTAGGGGTGTTCAAAGTATCCCGGTCCCGGATATTTTATCCCGGGAATTTCCCGTCCCGGCCGGGACCGGGACCGGGACCGGGATCACACTTGTGATCCCGGGAAATTCCCGGTCCCGGTTTTTTTTTCTTTTTTCCTTAAAAAATATGTTATTATTTTATTTTTGTATTTTTTACCCCATAAATTAAGTTATCATTTGATAAAATGTATATCACATATTTAGTTAGAGTTAAATTGTATATATCGTGATACAAATCCTAACTATATAATATATAAAAATAATAACAAAAATGATAAATGTGATAATAATATGTTATTTTTCAATTCTAACTCAATTTATGTGATTTTTATGACCTTATTAGGTGTTAAATAATTACTTTAAACACTAGATTATAAAAAAATTTAACTAATATAATTATATTATTAAGACCGGGAATTCCCGATCCCGGTTGTCCCGGGAATTTCCCGGGACCGGGAATGAGATCCCAGTCCCAGGAAATCCAGAGACGGGAACCGGGAATGGATATTCCCGGTCCCGTCCCGGGATTTGAACACCCCTAGCTGAAATCATGATTTGAAAAAAAAAAAAAAACCCGGATTGTGAATTTATTAGAGTATTCGGTCACCTTTCTAACAAAACCTTAGTTTTGATTAAGTAATCGATTCTGTATATTCATCCGAACACACACTTAGTGTAATTTGACTAATGTTTGGATATGCTTTAATTTAAAAAAAAAAAAAAATCTTTGTTTCGACAATCAAGTCACTTTCAGAAGTTTTTAAATGTTGAGAAAAGCCGAAAACAAGTTCAAAAAGTCAGTTTTGATGGCCTAAAAGCCATCCCAAACAAAGTCCCAGTTTAGGTAGGTACTCTGTTTTGTCAAAGTTGTTCTGTTTTCTGATAATTTGACATCTCTTCCCATATTTAGACCTTCAACTTGGGCTTTGACCTTCGTCTTCCACTAAAATAATCAATGAATGCTGGATTGTGAAGTACTTGACACAACACCCTTTGGAGGAGATTTCAATTTTTAAGTCTTCTTGAGCTAAAAATGGAAAAGGAAAAAAAACCTTCCACGTAGAAAGAGCTTCTCCTAATTGGATCTCAACCCAACTTAAAATTAAAATTAGCCAGTAATTAATATCTGATGGATGACTTTCCACCCGAGAAATTTATATAACGCAAATTAGGGGGGGAAAATCAATTCCCTCACAAAATGGACTGCAACAACTCCAATTCTATGCTTTCCAAAATGTCACTTTGTTTTCTTTCTAACTTCAGTACTAAGTAAGCATGATTCAATCGCCAATAAAGCGGTGCTTATCTGATTTTCCTTGTGATGAATCCTTAGTTCCTTTGAGGATTCTCATTCCTTGATATGAATATGTATTTACATGTCATAAAGAGATCATATTGGTTGCAAAATGCAGGTCAACAATGCAGGACTTCCTGGAGCCAAGCTTGGTGACACTTCTTTGGTAGCTTTGGCAATCACTAACGAAAAGGTAAGAGTGTAAGACTATATAAACAGAACAAATTTTAATTATATACACTACTCAGTTCAATTGCTAGATTTTTTTTTTTTAATGAATCACTATATTCATTTGATCCTTATCAATAAAAAGCAGGTCATTAATCACTCCTCTTTTGTTTCTAATGATCATCTGGTCTTCTTTATTTAAAACTCTGCTTGTTCATTGTTTGAGTTATAGGTGCTCTTTTAGTTCTTAATATAAGACCAACTCAACTTATTTGAGTTGGTTAAGGAAGCTAAATGAATTAGTTCGTTATAATAACTTTGATTGATGTCTCAAATACTCCTATATAACATTAGATTGAGGTACTAGATTATTGTACTTAGGTTCAAACCCAATTTCTTAACTAGCTCTTCTGTTTAGGACTAAACGAAGATCAAATGAAAATCTATTTAGAAATATATAAATTTGAAGACGATGTTGAGCTATTTTATGATAATTAAATTATTACTAACTTGTAGGCACTATCAGAGGATGAAAGGAAAAGAGCAATGAGTGAACCATACGAATTAGGAGAGGAATGCTTGGAAATAAATTACTTTGGCGCAAAAAGAACAACTGAAGCTCTTTTGCCTCTTCTCCAGTTATCAGATTCGCCAACAATTGTCAATGTGGCATCATACTTGGGCAAGCTAGAGGTATTCATAAATATTTCATTCATTATATATATATATATATATATATGGAGAGAGAAATTAATCCTTTTTTCCTTATAGTTTTGACTCATTTTTTTATTCAGTCTCTAAATTTTGGCTCGATACAACTCAGTCTCAATAGTTTTATCTCAAATATAACTGAGTTCTTGGACTTTGACCTTATGCAAGTGAGTCCCTATAGTTTAAGCATTTAATATATTAGTCCCTATTTTTCAGAAAATAAAATTACATATTTTGTGAGCTTCAACTGATAAGTCAAAATTATAAGGATTAAATTATATTAAGTTAGAGTTTAAGGAGTGAGTCAAAACCATAAAAACCTAAAGATTAATTTTCCCAAAAACATTCAGGATTAACATCTTCAACCTTCATATCTATGAACTTTAGTTGTTTGGCATCATCCTCAATATACTCTTTAATTTGCATGACATAATAAAATTTCAGTACTTATCAAATGAATGGGCAAAAGGAGTGTTAAGCGATGAAGCAAACAAGCTAACAGAAGAGAAAGTGAATGAAGTAGTGAGAGAGTTTCTGAAAGACTTGAAGGAAGGTTTACATGAGAGGAAAGGGTGGCCTAATATGATGGCAGCGTATAAAGTTTCTAAAGCTTCTTTGATTGGCTATACAAGAATTATGGCAAACAAGTACCCAAATATGTGCATCAATTGCCTCTGCCCTGGTTTTGTGAAGACAGATCTTAATGCCAACACCGGCCTCTTAACTGTTGAACAAGGTGCTTCTAATGTTGTCAGATTAGCCTTGTTGCCCCATGGCAGCCCATCAGGCCTCTTCTACTCTCAAGCTCAGGTTTCTACTTTCTAGGGCTTGTTTTGGTTAACGCTGGTAAAAGTTGCTTTTATATTCCCAATTGACTTTTACAAATTTAAGTTAGGGAAAAATCATTTAATGTAATGCTATATTTATGTTTGAATAAGCTGTTTAACATAATAAATTTGTTTGGATGACACAATTAAAACAGCAATCACTGTATAACTAAAATTCTTAAATGTGTGGTCTCTTGTTAGGGACTCTTTGGTATGAGAGAAAACTTTGGTAGGAGAGAATGAAAAGAGAGTGAAAACTTTTATCTTATGTCGTATTTTTATTAAAACTTTATGAATCTATTTCTCTAATTTTTTTAAAAATAATCAAACTCATACAAATTTTTCCTCTCCTCCTATTCACTCCAAATCCCACATGCCAAACAAGCCCAAGTACTAAGGATCTGGTTCAATGAAAATGAGAGGAGGGAAAGAGAAAATTGGATTTTCCCACCGGCGGTGGCCGTTTAATTCACCATTTCCATTGGACAATATTTTTACGGAGCCGCCAATTTTCAACCATATAATTGAAAATTGGTTCTCACTAAAATTGGTGGGAATCAATTTTCAAGTGGAGAGAGAAAATGCTTAAAGATACAAAAATCCCTTGATGTGATATTGGATGTTATATAAAAGGGCGAGTAGGTCTTATGGATATTTAAATAATATTTTCACTAATGGGAAAATGATCTTTTCACTTATTTTCCTACCTCATTTTCTTCAAATCAAACGAAAATTTTCTATAAACCCATTGTAAACCAAACATTTATGTAACAAAATTTTTTCCATTCCTTTCCATTATTTTCTTTTTTATTCCATTTCTTTCCAACATGTGTTTTGATTCAAACGGGCCCTAAAAAGGAAGACACGGTAGGTATCTAGAATTTTGAATTTTCTTTTCAGGTCCCACCACCCTGCTCACATGCCGCAGCCAATTATTAAATAATATCCCCACAATCTCATATGTACTATTGATTTTTTGACTTATGTTAGGATATTTTATAGAAGCGTGCCGAGACTTTTATAAGACCTTTCCAATCTGAATTTAATTGAACAATGTCAGTTTTCTTGAAAAAAGTTTAAGATAATATTTTCATATTTTATGAGCTTCACAAAAACGATAACACCAAAATAAGGATGGGTGAGTGGAATTATGTATACCACTGAACTTTTGACTTGTGTGACAGACAGATGACGTACATTTTCTTGCGGAAAACGTACCGATCCTTTTTATAAATGGCAAAGAGCCTTCCAAACTAAATTTAATTGAAAGCATATAGCAGAAGCAGTTCCCACAAATTCCTTCTCAATGGCACTGCCACTAGCAGCTCAAAGGCGCAGTACGTACCATACCACTTATCCAATTCTTCATTTGTTTTCCATCACAAAATTATACTCTTACTCCTTCAAAATGGAGTCCAGATTAGTGAATATATATAGAAGCAAGAGAACAAACACACAGATATTTATTTGTATATAGTTAGTGCTTGTTTGGAACAACGATTGAAGCTTTCAAAAAAAGCTTTTCAATCGTGATTTACGATATATGAGGTAAGTATGTGAGAGGGGTTTTGTCTCGATTTACATAAAAAACACTTATAAGTTTTTCAAAAACTATCCCAAACATGCTTTTAAAGTCTTGTCATTATAAGGATAAGAAGTATCTAAGAAAATTAAACCACCAACTGTTATAATTGAACCCTCATGCATGTGGGTGACTGAGTGAAACTTCACTTTGAGCATTTGTCTCGATCCGCTACGAATTTATGCCTTACAAGATAAAATTCATCTTACATTTTTATGTGGTACAGTGCAAAATCACTTAAAATAAGTTGATCTAAGTAAGCACGGCCTGTGTTTGAGATTAGTTTGTATTGATGGAGCAGGTATGCAGTGGTAAGTGGAGGGAACAAAGGCATTGGGTTAGAAACAGTAAAGCAATTGGCTTCAGCTGGGGTGAAAATTATTTCTCCTTCCGATCCTAATTATAGGACATATTTACCTAACTTTGGAAAAATTAAGGATAGTGGTTACATTGAATTAGTTAATTATATTTATTTTCTTAAAATACCCTTATTTAAAATTTAAAATGGTATCCAATTGATTCTTTGTTTTTTCTTGTACCTCTCCTACCTCACACACGACTTCTCCAAGCTCTCACACAATCGGGCGTCGTCAATCTCCCTTAACAACTTCCAATCTACTCTTATTAAATTATTAATGTGTTTAATTATTATTGAGAAAGTATCAATAGGGGGTATTTTGGGAAGAAATTGATAAAAATTAGAACTTTGTCCTATAATTAGGATCAATATCAACTCTCAAATGTTGTCCTATAATTAAGACCGGAGGGAGTATTATATGCTTAGTGCTGTGTGTTAATTAAGCTGAGCTTCTTATATGCTGATTGGCACAATCTCATTCATTAATTCGAATAAATGGAACGGCAACAATAAATCACTCCATACTCACTCCATACTCTGGCAGCTTTAATGAGTGTTTGGGAAACCACAAAATCATGGTTTCAAAAGGGAGAGGGGTGTCTCCATTGATTTCCCTCTCCATTTACTCTCCATTAAGTGTATCTACCATTAGATCAACTTTCAATGGTTGAGATTTATCATGGTAGATTTTTATTATAATAATATTCTTTACATATTATTAAATCTCAACTATTGAAAGTTGATCTAATGGTAGATACCCTCACTGAAGAGTGAATGGAGAGGGAAATCAATGGAGACACTCTTCTCCCGATTTCAAAAGCCCTTTTTTACTAATCGAAACGAAACTCTTCTCACATGCTTACCTCGTAGTAAATCATTGAAGTTATTTTTTAAAAATTAATCCAAACACACACTTAGTTTGGAAAAATTGGGTAAAGTTGCAATTGAAAATTTGATTGGTACAAAAGAACTGATAAATTTTTATGGAGTACCAATACATGCTTTGATTTAAAACATTCTCATAAAAAAAAATTAATTGGAGATTTTTACCCAATTTTCACTTCAATTTGGGGCATATGCGGCAAACTTTGGCAAGAGTTTAAATTAAAACAGCTGTCACAGGATAACCAAGAATCCTAAGAGTTTGTTTGGCAGAAAGGAAATGAAGGGGAGAGGAATTTTTTGTGAGTTGGATTTTAAAATAATTAAAAAAGTGGGGTTATAAAATTTTAATTAGGATAAGATGTAAAATAAAATAATAAGAAAAAATAATTAAAAACTTTCAACTCTACTTCTCAAATATTTTTAAATCCAATTCATAAAAAAAAATGTTCTCTTTCTTTCCTTCCAATCCCTTATTCCAAACAGCCCGTGAAGATATGATATCCTGTCAAGGACTGTTTGATATGAGGGATTTGAAAAGACTAGAAAGGGAGTGAAAATTTTTATCTTACATTTCATTGTTATTAAAACTTTATAAACCCATTTCTCTAATTTCTTTTTAAAAATCAAACTCATGCAAAATTTTCTTCCCACATGCCAAACAGGCCTACGTACTAAGAAGAACGACATGGTAGAACGTTCGGTAACTAGAATTTTCATTTCAAGCCCCCCGACCCCACACATATGGCGGCGCCAATTATTAAATAATATCCCCTTCATCTCATATATTCTATTGACTTTTTGACTTATGTCGCCTACTTAGGATATTTTATTGTAGAGCACGTGCTGATTCTTTTATAAGACTATTCCAATCTAAATTTAATTGAAGGCAAAGCAGAAACAGGATTTGCTCAAATTCCCCCTCAATGGCACAGCCACAAGCAACTCAAAGGTGTGGTACTACTTATCCGCTTCTTCATTTTTTTTCAAGCATAAAATTATATATATTGTTCCGCGCCTTCAAAATGGAACTCAGATTTGTGAATAAATAGAAGGAGAGGACAAACACAAGCACATTCATCTGTTTATAATTGAACCCTAAGACTCAAAGTTCAGTATGCATGTAGGTGACTGAGAGAATCTTCGTTTTCAGGATTTGTCTCGGCCACTAATTTACGCTTAACGGATATTTATTTCTTACAACATAAAATCACTTAAAATAAGCTGATCCAAGTAAGCACAGCCTCTGTTTTTGAGATTTGGTTTGAAATTGATGGAGCAGGTATGCAGTAGTGAGTGGAGGAAACAAGGGTATTGGGTTAGAGACGGTGAAGCAGTTGGCTTCAGCTGGGGTGAAAGTGGTGCTCACTGCAAGAGATGAGAAGAAGGGTCTAGAAGCTTTGGAGGCACTAAGAGAGTGTGGTGTTTCTTCAGATCTTGTGCTTTTCCATCAGCTTGATGTTGCCGATGCTGCAAGTGTGGCTGCTCTTGCCAATTTCATCAAATCCCACTTTGGCAAACTCGATATTCTGGTAAATTTAGTTTGTTTACTTTGTGTTTGTCCGTCAAGTTCTTAATGCTCTTGATGCCTCAACTTTTTAATTTTTTTTTCTAAAATTTTCATCATATGAATCTTAGAGAGTTGAAATGATGTAATTATGAATTTGATGATATCCTAACCTTAGATCGATTTTGTCACTAAATAAATGACGGTTATTAACTACAATTGTTACTTTTGTGTTGTCATGAATTCCGCCTCATATTACATGATAGTGCACATAATTAATCGTTATATTTAAGGGTTATATATCCTTACGCAACCTCCGTCTCGACATACATGATATTTATTAACTGTAATCGTTATGTATTAGATGTTGCAAATGTTCAAATCTGTAGTAGTGTTCTTTGTATTGTTTCTCTACTCACTTTAATTTTTTATTTTGGATGAAAAATGATGTGAATGCTTTTTTGATGCTATGTATCAAGTACACTCAAAATGTCACTTTGTTTTCTTTCAAACTTCAGTACTAATTAAGCATGATTCAATCGCCAATAAAACTGTGCTTATTTGATTGTCCTTGTGATGAGTTAATCATCTTATTTCTTTTGAGATTCTCATTAATTGATATGAATATATAGTTACATGTCATCAAGAGATCATATTGGTGGCAATATGCATGCAGGTGAACAATGCAGGAATTCCTGGAGTCGTGTATGGTGACACTTCTTTGATAGCTTTGGCAATCAATAATGGAGAGGTAATAAGACTTGAATTAATTGTCCCTTGGATAGTATTCCAGGCCAGGTTCTAAATACAAGAATTATATAACTAATTAATTTATGCATATCAAACAAATTAGTTAATTTGGTTTTTCTTGATAAATATGTGTTGGTTTCTCTAAAATACCCATTTGATTATTATGAAAACCGCCTTTTATATATTCAATCAATAGAAATAGGTTGAAAAAAATTATAAAGTTAGAAAATAGGGTTGATTAATATCTTATATTTAAGACAAAAATAAACATTTTAGCTAGCTCCTATGTTTAGAACGGGAGAGAATACTTTTTACCATAGTTATTAAAATCAAATCGGACCTGTCATTTGATTAGAAAACTGGCGAACCGGTTTGGTGCAGCCGGTTTGGCTGCTAAGTGTTTATTCAAAATTTCATAATTTTAAAAATTCATATATGATTCTACACATTTCCAAAAATTAAAAATTAAAACTTTAAAAAAGCTTGAGATGTCTACTTTCTAATATATTAAAAAATCACTAAAAAATGTTATCATTTAATCCTAAAAATTTCTCAAATTTCAAAACTTTTGGAAAAGCCTAGAGATATAAGTCTCAAACATTTAATTCCATGTCTTGATATCTCAATCTCATCAATAATTAAATCTTAGTGCATGTTTGGGACAGCTTATATTTGGGAAATAAGCCCTTATTACGCAAGCCGAGAAAAAACTCCTCTCACATACTTACCTTGTATACCGTGAATCACGAATTATAAGCACTTATTGCCCAAAAATAAGCTCTTCCAAACACACACTTAGTTAATTCTAAACTTCAATATTAAAATTTGCAGTGTTACAATTGAGAGCTTGAGTATTCCAATTAGCAACTACCCCATTTTGGCATCACTCAAATTCACTTTTTCACCGGTCTAGCCCTGAGTCAGTTTTAGTTTGACTCCAATCTAACCTATTGACCCTTGATTCACTACATTGACCGGTTCAGTGACCGGTCTGGATTTAATAAGCTTTTTACACCATTCAGTTCAATTCTTTAAATTTTTTTTGAACAACTATTTATTTGATCCTTGTCAATAAAAAGCATATCATTAATTACTTCTCAATTGTTTATAGTCATCATCTGGCCTTTATTAATTAAGACTCTGCTTGGTCATTGTTTGAGCGATATATGAAATTTCAAAACGAAGAGCTAATTAACTTTTCTTAATGTTTGTACGTTAAAAATTCTCTAATAATTAAAAAAATTTGTAAATATTTTTATTCACTAACATTGCACTACCAACTTTAAAAAATATAAGAAAAAACTTTTAAATTATTATCTATTCTATGCACTGCACTTGAAAAAAATAGGGAGAATTAAGGAGAAAGAATAAGGAAACAAAATTTTTATTAATAAGGGTAGAGGGTCTTAAATACCCCAGAAGTATTAGCTGAAGAGCATGGGCAACCTGAAAGTTATCTATGGGCCTAAATTGCCCCGGAATTATTAAAAACAGAGTAAAAATGCCCCGAAAGTATTAAAAACAAGGCAAATCACACCAAACCAAACGGACACCTAACGTTTTCTATTAAAATCCGGGGCAGTTTTTCAGCGATGGTGCTTGTTTTTAATACTTTCGGGGCATTTTAGGCCCATAGATAACTTTCAAGCGCCCCATGCCCTTCAGCTAATATTTCCAGGGTATTTAATGCCCTTAACCCTATTAATAAAGATCTTAAAAGTTATAATTATTTGTAGGGACCAAAAATTAATAAATAAATTTTCAATCACAAAATTAACCTTCCCTAATCCCATCTCAACTGTTTGGTGGTTGGTTATCAAATTTGATATCTCCAAGTACATTTAGATAAAAAAAATTATATGTAACTCAATATTTTTATAACATTATCTCTCATACACATATTAGATTATCCTAAAAGTTATCCAAATTTTGATTAACAATTTACCTAAATTAAAATAGCCACGAAAATCTATAAATAATTAGAGATCTATCTCTCTCTAGGTTTAATTATTTTTAAAAACTTAAAAGAATCACAACAATATTATAATATATTTCTATTAAAAATATGTGATTTTTCATGAAGAAAAAAGATTAAACAAACCTGATGTACCCTAAAAAGAAGGTTATAAAAATGAAAAATACTAAAATTTAAAATTCTTAAGCAATAAATTTCTAGATATACTGTCAATGTCATGGGAATATCAATTCCTAAATAAAAGTAAATCTAATCTAAGAACGCACTAATGAGGAACATAAATTGATAAATATTCCTCAAATAGGTAAGATGGGTTAGAGAAAATGAAAGGAGTTCGGTCAGGTTAGTTTGTAATTGAAGATTTATATTTTAATCTTTAGTCCTTCAAAATAATTATAATTTTTAAGGTCCTTATTAATAAATGTTTCTTTTCCTTGGTCCTTTTACCTTATTTTCCCAAAAAAAAAAAAAAATAGAAATCTATAGAGGAGATGTCGAGCTATTTTATGAGAATTAAATTATTAATTTGCAGGATCTATCCGAGGATGAGAGGAAAAGGGTAATGAGTCAACCATATGAATTAGGAGAGGAATGCTTGAACATAAATTATTTTGGTGCAAAAAGAACAACTGAAGCTCTTCTGCCCCTTCTCCAGTTATCAGATTCACCAACCATTGTCAATGTGGCATCGTTCTTGGGCAAGCTAAAGGTATTCACAAATATTTCACTGTGTGTATATATAATTAATCTTTCTGGTCTTATAGTTTTGATTCTATTTTAGTTTAATCTCTAAACTTTGATTCAATACAATTTAGTTCTTATAGCTAAATCATTTAAAATCAGGAAAATTGGAGGGGAAAGTTCCCCATTGAAATTTTATTAATGAGAATAACTAAATCATATATGATACCGTTACTTTGTGTGTATAAAATTTGCAAAGTACCATTACTTTCTTTATATAAAAACTTATCAGGTCTTTTTCACACTTTCCCTAATTTTTTGCTTTAAAATATTAATCCCTAAATTTTAGAAAATAAAATTATATATTTCATGAAGTTTATGGACTAAAATTTTACTCTATATGGTCAAAACTTCAGAGATTGAATTGCATTGAGTTAAAATCTAGAGATCAAATTTCAACTTAGTCAAAACTATCGGGACTAAATTGCCCTGAGTCAAGGTTTAAGGACTAAGTTACAATTGAGCTTAAGCTATAAGGAACGACAGGATTAATTTTCCTATATAGATATTAACCTCAAATCTATGTAGTTGAGTTGTCTGATATCATCGTCAATATTCTTTAACTTTCTGAGCCGGTTGTTTTTTGTTTTGATTTGCATGACATAACTTTTAAAATTCAGCACTTATCAAATGAATGGGCAATAGGAGTGTTGAGTGATGCAGACAAGCTAACTGAAGAGAAAGTGAATGAAGTAGTGAGAGAGTTTCTGAAAGACTTGAAAGAAGGTTCACATGAGAGGAAAGGGTGGCCTAATATATTGGCAGCCTATAAAGTTTCTAAAGCTTGTATGATTGGCTATACAAGAATTCTGGCAAACAAGTATCCAAATATGTGCATCAATTGCCTATGCCCTGGCTTTGTGAAGACAGATATTAATGCCAACACAGGCTTCTTCAGTGTTGAACAAGGGACTTCTCATGTTGTCAGATTAGCATTGTTGCCCCATGGAAGCCCTTCAGGCCTCTTCTACTCTCGCACCCAAGTCTCTCCCTTTTAATTGCAGAGCATGAACATGATATCTGTAATAAAAAGATAGTTATGAGATCTGTTATGCACGCCAATTACATCATGTATGTGTAAGGAGGCAAGTGGGACCTCTCCATTTGACGCTCCCTCCATTTAACCTCCATTGAAATAAAACGACAGCATTTGGTTTGTCCAGCACCTTTGTTCCCCTCTACTGTCTTTTTTTTGGGGAAATTACAATAAGGTCGTAAGTAAGGAACTTAATTATCAAGAAATCTTAATAATAAGTAAGGTGATGTTATTTCCTACTATAAAACTTGTCATTATCTGTTCTTCAATTGTCACTGAGACTAATGGGTTATTTCTTACTTTAAAACTTGTCATTATCTGTTCTTTAGTTGTCACTAGGACTTATGCGTAATTAATTCCTTTTATTGGGACCTCATTGTAATTCCCTCTTTTTTTAAAACCCCAATTTTCAAGTAAACAAAACCAGAGTATATTGGTAACGTGTTAACAAAGAATCTGAAAACAAATGTACATGGACTCTTGATAAGAAGAAGGCCAACTAGCTGTTATTGATCTAACCTGTCTAATGTCTATATTTATAATACAACACGCCTAACTAATGACACATTGTGATGGACCTAATACCCTGGCCCAATGACTCAATAACAACGACCCTAATAACTCCAATGAACTAATACATAATTATCACAACATTTACAACATATATGCTATACCCCCATTCAAGTTGGGGACTATACGAGTTTATAGTGCCTAGCTTGCATAAAGTCTTTCATGATCTTCTGTCCCAAGCGCCTTTGTAAATATATCCGTGTTGACTCTTACTGTTGACATGCCTCAAATCAATCATGCCCTCTTGTAGTTTCTCTCTCACAAAGTAACAAGCTACTTCAATATGTTTCATTCTTTCGTAAAAAACCAGGTTTGTCGCTATATATATAGCTGCTTTGTTGTCAGTGTACTGGAACTTATTTGAGACCCTTTATGTTCAGATCACCCAACATGCAAGTAACCCAAACAATCTTTGACTGCTGTCCCCAAAGCTCGGTATTCCGCATCCTCCGACGACTTTGAAACCGTCTGTTATTTCTTTGATTTCCAACAAATCATAGAACCTCCAAGCTTAATGACATAACCGCTCACTGCTCTTCTTGTATCATGACACGCAGCCCAATCAGAATCAACAAAACACTCCAACTTAGGTTCCCCTGCTACACTTAAAAGAATTCCCAATCCCAGACAACCTTTAAGGTACCTCACCAAACGTCTTGCTACATTCATATGAGACTTCCTTGGTGTATTCATGAATTGACATAAGGTCTACACAACGAAAGAGATATCAGGCCTAGTGGTAATAAGATAAGATAACATACCTACCAATTGTCGATACGCTAGTGGCTCTTGGAGGAGTGGATCATTGAGGCTAAAACCCTTTCTTCTTCTTTTTTGGTTTCCTTTTCCAGCCCCTTTTGTCCACCTCCCTTGTGCACTTAGCCTTACATTTCTCTCCATGGGCACTTTGAGAGGCTTAGCTCCACTTAAACCTACATCAAAGTGAGATCAAGTGCATACTTTCTTTGATTGAGAATGATTCCTTTTTCTGATCTAACTAATTCAAGTCCCAAGAAATACATAAGATGTCCTAGGTCTTTGATTTTAAAACTACTATACAAGTGTGCTTTGATTTCTTAAATTCTTTGAATGCTATTTCCAGTAATTACCAAGTCATCTACATAGGCCAAAATTATAATAATGTCCCCCTTCTGCTATTTTATAAACAAAGGGTAATCATACATGCTTTGCCTAAAACCCCCTTTTTATTAGAGCCTTGGTAAGTTTAGCATTGTATTGGGAGGATGCTTTCTTAAGCCCATATAGTGATTTGACCAATTTGCATACTTTGCCTCCTCCATATTGGTCAAATCCTTATGGGATTTTCATGTACACTTTCTCATGTAAATCTCCTTGCAAGAATGCATTGTTGACATCCTTTTGGAATATACGCCGATGATGCATTGATGCAAGGGTGAGGACTAATCAAACTGTAAATATCTTAACAACAGGAGAAAAAGTATCAAAATAATTAATCCTCTCTTGTTGGCTATAACCTTTTGCAACTAGCTTAGCCTTATACCTTTCAACCTTATTGGAGGAAATGTACTTAACCTTGAAGACCCATTTGCATCCTATAGCTTTCTTACCCTTGGGGAGATCTACAATCTTCCAAGTTTTATTTTGCTCCAAGGCCTCCATTTCGTCCCACATGGCTTGCATCCATTTGGGATCGCTTGCTGCCTCTTAAAAGCTATGGGGCTCAAGAACACTGTCAGTAGAAAGCAAGTAGTGCTTAAAACACTCAGAAACATTGGCATATGTCACATAATCATGTATTGGATACCTGCATTTTACCTTAGACTGCATTTCAGGCGTTGCATCAGCTAAAGATATGTAGTCATTCAGCCATGTAGGTGTTTTTCTATCACTTGTGGGTCTCGGTAAAGGATGCAGGTGCTGATCAGCATTTATAGGAGTCTCATTACCAAGATTTTCCTCGCAATCCTCACTCAAATTAGGTTCAGGTGGCTGTCTATTTAATTCTTGTTGCATTTAAGGTGCAGAAGCATGGTGGTGGTCATTATCATACATAAAAAAGTTCTGAATAAGTTGTTGGTCCCCCCTTGGAGGTTGGGAAGTAGTAAGATCCTTGAATGGAAGCTTATGCTCAACAAACGTCACATGGCAGCTAACAACTATTGTTTTTTAGAGAAGATTGTATAAGATAAAATCCTTTTGGTTAGATGGATATCCCATAAAGACACATGGTTCTGGTTTAGGATGAAATTTATCAAGAGTATTCTGCATAGTGACAAAAGTTAAGCACCCAAAAACTTTTAAGATGGGCTAGGTCAGGTTGCCTATTATAGAGAATTTCACAAGGGTTCTTGTTTCCTAAGGATCTAGAAGGGGTTCTATTAATAAGGAAGGCGACTATTTTAATGCTCTCTCCCCATAATTTAATTGGCACTCCAGAATGAAGAAGAATGCTACATGCAACATTAAGTAGATGACGATGTTTCCTCTCCACAACCCCATTCTATTGGGGAGTACAAGTACAAGCAGTTTCATGGATAATTCCTTTGTGATCTAATAGATTTCTAAGCTTATGATTGACCAATTCCAACCCATTATCAGTACAAATTTTCTTAACGATAACAGAAAATTGGGTTTCAACATATGCAAAATATTTTTTCAAGCAATCAAAGCTGTCATTTTTATTCAATATCAAGGAAATCCAAGCACATACGGAAAAATAATCCACAATAATAAGAAAATACCTATGTCCGATATAGGTGAACCTCAACAAGTAGGAGTTCAAAAGGATAAGCAGAAATGGTTACAGGGGGGAAAATGGTAAATGGGTCTGTTTTGCTTGGGAACACACATCACAAATATGATTAGAATGTTGCATGATCTCAGTTTTCAAAGTATCCTAAGAATATCTAAGGGAGCATGTCCTAATCTTTTGTGCCATAAATCTGAATTTGTGTTTCTTTGCTGATTTATTATGCATACTCATAAGGATGTCAGCTTTAAAAGCTTTTCAATTAAGTACAACCCTTCATAGATTTTACCAATCAGCTGGGATTTCCCAGATGAAATCCCCTGCAAGATACAGAACTCAGGATAAAATGACACAATACATTTTATTTGTTTAGTTAATTTAGACACTGAAATGAGATTAAAGCCACATTCACTTGCATGATACACATCATGAGGGACTATATTGTCACATGGCTTTGTTGTCCCTGAATGTGTGACTGTAATTTTATCTCCATTAGGCATTTTAATTTTTCTAAGCGGTCGGCCAGTGTACACACTAACTGTATCCAACATGGTCAACCTACTAACTACATGACATGTAGCCCCTAAATCCAATATCCAGTTGGAGTAACAAAGAGTAGGGGGAAGAGCATTGACCAAACGTGATACATGTTCCTCCACGCAGGTAACAGGCCCCATAGCAACCTCCTCTGATTCTTTCCTTAGAAGCTGCAATATCTGATCATATTGTTTCTGAGTCCACACTGGTCGAAGTGGGATTGGATGACTGGGATTGTGATTGACCGTATATAATAGCTAAATTGACACAATTAACCGGCCTCTTATTATCTCCAAAATTAGAGGGGTACCCAATCAGCTTATAGCAGTTCTCACGCTTGTGGCCCCTTTTGTTGTAGTATGTACACTCTTCCATGGAGCGTCCATGCCCCTTCCTCTGCCTCAACGTCCCATTCCACGTGCTGTGGTTGTGGCAGCAGTAACATCAAAGGGAGTAGAAGGAGACTGAAGAGATAAGATGATGTTCTTCGTCCTAAAATATCATAGAATATGCATGATTGACACTTGGTAATGGAGACATAAGGAGAATTTGAGACCTAGCTTAAGAATACTCATCATTTAAGCCCATAAGAAATTGTAGAAGGCACTGTTGCTGGGTAATTTTCACATATTCCTTTGCAGTGGCGCACTGACAGGAAGGGAGTGGAACAAGCAAGGCATACTCATCCCAAAGTTCCTTGAGTTTGGTATAAATAGCTGGCGACACTCAAGGTGGCATTGCCTTATGTTAGGAAAAGATCTTAGTGCCATCCATTTTATGGAATCTCCCTTTGAGGTCAACCCAAACCAGGTGGACATTGTCAGCAAAAACAATTCCGTTGGCTATTTCCTTATCAACTGAGTTCAGTAACCATGATAGCACAACGACATTACATCTCTCTTACTGGTTTGGAAATTTTTTTTTACTTTTCACGGTCATAAGTTCCATCTATAAAGCCCATTTTATTTTTCCTTTTTACAGCAAGGCACATTGCACAGCTTCGTGCCGTGTAATTGCCAGAACCAATCAGAATTTGAGGAACCAAGGTCACAACTTGTGTATCAGAAGGTTGTAGGTACAGAGGATGACTGACATCAATCGTTGGAGGAGAAGACGTCATATTGCGAAAATTGTTGTCGAAGTAATTCTTGAGAAATCAAGCATGGCAAGAGAAAATAGACCCAAACGAATCTTGGAGAAGAAATACTAGTTGGAAGATTTGACAAAATAAACGACACAGCCACGGGGTTGACAAAGAACACGGCGGTGTGATATTGGTAGATTCTGGGCAGCGCAAAATCACCAAAGGCTTACAATATAAAACATGGAACCGCATTGTATTACCAAGCAGCTGCAGCGATCCGGTAAGAGTAGCAGTATAAGCCCACGACAATCTCCGGTCGGCAACATATTCAACGACGATCGAGGGAGAGAAGACGACGGTGTGTGCCTAGCTTCTCAGATGGCGAAATATTAGCAATAGTCTGTGAAGAATTCGAACGAGATGTGCTTCGTTAATGACTCAGATTTGGGAGCATTGGATGAACCCTATAAAATTGGGTTGGGAGGAAAGAGAAAGCGGATGTTGATGATATCTCTATCTAAGATGCAGAAGAGTCCAGCGCTTAATCAATCGCACGGTGGAAAATCAAAATCTAAATTCTTGAGAGGTGGTACGACGTCGTTGGGGGAAAAAAGATCTTCTTACTAACAGACTAATTGAAAGGATACTGGGCCTCGTCAATATCGGGCCTCAGGGATGTCAATATCGGGCCTCAGGGATGGCTTTGTTACCATGGAAACAAATGTTCATAGACTATCAATGGGAGTTGGTCTAAGTGGTAAGCGGTTTGATTTCGCTTAAGTAAGGTCTTGGGTTCGAGCCTTGTGTATGCATAAAATTCCCATTGGGAGACTTTCCCACCATAGCAAGGTGCGCGACGCGGGTCAAATCCGGATGTAATTGGGGTAAAGCTCCGGTGAATCGGGTGGGCAACAAAAAAAAAAGTTCATGGACTCGTGATAAGCAAAAGACAAATCTATTATTGATCATCCCTGTCTTAATTTATTTATTTTTGTTGCCCACCCGGTTCACCGAAGTTTTGTCTTGACTACATCCGAATCAGACCCGCGTCGCACACCTGGCTATGGTGGGAGAGTCTTCTAATGAAAATTTTTTGCATATACAAAGCTCGAACCCGAGACCTTATTTAAGCGGAATAAGCCGTTTACCACTTGAACCAACTTTCATTAGTCCTGTCTTAATTTATAATACAACGGAAAACTAATGACACATTGTGATGGGCCTAACAACCTAGCCCAATAACTCAATAACAACAATCCTAATAACTCTAATGAACTAATGCATAATTATCTCAATATTTACAACACATATGCTTAACAAAATCCCTAGGACCTTGCACGAAATTTTGAGCTTTCACCCAGAATGAAATTAGAATGTTGAGCCTTCACGGTTAGTAAAAAGAACGACCAAGAACACTCATAGATCAGAAGAACTCAATGTCAAACGCCACTTTGTTTTGGTTCTAGACAAAGAGTTTAACATAAAGCATCGATTGATCAAAACCTTTTTCTCTTACTAAATTAAGGGGTAGCGTGAGCAAAGCCAGCTAATGACATAAATTAACCCGCGTTTCCTACTCCACGTTCTCAGCAATCACGCGAAGAATCACTTCACAAACTAAACAAAATCAAATAACTCAGCATATTGTAACAAGATTAACAAAGCAGATGTGCACACCAGAGAAATATTTCAATGAAGCGGTGCATAGAACCGAATAAGGAATTTTTATTGTATCCAGTACTTTAAAGTTTTTTTTTTAGTTGTATTCAATATCTTAAAATAATTTTTTCTACATTCAGCTGCTTAAAATATTTTTTCAATAATACTTAATATTTTAAAATAAATATTTTTTCTGTGTTTAACATTTTAAAGTATTTTTCAGTAGCACTTGGTATGCTAAAGTAATTTTTTATGCATCGATAGCACTTTGAAATCAAAAGTACTTTTCCAGTTTCACTTAATATCATAAACTAATTTTTACCCAGCATCATAAAGTGTTTGTTAGTAGCACACAATATTTTAAAGTAATTTTTTTTGTCCATACATAGCACTCCAGCAAATTTTTTTCATCTAATGCTCTTTGTAATTGTTCTTCTAAGTGTTATTGCAAGCATGGGCTGCAAGTAATGTTTAGGAATAGCGTTCCCACTAAGGGTCTGTTTGGCAAAACGGTTCCCAAAGACCACCGCACGTTTTGCTTAAAAAAAGCACATTGGACAATTTTGCACCGTCTAGCAAAGCTTTAAAATTGGCTGTGCTTATATCACTACCGCAGCGTTTTTATGAAGCTCATTTGCATTGCTTTTTCCTTCACTGCACTTCTAATAATATATATATATATGTGTGTGTGTATAGTATTTAATACTCCCTCCAGTCCTAATTATAAAACAAAATTGAATTTTTTGGAGAAATTAAAGAAGTTAATTAAATTACTTTAGAGTATTTATATTTATATTTTTTTCAAACTAATTAATTTGACTAATAAATTAATATATAATCTAAGGATACATAACATATTATATGATCAAGTAATTTATTTAGCTTCATTAATTTCTCCAAAAAAATTCAACTTTATTTTATAATTAGGACCAGGGGTAGTAGCATCCATACCCTTTTCAGTCATTTTGCATCTAAACGGGTTTTTAAAACTCTAATCTAAATAGATTCAAGGTTAAAAAAAAGTCACTTCTACCACCGCTAATCCAAATACAAATCACATTTACATTTTCACTTTTAATCCTATCTTACTTTTTCAAAAGTCAGATGGTTAAAAAAGTTACTTCTCCACCACTAATCCAAACGAGCACTAAGACTTGCAACAAATGTGAGTTAACTAATGCAATTGTACCCTCAACTATCTTGAGTAAAATCATTCGAAATTCAATTTAATATAGGAAATTGGATTAAACAAACTAATTCGAGTCAATTAAAGTCTAAAATGTTTCTTAACTTCAAGAGAATATAGGAATAGGATTACTTATCCCTATTATATACTTCATGAAACTAAATATCTACCTCTTAGTTAGCTCAATAATAAAATCAAATGTTTGTTTAAAATTCACGATTGATTGGTTAAGCTTTTTTAAGTTAAAACCAATATTTATTTTCTAAGAATCTTCCCACAATCTCTTGCAGAAAGTCAGTGAAAATATCATTAAATACCCAATCTTAAGTTGACAAAGTTAGGTTAATAGATAAATTTCTTTTCCATTAACAAATCATCCATTCATTCAATGAACTTGAAGTCTAACATGGTTCCATCTTAGTTCATCAACAAAATAATCTTTCTCAGGCATCATTTCATTGAACAAAACTAAGTGGTGGCCAAATACTTATATATGCATTAAGAGCAAAATAAAATTAACACAAAAACTTTTCTAAACACTAAATGAAAGGAATAACATAAATTCAATCCATATCAAAGTTCAAAGTAATCCTAGAAATCAGGTTTTAGCTACTCATAGTCTTAAGTGCATAAAAACTATACATCAAAACTGAATCCATAACAAACTAGAATGAAAAAGAGAAGAAAAGCAATAAAACCAAGGTTGAAACTCCAAAATCTCTCTTAGATTCATCACAGCCCAATCTCCAAGACTCTTCAAGAGCTCCTCTCCAAGCTTCTACCTTGCTCTGACTTATCTCAAGAAGTACAGAATTAATCATTTGTGGAGCATCGCCACTACTAAAGTCCCCTAATTTTAACATCAGTAAGAAAAACGAGCAGCTATACTTCTTTTTTTTTTTTTTTGGTTCGCTTCACTGAACACATCGTTCACCTCGGCGAACGGCGCACAGAAGGGATTCTTGACATAGCTTTGTTTGCTTTGGCGACCATGTCATTCAAGTACTTCCAAAACTTGTTCTAGTCCTCCTCCACAAGAAAGGATTTTATGAGTTCTCAATTTTTCTAAATGAATCACAATTTTCATAAATAAAATGAAGAATTTTAAGAATTTGCTTTTCATGTATCTATGCACCTTTTCTTTTGTATGAGTCTTTCATATGCACAATTTAAGCCAAAAATAGGTAAAAAGTATGAAAATTGTACTGGAATATTATCAATATCAGTAATGCACACCAACTTTCCAAATCTTTGTTTCTTTTGATCATTAGATTATGCATAAAATGAGTGATATTTTGGTATCTCCATGGTAGTGAAATGATGCTATTTTGAATTTTTCATAATTTCTTAAAAGAGAATAAATCAAAACTACTTTATTACCATAAGATATTAAAATACTCCCACTAGTTCATAATATAAGCTTCAAATAACTAATTTATGCAATTCAAAACGTTGGTTTAAGACAATAAATATGTAAAAATGTAACTTATTCTCCTAAAACACCCTTATTTATGGAGAGAGAAAGTGGGAGAGAGAATGACCGGAAAAATAGATAATTTAAAATGAGTGAAAAAAAAAAGAGATGAGAGAGACATATAATAATTAATTCAATCCACATCCCCTGTTCATCCAAAAGATGACCAGGGAATGCTCATATCCCAAAAGGACGTGTTTTTGGATGAGATATGTTTCTAAATACTGAATATACTAGAAATTAATTAATTTGAAATATTGGAAATATTTCAAGTGTAACATACAATTTAATCCAATAAATTAGAATACATAAATATTTAAAAAAATGGGCTCGCCCCCAAAACGCTGCCATTTTGGGGGATGAGCATGCCCTGCTCATAGATTCGCTGAGCAAGGCATGTGGACCCTAATTAATTAGGGAAAAATGAAAAAAAGCATTCAATGTTAAACAAATCCAAACTGAAACTTATTTAAAAAAAAAAAAATCAAACCCGTTTCATAAATTTAAAACTTATATTTCGGATTGAAGTAGTATCACTCATTTGATGTATGATCTAATAATGAAAATTAAAAATATTTGAAAGGTTCTGATATTACAAAAGGCATCAAAGGATTAGGGGGAGGCATATTAGAATCCAAAGTCCAACAACATATAATACAAACAAAAGATGTAAAATTTTTGCTGCCAAAACCACATGACAAACAAAAGATGTAAAATTTTTGCTGCCAAAACACATGACAAACAAAAGATGTAAAAAATTTTCTGCCAAACTCACATGACAAACACAAAAATACAGGGCTAAACGATTCTGAGCTAAACCCTCTGTGAACCCACTCACGCTTCATCATTACTCGCTTCTTTTGCTCATTCACACTTTATTTATCTTTTTTGCTTGTAAGCTTTTGTGTTTTCTTCTACACCAATTTGTGCCCTATTTTCTGCCCTTTTGCCTCTCTCCTTTGTCTCCTTTGTGCTTGGTTTGGGACCTACCAATTCCCTTTCTTTGCACATCTGTTTATAAAGTTTTTACTTATTTTTAATATTGTGAAATTATCTCTTTATTGAGATCTTTCAATTCACGTTTTATGTAGTTTAGTGTTACTTAACTGTCCTTCAATTGTTTGAGAATGATATAAACAAATATATTGGCAAATGCCTGCCAGTTCAGCCTTAGATGCTCCAATAGTAACAAGGTCATGCTACATATAAAGCAACTTGATTATGAAGGATATATATAATTAATCTACATGTATAGGCATAATAACCTGGTAAGTTTGAAGCAAGTTGGTTTAAATATGCTTATTTCATTTACACAATAATGTTCATCTTCATTTATTCTATTTAGTCCAAAAATATTAGCCAATATAGCGAGCGACTGTGAGAAGAATACATTTGAGAGATGAAAGAGATTTTCTTATTTGGAATTTTGTTCTTTTTCTTTAGATCAGATGATCAAATTCCGTAATTGTGGGTCAACTTTTCAGTTCTTGTCTTGTGGGGTAATACTAAGGACGACTTAATGCCAATAACAGTCCTTAATGAAGCGGAAAGCACAAATCTTTTATGCCTATACTTAGATCCATGCGCTTGATTACTATCAGTGGTTTGAGTGTGATATTTTTTTATCCAACTCTATCTACAACTAAAAATGACCTACTTCCATGTGCTTGATTAATGTACTCGTTTGCTTATCTGAGATGAACATGTTCTCCATGTGGCTAGCCAATCACACGTAAGGAGATTTCTTATCTTATTAATAGTTTTTCTCAGACAAGGTCATTACTTCCTCCATTACTTTTTATAAGAAACAATCAACCAAGTCATATTGTTCTGAAATTTGGTTAAAATTAGATGGTCAAGTATCTCATTAAAGATTTTAGAGCTTTTTTTCTTTTCTTTTCTTTTTAATCTTTAGAGTTCGAGTGATTGAAGACTTGCATTTCAGAAACTCAATTTGGATTCATGCTAGGAAGGTCTAAAACGGAAGTGATTTATTTGCTAATTAAGAAGATTAATGAAAAAGTACCGGATCACCGAAAGAGATTTATAAATGATTTTCGTTGATTTCTTTTTAAGCAAAAACTTATGATTGTGTACCAAGAGCAGTACTTTGGATTTTGGAAAGGCTTGGAAAAGAAAAGGTGTGCATGTTCCATATATCCAAGTTATACAAGCTATAATATATGTAAGAAAGGGTAACAACTAGTTGTTAGAGAGCCTAAATGTGAGACAAAGGACTTTTCTATGAGGATTGAACTATATCATGGGTCATCGTTGAGCCCTTAATTGCTTAATGCATGGTTTGGACGTTCTAATGGAGTTTATATAAGAAACAAATCCCTATGCACATGTTTTTTGTCAAGCACATACTCCTACCGTCCTTAATATACATATTTCACTACAAAAGAAAATTCCTTTTATGACGGTTATTATCGATCATATATAACGGTTTTGAACTCTTATATATGTGGGCGCTATATATTCTCCACGCAAATATATAATGGTTCCGAACTATGATGTATTTAAAGCATACATAACGGTTCTTTATTAATAACCGTAATGTATTGGGCTTTTTTTTATTAAATATATTTATTTTTGATATTTATTTATTTATTTTTTGTAACATCCCAAATTTTATTCACCAAAAATATATTGTAATTATTTGAATAATTCAATATAATGGTGAATATTCATGAATTTGGATCTTGTGAATTTTGAAATATTCATATTTATAAGGAAATGGGCAAATTAATTCAAAAATTGAATTAAATCACAAAGGGGATAGCAAAATCATAATTTTGCCAATTTAGCCCAAGATTAATTATTTTCCAATTAATTGGAGTTAATTTCAATTAATCAAGGAAAATAAAGGAAAATGCATAATGTGATTATTCTTAGTGGAACAAATCAAGAATTGAGAAATTAAGGAGGGATTATACATAAAATCAATTGTGTGAATTATGGAATTGTGCAAAACAATTTTCTCTCCTCTTCCTCTCATAATTTTCGTCCAATACATGGAAAAATAAGGGAAAATGTTAGTCAAATCCAATTGGACCTAAATGATGACAAGAGATGGCAAAAGGTTGAGTGAGTTGGTAGGTTAATGTTGAGTGTAAGAATGAGAAGAGAAGCTTGAGTGTAGGAGTGGAGTACTTGGGTAGTTGGAAGAGGACACATGATTGCATGAAGAGTGTGAACATAGGAAAATAAGCATGGACTAATGGAGAAAAGAAAGGAAGAGGACGTCTTTTTTTAGGAGCAAGCAAGGAAGACAATGATTCAAGTAATGGCCAAGTCAAGGAAGAAATTATGAAGAAGAGAAGAGTGTGACAAGTGTCACATTATAAGCCCTTGATCAAAGCAATGGCCAAGATTATAGATGACAAGATTAGTACATATTTTCACTTCCTTCCTTCATGCACCTCACGCACAAGCCATAGAGAAAAGAGGAAAAAGTGAGTTTGTGGGGTTCTTGAAGCTAAAGAGAGAGAGGAAGAAAAATCAAGGTAAGAGCTTATGTTTCAAGGTGATTTAAGCTTCTTATTTTGTGTAGTTCATTCTCTAATCTCTTATTCTTCATGGAAATCATGGATTAGCAAGCTAATCTTCAAGGTTGAGAAGAGAAAGAGGACATCCTAGAGAGAGAGACATCAAAGATCAAGAGGTAATCTCCAAAAATCTCAACTTCTTAGTGTATTGAAGTTGTGTTGGTGATTGTTGTTTGGTTTATGTGATTTTTGGTTAAGTTGTAAAATTGGAAAAGCCATAACCCTAAGGGGTTATGCTGCCCAAAATCCTTTAAATCATGATTATGAAGTGTTTAAATGAGTTAATCAAGGATTAGAAGTGAAAAGGTACAAGTTTTGGAAACTAAAACACAAAACCTCATTTTTCCATTTTTCCCCTAAATATTTCGGCCAGGACCAGAACTGGTACAAGGAGTTGGATTTTCATGAAATAAATGGTTCCATTGGACTCAGTGGGCAAAAATAGGTGGGGTTACAGTTGGGCACTTTTTAGGTAGAGGCCGAAAAAGCATAATTACAAAAACGCCACTGAAATCACTAAATAGGGGCTGTAAGGGTACTTTCGTAATTTGACCGTGAATTTGGCGATTTCGAGCCCGGAAATGGATTCCTTGGGCGAAAATAAGTCAGAATAGCCTTAGTTAAAATTTTGGAAAAACGTGCCATTGAGCCGGGTACTGTGGGGCCGGGCCGGGTTCCCGGGGGCATTTTTGTAAATTTTCACCATAGGCTAATATAACCACAATAAACACTATGGAATAGTCTAAAATGATACTTGGATAGGTTATGACCTATTTCTAGTACATTTAATATTTTAGGACCGAGTTGGACGCCGGGACAGCACGCTTTACGAGACACTATTAAATAGGGGATATCAAAGCGTTGAGGTAGGGACATTATCCTTCATACACTATGCCATAAGTTATGTGATTGTGTGGATGCCATTGTTTTGTAAATGCACTTTATTAATAACATGATTTGCCTAGAGAAAGGCTGTTAGTGCCATAGGTGCACTTACACTGGGAGTTGGCAGAAGTCCAACCGGTGTAGATTGTGGGGCTGGGCCCTACTTATGTATACATGATGATGATGATGTGTTTATATTGTTCATTAATTTGTGCATACCTTGGTGCATGACATATTTACTTTTCGCATTTTCTATGAACGATATTATGTCTCTATGGAGATTCTTCGGAATCTCACCCTATTTTTAAATAAACACCTCAGCGGGTACCAGTGGGAAAAAGGGCAAAGACGTTGACGCCGAAAAGTGAGTGGCACGTGTCTCGAGGCGAGGATATGAACGTGGTTATGCTTTAGTCTATGCCTTAATATTTTGGATAATTTGTAAATATTAAAACTTCCGCTGTATTTTCTGTTTCCGTCGACGAACAATATCAGAATTGTAAACGAACGACGTTGGGTTTGTGAACGAATATTTTTATCAGTATAATTGTACTTTCTGTATGCCCATTGAATTTTGTCTTTATTACTCTTCGATTATCAAAATGGAAACGGGTGTTGACATTTTTACTATTAATATTTATTGCATAAGGCACAACAAAGTCATTGATGGTAAAAAAAATAATATTAAATAAAAAATTATATTTATTGTATTCAAAATTCAATACATCATAGATAAATATCATCAAATTTAAGAAAAATTAATTACTTAAACAATCTCACAATAGAACCTATTTTATAATTTTTTGAATTCTAAATGAAAATTTATTAATAAAAAATTCTACAATGATCTTCAATACATTTGTTTTAGATTGTCCATAAATCATGTATACTTCCAGAGTTCTCGTCACATATTCTTTAACTGCTAAAAGATAATATAAATAGGAAAATAAGAATATATATTAAAAATGAGCAAATATAAAACCTTGAGCAATTCTTGAAGCATAAATATAAAAATCAGAATATACATAGTAAAAGTTGGCAAATATAAAAACAGGAACAAATCTTGAACCTAATTCAACAAACCTAATTTGGTTACTAAAGTTTAGGAACACATGATACTTAAAATTAAGGAATTAACCAACATTCAAATAGATCATGATTGTATTGTTAAAAATTATGAGAAACATTTGTTATTGATTTTTATTCCATATAATATAGTGTAATTAGAATTATGTTCATGGCAATAAAACAACAATAAAAAATTTCAGCATTTTACCTCATCATCTTTTCTATGCTCTCTACTTTTCTCCAATGACTATCATCAGAAATTAGATATCGTTTTTGGTTTGTGATTCTTCTTCTTAGATAATCCCAAGTAGCCACATTGAGCCTCAACTAGCGAGCTTTTGTTATATAAGAAAACAAAATACAACTAAAAACGTTAATTGGAAAAACATGTGAAAACTTATATAAGAACGAATCACGAGAGGTATGAGCTGCAAAGTGAAGAACCACGGCAATATATAGGATGAGACCCATTACGATAGAGCAAAACCCATGAAAAAAGGAGTATGTGACCCAAGGAAAGCTCAAAAAATGTTTTAGAATGAATTGCATTAAATAAAAATTTTTAGAATCCTGCAATTTTATATTTGATGTTTTTTAGAATCCTGCCTTCTAATATTATAAAATACATAACGATTCTTTGTGAATAACTATTCAGTATCCTCAAATAAAATTTTTCATAATCTCGCCTCGTTATATTTGATATTTTTTAGAATTCTGCCTTCTTATATACAAAGGTTATCTTTTTTAACCATCTAGTATTCTTAAAGAATAAATAACAGTTCTTTGTAAAGAACCATCAAGTATTGCCAAGTAAATTTTTTTCTCCTTATATTTGTCAAAATCCCACATTTTTATATATTATGGTTATCATTTTTAACCATTAAGTATTTTTAAAGAATAAATAACTGTTTTTTAAGAAGAATCGTCATGTATTATCAAATAAAATATTTCAGAATATTGTCTCCTTATATTTGATATTTTTCAAAAGCTTGCATTTTTATATATGATGGTTGTCATTTTTAACCATTAAGTATTCTTAAAGAATAAATAATGGTTCTTTGTGAAGAACCGTCAAGTGTTGTCAAATAAATTTTTTGTTCTAAATTACACGTTCGTATATATGACAATTTTTATTTTTAATCGTTAAGTATTTAGAAATTATATTTTACATATACTTGTTATAACCATTATATTTTTGTTTTTGCTGATATAAGGTTGGAAGATAAATATTTGAAAATATTATATGACGTTTATCCATCATGTTTGTCAATAAATATATGACGGTTAATATAACCATTATATTTTTATTTTTGTGAATTTCATCTCTCAATATATGACAGTGAGCATATTTAACTATTAAATTTTAGCGTTATATATTCTTGATTGACCTCTCCCTTGACATACATGACAGTTATTCATTATAACCGTTATTTATTAAGCATTATATATCCGCAATTATGTAGTAGTGTTTACATAATAATTTGATTAGATTAAGAAAATTAATTAAGTTAGTTAATAAAACATGTATTTTCTAAAACACCCTAATCATCTTCCTTAATTCCCTCATTTCCTCTCCTCCTTGATTATTATTAAGGAAGCATCAATAGGAGTAAATTAGCAAAAAGCTGACAAATATGAAAGTTTTATCTTATATTTAGGGTCAAGATCACTCTTCAAATATCTCTTATATTAAGAAATGAAGGAGTAATTCATAGGGCTGAGTCAATCTAATAAGGGATTAACTCTAAGCTTGAGCTATGGAGAAAAACCCTGGGGCAATATAAGTTGTACGTATTGTGCATATGTATCATTAAAAAAAAAAAAAAAAGAGTTAGATGGGTCTGAGTGGATCAAAGGTCTTAATACAACTACTAATTTTTGTTGGCAAAAATAATACAAATATTAGTACAGATTATTTGTAATATTATTAGAGGGCCGAAACTGAATTGGCGTTCATGACAAAACGCGCAAACAGCTGCATTCCACATATATAGTGGACAAAGCTTAGAGGGCACATGGAATAGTGTGTAGAAAATGAAATCCCACTATTTCATGTCTCAATCAATTGCACCATTTTCCTCTCATTTCGTTGAATTTTTATTCCATACATAACAAAAGCTGTGTCTAAGATCTCAGTCGTTCATTTCATCAAGTTACTGACTCATCTATATGTAATAGGTATACTTGGGGCTTGAGAATGATCAATGATTAGTTTGGATCAGCTTATTTTAAGTGATTTTAAATTATACAGGGTAAATATGAAAGTAATTTTGTCTCGTCAAACATAAAAATGCTTAAAATTAAATAAACTGATCAAAACTAGTCATACGCGCAACCTTATCATACATTATTTTTGCAAGAGGCTTTATTTGCATGCCTTGCATATTCATTACTTCCAACTTATTTAGATTTGAGCTACGCCAAACTCAGTTAATTAAGGAAAATTAAAGCTCTCTCAACAGAAAACACAAAACTTAAAGTTGAATTCCTCATTAATTTAACTGTACTTAATTGGTACCCATTTTCATATAA